>JANHMN010000019.1:38211821-38233568 GCA_030674055.1 Rhabdomys pumilio
GTATATGTATATGTATATGTATATGTATATGTATATGTATATGTATAATGTATGTATATGCACATGTATGAAATGACTATTGTCTCTCACCAATGCTGATAGAAGGACAAATACTGAGGCCAGAGAGATATCTCCATGATTATCGTGATTATAAGTACATATTGTTCTTGCAGTTGACCAATATTTGGTTCTCAGCAATGTCTGGTGCCTGACAATCTGACAATGGCCTCTTACACCAGCTCTAGGGGACACAATGCCTTTCTCTGGACTCTGTGGGTAACTGTCCCCCAACATATACACAAAAATAGAAATGAATCCTTTTTTAGAAGACAGAGTATAGTGGAGGCACTGATTTTTCCAAATAATAATAGCTCTAGAGACATCCTATATGTTCAAAATGACAATCTTTATTTTCTTTAACATCAAGTATATCATAAGATAATAATCTTCTATCAATAGAAATGATGTCTATTATTTATATGCTTCTATTATTTGAAATAATCACTAGTGCAAATTTGGCATACAAATAAGTGAAATGTTTATATGAGTTTTAGAATTACATGTGTAGAAGTGTCACCAAATATTTTTTTAAGACAGCCACAGTCATGTTTTTGGTCCTTCTCCTGTACTCTTCCATGAAACTACAAATGACCCCTAAATTTTTCTCTTCTCAGACTTCACCAGGACTTTTCTAAAAGCTATAATAAGAGATGAATCACTGACAAATAAGTGTTTGATGATTTGCATTTAAAACTTCGAGCCTGTTACAGATGCTCTTCTCGGAAATCCTCAACTTCGAGGCTTTAGAGTAGTATCTATCCTTCCTCCAAATTACAGGTTAACGACTATAAATGAGAGATATATCTTATCCCAAGGGTAAAACCTGAGTTCTGTAATAAGCAACATAAATCTATCCCAATCTGCTAACCATTCAATGCTACATAAGTGTTCGATGATAGTCATTTTGGTATTAGGTTTGTTAATTTCTCATAAATGTAGTTTTATAAGCTGAAATGTCAAATAGTATGGCACAAAGTACAGGAATTTGGATCAAACAATAGTTAAGTTCTCCCCACTACACTAGAGGTGTAGTGGATGGTGGCTCTTTCCTATGGCTGTCTCCATACCGTAAGCTTGTACTTCACGCAGTATGAATACTGCAGACTGGAAACAGTTATGAGGCCAACTTTGCTTGTCACCTGCCTGGAAGACAACACTCCAGGTACAGTAAGGGAAACAGAAACACTTCCGAGGGTTTCACGAGGCAAATTAATATAGGAATGGAGCTATATGAGAAACAAAATTGCCCCTGACCAACTGTCATATCAGCACAAACTGTCACAGTCTTTGGGGCTAAGAAGATGGAGACTGCAAAACCACAGGACATCCTCAAAGTGGAAGACTGTCTACCACCAGTTTGACAATTGTCAGCTATTAGGTAACCCCGAATGAAAGTCATTTAAACAGAACCTTGATGAGGAAAACTTTGTGCCAAGCACAATGACAAGGACAGTGAATTTCTGCCCGAGGATGCATTTCCCTTTATTTCCTTTGGGAGATTTGTTCTGATTTAATCCCCAAAACATTCTGAAGTGTAGCTTTTCATTTTACTGATTACAATACTGTGCTAGAAGACCTAAAATTAACATCTGTGTACTTATTTAATCAATATTGTTCATACATATAAAGTAGTTAGCTTTCTTAGCTCCATCACAGATATACACACACATATACACACATATACATGCGTACACATACAAGTATACACACAGCACACACACATAGTACATACACATGCTCATATTCACACACATATAACATATACACAAATATGTCACACACATATATACATGCACACATACAACACACACACTGACATATACACATAAAAACACACACAAGTATACATATGCACACCTATACACACAAATATACATGTATACCACTCACGGGGACACACACACATACACATAAAATATACACACATACACATAAATATACATACATATACCCAAATACACACACACACACATGTGCATGCAGACACACACATGTGCATGCAGACACACACATGTGCATGCACACACACAGACACATACAGACACACACACTTCTAGACAGAAGACGGGAACAACAAGAATAGCCTTCCATGTTTCTTAGGTCTTTATGTATTTAAAGTGTATGTCTGACACTTAAGATGTGTCAGACATGCTTATGATTCTCTAAAACAAGGCTAGTATTTTTTTTTAATTGGGGCTACAGAAACAAAGAGATAAATAAATTATTTTACATGATTGTCACCTAAGTATCCATATATTATTTATACAGATTGTTACAGAATGCATCTTTATAATTTTAAGTAAAATGTCATTTTGCCAAGTACTTTTTTTTGTTTTTGTTTTTTGAGGCAGGGTTTCTCTGTGTAGCTCTGACTGTTCTGGAACTCACTCTGTAGCCCAAGCTGGCCTCGAACTCAGAAATCCACCTGCCTCTGCCTCTGCCTCTCAAGTGCTGGGATTAAAGGCGTGCGCCACCACTGCCCGGCACCAAGTACTTTTTGTATACATGAAATTCCACTACATTTTTAAAACTTACATTATGACATAATCTTTCCATAGTCTATAAGGCTTAACTATAGTTTAACATAATCCCATCAATGATAACACCGGTCCAGCATTACTGCATTGAAGAGTAAACCATAATATCTATAAAAAGTAGAAGCCATCCTGACGCATGAACGTTATAAAATTGCAACAACAAAATTTATGATAAAAGTGCTTGTTTTCTCGGTCTAACCATGTCTGGTTAGTGTCCCATTGCGCCCATAGTTTCATAGGCCTGGGAACATGTGTGTGCCCAGTCTAGCCTGAAGAGATTATATATAAATATACACACTCAATCACTGGTTTCAATCTAGGATGAACAGCACTACCACTAATTCATACCGATATGCTTGATTCAACCTAGTGGAGTAAGAGGGTTGACAGCTAAGGAGACAGAAGACTTCTTTGAAAGGATTCCAAGGGAAGCCTGGAGCAATAGAGCTGTTATCTGAGATGGGAGGCATGGAATATGTCAGTGAAAATGCTATGCACCTTGAGGAAAACAATTAAAGTGTCCTTCAAATCACTGTGTTCTATTTGTTTTATACAAACACTTTGTATCTGAGAAAATATCAGGGGCCTCAGAATTGTCCACAGTGGGGAAAATACTAGAAAGTTCTGATGCCGAATTTAGTTTCTTTTCAAATCAGACATCTCTTTCAGCTTGCCTGGAGTGTCTTATAAAACAAAGCAATCTTCCAGAACCTCTCTATAGATAAGTACAGCTGTCTCCTCGTTGAAGGGAAAAGGTTCAAACACATTTCAGAGCAGCTGGCTCTTGCCCTCCCAGCTGCCTGGAAAATGAGAAACTTTTCTGGCAGTAGGCCCCAAGCCCAAAGCAGTGGGTGTCTGAACTAATCCCCAGGCAGCAGAATGCAGTAGGCTGCAGACACAGGAAAGCATGTGCAGCTTTTAATCATCTTGATCTTTGGCTTTGTTTAAAGTCAAAGAAGAAAGCTCACAGGGTAGGATGGGAGATCAGGCGGGTGCATAGATGTTCCTATGCCGCAAAGGAAGAGAAAGTCAGTACAGCTAAGAGGTTAAGGATGGGCTCAAGGCAGACTAGATGAATTCAAGCAGTTTTTCTCACTGAACCAGAGGGTATGTTTGGGTTGGTTTGGCTTGGTTTTGATGTGTAAAATAGACTGCCCAGAACTGTAATAGGCTGTAACTGTAATGTGTAATAGGCAAGGCAGTGAGTTGTAAGGACACCGGTCTCCCTGACTATGAAGGCATTGAGAAAAGCAGTCCCTTTTAACCAGGGTAAGGATAAAGCTTGAAATGAAGAGGAACGATGAATTTCCAGTAATGCTCAATTTTTCAAACCTATGTGCAAAGGCCATATGTGTCAATGTTTATATGGAAGTTTATATATCACACCAATAGGAACTCTGTGAGATAGGTAGCATTTCCTTATTGATCAAATAAAGCATCTGATAAATGAAAGACACAGGATTCTGGGCACCTAGGCAACATCATCAAAGCAGGAAGGGGTGGACTCCAGTCGCATGATGCTACAAACTGCACTCTCCATCATCCTGGACTGACACGTTCTCTAAACAAGGAAAAGGCCCATACATTTTTTAAAAATGTCTTCTCTCCCTGTGTGATGACTACTTAGTTTTTTTTCAAATCTCCCAACCCCCTGGTTTTATTTTGTTCTCTCAACTTGTGGTGCTGAAACAGTTTTACATATTAGTTTGGGAGTTTTCCTGCTTGTGCCTTGACAGTCTCCAATATCACTTCTCCTTCAGATACTCACGCTAGTGTTACTGTACATTTGTTCTGTACCATGCATGTGTCAAGAGAAACACCGACTTAAGTGATTGCAAAGTATTGTGTGTGGGGGCATATCTTGGCAGACCCCCAACACCTAATTAAAGACCATGTTTTCACATCTGTGTATCTCTCTGGACAATGTTAGTGGTTTTTATTTTCTTTTTAAAATCTACTGTTTAACATAACATTCACAGGTACAGGCTTTATATAGTTCATTGTTAGGAGTCTTAGCTAGGGTTATTCTCATAGATTCCTGAAAGTTTCCATCCCCCTTGGTTTACAGCTTATTCTAGCGATGCTTCTCCATACCAGTTGCCTCTTTCAGTACTTTGTCCCTCTTTCTTCCCCCAAACTGATCCCTCCTTTTCCCATCCTCATTCATCCTCCAACCAGATGCCTCCCTCCATCCACCCATGATGCCTATTCTATTTCCCCTTGTCAGTGATATTCAGGCATTTCCCCTTGGGCCTTCCTTGTTAGTTAGCTTCTTTGGGTTTGTGGATTGTAGCATGTACTTTATGACCAATATCATCTTATAAGTGAGTACATTCTATGTGTTTCTTCCTGGGTCTGGGTTGCCTCACAGGATGATATTTTCTAGTTCTATCCATTTTTTTTTCCTGAAAACGTCACAATGCCATTGTCATTTAATAACTGAATAATATTACATTGTGTAACTATATCACATATTTTTTTTATCAATTCGTCAGTTGAGGGGCATCTGGGTTGTTTCCAGTTGCTGGCTATTACAAATAAAGCCCCTTTGAACACAGCTGAATGAACGTCTTTGCGGTATGGTGGAACTTCTTTTGGATATATGCCTAGGACTTACCTTACTTGGGTCTTTTTTTTTTTTTTTTGAGAAATTACAAAATTGATTTCCAAAGTAGTGTACAAGTTTGCACTCCTACCAGCAATGGAGGAGTCTTCCTCTTGCTCTACACCCTCACCACCACCAGGAACTGTTGCTTGAGTTTTTGATCTTAGTCATTGATGGGTAATAAGATGGAATCTCTGAATGGTTTTGATTTGCATTTCCCTGATGACTAAGGATGTTGAACATTTCTTTAAGTGCTTCTTGGCCATTAGCGACTCCAGTGTTGAGAATTCTCTGTTTAAATCTGTACTCCATTTTAAAAATTAGATTATTTAGTTTGTCGATGTCTACTTTCTTATATCCTTTTATATGTTAGCAATATGGGGACATGGAGCATGCAATGGCCATCTTCTATAACCAGGCATGACTTCTAATGGAGGAATTGGGGTATCAACCCAGCCACAAAATCTTCAACCCAAAATTTGTTCTGCCTACACAATATATGGAGATAAAGATGGAGCAGAAATTGAAGGAATAGCCAACCAATAATAACAGGCCCAACTTGAGCCCCATGCCATAAGAGAGAGAAACCTAACACTATCAATGTCTGAAACTGCTACACTTTCAGACACAAGCCTAGCATAACAGACTTTTGAGAGGCTTGACCCAGAAGCTGACAGAAACAGACACAGAGACCCACAGCCAAACATTAGGCTGACCTCAAGAAACATTGTGGAAGAGTGGGAGGAAGTCTTTAAGGAGCCAGAGAGATCAAGGACATCACAAGAAAACCTACAGAATCAGCTCACCTGGACCCATAGAGGCTCACAGAGCCCACCAACCAAAAAGCATGCATGGGACAGACATTGGCCTCTCCACACATGTAGCAGTTGTGTACCTGAGTCTTAATGTGGAAGCAAGGGCTGTTTCTGACTGCACTGCCTGCCTTTGGTTACCTTTCTCCTAACTTGGTTTCATCATTGAGCCTCAACAGCAGAAGATGTACCTAGTCTTACTACCAGCTGATATGCCAAGACTGGTTAATATCCATGGGAGACCTCCCCTTCTCTGAGAAGAAAGGGATAAGAAATGTAAGGGGTTGGGGAAGTAAGAAGGAGGAATATGGAGGAGATGGGGAATAAGTTATAACCATAATATGAAATAAAAAATAATAATAAATAAAAATATACAAATATTAAAAACAATAAAGCAAAGATTACAAAGAGAGAAGAGAGTTGCCCTCTTGGGCAAAGCTTTTAACACAGAGGCCCAGACATTTCAATGATGCATGCCATGTGTCACAAGGGCCATAATTTGATGGTAATAATAGTTCAAATACTGAAATTGGAAAGTGATTTATGGTTCCTACATAAATTAGTCTGTCTTAAAGGTTACTCATCTAATTGTATCCTTTCATTCAATTGTATTCTGATATACTATCTTGAGTGGAACAAGAAAGAAATAGAGTTTAGATCTAGCTTTTTAGTAGCCAAACCAAAGAAGCCCTTTAATAATACAGTGCCCAGTAAAATGAATGTGTTCCAAAGAGCTATTTTCTGTTTATGACTATATATCTTAGCAAAGAAACAAAAATGAAAATAAAACCAACTGAGATACACTAGTCAATAAACCACAGTCAAAAACTGAATATCATTGATGGTTCTTATAAATCAATAGTAAAACATACCATATTCTAAGATTCCAAGTTTTATTTTCCAAATTATTTAATAATTTTGTCTTGAACACTGGTAGGCGTTCCGTTTGTTTGGTTCATCTTCACAGTAATGTCTCCCATGGCAGACACTGTTAGCTGAATGTCCCTGAGCCATTTGTCCATTCTTCATTGATTCTTGCTTTTATTCTTACAGCAATTAGCTCAGCCATCATGGGTAGATCATGATTGGTCACAGGTCATTACCCTTTATGACCGATTGGTCTGTAGGCGATTCACGTCACTCTGGTCTGAGCAAAATGTTTTCTGGTTTCAGAAAAGATTTATCATTCATAGAAAGCAACTCTGCACTCTCTTGCACCCTAAGAAGCAGTGCCCTAAAGCTAGAATAATTTGACCTACTGAACTCATATCAAAATCATAAACTAATACTCAAGAATAAACAACAGCAAGTAACAGATGTGAAAAGGAGAACTGTGAAAAGTATTCAGGCTTGGTAGCATGATAAACCCATGGAATAATTATAATCTGAATTTATGGTGATGATTCATTTCTTTGATAGTGAGTGCTGCTCTATGGAACAACAGACATCGTATTCTAAACCCATTTTTTCCTGCCAGTCCAAGATCGCACAAATGAAGATGGGATCACCTTTCCAGCTGATCTTTCACATTCTACCATCTTGGGAATTTGTCCTATATTCCTTTAACTATCTGCTTCACATTACATCCGTATTCAAACACACACACACACACACACACACACACAGAGCCTGGCTGTAGGTACCTATAAGTGTCTGGTTCTATATTACTTTCTTATTTAACCCTTACTGCATATCTTTTCTTAAGCAATAACTATTCCATTTGCAACCATTCGTCTATAACTGCTTCAGCTGGATTCTGTAACTTGAATCCCAAGCCACTTTATTCATGGGATCATAGTCATCTCTTCTCATCTCTATATTCCAAGACTTAGGAAAGACTTATTAAATCACAGAGAGCATTTATGCTGTGGTAGAATTTTGGTAAACTGAAACTATTTGGTTTCTCTTAAAGGAAATGTTATCTAAGATGTTACATGCAAAAACTTTAAAAAAAAAATCAATTCTGTTTTACCACCTTGCTTGAAGCAGGGTCTTTCATGCTTTCTCTGTAGGTGATCTACATAGTACAGGCTTAGCTGTTCCACGAGTTCCCTCTGATCCACCTGTCGCTGCCTTCAGAATGCTAGGCTTACAGCCGTGCCCGACTACATCTGAATAATCTTAACGTGGTTTTCTAGGGATGTAGCTAATCTTGTTAGTCCCAAATAGCAAGAGCCTTTACCCTCCGACTCATCTTACTAGTTCTTACGAACATCCTTTAGACACATGCTAAAGGGAAGAAGTATTGAGGGCATGTGAGGAGCAAACGGATTGTGCTGCAAACGTGTCTGTAAAATAATTTTAGATGACCAATGTGATCCCCCTGTGCCTCTATGTCACCACTGAAAATAAGGACAATGATTGTAACTATCTAAAGGTGACAGACCTCTACATCGATATAGATAGTTATATGAAGGTATGGGTGAATGCTGTTATGTCACACTTAGAACAGTTTCAGACCCATCATATGTACTATATGCAAACACTTACAGCAATCATCTTTTAGATGAGAGTTCTTTAACCCATAGTCATCAAGATATGTATATATTCTATCTTATAAACCCTTTTCTTCAATTTCTTTTTCACATCATTAGTTCAAGACATTATCTCTTTGCATCAACCAATAGAACAGTCTCCTATTTATCTCCTATGTTAGATTCCCATTCATATTTTTATTCAACAAAAATTTTATTTCTAAAGCATCATCCTGGTGATTTTTCCGATTTATAAACTTCTATATAAGAGAACTAATTCTATAATAAAAGTTTGTGTGGTTGGTTATGTTGTATTCTCCAATGCTCGTGCTCTTATTTTACTCCAGTATGACTCTTGGTTCCTTTCTCATCACTTAAAACAAAATCATGTTCTCTTATCCTTGGGATGTGCTTATCTCTTTCCCAAGAGTTACTTTCCTTGAAACCATGCTTATTCTTTCAGACTCAGCAAGATTGTGGCATTGATGCCCTAGTGAGATTTCAATGATTTCTCAAGCTCTATTTTCCCCTCTCAGGAAGAGGTCATCATAAACTTCTCTGTCCCTATTGTACTCTGCACACACACTGTCATTATAGCGCTTGTCGCCGTGGAGTACAGCTCCTTTGTCCTGATCTTCATTGGGAAAACAGATATAAAACTATAGGTAAGCAATAAACCAAACTCAAATTTTATTGGCTTGTTGCCTCATGTTTAAAGTGGTGATTATACCTTTCACAAGATCCTAGAGAAATAACTATCATTTTCTTTGATTCGTTGGGACTGATATGCCCCACTTTGCAGCCACATTTATCATGTTAGAAAGAGAAAAATAAGGAGCAGGGGATGAATGCTAATCTAATCGAAGTAGGTTTAGATTTACTGTCCAATATCAAACAGAAATACATTATATGACTCCTTTGATGCTGCCTTGTTTGAAACCAACCGTATTTAAAAAGATAAAAGCTGCTGATTTAAATGCTCCATCAAAGAGTTTTAAATATTTTAAAAAGAAATCAATGATTATTGGCAATCTCAGTAAAATAGAATGGAGATGACACAGTTATTCTTATGGGAATTTCACAGAGATGAATAAGCCTCTGATTGAATGACTGTTAAATCTTGCATTCTTATTCTATTAAAACTAGTATTTATTCTTACTTTGGTAATAAATGTGATTCATAAATCAGTGTAGAAGACTCTCAAAAACACTGAAAATAGACCAACCATATGACCCAGCTCTACAAAGGATGCACAAATTCTCCAAGAACTCTACCTCTTGCCAAAGAGAGATTCTTGACCATTTATACTTATCTCTGCACCTGTCACAATAGCCAGGAAACAGAAACAGGCTAGGTGTCCATCAACTTAGAAATGGATAATGAAAATGTGCTACACATACATAGTTCATTCAGCTGGAAGATAAAATGAAATCATAAAGCTTGAAGGAAAATGGATTATATTGTCAAACTTAAAAAGGTCAGAAATGTCAGTATTGTATATCTCTCCATACATGTATCCTAGCCTCTAACTGTTAAATGTGTGTATTGGCATGTAAACGTGAGAAATATCCTTGGACATGGAAAGTGGTCATTGAGATATGGTTTAAAAAATATGGTTTATTTGAGAAGCTGAGAAATAAAATTAAACATTTAAGATATTAAAGAAGTTTGGGGGGTAAAAAGGACAGTAAGAAAAAGAGATGTCTGGAGATATCGCAGAAGAGGGAGATAAATAGATATTAGCCAACTAAAACCAAATATTCAAGAAAATGCCCAAAGAAACTCTTAATTTTGTGAGTTATTTTTTGAAAATACATTCCATACACCATCTAAAACCAAGCCCACGACTAAGTCTGAATTTATCCCAATAACCCAAAAAGATGATATAGAATTACTTGTCTCTGTAGCAAAGTCCAAGTTCTCCATCTTGTGTCGGAGAAGAGACAAAACATGACGTATGTCAAGAACCCACTTGCCACATCTATAACCTTGACATGGCTTATTGGAAGTAAGTAGACAGCCTGATGATTGGAGGCTGAAGGGAAGTGGTAGGAGCTCGGCAAAGGAAGTTTGATTTATAACCTTTCTAACTGATGACTTTTCCAGACTTGTATCAAATGGTCTTTCTGGATCTCAGCCCTGAATTTATTTAACCTTTGTTGCTGTGCCAATTTATCTACACCTATTAAGTCTGCCTTTCCCAAGACTGTGGACCCAATTTAGGCCAGATACGGGCCTAAGTAAAGTATTTTTGGCAGGTAGCTTCTTGACTTAGAGCCCAGTTCCATTTACTGACTTATGTGTGAATAAGCTGGGGCCTTAGTACCCCATGTTTGTGTTCTGACTTTGGATGTGTAATTGACAACTAACAAAGACTGACAGAAAGACATTTTCAGCCATAAGTAAGAGATGAAACTTTCAATGTTCACTTGGATACCAAATAGTTTTCTGTAGTTATGCATTCTCTGAGCTTAAATTTCCTCTTGCTGTATATGATAGACTGAATGATTTATAAAAGCTTATTCAGCTTTATAATATTAAGAGTTTTGATTATTATCTCTTCCTCTGGGTCCCCCTATAGACTCTTTAAAATTATGAGAAATGATAGAAGTGTCCAGGTTATTACTCTTAAATTCTCATGCTTGTTTCCCTAATACATGTAGATTGCATGCCTATTCACACATATTACATGGTCTTTTGATTTAGCATGTATTCTTAGGATTACTCATATTTGAGTATTTCCCTGTCTTTGTCATTCCTTTCACATTTATCTACATCTCTAAAATAGTCCAATGTTGTGGGACTGCCTGAGTCCCTAATGCTAGCTTTCTAGGGGTAACCCTAAGCATTCCATGAAATAGGAAACAGCCCCCACACGTGATATTTTAAGGTTTCAGAAAATGATCCTGAAACTTCCATAATAGCAGTACAGGGTACTCTATCCTATGACTACTGGTCCAGAACACTCCATATTGTGACTAATTGTCTAAAATACTCTATACTGTGACTGCTAGTCCAGAACATACTACACTGTGAATACTGGCACAGAACACTCTACATTGTGAATATTGGCCCAGAACACTTTATATTATTACTACCGGTCTGACCTTTTATACTGTGACTACTGGTCTGAAACACTCTGTAACACTGTGACTGTAACTACTCTCTATACTATGACACTTGCCAGAACACTTTGTACTATGACTAATTGTCCAGAATACTCTCTGCTGTGAATATTGATAATGAATACAATATACTGTTTTACTGTCCCATAACACTGTGACTACTAATTCAGAACTCTGTACATTCTACTTTTTCTACCCTGTGACTACTGCAAAAACTGAGCTCTGCTTAGCAGGATTATTTATAATTAAGTGTAATGTTTTTGATGTTTTAGATAAAAAAAAATGGCCTAAACTTTTAAATTTTGATGAATAAATTGGGTAACTTAAAATAACCTAATTGGAAATTATATATTATCTATTGAAAAATAAACTGAATGGAATTGAGCAATAGGGATTTTTGTTTACACCAAATCACTACATTGAATCACCAACCAATCAAGTCACAACTAATAGAACAACTTGCTAAACTAAAGTCAATATTTAATATAAAAAGAACACTTCAAGGTCTTTCAGAAGGAAAGGTTCTGAAAATAAATCACTGTGCTATAACACGGACTTCACTACCCAATGTGACCAAATCTTAAGAAAATGTAACAGTTTGTTATTGAGAGAGAATGCTACATTTATCTTTTCTGAGACCATTCAAATTTTTTAATATAAATATATTCAGCTCTCACATACTCCCAAACAATATAAAAACCTGTCAGGAAGCATCATTCCACTCTTTCTTATAGATTTGCAGCCAATTTCATGGTGATAATATTAAAGTTTATATTGTCCAGTCTCACAGATCACTGAGAGGAAGTTAGATGATTTGGAATATTTGAAAGAATAGTTACAGATGTACTAAGAGGCACATATGTATATTTAGTTTCACATACAAAAAGAATGTCTTGTATTACTAGGAAAAATAATGAATGAATGAACAAATGAATGAATGAATGACAGATACATGGACTAAGGTTTGATGTTACAGACTAATTATCAATAAGTTTGGAAGTTTGCCATTCTACACACACACACACACACACACACACACACACACACACACACAAATTCACATGTTTTTATTTATGGTAGCCTACCTCTTCAACTTATCCAATTAACCTTTCTTATTCTATTCATGATATTCACAACATATTTAGCTTATGGAGCCCCAGATCTCATTATAATAATTAGTATTTTCTAATCTGATACACGTCAGAAACATTGCCTCCTTTTTTACACTTTATTTTGAGAACTAATCAAATCTTGGAAGTATCTGCTAGTGAAGCTTCCATAGCTAGGTGGAGAAAGGGAGAAAATGGACTTTCCCAGGATTATAAATCTAATCAAACCTTAGAGTGAACATTTGCATATTTGTAATGTATAGTAAATACAGCTGACTATGTAGTAAAGCTTTAGTAAAAATTCCATATATATTCAAGTCATTGACTGATAGTCAAACATTTGTATTGTTGGTCACATTATTTTCTCTTGTTTTTAGGTGAAACACAGAGATTTGTGGTCACATATATAGTAACAAGAGCAAGTTCTGAGCCCAGGGAGAATAAGTCCACATTTTAACCGTAAAGCAGGCTTCCCAGTTCAGGCAAATTCAGAACCTAAATCTACTTTTCTAGTAGTAGTACATGTTTTCCATACACCATTACCTCAATAACACCAGATATGACAGTCTATAGAATAAAGGATGTATTAAATTTCCCTGGAACATTTAAGCTGAGTCTTTCCAATGTAGAAAATATAGCTAGAAACTGCATCTTTCCTACTAGCTGTGCACTGGAAATACAATTTATTATCCAAAGATCTGTACTTCTGGTCTTAAGGGACTGGCCACAATATAAGCAAGAATAAAGTCTGAACTTCAGTTATTCATTGACATTGCCACTCTGGCAGGCCATCTGTCACCTCAGAGAGGCTGCTTGCTACTTTATGCTAAGTAACTATTACATTATCTCCAGAGGCTAGGGAGATAGCTCAGTGAGTACAGTGAATGCTTTGCCAAGTCCCGCAAACCACATATACAAAGCTGGATGTGGTATAGACTGAATTTCAATCCCAGTTCTGCAGAAGCTGAAACAGGAGGATGTCTGTGACTCACTCACCACCAAGACTAGATTGCTTATTCAAGGCCACTCAATGGATCATATCTGAAGAAACAACCAAAACCACACCCTATCCAGGGAAGCAGGTAGGCTAAGTATAGATCGTCTCCTTTCCCTCCATTCCTCCAAGTCCACTCTCCAAGTCCTATTGCAAACTCTGTAGCACACAAACTGCTGTAACTCCTTTATACTATCTGTGCCCATTCCCAGGACATAAGCAGATCCTGGTGGAACTCCTCATTTCCTCCCTCCTCTCCTCTCTTAGCTCACTTGGTAATGGGTACCAAGTGTTAGCTCCCAACATAAGAAATGCATTTTACCTAGAACCTCCAGTAGTCACACCTATCAGGATCCCATAAGAATATTCTACCAGGTAACACACAGCCACACACTCCCTTAAGAACCAGACAGGGCAAGAAAAATCAAGGAACAACCAACCAACAATGACAGGACTGGTTATCAACTACCAAAATTAGGATCTTCCCAAACCCAGACTAGAATTTGGTGTAAAAAAGCAATAATATCCAGGACAATATGTCTCCACAAGAGCCCAGGATTCCTACCACAGCAAGCTATAAGTATTGTTTTATAACAATAAACAAAGCTTAAAAAAAAACAAGAAACATAAGACAAAGCTCTTATATTTATATATAAATATGATCAAGGTATTTGAAGGAGCAGTCAATAAATTCCTCAATGAAATCTATGACAACAAAGACAAACCATGGAAGAAAATGAATACAGTAGCTCAAGACCTGAAAGTAGAACTAGGATCAAAGAGAAAAACTAACATTGAAGAAAATCTGGAATGAAAAAATTTAAGAACAGAAACAGGAGCCTCAGAGGAAAGTCTCAGAAACAGAATAGGAAGGACCGAAGAGAGACTGTCAGAAACTAATGTCAGGCTAGGTTAAATGGATATTTCAGACAAAGAATATGGTAATACTAAAAAACTAGCAGCAGAAAACATGCAGGAAACCTGGGACACTATTAAAATACCAAACCTAAAAATAATAGGGATAAATAAGGGAGAAGAAAGCCTGTTTAAAGGTACAGAAATTATTTCCAACAAAATCACAGAAGAAAATTTCTCTAAGATCAAAAAGAAGACGCCTACCAAAGTACAAGAGGCATACACGACAACAAAAACGATCAAAGCAGGAAAGAAATTCCTCTTGGCATAAAATAATATAAAACACTAAACATATAAAATAAGGAAAAAATATTAAAAGCTGCAAGAAGAAAAAAACATGGGACATATAAAGGCAAACCTATTAGAATAACGAACTCCTTACTTCTCAGTGTAGACTTGAAAAGCTAGAAGAGGCTGGACAGATGTTCTACAGAGTCAAAGAGACCACAGATGCAAGCCCAGACTACTATACCCAGCAAAACTTTCAATCACAATAGATGGAGGAAATAGGATATTCTATGAAAAATCAAAGCAAAAACAAAAGCAAAAGAACCTAATTTAGGCAGTATCTATGTACAAATTCTACCTTCTAAGGAAGATAATGGAAAGAAAACTTTAATGTGAATAGGTTAATCACACTCACAAAAGGACACGGGATAAATAATCCCATACCAGCAAATCAAAAGAGGACACACCACCACCGAAACAGCAAAATAACAGAAACCAACACTGTTCATTATCTGTCAATTTTGATGGTCTCAATTAACCTATAAAACGATACAGACTAATAGAATGGATATGAAAACAGGATTGATCCTTATGCTGCATTCAGGAAATATACTTTAATATCAAGGACCTCAACCTAAAAGACTTGGAAACGATAATCCAAGTGAATGGACCTAATAAATAAACTAGTGTAGCCAGTTTAATCTCTGATAAAATAGACTTCAAACCAAAACTAATCAGAAGAGATAAGAAAAAACACTGCCCACTCATCAAAGGAAAAATCTACCAAGGGGACATGGCAATTCTTAACATTTTTCCACCAAACACTAGTACATTCAAGTTCATAAAAGAAACACTTCTACAGTTTAAGTCACACGCACTAATAGTGGAAGAATTCAATACCCTACTCTCTACTATAGACAGGTCGTCCAGTACAAACTGAATAGTGAAATGCTAGAGCAAACTAATATTATAAATCAAATAAATCTAGCAGACATTTACAGAACATTTCCCTCAAACACAAAATAATAGAATTTCTCTGGACTTCATGGAACTTTCTCCAATATTGACCATATACTTGGATACAAAGAAAGTCTCACCAGATATGAGGTAAGTGAAATAATGCCCTGAATGCTGTCTGACCACCAGAGTAAAGCTAGATGTCAGCAACAATAAAAGACAAAAACAAAAGAAACTTTACTAACTTATTGGACCTTAACAACTTACTACTAAATGAAAAATCAGACAAGACAGAAATTAAGAAATTAAATGCTTCCTTGAATTGAATGGAAACGAATACGCAACATACCCATACCTATGAGACATGATGAAAGCAATTCTAAGAGGCAGGTTCATAGCACTAAGTGTCTCTATTTTTTTTTAAATGGAGAGATCTCATACTAGTTAACAGCACTAGTTACTTAAACATAAAGGACCTCAGTCTCTATCTAAATGCTCAAAAACAAAAAGAAAAAATTAAATGCAAAAGAAATAGATGACAAGAAATAATGAAACTCAGGGGTGAAATCAATAAAATGGAAAAATAATACAATGAATCAATAAAACAAAAGTTGGTTCTTTAAGAAAATCAATTTTTAAAATTGGCAAACCCTTATTGAAACTAGTTAAAAGGCAGACAAAGAATACCCATACTAACAAGATTATTACGGAAGAGAACATAACAATAGATGCCAAGGAAATCCTAAGAATCATAAGGATATACTTTAAACACCTTTACTCCAACACATTAGGAAATCTAAAAGATATGAATAATTTTCTTGATACATACAACTCACCAAAGTTAGTTCAAGATCAGATAAACAATTTAAACTGACTTTAAACCCTGAGTGAAATAGAAGCAGTCTTTAAAAGTCTCCCAACTGCCATCTTCCTTACAGTCCACACCTAAATCTGCAGCAGTCATGGATCAAGACACTGCTTCCCCACACCATAGCTCTGCCTACCTCCCAAGAGTCTGGCTCTGACCTGACACACACAGGTACACAGGTGAGACAACTCACTCCAAACCCTCAGCTGAAATTAATTAACCCATAGTAGTACCAAAAGAAAAGAAAAGAAAAGAATCATACACACACACACATACACACACACACACACACACACACACACACACACACACACACACACGGTATGGGGGAAAGAGAGAGAGAGAGAGAGAGAGAGAGAGAGAGAGAGAGAGAGAGAGAAACTCCTCCAACATCAAAATCACAGGAACTAACAATCATTGGTCACCAATATCTCTCAACATCAATGGACTCAATTTCCCAATAAAAGGACAAAGGTTAAAAGACTGGATACATAAACAGAATCCACCATCCTAAAGCATACAGGAAACACACCTCAGCAACAAAGGTAGCTGCTGTCTCAGAGTAAAGGGCTGGAAAAGTCTTTCTCAAGCAAACAAACCCAAGAAACAAGCTGGAGTAGCCATTCTAGTATCTAATAAAAGACTCTCAACCAAAAGTTATAAGAGATGGGGAAGGACATTTATTTATCAAGGAAAAATCCACCAAGATAAAGTCTCAATTCTGAATGCATATGTCCCAAATGCAAGAGCACCCATATTCATAAAATAAACTTTACTAAAGCTTGAATCAGACATTGAATGCCACATAATAATGGGAGGGCGATGACTTCTACATCCTTCTCTCATAAATGGACAGGTGATCCAAACAGAAATGAAACAAAGAAACAACGATACTAATGCATGTTATGAACCAAATTGTACTTATAGATATCTACAGAACATTTCACCCAAAACAAAAGAATATATCTTATTTTTTTGCACCTCATAGAGTGTTCTCCAAAATGGACCATATGATTGGGCACAAACCAGGCCTCACCAGATACAAGAAGATTGACATAATCCCATTTAATCTTATCAGATCACCATGGATTAAGGCAGGACTTCAACAACAGAAACAACAGAAAGCCCACATACTCATGGAAATAGAACAACTCCCTACTCAATAATCTCTTTGTCTCAGAAGAGGTAAAGAAAGAAATTATAGACTTTCTGTAATTCAATAAAAATGAAGGCACATCATACCCAAACTCATGGGAGACAATGAAAGCAGAAGTCAGAGGAAAGCTCATAAGAGTAAGTGCCTTCATAAAGAAATTGGAGAGATCTCATACTATCAATTTAACAGCCCACCTAAAATCTCTGGAACAAAAACAAGCAAACATACCCAAGAGGATTAGAAGGCAGGAATTAGTCAAACTCATTACTAAAATCAATCAATTAGAAACAAAGAGAACATTACAAAGAATCAACAAAACCAAAAGCTAGTTCTTTGAAAAAATCAACAAGATAGATAAACCCATAGCCAAACTAAGTAAGAGCTACAAAAATAGTATGTAAATTTAAAAAAAAAGAAATAGAATAGAAGACATAACACCAGAACTATAGGAAGTTCAAAAACATCATTAGATCTTACTTCAAAAGGCTATTCTTTGCAAAAATGTAAAGTCTAATGAAAATGAATTATTTTGTAGGCAGATACTACTTACTAAAGTTAAATCAAGATCAGGTAAACAATCTACCTGGTCCTATAACCCCTACGGAAATGGAAGCAGTCATTAAAAGTCTGCCAACTAATAAAAGCTCAGGGCCAGATCACTTTAGTGCACAATTCTACCAGACTTTCAAAGAAGAGTTAATACCAATATTTTTTGGGAGCTGTTTGCTGCTTCTCTGAAGCAGATACTAAAAAGAGAGGAAAACATCTACCTGCCAGGAAGAGTCAAGACAGGTCAGGGCCTGTTGGCAGATTTCCTGGCCTGCAGCGATACGGAGCAATAAGAGAAGATGCACCTGAGTTTTGTGGCTAGGGGCTGAAGATTTTATTGACCTTAGTGTAAGGAACAGAGGTTTGGGGGATGGGAACATATGTCTTGTGTACATTTTAGCAAAATTGTTTCTGTTAGCTTGTGGCTTTGCTTCCCATGGTACTATAATATAAAAATGCAATGAGTAATACACTTCCTGCTGGCTTGGTAATGACCTGCAGCCCTCCCATTATCTGTCTCTTACATCTTTTTTTCTATCTTTCCTATAATCATCACCACTTCCCTCTCAGGGGACTGTTTGCCTTTGCACAAGTAGAAATATTTCACAAAAGAGAAACAGAAGAAAGACTACCTAAGTCATTCTATGAGATCACCGTCACCCTGATCCTTAAACCATGCAAAGACCCATTAAAGAAGACTGAGCCACCAACCAAAGAACTTACATGGGCTAGAGTGAGGCCCCTGGAACATATGTAGCAACATGAAGCTCTGTCTCCATGTCTGCATTATCTAGCTTCAATGGGAGAGGATGCACCTAATCTGGCAGAGACTTGATGTACCAAGATGGGGGAATACTCAGGGGGTTTCCATCCTCTTAGAGGAGAAGAGGAGAGACTTTGGGTGGGAGGGAGTGGGAAGAGGGAGCAGTGTCTGGGAAGTAAATTAATTAATTACATACTTTACACAAATATGTAGTTAAATAATGTAATTGAATAATATGTAATTAATTAATTAATCAATTAATTACTTAAAAGAATGTTTAAAAAGCCCACAGAATACCCACTTATTGCTGGTAGGAGTGGAAACTTGTATAGCCAGTATGGAAATCAGTGTGATGGTTGCTCAGGAAGATGGAATTTGAGCTACCTCAAAGTCCAGTTATACTATTCTTGGACTTCATGCTACTATAAAGACACTTGCTTTATCATGTTCATTGCTATTCTATTCACAACAGCCAGTGAGTGTAAGCCATCGATGTTCCTCAACAGGTGAGTGGATAAAGAAAATGTGGTACAATAATTCAATGAGGTATCGCTCAGCCATTAAAAGAAACAAAACCATTAAATTTTCAGGTAAAAGGATGGAACTAAAAACAAAAATTAATCTGGAGTGAGGTAATGCAGACCCAGAAAGAAATATAGTATGCATTCACTTATATGTGAGTATTAGCTGTGAATAAGATTAAGAGCAAACTGCAATTAACTTCAAACGTTAGGTTTAGAGTAAAGAATTGGCAGTGGGGGGCAAATAGATGTCCTTAGGAATGGGAAATAAAATAGCAGTGGATATATGTGGGACTGGAAAAGGGGGATCAAGTTGCCGGGAGGTGAGGGAGAATATATGGGGAGAGAGAGCTGAAATTGAGGTCCATTTGAGGGGAGGTATGGAAACCTAATGCAACAAAAGCTTATGTGTCTGTGTGCATGTGCGTGCGTGTGTGTGTGTGTGTGTGTGTGTGTGTGTGTGTGTGTGTGTGTGTGTATGGTGTAAATAAGATCAAACGATAGGAGATCCAGAGCCTCCAACTGAACATCTTTTGTCACCAAGTGAAGCTTCTCATGCTGGGATCT
The DNA here is from genome assembly GCA_030674055.1 of Rhabdomys pumilio. NCBI lineage: Eukaryota > Metazoa > Chordata > Mammalia > Rodentia > Muridae > Rhabdomys > Rhabdomys pumilio. Next base: position 38,232,062 of record JANHMN010000019.1, read on the forward strand.
GGTTATATCTAATTGAGTTGTTGGCTAAAGGGCTCCTCAAACAATCGGACCACTCTCAAGACTATAAGTAAAACTCTTCACAAACTGACAGCATGACCCTATTACTGAAGACATTTACACAACTCACTGAACATGGAGAAGTTGAGCTGGTGTCTATGTAGAGCCATCATCTCTATGTTATAGTATGTTTAGTAGAGGAATATACTTGCAATTTACCCAAGGGAATAAAAATACCAACCCAGCCACAAACCCTTTGATCTGCAAACCTTTCCTGCCTACAAGATACTCTAGCACAGTGGTGCCACAAAGTTTGGGGGAGTAACTAACCAATACCTGATTTGACTTAAGACTTATTCTATGAGATGGAACTCATACCTGACACTGTTTGCATGACCAAAACCATAAGGCTAAATAACCAAAGTACCCAGGGTAAAACCAAATACTATTTTTCTTTAAAAAATTAGCAATAGAATGACTCCTAATTACATTCTGTTATGCTCATATATCAGTGCCTTGTTCAACCATCATGAAAAAAAGCTTCCTCCTGCAGTAGACAGAAAGAAATAGAGACCCATCACAGGCAGATATTGTACATTAAGCAAGAGATATTGTAAAACTCAGTTACAAATGAGATATCTTCGTTAACTCCAACGCCCCCAGGCCTCAGGAAATCTTGTAGGAGGCAGAACAAGTTGTAAGAATCAGAGGGGACGGAGCACACCAAGAAGACAAGGCTTTCCAAATCAACAGGATTAGTGCACCTATGAACTCACAGACACTGCAGCAACATGCACAGGGCTTGCATAGGTCTATACCCCTTCCTTTGTTTATATATCATGGTTTCCAGTTTAGTGTTTATGCAATATTCTTGAATATGCTAATGAATGGGTCTCTGATTCCTGTGCCTTCTCTTGGACTCTTTTCCTTCTGGGTTTTAGTCTAGTCTAATTCTGATATGTTAGTTTTGCTTTATCTCATCATGTTTTGTTTTAATTTAATTTATTTTATTTTATTTTATTATTATCCCTTACAAGGTGGTTGATTTTCTAATGGGAGACAGAAAGGTTATGAATTCAGAAGGAGGTAGAAATGAACTGGGGAATAAAAGGGAAGAGGAAACAATAATCAAAATATATTACATAGAAATCTATTTTCAATACAAAAGAGAAAAAACTTCAGATTATGAAGACAAACAAGATGTACAGCTTCTCTGGTAGGTCAGCTGAGGTCCTCTGACCTTTATACACACACACACACACACACACACACACACACACACACACGCACAAGTGCATGCACCTGCATACATACACATTCACATACATATTTCTGCACACACAGATTCACTCTATTCTTTCTTCCTTAATACGACTATAATGGGATTAGAAGGTAGTGTGGTAGTGCCTATCTTATTGGAACCTGACTCAATCAGCCTTGAACTCTTATAAAAAATATTTACAACTTAAGCAAAAGAGAAAAAAAGGAGTAAATGCAGCATTTTTTTAAA
>JANHMN010000019.1:38233578-38245417 GCA_030674055.1 Rhabdomys pumilio
GTGGTGCGGAGACATGCGTGCAAGCAAAACAAAACACCTACACACCAAAACAAAAGTAAAGAATCCTCTGCATATCTTGTTTTCAGGTCTTGAGTGTTATCAGAAAATTTAGCCCCCTATCTTCTGTGACCCAAGGCTCGACAGCACGCGTCCTCCTGACATCTAATATCACAAAGAAACAACAGACTATATTTGCTCATGCAGGTTGTCAGGGTTATTGTTGTCCTGGGCTGTATCCCCAGAAAGCAGCATTTTTGAGCCACATTATTACAAGTCTTTTCTGAGATACATCCATTCAACTCAGACTTGCAGAAACTTCATGTTTAACCACTGAGAGATGACATTGGTTTTCATGTAGCCAACTGGTACCCTAGTAGTATTTAACTAGCAGAAACCATCATCTTCAAATTTCAAACCTGGTAAGACATCATCTCTCTCAATAACCACTTACACTATCAGTAGCAATGACTAGTTACTAGAACTGTTCACTAGTGTCTGACTCCATATTTATCTAGAACAAATGTATCCTAAATGTCTACACTGGTTCAAAATCTGTCACGATCTATTATTAATTTAGTTTCTAACTTTTACATTGTTTTTGCTTTTTAAAAAAAAAATCCCTGCAATTCTCAGAATCAAGTGAAATGAGACTGTATTGGTAGTAAAACATATCACAGATTGTTGTTTTTTGGCTTGTTTCTTCTCTTTACTGCACGCTTAGAGAACAGAAGGCTTGTTTTGGTGTCATGGCAGGAAAATGAGAATAAATATGTGTCAGCACAGAATGACACAAAGGGCAGTAACTGGAACCTGAATCTACAGTTCAACTAACCATATGATATTTGGCAACTTATATTCATTTATGACCCTTTGTTACTTGTGAACCAAATTCCTTGTGTTTCCTTGTATTGTAGTTAAAAGGATATCTATCTATCTATCTATCTATCTATCTATCTATCTATCTATCTATTTTTCACCTATATATCAATCTGTCTCTATGTATTTATCTAACTAGACACACAGACACACACACACACACACACACACACGTCAATAATTTAAAATTAGTCACCGAGTGGAAAAAGTTCTCCTGACACCTCCTCCCCATCAGTGAAGGAGTAATGATAAAGAATACTATGATGTTACAAAGTTCTATTAAGTTGATGCCTATGAAAAAATTTGTGAGAGGTATTTGTTTACCTGGTTCTGTTCTTAAGAAAAGGAAAGGAAAACAATTAGAAAGGCAGATGTAATCAAGAGCAACACTGTTCATTTCAGTCAGAGGTGAGAATTTTGCCTAACTTTGCAGGGGTTACAGAACTGCATTGTCAAGCAATACCTTGAATGGGCTGTCTAATATTTTGCATTCATCTCGTAGTCATGGGCTAGTTACATAAGCAGCCTTTGCCAGGTGGTTATACAGAACCACTCAGAGGACCTTCTAGAGCAAGGAGTGACTATGAGATGAAGTCATCCAGCACCCAGTCACTGAGAGGCAGAAGAAAGCCAGCTAAAGAGGCACACCACCATTTTCATAGAGCAAAGATTTGGGGAATCCTGTTGAACATTTTGCAATGTATGAGACAGCTCCCCTCCCCCACCAAATCAAGTAATTATCTAACTCTCATAAGCAGATCGTGCAAAAAATGAACAATCTGGACACAGATAAAAGCACAAGGAGCCAGCGTGTGATATCAGTTCCTAACAGTTATTGATTTGCTATTAATATCACTTAGGCTTTAAATCACGAAGAAAGGGCCAAGAAAGTGGTTCTGTGACTAAAACACTTACTGAAAAAGTCTCATGACCTGAATTCAATCCCTGGAAACAACCTACAGGTAAGAGGAGGAAAGACTCTCTAAGGTTATCCTCTTGCCTCTTTAATGAATAAAGCATTCCCAAATCCACACCACCTGTGCCTCCCTCTCTCCACTTCCCGAACCTCATGTAAACACTTGCCTTGCATTTGACAATAATAAATAAAATTAAAAGATAGTAAATTATGAAGAAAGAAGTGTACAGTTTTTGATAGCAAACCCAGAGAAAGAAAGGGAGAGAGGGAAGAAAGGAGGGAAGAGGGAGGAAGAAGGAATGGATGGAGAGATCAGGAGAAGAAATGAAGGAAAAAAAGGAGGAAGTGGGAAAAGGAGGGACATTTATCTCTTGACTAGCATGACTGTCTATCATGCACCTCCAAGCAGAAATACAGCCTGAGGTCATAAAGGAAGCAGCAACTTGGCATTCAACCCACACCACCCTGTCTTTGCTCACACAGTTTTCATGCCTGCCTTTCTCTGCACTGTAATGAATTCTGAAATGAACATTGTTCTTCTGGAATCCTTAGCCCCTTGCTCCTTTTCATCTCTCTCGTTTGCATCTGTGATTTTTTTTATATACCAGATTTCCAACTAAACTCATAAGCATCCAAGAGCCTGCATGGCGAGCTCCTCTTACTTTGATGTGTATTTTGCCTAATGGGAAACTGGCTCCTTCCTACAGTTGTCAAATGCAACTTTCTTACCTTCTGGACCATTTTTCCAACTGGGCTTTGAAGTTCCAAGTTTCGGGTTGCTTAGCATATAAGAAGCACAATTAATTTCTTCTCTTCTTTACCATTATGGGGTTGATAACAAGCTAATTCCATTTTCAAGAACATACTTTAGCAGTATAAATGTCTGTTATCAATGATAAAGAATAAAATAAAATAAAATAAAATAATTCAGTGTCTGTGTTTTGAATCATGCAAGACTATTAAAAATAACAATCTCTAAACTATCAGTAAAGACATTATGGGCACTTCCTCTATTTCATTCCTCTTTGTAGGCACTAATTTTTGTAGCTAATCCAGATGTCTGATCTTACCTCTCTGTGTGACTAAAACTAAGTATCCTAAAAAATAGGACACTGGTCTTCCTAAGAGGAACATCTCAGGAAAGCAAAGTCAAACCAGTCGTAATTAAACCAGACCCTAGCCCTGGACAAAAGCAGACACCATGCAGCCGGGTGTTATGATACCACCTCCAATCACACTACCATAAAATTCACTGGGAATAAGAGGGTATTTTCAATAATTATGAAGTAGAAAACATTGTAAATTTAATTATAATGACGATTATCAATGATGGTTCTTAAATGCTTTAACCTCTCTTATAGCTCACCAGCCACTAGAAGTAGTAGAAAAAAAAAAAGGATATGGGGAAAAGTAGACCTGTTTAGAAAAATTCTTCGGAGCAACTTCCATCTGTGTTGTCTGGAAATTGGCAGTTCATTTCACAGAGCAGCTCGATCCATTTGCAAACTTCGTGGATACATCAGCAGTCGAGTTTGGTAGAGTTGGAATAGCAAGCACAATCGTAAACACGAGTCAGATAGCACTACCTAGCAGAGACTTAGCCTCAGCTCAGTCAGCAGGAGGGGACCAGGTCCAACAAGAATACCAGGCAAAGTTTTTGGCTGTGCCTTTCTCCGGGAATCAAAGATCAGTGATGATGCAAGACCAACAAGTATTACACAGCTCTCTCTACAAACATGCGTAGCTCAGCCTCTGTCACTGTCTGTCCAGTCTTATTTATATCCCTGTAAACATGATATGCTCTCCATGGTCTTGCCTCAACCCATGTCTTGCCTTAGCACATGCATCTGTCTCAGCTGACATCACTCTGGCAATCAGCCCGAGTTCACAGAACTGGCAAAAAAAAAAACTACAGCATACCATCAGAACGTGTTTGATGTTTTTCTCTATGGAGTCCTGACTAAGAGAGCTCAGCTACATAATATAAGGCAGAGCAATACATGTAAGTCCTTGGCAAAGAATCCTTCCTTCATCACGTGTCCTTTTATGTGTTCGCTTTAACAGAACATCTTTTCTCCTGTGTTTGCTTTAGTAAAACATTCTTGCTGGAGTCTGTCTTAGTCTTTCTCTTGTTTCCACTTCAAAAAAAAAAAAACCAAAAAAAACAAAACAAAAAAAAAACCACTCCTTCATATGTTTGCCCCAGAAAAACACCATCCAACACAACCGACTTTCCATCTCTAAAGGTTCCACTTCAGAACATGGTACTCAGGATTCTGGTCCTAAGTCTACTGAGACCTACCTCTGTGTCCTGGAAGAAGTAATTAAAATACCTCCGCTTATTTCCACATTCATAAAGATAAGATAATTACAACATAAAATATCACCACAGTAGTTTCAAATGTTACCGCATCTGGATACACTATAGAATATAGCAATTTCTGATTATAATGATTTTACAAATCAACCAACCAATGAATAAAACCTACACTTTAGAGCATAGATTTTTTTAATAAAAAACGTTTTCCTCTTTGTCTCCTTTTTCTTCTTCATCCCTCTCCCTATCCACATTTCCTCTTCAATTTTATACTTTGACCCTTTGTCTTTTTCATGATACATATTTATGCTAATTTTCAAAATCTTTCTTTTTTTCCTGTTTACTTATTGTTTTTCCATGCCTAGACAAATGGATACACTATATTGGGAAAGCTCATTAGGCAATCCCCTAATGCTATAACATGGCATGCACATTAGCTTACTAAGTTATTTGTGTGGACTTGGTTGCTTATGTTCTGTGGACCCTGGTGGCTCCTTTGGTCAATAGCTATATTTCTGTTGACCCTATCATTCCTTAATTGATATATAGTGCTCCCTGATGTAGGCCGGTGCTCCCTGATGTAGGCCGGAGCTCAGATGCAATTGTCTGGAAAATTTTCAAATATTGCTGATCTTGTCTCTCTTTCTGTCTCGATGGATTAATTTCATATATTTCTATAATTTTTCAAAGTGTGGCTTTGGCACACTTGCCTCAGGGTAAGAGATTACAATTAAACACATTAATGGAGAGCCACAAAACACAGGAGTTACATAATTAATCAATTTTAAATAGTATAAAATTTGGCGAGCTAAAAAATGTGGCATCTGGAAAAAGGATAATTTTGAGAGGTTAAACCTGTTCACAATTTGATTTTCCCCCTGAATTTACATGTCTACACACAGTAGACTATAGCAGTGTTTATTTTCTGTCTTTTATGGCATGCTTCATACAATTCAACAGTTATCCCACTAGCTACTGTGCTTCCAGAGACTAGAGGAACAGTTGAGAGTGTTTTGAGGGGACTGACTTCTGGTAACCCAAGTACTGGATAATCACTTGGAGGTTATAATCTTTCTATTTTTCTTATTTAAGACCCACACAAGTCAGAGTGGCTGTGAAGACTGAACCCCTAGAACCTGTTTAGCATTCTAGGCACTTCACACATGGTGAGTCTTTTGGGTGACTCCCTTATGATCTGAGAGAAAGCACTTGGAAAGTCATTGTGATTTCTGGTTCTTGTACTAGAGGATGAACTGGCTTGGGGACATTCCGCCCCTAGACAATAACCTGAAGCATGTATGAGTGTACAGCTTCTCTGCCCTCTATCTCAGATCACTGTGGCTTCCTTAGGCTACTTTCTCTTCTGAGCAATTCAGAGAAGCGATTGAGAAGACGGCCATCTTTATTCTGTTTCTCCAATGAAGTTTGGGGAGAGAACTCAAATTTCACTCTTAACAGAGGATGTGTCCAATTTTATCAGAAGATGGGATCTAGGTGTAAGAATCTCATCAACTCTCCACTCATATATCTTTATGTGTGATTATATCTTAATTCACCTTGGTCCAAGCTCAGACAAAAAAAGCTCTCTCAATGTCCAACCCCAATCCCTCTCATGTTTCTCTTAATCCCATCCCTCTCACTCCCTAAAAACATTACTTTCCATGTTATTGTGTGGATTTTTCATTGGTTTCTTTGTTTCTCCATGCTTCTTATTTTTTACCCAAGAATCCCTCAGTTAATTACATTTAACATTATATAAGTAGCAAAGGATAAATAGGCTTTCAACATACCTATAATTCTGTTTATTTGGGAACACTGCCCATACTCTCACTTCTTGACAACCTATTTGATGGTCTCCCCCATATCCCAGTCTGATCTTTTATCTTTCTCTGCATTGGTTCTCATCTCATTTGACATCATCAGCATCATCTTATTTCTGATACAGGTTGACAAATACAGCCAGGTACTTACTAAGAATAAACTGAACGCGCACTCTTAAGGCTCAGGGAACATGAATTATCTATATCATCTATAGCTACCAACTCCTGCCTAGTGGTACATTTAAGTTAGTAAAGAATCTTAATTTTCACAAGAGATTCTATCTTTTTAAAAGCAGATGTTTAAAACATGAGCATGCACTGATGAGTCTCTGGTTTTCACAGAGGAACATGCTAGAAATTGTTAGTTGCCACCAACACTACCCTTTTCTTTATGAAGCAACTGGCTACACAGAGGAAAGGATTTGCATCCAGGCATTATTTTCATCCTTTGTCACTGGGAAAGCTCTACCTGTTAATATCCAGGGAAAACTGCAGCCAGGAACGTGTGCTTCAGTTTCATTCATTCTGACTGAACATTTTTCTTTGGCTTAGGTAATAATGCAACCAAAGCCAGAGATACAAAGTAGAAGGAACTTCCTGACTTCCTGAGGATTCTCCAAACCTCTGGGAGACACTAGCTCCCAATTTGGTTAATGTTTCAAAATAAACCTATATACTGTGAAAAGTCTCCTGGAACTACACATGGAAAAATCCTATCTCCGCAGTTTCTTTAAATCCTTCTCCAGCACTCATTTATTTAGTGGTTCCAGTTGCTTCTTGGACCCTTCTTCCCTAAGAGCCATGATTGCATGCATGCCAAGGTTCTCCTGGACCTTTCTCCCCTCAGATGTTCCAATGTCACCTAACTTGAATAAATAAAATTGAACGTGTCTACCTAATCTTCCAGACATGATGCTCCTACCATGTGTATCATTTCATGTTGCTATTGCTAGCTAAGTTGCCAATGCTCAGAACATTAAAGTCTTACCTGTCTTTCATCCTTAACATATGACAGCATATTGGCCTCACACTTCACATGCTCACCGAGATTTCAGAAGAGGCTTTCTCACTCCTTCGCTCTGAATCATATTAAGGCAAGCCCTTACAACCCAGTGGTTTTCCTCCTAAAACCCTGTTGTTGATCTATTAGTAACATCACATAGTTAACTTCCAAATGCACAGATCTCATTGTGTCCCTCTCAAACTTAAATTATCTCTGGGGTGAAGTCTGTTTACTCCCATTCCACAACACACATGCAAACAGTATGAGCAATACTCTCTTCAGTTAAACTACTCTGCTGGCCTTCATGAATATTCTATAGCTACCCTGTTGTATCCTCTTGTCTTATTTTCTCCTCTGCCTGGGTCCCCTTTTGTCCTTCCTCCAAAAAAAAAAAAAGCACATCTGATTGCCATTGAATAGTCAAGGCCCAAATTTGGAACAGGCAACTTCTGTAGCTTTCTCTTCCCCACTCTGCATACTGGAAGAATTAATTATCCCCTTGACTATGTACAACCATGTACATCTGTGCACATTCCTAACACATGGTTTGTTCCATTGCTTTACGCTAATGCCACACACTCAAATGTATTTTTATATTACTTTTATAGTAAGTAAGTAAGTAAGTAAGTAAGTAAGTAAGTAAGTAAGTTCATTAGTTAATTAGTTTTTCATGATAGAGTTTCTCTGTGTAGCTCTGGCTGTCCTATAATTCACTCTGTAGACCTGGCTAATGTCAAACTCAGAAATCTGTCTGTCTCTGCCTCCTGAGTGCTGAGATCAAAGGTATGAGCAACCACTGCCCCTGTGTTACTTTTTTATGAACTTGGGCATCATAAAAAAAAAAAAAAAAACCTCACAGGCTAAGCCACTGTCTTGTAGTTCACATGTATTAGTGTGCTTGGCACAAAGAGGAACTCAGCCCCTTTTCTATGATTTTAATGAACTGTACCTTGGTTTCTTATAGTTAAATCATGCAACTTCCAGATAAATGTGTATCATATAGACTTACAAATGAGAGGTTATGGATTTCAATTCAATGGTATACTACGTGTATGTATTTCAAATAATTTCATTTCATTATTTCAGCTTCTCTGCCCTAACCCTTGGAACTCACAGAATATATTCTGCCTATTCATTTCAGAATCTCGGACACTCTAGTGAATGCTGCAGTTTTAAATACAGAATCTGTGTGATATTTAAAAAATGAGTTTCTATGCTTTTAGAAGCTTGGTTGAGACACCTCGTAACAGTTTAGTTTTCAATTTAAAGAAGAAAAAGAAAAGGCAGACATAAAAGAAAACAGATAAAGAAAGGAAACAGGTGAGTATAAGGTCACTGAAATACTCAAGCAAGTAGATAGTTTGGCACACAAAGCTGAAGTGTATATTGAAAGCTTTCCGAGTCTACCTGAAGGCAGATGTCATAAATGTAAAAGGGGGCATGCTTTTCTCCTGGCAGATTTATTCTTCTAATGGAGAATTATGATCAAAATGATGACAAATAGCTTTGGGATCATAATAATACATGGACACATAATGACTCTACTTTTAAATGGTAAAGCCCAGATTTTAAGTGGATCCGGCCCATTCTGTCTACACAATATGTGGTTCATGAATCTGAATCACCACACTGAATAATAGTGAATATAATACCATTTATATAGTTCAAGGAGATTGCATTTTTAGATGGACAATGTGTGGCCTTTTTTAAAAAAAGAAACTGTAGTTCATTATTAAAAAAGTTTTTTAAATATATACATATTTTGATCATATTATTCCCCTCCCTCAAGTCCTTCCAGATTCTTTTCCCTTTTCTTGCTCTCCCTTTAAGTACTTTCTTTAAAAGATAAAACAAAAATCTGAAAAAACAACCAAACCCCCAAAACTAAAGACTAAAATCAAGCCAGAAAAAAAAAAACAACAAAAAAAAGTAAAATGCCACCATCAAAAAACAAAACAAAAACAAAATTCAAGCAGACAAACAGAAAAACCATCCAGTAACTATAACCAAGTAAAAGTATACATAAAACAAAACTATGGAGTCTATTATATGTTGGTCGACTACTCAGGAACATGAGGTCTGCCTTGGTGTATGTGTGTGTATGTGTGTGGGTAACATACATACACACACACACACACACACACACACACACACACATACACACACACACTCACACATACACACATATATATCTGTGATATGTATATGTGTATGTGTATATGTATATATCATATGTGTATATGTATATATCATCACTCCATTGGAGAAAACTGTTTTCCTATTCCCAGTACGTTTAAATAACAGTTCAGTTGTTAACCTTTACCCTAGTGGCTATGTTTTCATTTAGTCATTTTTTTTTTTAAATATGACAAAAAAAATACAATAGGATAAAACAAAACTACCACATGAAAGTAAGGCAGGAAAACCCAACAGAAGGAAAAGATCCCAAAAGAAGGAAGAAGAATCAGAGACCTACTCATTTGCATACTTAGAACTCTCATTAGAACATTAAACTGGGAGCCTTGTTATCAACACAGAGGACCCAGTGCAGACCTGTGCAGTCCTGTGTGCTCTGCTTTAGTCTCTGTGAGTTCATATTAATTTTGATTATATTTGCTTGGTGTCCTCCACTGACTCTGGCTCTTACGATCTTCCCACCTCCTCTTTAGCATGGTCCCCTGGGCTCTGGGCGGAGGGATGTGATAGAGACATCCCATTTAGGGCTGGGTGTTCCAAGATCTCTCCCTCTCAGCACTATGCCTAGCTGTGGGTTTCTGTATTTGTTCCCCTTTGTTGCAGGAGGAAGCTTTTCTGAGTATGCTAAACATGACATTTATTTATGAGTATAAAAGTCATGTATTTTAATAGCTATATCAAGACTAGACCTGCGGACATGCATCACATATTGTGAGAGGTCTTCTCTGGGTGAGATGAAAGCTGTACCATATATTTGGAAAATAACATTTGTGTGAACTTGGACCTTATAAAGATGATGACTGTGTGAAATATTGAATGAGGGAGAGAAAGGACTAGATGTCTAATAATTCAGAAATGTAGCTCAGAGAGATTAATACGCCTCTGTAATTTGCTCATGAAAACAGTCACTCAAAATGATCTGGACTATAATTCTTTAATGTTTAAAGATGGGGCAGGTGACACAACATTCAGTAGAAACCAAATACTAAACTTTGAATCCAGATCTTTCTCTGTGATAGCAATGTGCAGTATATGACACAATAGCAGTATTAGTGCTACCAACATTGTCCTCACAAGCTGGACTAGAGTTAATGTCCAAATACAGTATTTTCTTACCTTGATGTAGTTATTCAACATCTTATGTAAAATATTCCATACATTGTAAAAGACACTGTGTTTAAAACTTTGTGCAGCATAAAAATTTATGGTCTTCTCTTCATGTTTAGTGTAGACTAAACTACAATTTTTGGTGGGTTATGTGAATTAAATTAATTTTCTAGTTATGATGTTTGTAACACACAGCTGGTTAATAACTATATAATTACACTAAAAGTAAAAGAAAAAAATCACGAATATCTGCATAATATTCTCTGGGCTATAAATGAATACCCATGAATATATGTATATTTCTACCTAGATATGCTGATATAGTTTATATGACCTTTGATTTAGTAAACTCTATTTTCTTTGAAAAATGAAAGAATATCAATATTGATATTAGTATATGTACTTTTCTAAAATTTGTGTATCATGCAAAAGATAAATCTTTATTTTTGCCTCTGGCATTTACTGGAACAAAAAGCGAGGCAGAAATTCTACTAATTCTTTCTGAATCATTTACTCTTTTCTTACAAGCCTCGGTTTCCTCCAAGATTCAATACTGGGCAACAGAAGAAATAAAACACAGAGGTCTCTGATGGGAAACCCTAACTTTGACATTTACTCTGGCGACCCCGGAAAAGCTACTTAACCTTTCTGAATCAATTGATTCAGATATTAAAGAAAACAAAACAAATAAATGTCTCCCTGGAATGTGATTGTAATGACTGAGCTTAAACTTAGGTCAGAGATATATAATCAATAATGATTAGTTTCCACTCTCCGTCCTCGATGATAACCTTTGTTTTTTTTCTAACTGCATTTACTTCAAGAACATCAATACATTAAGAAAAAGTGCAATGCTCGGACGTAGAAGGATGAGAGGATGCACATACATAAGGATACTGGTACAGCTTTTTAAAAGATGTTCTAGCAATGTGGCCTCCTAAAATGTTCATCATGCTTTACTTTAACTTAAATTTATAATCTTGGTACATGTCCTTCTCAAAGTCACTGATAACTGAATCCAATATAGACATCAAATATTTTATTACCGTGTCTGCTCTAGAGAAATGATCTAATGTTATTAAAAGATGAACACAAGCCACCACACATTATTTCTACCGTGGAAATTTAAAAGCAGGTTGAAACTCAAGGCCACCAAAGAATTTATGCAAGTTCCTTTAAATAAAAATATTTATAATACCCTATTTCAAAAATCACATTATTTTTTTAATCTCAGGACTGTAATTTTTGTGTTAGAAAACTAAATATGTAGAAAATGGAAACTAATAAATAGTAACAAAATAATAGAATTAATCTATGCTTTTACAGTCCCATATTTTAAAATTATACAGAACTCATTTCCGATTTCTCTCTGTGCACATGATAAAGTTTGAAAACTATTTCATATGAACATGAATTTCTTACCAAGGTAGTATCCAAAAGCTGATATATTCCTTAATCAATGAAATAAAAATAACATGCACACACACACACACACACACACACACACACACACACACACACATATATACATATACATCATATACATATACGTATACGTATACATATACATATACATATACATATACATATACATATACATATAC
>JANHMN010000019.1:38245427-38260326 GCA_030674055.1 Rhabdomys pumilio
ACATATACATATACATATACATATACATATACATATACATATACATACATATACACATACATACATATACACATACATACACACACACACATACACACACAAAAAGAAACCTGGCAAATGTTCTTGCTTATTTAATTACATGTATTTTATACTAATTGTGAGCCGCACCATGGTTGCTCTGTTTCTAGTGTCTTCTGTGTAACAGTGGAAGTGACAGGCAGTACTCACAGCTGATACGATGAGCTCTCCCCCCAGGTTTTGGATTTCTGCTTTAACTTGACTGCAGATTTTCAGCTGGTGGGAATAGAATTTTATCTGTTCCAGGTAAGCCAGCAAGTCCTGTTTGCACGGTGGATCTGGACACTGCAAATGTATCAGAGGTGAAAATAGAAACAGTTAAATATAAAAGAGACACATCAGAATGGGCAGTACACAAGCCATGGATACCTTACAGGGCAGCCATTTTTCTTAAGAAACATTTCTCATGCCAGCTCAAGTATAGTCCCATGTCCTTTATAAGAAAGCTCTGGTTGAAACAGTTTCTTTGTTCTTCAGTGGTAATCACTAAGTTTATCCAAAGTACTTGTTATAGGAATTTATAGATCTGAAGAAATGCATATTGAGCTGCCTTCAATTCATGACAAGTTCTTGAGATGATGCTTTTGAGTAGACATGAAGAAATAGTAATAAGAAATTTTTCTATCAACCAGAATCATTATAAGATTATTCCTTGGAATACAGAGTTTTCTGCTGTCTGCCCTGTGATATTTGTATGAGGATACAAAAACCCACAACAAAGCAATAATATGCTGTATTACTTTCATCTTTAAATGCTCTTAGCTGGTACAGATAAAGGGAATTATTTTTACTTGAGATTACATCTGTAGATGCAATGCTGGTAAGAAGCAGAAAACTCACAGGGCTTAAGATGTTGCAAACCTCCTTTTCAATAACAGTACCCCCCTTGGTGTTTTATTTTCTATAAGGAACTTCTGAGAAAACAATTTTGTGTTTCACTACAATAGGAAAAATATCTCAGGATAAAGGTGAGTCTTGTATAGTCTTCCACATGAGCTTGGATGCTTAGGAAGTAGTTTCCTTACCTTAATTCTATTATTAGTAACATTTCATAAGAATATAGACATGAAAAAAGAAGCCCATAAATGAAAAAAAATTATTGCTACAGCACATAGAATGTAAAAAATTTGAAATAATGCAAAATAGTCGTAAGAAGCAGTGTGAATGTCTGTCTGCATTCTGTGATACCACACTGTTTAAACATACTTTTAAGGGCTGGAGGGATGGCTCAGTGGTTAAGAGTGCTTGTGCTTGCTGTTCTTGTAGAGAATCCAAGTTCAGATCCTTGAATCTATGCCAGGTAGCTCACAACAACCTGTAGCTCCCAGTTTCAGGAGTTATGACACCCTTTTCTGGGTTCTACAGGAACCCACAAACTTAGGACATTCACTTCCATAGACAAACACATATGCATAAACAAAGTAATAGATAATAAAACACTTTAAAATGCTTTCAGATGATAGGGGGAAAAACTTTTTAGTGGTTGAAGGCTAAAATCTCAGAATTTAAAATTTCAAGAATTTCTTCAGTCTATGAAAATGATCAGTGCATATGATACAGTCTTTACTTTCTTCATATATTTTATCAGCATTGAAAAAAGTGTACAGTATTTCCACAATTATAAGATGTTGTTTAAAGCCTTTAGATCAAATTATATAAATTTATGAGTTAAAAGGTAGGCTGAACAGACACCAGTGAGCTGCCTCAATAGCAAGGGCACTTGTCACCAAATCTGGTAACCAGAATTCCGTTCTCAGAACTCTCATTGTAGAAGAGGAGATGAGACTCTTGTAAATTATCCTCTGACCTTCACATATACAATGTAGCATGTAAATCCTGCCCCCACCACCATAAGTAAATAAATGTAAAAAGAAACTGATATGAGAAAACAATAAAACTTCTCATGAATATTTATATTCATCTAGGACATTCATCCTTCAAAATCCACTAAGGAGAGGTCCCAAGACCCATGAGGATACCAAAATTCAAAACTGCTCAGTTCATATTAAATAAAATGGCAAAGTATTTATGCATCACCTAAAAAACCCTCCTGGTAGAGTTTAAATATATCTATATTACATATAAATAATTAAAGCAATGTAAATAGTATGTGAATAGTTGATGCATTGTATTGCTTGCAAAATAACAGTTTGCAGGAAAAGATGGTACCCATATACCTTCAAATGTCTAACTATACAAAATGTAATTGAGTGGACTGAATTGGTAGATACAGGACTCATATGTGTAGAGGGGTGACTTAGAACTCAGCTGAGACGTGATTGGGAAATTCCTGAGAAGTCTATTCCATTTCATATTGTTAAATACCTTGATCTACATATTTCCAAATCAGGTGCACAAGAACATGGGAACTTGTTACTCCATGTTCATAATACCCAATAAAGGAAACAAATATATTCCTTTGTAGAAACAATCCAACCTGCTGACAGAAGCAGACACATGCATAGTGTGGTGAGCACATAATCACCAGCACGGGAGACATTAAATATGATGGCAAAAGAAGTTGAGATGATTGATATTTTTTTCACTTATTCACTTTACATCCTTCTCACTGCCCCCCTCTGGATCACCCTTTCCCACAACGCTTCCCCTATCCTCCCTCCCCTTCTACTCTGAGCGGGTGGGCTCCCTTGGTATCTCCCACCCTAGCACTTCAAGTCTCTATGAGACTGGGCCCTTCCTCTCCCACTGATGCCAGAAAAGGCAGCCCAGCTAGAACACATCATATTGTACAGGCAACAGCTTTTGGGAAGCCCCTGCTCCAGTTGTTCGGGATCCACATGAAGACCAAGCCGTACATCTGCAATAT
Organism: Rhabdomys pumilio; assembly: GCA_030674055.1. Classification (NCBI taxonomy): domain Eukaryota; kingdom Metazoa; phylum Chordata; class Mammalia; order Rodentia; family Muridae; genus Rhabdomys; species Rhabdomys pumilio. The sequence goes on from JANHMN010000019.1 coordinate 38,248,333, forward strand.
ACATGCAGGGAAACCTAGATTCAGCCCATGTATGTTCTTTGGTTGGTGCTTTAGACTGTGAGAGCCCCAAGCAAGGGTCAAGGTTAGTTGACTCTGTTGGTCTTTCTGTGGAGTCCCTTTCCCCTTTGGTGCCACAATCCTTCCTCCTATTCTTCCATATCAGTCTCCAAGTTCCATCTACTGTTTGGCTGTTAGTGTCTGCATCTGGTATTTCTTATATTTTGAATAAAGAATTGACTAACAGTGGTCTACAAACCCTTAATGAAGATTACATTGTAGTTCAATATAACAAAATAAGAAAAAGAAAATGGAATGATAAAAGAGAAGAAAATCAAGAACTTCCTTTCCCACCTATGCGGGACAAGGCCATCCTCCCCTACATATATAGCTAGAGCCATGAGTCCCTCCCTATGTGCTCCCAGGCTCGTGGTTTAGACCCCGGAAGCTCAGGTTGGTTAGTATTGTTGCTCTCCTCATGGTGCCACAAACCCTTTCAGCTCCTTCAGACTTCTCTCTAACTCCTTCATTGGGAACCCCTTGATCAGATCAACGGTTAGCTGTGAGCATCTGCCCCAGTGTGGGGGAATTCGAGGGTTGGGAAGTGGGTGGGGGCACATCATCATAGAGCAGGAGGAGGGGGAATGGAATAGGGTGTTTCTAATGGGGGAAGGGGATAACATCTGAAATGTAAATAAAATATCCAATAAAAAAATTAATTTCAAGAAAAATAAAACTGGAAAAAATAAATTTGGACAAGAAGTTGGTCTCATCAAATGATCTGTATCACAGAGAAGGACAAAAAAGTATGCTACTGGTTACCAAACACTAGACTTAACAGTTACCTCTGTTCCAGCTCTCATACTGCATTTGCTCCTAAGCAACTCTCTGTATTATCCCTGTTATACATGGTGTTGGTTATACTATCTAATTTGCAGTGTCTGCTAGCATAGAAAAATCATAGATTAGGAGAATTAATAGCATATGAGCCTGGGTTTGGGAAGCCTATTCTTGTATTGCTATCCTCTAGTTTGCTATTATGTTATTAATTTTCAATTTCTTTAAGAACTGTGGTAGATAACAATATCCTGACCTTTAGGAATATGCAATTTTGGCACCAGTGTTGCACTGTGTTGAATTGCAGTGCGAAGATTACCACATCTCAACTTAATTCTCAGGTTCAAGAAATGTTACATGATGCAGACAAATAAGTTTAGGTGAGGGCATGAGCAGAGGATCTTATATGCTATGCTACATAAGAAAAGCAAATTTTATAAGTTTCAAAATGTTGAAGGAGAGTGTAATCATATTTACTTGATCATTATATGAAATTATTATTCTACATGTCATAAACTTATACAATTAAATAATCAGGTAAAACAATTAGAAATTAAATGATTAAAGGCTTTCAGTTTTCTTTGTAACTAGATAACAGAAATTTGTTAAGTAGTGAACTGTTCCTTGTGTGAATATAACTATTCAGTATTAAATAGAGGAAGATAGAAATGGAAAAAAAGGAAAAGAAAGCAAGCATCAAGAACAGTCTTGAATTAATTAGCTTTCATATCATCTGCACATAACTCCTAAACTACACAGAATGAAACTAAAACAGTCTACTACATATATTTATATTATTACTTAACCCAATAGGTACTAATAAATTCTAAATTTATATAATGTAGAATTAAAAATTGTCAACAAACATTTTGATAGTCCATCAGAAAATAAAATGAACAGAGTAGAAAGATTCATTAAAAAATGTTGAAATTTTAAAATTCTGGATTGAATAAAATAGAGAGTAACCAACACCACCAGTAAAACCTTTCACAATATTTACAAGCACCTGAATTTATTTAGCTTTCATCATTCTACCAATTGTGTTATAAAAATAGATTATTTAAAGTCTAACATGTGTGCATATTTGTGTATGTGTTTGTGTGTTTGTGTGTATACATGCATGCTGCATGTGTGCATATGTGTGCATATGTGTGCTTGCATGTGTACATGTGTGTGAATGTATGTATGCAGGTGTGAATGCATGTATGTGTTTGCATGGGTATATGTGTGTGTATATGTGTGTGTGTGCAGGTTGGTGTGTGTGTGTGTGTGTGTGTGTGTGTGTGTGTGTGTGCATCTGTGTTTATGTAAAGAAACAAGTGCACATTCATGGGTGACCTCCAATGAAGATCACTAAATTGACCCTATCAGATTCTCAATCCCCAGTATTGATCGTTCAAAGCCACATTTGTTCAGAATAGATGTCACCCTTAGAAACTCTCCAGCTTGACAAAGTATGAAAGTTTGAAGACTGTTATTCATAATTACTAGCCAATGGCTGTTTCTTCGTTTCTTGGAAAATATCAATGCTGTATAGAATTAATTTGGTACTTTTCTTCCCTCCCACATAATTAGAATAATATTAAAATGATGGCAAGATTTAATAATATCAAAGCATCAACACTACAGTTTAAATTAAAGAATAAAAATATATAAAATTAAAAATTATGATTTTTTAACTCTTATAGTTATATACTCTAAAGCAAACAGGAGAACAAAGCTAAGACATATTTATTACTTAAGAATTCTTACTATACACATATCTGTCTAAAATATTATACTTTTATTTTCTACTAATATTTAGTCTCTCTCATGAAAATAACAGCAATACAATTAGAAACTAAGGCAGATCATATACAAGAGTAGGTTCTGTTTATTTATTAGATTAGGAAATTCTGAACTTCAAGATGATCAACTTTGTTTTTAGATATAAACGCTAAGTTTTGTGTCAGAAATTCTTAGCTTCAGTGCTTGCACAAGAAGGACTTCAAATTTGGGATGGTCTCAAATTTTTAAAAAAAAGTTTATGTAGTCTTTCCCTTTGAGAACTCTTGCTCAGAAAATCAGAATTTTCAAGCCCTGTGAAATCTAAAACTACGTGAGAGCCATGCTTGCTTCTGAAGTTTCAAATGATCATTACACAACAGATTAATACAATTTTTTTAACTGTTTAAAGTAGCAAGCTACAGATACAAGCAGTGCACACTCAAGGAACTAAAAATATACTTTTCTTGAGCAGTTTTCTCTGACATTTGTTCACTCTCCATTATACCCCCAATTATATTATCAATCAGATTAAATTTTCTCCTGTTCCCACAGAATACATATAAAGAGAGAGATGGGACAGGAACAATCATACTAAAAAGCATTTCTGACTATATGGCCTATATTCAAAATCAAAGTGGTATTTTTCTCTAGAGAAATATTAACCATGAGGTTAAATATGATGATAAATATATATTAAATGCATTCATATTACACTCCTGTCTAAAGTATTAATTTCTCACTATTCAGATAACTTTATAATATGAGAACTGCTTAAATAATACTTTTAAAATCTGTGAAAAGCACAAGGGAAAGAAATGAAACGTATGCAGAAACACCAGTCTGCCCAAGAGTTACATAACTCCTAAGTTGACATCTTACTTTATTTTTTTTTTAATGATGCTGCAAGCTGTTGACATCACGTAGCTAATTTTTAGAAGATTAAAAAGTGTGAACTACTCACTAACACCAAGGAAAAGACAACATTCATTGTGCCATTATAGCCAATTAAAAGAAATTTAGTTCATTTCAATCTGATAAAGCTGACCTAAAGATGAATTATATTTAAAGTTGTATATATATAAAAACTATATATATATATATATATATATATATATATATAGTTTATATATATATAAACAAATATTACTTCCTTAGAGTTTATTGTCTCACAATTTGCATAATTACAATATTATACATTTTTGAAACTCTAATATAGGAAGCAAATATACTTGATAGAGTTTTAAAAAAATAGTCATCCACCTTCACTGTAGTCAATAATTAAACAGAAGAGAGCAAACAGTAAAGGCTTTCCAATATCTACTTATAAGTAGCTCACCTGGTTAGCAATCTGCCGAGCAAGAATATCCATCCTTGATCCTGACTCTGAGATCATTTTAGCTGCATAGATTACATCAGTGGTATGCTTCAGTGGCCCTTTCCCCCTGAAAATAAATTATATATATTAGTTGTGTTGGTTCATATATAAATAGATAAAATATAATAAATATCCATATATTAAAACATATTTTATCATTTTTAATCACCTTCAGTATGTATGTGTGTGTGTGTGTGTGTGTAGGTATCTGCAAAGACCAGAAGAGGGCAGGCATTCGTTCCCCTGGATCTGGAATTATAGGCTGTTGTTAGCTACCCTACATGAGAGCTGGGAACTGAACGTGGGTCCTCTTTAAGAGTACAAGCAACCCCAAATAACTGAGTAACTTCTCCAGATCCTATAGACAAATATCCATACTCACATAAACAGCAGATTTACAACACAAAATAATAGTATTTAGACTTATATACTTTCCTTTTAGATAAGCCCAAAATATATTTAATTCTGGTCTTAAAAGAAAAAAGTTCAAATCTATTGGTATCAAAATTTAGACAAAAATACAAAAAAAAATGAATAGCATTGGGCTTTATTATCAATTCTTTAATTATAGTAGAACTCAGAGACTTAATGCAGGGTGGGGGGATACCCAGGGTGAGGTCACCCTCTCAGAGAGGAAAGGGAGGGGTGATGGGGGAAGTATGCTACAAAGATGAACTGGAGGGCGAGGTGTTTGGGATATAAATATATAAATTAATTAATTAATAAAAAGTAAAAGTCTCAGTTTATATCTTGGTGGACCCAGGTATTGCATTCAAGTCTCATTTATTGTCAATATGTAGACATTCAACCTTGCATTGTGAGAAGTCAGGCTACTTATTATTTTTCTCTTTTAATCCATCTCAGATATTTTTAAACTTTTAATTGATCTTTCATTAATGTCACACCATAAACTGCAAGAGCACTCACCTTCTCATCTCACAGTCCCCCATATATGCTCTCTGACACTTGCATTCTCCCACCCAAAACAAGACAAAGCAACAATCAATCAATCAATCAATAAATAAATAAATAGAAAAAATTTCACCATGGAGCTTTAGTGTGTAACAGTATGTCACACAGTATACTCCTTTGTTCAGACATTCTTCTTCTTGCAAATGTTCACTACAGTGAGTCATTGGTCTGGTTTAAGGCCTCTGGCTTCTGCGACACCCCCAATACTGAATCCTCAACAACAATCCTCTTGTACAGACAGTTGTTGCCCTGTGTCATGGAGATTCTGCAGCTTCAAATCAGCAGAACCGGCTCGTTCATGTGTTCCAGCATTTCATAGCTGGGGTTGGTCAGCCCACCAGATCCCTTGTGCCTCCCCTGCCACCAGGGCCAGCTTTCCAGCTTTGCCCAGGGGAGTTCATTTTTGACATTTCTTTCCAGCTAGTTGCATTATGAATTTTATCACATAATCTCTTGCCTAAAATTAATTCAAATACAGATTTGAGCTCAAGAAATCTGTGGTTTAGGACCGCTAGCATTGCAGCATAAATTAACATTTCTCTCTGGACCCCACAGTATGCCAGTATAGCTTTAAAGAACAGATATTGGATCCTTGAGACTAACCTAAGTAACAATCAGCAATTCAAAGGAAAATGCTGTCTAGTTTGCTGCAATGAGTTTGATGTTTTCTGTTCAATTGTTTTTGTTTTTGTTGTTTTGTTTTGTTTTGTTTCTTTCCAGACCAAAAATGAGTCTGAAGCCTGGGAACAACTGATCAGGAGTACTGAAAAGGTGTGCTCTCTGTTTCGTTTGAGAGACAATCCATCCTTTGTTTTTGACAAATGTGTATTATAAAACCGATTGCTGCACAAATGCCAAGCTGCATGCCTATCTTTGTTAGTAAGAGAGGAAGCCAGTTGCAGGGGATGGACTGGCAGCCTCTGTAACACTCCTTGCTTCTTGCTCTCAGTTGTCTATCCATGAGAAAACAAGAGGAGCTAGGGTAGAAAAGAAGAACATGGTTGCAACCTCAGAGAATCCCAGGAAGTAAGAGGGTCCTGAGAATAAACTTTGTGTACTGGATCCTTTATATTTTTTATCGTTCCTTTCATCTCCCCCTACTTTTTTGCACTTATATAGCTCCCCCTGCTCCCAGGATAAGGAAAAACAAAATAAAAAAAAACCTGAAAGACAGTATTATGCTGGAGGTTATTTTGTATGTATGTTTGGTTTATTTAGTAAAAACCTGCATGCATATTGTTTTGGGCTGTTTCCACAAAAATAAATAAATAAATAAATAAATAAATAAATAAACAGCAAAAGACAAAACAACAACAACAACCAAATACTCACTACTGTACGCAATCAATCTGTGCCTCTTTATCCTCAGGGATAGGAATAGCATACAGCGAACAGAGATTTCTAAGGATTACCTGAGTTTATTTCTCCAACAAGTCCTAAATTGCTTCAAAGTATGGATTTGAAAATAAAACATGCTACAGCTTAAGATAACTACAGCTAACTGGGCAGTGGTGGTGCAAGCCTTTAATCCCAGCACTTGGGAGGCAGAGGCAGGCGGATTTATGAGTTCGAGGCCAGCCTGATCTACAAAGTGAGTTTCAGGACAACCAGGGCTACACAGAGAAACCCAGTCTCGAAAAACCAAAAAAAAAAAAAAAAAAAAAAAAAAAAAAAAAAAAAAAAAGATAACTACAGCTCATGATGCAATTGTGTAAAAGTAAGATCACTGCCGTAATCTCACAGAGGAGGCAGATAAGAACGATGTGCCCATCCGATATTTCTGCAAGGTTCCATTTGTTTCTGTAGAGAGTGGGGTTAGTCTGATTCAAGAAGGAGGAAGAAAACAGATAACTTGTCTGTGTATTACATTAAAGTGGATCAAGTATCTCCACATGTCTGACGTTTTACTAGCCTACATAAGGTGTGTGCATGTGGATTAAGATTTAAAAAGATGTGCTTTTCTATATCTTTTTACCTGAAAAATAAATTGTTGAATGTTACCTGAGCGAAGGTAGCCATCCTGAAAAATAAATTGTTGAATGTTACCTGAGCGAAGGTAGCCATCACATCTATGTATAACTGCCCCTCAATTCCTACCCTCCAATGAGCACCAGGACACTGACTCTGAAGTGCTGACCTTTGGATTCTGGGTCCTTATCCCAAAAGACAATAAGTCCATAAGGTGTAATTCACAAGGGTGATTATGTAGTTTATTTGTATTTTAATGCTAATAGGCTCTCTCCAAACTGTTTTCACTAGAGGGTCTGGATGTAGGTTTTGGGAACCTGCCTTCAGTTAATTCTGATTGGCATATAAAGATGTTGATAGCCAATAGCTGGGGAGGAAAGAATAGGCAGGGTTTAGGGTTCCTGGTCTTAGAACCAGAAAGAGGAAGAAAGAGAGAGATATAGAGGCTGCCATGGAAGGCAGCAATGTGCAAGATGGAGAAGCAGAGCCTCCATAAAAAGGAGACTAGAGAACTTGGCCAGAGGGCTGCTCAATTGTGTCAAGAGCAGCCAAGATGGAACATAGAAATTAAGTAGTTACTCGGAGTTATGGGTAGAAGGCATATTCTAACAGCATGGAGGGTAGACAATTGCCCAGCTATTATGCTGCTAAGGCATATTAAAATATAAAGACTGTACATATGCCTTTCCTTTGAGAACATAAACCATTGAGGCAGGTATCAACCCTGCACCAGGGTTTATTTAAAATTCTAATACCTCATGATTATTCCGTGACGTTTTAGAAAAAAGGAGGAGGAATAATGAGCCACGTGAGTGTAACAATGAGACAGGAAGGGTAAGAAGAGAAAGGTTTTGGTTAGACAAGTCAGGATGAAGATAGATGGGGAAGGAGAATCTTCATCTGTGCTTTAGCTACACCTTAACTTGAAGGTAATGATAAAACAAAAGTGTCAAATATGACAGATATCAGATAAATCTATTTACTCACTCAGGAGATGTTGTAGCTAGTTTTGTGTCAACATGACAAAAGCAGGAATCCTTTGGGATCAGGGAACTCCAGTTGATAAAATACCTCTATCAAATGGGTCTGTAGGCAAGGCTATAGGACACATTCTTGGTTAATGATTGGTATTAGAATGCCCAGCCTTCTCTGTAGGTGGTGCCATCCCTAGGCAAGTGGTTTTGGTTTGTATAAGAAAGCAAACTGAGCAAACCGTAGGTGTAAGTCAGTAAGTAGCATTCTCTCCCTGGTCTATGCTTTAGCTTCTGTCTCTGGACTCCTACTTGGCTTGGCTTCCCTGAATGATGACCTGGGGTTTGGGAAGTGTAACCCAAATATCTCTTTGTTCTCTATGTTGCTTTTGATTAGAATCTTTATCGGAAAGAAATAAAAATAGAAATTACTGCAGAAAAATAGTTCTATGATGTGATTTAAAAAAAAACAGTACAGATTCACACAAAGTTAAATAATCCAAGACTGAACCTATCACTACAGTGTGTGCTCCCTGTGTATATACTCCAAAACCCTTTCATTTCTCCTTTCCCATAATTCCTTTCAAAAACCATTATAAGCAAGATGTCCTCTAAAAATAAACCAGGAAAAAAATTTTAAATGCCAGTGTATATAACACAATGAAAATCTGGCCTCAGAAATGGTTATCCCCACATGCCTGAACTGCTGACATAGGTTTCTTAGCAACTTTTAAAAAAATCAACATTAATTGTTACAATATTTGAATTGCTCTTATCAAATTTGCTTTATGCATCAGGGAGGACTAGAAGTTATGTACATGGTTATGTTCGAGTAAGGAATTGCATTTCATTATCTCTGTCCCTCTCCAGAGAAAGTTAAACTTAAATAAAGCTGTCTAAGCTCCCAGAAGACAATGCATCAAATATCAAGGTCTAAAGCAATGGACAAAGGTTGTTTCTAAGGAGAGCAGCCAAGCCTCTTGCAGCTTAAATAACACACAAAGAGTTGTATCTACAGAATGCAACTAATGGACTCTTATTTGCAAAATAAGATACTTCCCTGTATGAAAATCCTGGGTTAATAAAGGAGAAATTACTTCTAGCTCCAAATGTAAACCTTGTTATGAGACAGTGATTATAAAAGTCACAGTAAGTTTGGTACCTTAAAGTAATGATAATACACGATGGCAAACCACAATCACTCCCTTCCCCTCATTCTTAATTAGATGTATTGCCTGGCAAGCTTCTGTCTGAGTGCCAAAGAAAATACACATTTTATAAATGGTTCCTTATCGTGCCAAGCTTCCAGACCAAGCTACAATTACTGAAACTATGACAGATTTCTAACATTCTCAGCCTGAAACGTGCTATGTAATAAAGGCTTTTCAAATTGGGGGATGCATTCAGACGTTGTCTGCAACCTTCATCTTCATAATGGATCTATGCAATCTCTTGTCATCAAATTGTGCCTTAAATCAGAGTTAAATCCTATAGAGAAAGACACCAAAGGGAACAGAGGGGGAGAAAGTAAAGTATCTGTAAATATTTTTAAAAGCCAGAGGCCAAGAAATTCTTAAATACAAATTGATCAAAATAATTATGTATAACCCAACATGGAAGGTGTTGAGGAAGAGACTTCCTAATGACTGGACTACATGAGGTCATTCTTGCTTGTTTCCTTTTCACAATGTATATATTTCAAGAACATCTTGGTGCATCTTCAAAATTTGAGAAAAAGTATTGTACAAGTATGAAGACATCAGTATGAGTTAGCAGAACCACATGAAGCTAGACCTGTATCAATCTAGGTACTCCTGCGAGGAAACGACATGTGGATATAGGAGAACTAACCAGAACGCAGGGGCCAACTTGCATGTAGACAGTGATATAGAACAAGAGTGACACTTTCTCAAACAAGGTAGAAGGTGAAGGCTGGCAGCAGCGTTGTTACCATACATGTGCTTTGGTGTATGATTACCTGCATTCACACATATAAATGAACTCATATACACACACATACAAATGCATATATTCATATATATGTATATATATGTATTAATACTTATATGAATATATATATAATATATATGATATATAACATTAAAAAACAAAAGTTTTAAATAATATGGCAGATGACATAATGATAGTGAAATACAGATAACATAGATTTTATCTTATTTAGGTAGGTGAAGGATGTTCTTTGGAAAGTCAGTTTATTATCTGAACAAACCCCTGCTGTCCATCTCTACCATTATTCTGTTCTTAATGCAACACATTTTTTAAATGTAGAGGCACCTTCTTTATTTCTTTCTCTTTAGATTTAAAAACCAAGATGGAGTTCCACTTGTCAAGGTTTCGGCTTAATAAAAATAGTGCCAAGTCATTTCATCTTTTTTTTTCAGAGAAAAGGAGTATCATTAAACCTATTTGGTATTTTGGGTTACCAATTAAACACAAAACAGAAAGCTTCATTGTATTGAGATATATATATATATATATATACACACATATGTATATATATTTTATATATATACATATATAATCAAAGATATATATTCAAAGATATATGTATTCAAAGATATATATACATATATAGATAGATAGATAGATAGATAGATAGATAGATAGATAGATACATATATACATATATATCTTTGATAATATTATTCACATTTATGAGACCAAAATCTTGGCCCTCAATCCTCCTTTTCTTTTATATTAATGTCTTTTATATGTGAGATGAAAACTATAATATATATTTTCTCATGATAATGAACATATTTATTATTTTCTTCATTCTTGCCACAGCTCCATACACATTATTTTATAGTTATTATCACTTCTCTGTAGTTTAATATGAAAATTTTCCCCATAGGCATCCATATTGAATTACGTGGAGGCGTGGTCTCGGGAGGTTGTAGAAATTTGGAACATAGAGCCTAGCTGGCTGTCTTTCAGACATTAGCGGTAAGTAATGAAGACTCTAACTTAGGTTTCAATCTAGCTCTTTACTGCTTGATTTTCAAAGATGTAGGAAGTCTCTACATGATCTCATCACTCCCATTCAAGCTGTCTCAAATCCCATGCCCCACCCCCATTTTTATAGACTGTAATCCATGAAACCATTGGCCAAATGAAACTTTCCTCCCTTGTGCAATTTTTGTCAGGAATTTAGTACAATAGCAAGAAAAGTAAAGTATATATCTAATTTGTTTTCTGCCACTGTGATGAAACATTCTGACCAAATTCAAATCATGGGAGTAAAGGGTTTATCCAACTTATTCTTGTAGGCCCATTGTTGAGAAAAGTCAGGGCAAGAATACAAGGAAGAATTTGTAGCAGAATCCATCAAGGAAAGATAGATAGAAAGATAGATAGATAGATAGATAGATAGATAGATAGATAGATAGATAGATAGATAGATAGATGAATACACAGAATACATTTATATATTCTCATATATATATATATGTATGTATATTTCATATACATATATGAAAGAGAGAGAAAGAGAGAGAGGCTGACTCCTAATTTCAAGTATAACAAAATGGCTAAAATGTGGTCCATATGCTCTGTTTTTATCCGTCATGTCTTATCTAGTTTTATTTCTTTCTAAATTTGAAATACTGTACTCAAACTTACACCCAACCTATACCCTATTAAATGAAAATTTATGTCTCACTAAAAGTATACCTTACTAAATAGAAAATAGAACTTTCATCTAACCTTCAGGTTAGATACTCCTATTTATTAAAATTGATATTCATAGTTAGAGCAGAATAAATTAGAATTAAATGGGATTAGGCCATTCATTTTGTTTACATCCTGTAATTAGTAGCCAAGTAGTCTTTACTGCCCTGAGCTTGCCTTCTAATCACTAAGGGAATGAACATATTTGTTACATGGTTCAAAACATAAAATTAAATGTATTCCATGTTATTTGAAACATAACAACTGTTCATGAAATCCCATTGTTTCTATAGCATCTTGACAGAAAATTTTTAGAGTTTACTAACTCATTTAAAATATTCTATGACTGCAGTTCTACATTGTGTGTATATACATGTTTGTGTGTGTGTGTGTGTGTGTGTGTGTGTGTGTGTGTGT
>JANHMN010000019.1:38260336-38283072 GCA_030674055.1 Rhabdomys pumilio
CAAAAATCTGAAAGAATTGTGTCCTCCAGCCAATACAGCTGAAATTGTAAGGCATCTGTTCAGCCCGGGCTCAAAGCCAACTTGATTTCTTATTTTGTAATTGCAATGACAGACAGAGATTGTCAATTATTAAGAATAGAAATTATAAAGGTTCTGCTTTGTGCATGATAATGATAGTTCTTCTTCAATATTACATTTGTTTAAGAACAGACTGGGTCTCCTTCAAAAAACAAAAAACAAATCTCCTGTCACCTCTCTGAGTGTCTTAGTCAGGGTTTTTATTCCTTCATAAACATCATGACCAGGAAGCAAGTTGGTGAGGAAAGGGTTTATTCAACTTACACTTCCATGTTGCTGTTCATCACCAAAGGAAGTAAGTCAGGACAGGAACTCAAGCAGGTCAGGTAGCAGGATGTAATGCAGAGGCCATGGAGGGAGGTTACTTACTGGCTTGCTTTCCCTGGCTTGCTCAGCTTGGTTTCTTATAGAACCCAAGACTACCAGCCTAGGGATGTCACCACCCACAATGGACCCTCACTCCTTGATCACTAATTAAGAAAATGCCTTACAACTGGATCTCTTGTAGGCATTTACTCAACTGAAGCTCCTTTCTCTGTGATAACTCCAGCTTGTGTCAAGTTGACAAACAAAAACAGCTAGTACATTGAGTGAAAATTAGTCTAAGGTTACCACTGCTGTTTTGTTATTGGTGCGTGTGTGTGTGTGTGTGTGTGTGTGTGTGTGTGTGTGTGTGTGTGTATTTGAGAGAGAAAGAGAGAGAGAGAGAGAGAGAGAGAGAGAGAGAGAGAGAGGACTGACAGAGACAGGAGAGGAGGAGAGGAGGGAGGAAGAGGATAGTAGAGATAGAAAGACATGGAGAGAGACAGAAAGAAAAACAGAGAAACAAAGGAGGGGGATGGAGACAGATGCAGAGAGATAGAGAAATAGAGACAGAGACAGGAGAGGGAAGGAGAGGAAGGGAGAGACAGACAGACAGAAAGAGAGGGAGGGGTGGGGATTGTAGATTGGCTGTGGAGACTCTATTACTAAAATCTCCCAACAAAGTTTTATAAAACTGAGATAAAAAATAAATCCTTTTAGTGCCTTCAGTTCCCTGATTTCCACTCAACTATTAGTACTTTATCAAATCCAGAAAATATGTGACACCAAGAACTTGATGGTGGGAAAAAAGAAGATAAGACAAATAAATAAAACAGCTAAACTGTTAGGGTAGGGGCAAAACTAGAATTAAAGTGAAGTAATTCTCTAACAAAGTCTTTTTATTTTTAAATTATGGACAAAACAGAGGTCATTCAGATGGATAAGTAACTGGATACTTTCCTTATGCAAAATAGATTTCTCTAGATTTCCCTGTGGGAAAAAGCAATTGTTAAATTTGCACTGAAAATACATTGAGTGACAAAGCTTACCCTGTGGTTATCATGATCTAGAAATGTCATATTACTTAAGATTTTACTCAGTTGTCACAAGCAGTACTGCTGGGTGGAGCTGTGAAGGTTTTCTATGGCACCAGCGTATTATTTATTCTAATCATAATTTAAGGACTTATGTAACCAAGCACTATGCATGTTCTGCTGTTGGGACACCCACTCTACTTCCAAAATTCATTGCAGAGAATCCTATCTTAGTTGTTCCATGTTCCTTCATTCTTTGAAGGATATGAATACAGTTAACTTTAAACTGAATGACTAGAGGAATGAGTCATTAATACTTTGGGCCACATCACTTGGTAACATCCTGAGTGATCACCACATATGCACTGTCAAGCACCAGAATCCCACTGAAAACCTTGATGGAATATTTTAGTTATTGTGAAGGAAAATCTACAAATTAGAGGTAACCATTCACTGTCTGAGGGGTGTCCTTTAAAACTATATTCTCTAATTATATGCTCCAATATCAAATCTTATTGAATAAGTAATTTCTCTTTGGGTCATTTTTTTTGCAACAATAAATTGGTGTTTTCTTTCTGTTCTTTATTTTCTTCATGTTTGGTTTGGGTCTACAAGTAAATATACCTAAAGGGAAAGTCACTATTATTACCTAGTTAACTTCTGGTTCATAGGCAAACTGGGACTTAGTTTTGGGGATTTGAGACTAAGCAGTACAATTTATTAAACCACAACTGAGGACCAAAACATTAACTGCAGCTCTTGACACGGATGGAAATGGTGGTCACATGATCTGTTCTGGGTGCGCCATTTTTAAAGACATACTGGCACTTCATATGCAGCATGACGGTCACCTTGTCCTTGATTTCACAGAGTGCTTTAACTTCTGTTATCAGCCACTCTCCTTATCATCCTCCTCACAGTGCTTGTGCTAAGTTTCCATTGTCACCGGAAAAAATAATCCCCAACTTAGAGCAACCTAAATGCCTTACAACAATGTGGATTTATTATTGTACGTTTCTAAGGGTCAAGATTCCAAAATAAATTTCATTACACCCAAAGTTAAGTTTCAGTAGCATTTGTCTCTTCTTGAACCTCTTTTTAACTACCTTTTATCAGTATCTTGTTGGCAGGATTTAGACCTAAGTTTGTAGTTCTTCTATGTTAAGAGCTTATCAGCGTAATATCTGACTTTTTCATTATATTATGGCCTACTCTGTTATCTTCCTACTTCCTCTTATGAAGATCCTTGCACTACGAAACTGCTTACATAATAATTTCATCTCAGAAACCTTAATGCAATCTCATCTTTAAAGTTCCTTTCTCTACATAGGATGATGTACCCCAGTTCTGGGTATCAGGAAGTGGGTGGTCACCATTAAGCCTGCCATCATCCTCTAGAGGACAGCATAGAAGTCAGAGTTGCCTTCTGTGAGGAAGCCATTAGTTTCATATTTTACATAAAATCTGCCATCCATTGGGCTCATAGATGGTGTTTCTTTAAGGACGTATTCTTTTCTAACTTGACCTGTATTTTCCAGTGTTGGTGAAAGGTTCTCACTGTTAGAAACTAGTTGCTAGCTATCTACTTACAGTCCTTTTCTTGGGGTTCACATGAATACAGGTGACAGAGTCAGGGCTTTGGAGACATGGGCAAACCAAGATTACCCAGGGACACACTGCACATTGTGGTGTGTGTGTGTGTGTGTGTGTGTGTGTGTGTGTGTGTGTGTATGTGTGTGTTATTCATCTTGGGATGTGGGTAGGGTGGCTGGAAAATGCAGAAAGTTTCTCCAGGTGAGAAGTTAGGTGGTGCAGCTACAGCAGCTCATTAAAGGCCTTCTTCATGTTTCCTCACAACGGTGGCCCCAATAACCCGAGAAAGTCAATGAGTTTCCAAAAAGGCTTTATTGGCATGACGGATGATGGTTGAATCTGGATGTGCACCCCTGTGAAACTCAGGGCAGACATGAGTTAAATAGGGAGGGAAAAAGGAGGGGAGGGTCTGGGGAAGAATGCTTAATTGGCTACACCCTCTGGCCTTCAGGTATCTCATTAGTATGTAAATCTCTTGAGGCTGAGGCATGTAGTCATGCCCTCTACCTATGCTCTTTGGGAGGGGCTGCATACTATGTGATTGAACACCGAAGTTTAATGGAGTTCCATGCCACGTGTTAGGAGCCTAGATTCTGGAAGTGCAGTAGAATAAATGTCCATCTCTTTCAGGGTCTCCAGGCTACTTCCAACCAGTGCTTCTACCAAAAACCAAGACCCCTTTCACGGTCCTACACTGAGTCACTACCTTAAATGTAACATGTTGATCTGTTGACCTGGTGCTACTCATGATTCACAGATTCCTTTAAAATATAACACACTGTAATATAATAAGGGAGAAGTCCATTTGGAGTAGATGGAGAGGAAAATTCAGGTGATTATTGTCTGTACTAATTTTTCTTTCAAACTCATGGGAAATTAGTGCAATTTTCCATATAACATCTAAAAAAAAAAAATACTCACTGCACACGTGAAGGCTTCATTCAAAAACAATGTTATAGTTAGAAATACTTAAGAATGCACCTTAACACAGATGATTCATGGGGCTGTGAAATACAAGATAAAGTGGCTTCTCAATGGTGGTGATTCCCCAGGCCAGGGAGAGGTAAGAATTAATAAGAAAAGTCTTCTGTCCTTTTTCTAACACAGAGAAAAAACACCCTACCTAGCCTTCCACATTGCCTTCAAAGTACTATAAGTCATTATTCATGGACATCCTTGAAGATAATGGGATATCTGTGCTCAGCTCTAACATTTGAAAACAGGTACTTTCTTACCTCTACACATTACTCTCTTGTGTATACACATTAATCAAAGCCAGTGTACTGCTAATACAATCAGCCCCTCTGACTGAGGAGTCCCACTTTTTGCTCATGACAAAGGACTCAGAATTAATCATGTACAAAATATCTTAGAAAGCCTGGGTGATTTTTTTCAGCTTCACTTAAACTATTGTGATATACTGGGTGCCCCTGGTCTTTTAATATCAGACCTCATTTTACGGTCTTGGAAAATAATTACTTTTCAGTTTAGTAAAACAGTATGATTTAGCCATTATTATTTAGCCTCCAACCATCTTAAAACCTACCAACTAAATTCTAACTCTAGACACGATGTGGTGTTATGCTTAGGTCTAGATGAGAAAACAAAGGTCTAGGTGAGGGCTACTGACTTAGTCAAGAAGTATTACAATTAATAGAGGGTTATAGAGCTGGTTAAAGAGTCTGACGTGCTTCTAGTCCCACTCCTTACTGAGAGGATCACAACTCACAAATTGATCTTTACTCTAGCCTCTTTGCCCCTAGTCTAGCAGCCCAGAGGATATCTTATTAAATTTTAGCACATTGTATGTGTGCTATTAGCAAATAAGCTGATAAGAGTCCATTTGACTTAAGGCACAGTCTTTTATGCAGCTACTTCTATACCCTTCAAGATTGACTTTGAGTCACTGTATAATATAATAATTCAATAAAATATATAAATCTCTTGAAGTCAGCACTAATGGCATGGTCCCATGAAAAGTAGCTATTCAATTATGCATATGTGTGTGCACATGTATGTGTGTATGCATCCTCATCCAGCTGTCAGCATTGGGTGTCTTCCTCAGTCATTCTCCACTAGATTTTTTGAGACAAGATCTATTAATAAATTAAAAGCCTATCATTTTGGCTCTGCTAGCCAACTAGTAAACCCCAAGTATCCAGGAATCTTCTGTCTTTACCACCCAGCATGTGAACAACAGATATATACCTAGGGTCCACTCTGGTCTACATGCCTGCATAATAACTTGCTTAAGTTATCCCTAGCTCTTAATGTTTATGATTTAAAGGTTGAAATCATTGCTGTAATTTGGATACTTTATTATATTTTTATTATTATATGTTTACTTTAGAATTTTATCAGGACCAGTGCCTACCTACTTATCTAGTACAACATAAAAGAACATGCACTTTGAGGGAAAGTAAGTTTGGTGGACCTTATTTGACAGGATTCAAGAGAGTAGAACTCCCTAAGCCTGTCTCTTCTAGAGGTATAGTTGAACCCTATGTAGGTAAATGCTCAACACAGGGGACTAACTTGGGACAGAGAGACAGCTGAGAGTGTCTCTCTTCCTTTCAGATTGTTGCTCAGATAGGCGGTCCAGGGCCTCTTACTGCTTGGAGGCTATACAGGCCATGAAATAACCAACCTGATGCTGTAGCCTTATTTGTTGTCATACCAGGAAATGAGATTTACAAAGTTGTCATTGAGAACAATTTCCACCTCAGCATCAAAGGTAGAAGAGTGGGTATCACATTTAAAGTCACAGGAAACAACCAGGTAGTCATTCTTCCCTTTAGTGGGTCTTCTGATGCTTGCTTCACCACTTTTTGATGCCACCACACTTGAAAGCTTTCTCCAGATGTCAGATTCACAATAGACAAACTGAGGGTAAATGCATTGAAGGTCATACCAATAAACTTCCAGTTCAGTTCTGGTATGACTTTACTCACAGCCTTGGCATCACCAGTGGATGCAGGGCTAATGCTCTGGGAAGCCCTCTGCCCACCATGCCACTTTCTGCTTCTCTGGATTCCAGAGACAGTTGCATCTTTTCATGAAGTGCCAGCCTCATCCCTGAGACACAACAATGAAGATCAGAGTAAACAGATTTTGTTGTGTTGGGCACAGGATTGCCACAGCTTCCTTCAACTCTTGCAAAGTAGATAGTGTTGACACTAATGACCTCTTCATTGACATCAACTACATAATTTATATGTTGAAGTATGACTCAACCCACAGCAAGTTTCAGGCATAGCCAATGCTAAGAACTGGAAAATTGTCATCTACAGGAAGGTTATCACCATCTTACAGCAACAAGATCCCACCAACATCAAATGTGGTGATGTTGGTGCCTAGTATGTTGTGTAGCCTAAAGCTGTCTTCACCTACATGGCAATGGCTGGGGCCAGCTTGAAGGGTGGAATCAAAAGGGTCACTACCTTTACTATTTCTGCTGATGTTGTTATTTTTTATGGGTCTAACCCAGGAGAAGAATGACAGTTAATTCAAGATGTTAAGCAATGCTTCTCTACCAGCAACTGCTCCTCCTCCTCCTCCTCCTCCTCCTCCTCCTCCTCCTCCTCCTCCTCCTCCTCCTCCTCTTATTCTTCTTTCCCCCCTCTTATACCTTTCTTCCTGGCTCTCTCTTCCTTCCTTCCTGCCTTCCTCCATTTCTTTCACTTCTGTTCTTCATGTAAAGATAAGACATTGCTCTGATCCTGCATGTGCCACAGATCAGAATGTCAGGCCATGTGGGTATCCAAAGCAAACATCCTTTTGCTCTTGGAGCTTATTTCATTCAGTTTACTCCTTCTGAAAATTGGTCTGAGTTTTGTCAATGGTCTTTTGAAAACTTGATGGGCTCTGAGCATTCAAAAGTCAATTGAGATGATTGCCCTTGTCTGTTGCCGAGATCTGTTCGTCCAAGTCCAGTAGTTCTGCTTTGAAAACGGTATACTATGTCATAAAGCATCAATCTCAGTGAAGTGGGGTCACTTAGAAGAAGCAAACAGGAAATATTAGGAATGATGCTCTGAGTAAACTAGGAATCCCTTTGACTTTATCAGTGGGAAACTCTCAGAGTTTATTTCAGTGGGTTACTCTCTGGTACCAATTAATTCCTGCATTCCAATAGGAAAGGATGACATTTTCCTGAAATTGGAAATTAAGACTTTTACAGCACTGTGCTTGGCTCCATAATTTTCTTTTGCTAGTAGCCTATATCCCAAAGCATTCCTTCCTCCTAGTGAAGTTTTGTTATAGTATAGTAAAAAACAGCCTTGATTTTAGCCACACTACCCTCCTGAGGCCTTTACATAGTATATTCTCTGTTCAGGAAAGAATGAGTGCTACATGACCTTTACATTCCAATTTGACTTTGTGTATGCTGTTGTGATAATGAGGTCAATATATCATAAAACATATATGTAAATTTTAAAAAGGATCAAGTAAGCTGGGAATAATGGTCCATGCCTTTAATAATGTCAGTACTCTAGTGGCAGATGCAGGCAGATCTCTATAAGTTTGTGGCACCCTGGTCTACATAACAAGTTTGAGGACACTCAAGGCTACATAGTGGGACTCTCTTTAAAAGCCAAAATTCAAACAAACTAACCTGTCTACCATCTAAGCAAGCATACAAAGCAATCCTAAAATGAAGACATGAAAGAATCAAGTATTAACAGGCAATAGTTTAAATATCTCACTAATGACAACATCCCCTAAGCCCTCAATAGAACCTTAGGGAAAAATATCAGGTTGACATTAAAGATATAATCCTTATTTTAAGCTGTGTCATCGGCAGAGATTTTAATGGTCTTCTTATGGCAATTTTATTAGATTATCATTCATTCATTTTGTGACTGGCTGCCCCCTACTCTGAGAAAAACAGAAGTTGTCAATCTTGAAATCATTACTTGGACATTCAATTATCCCCAACCAATGGTTTCTTTACTGAAATATATAAAAACAGATCCTAGTTAAGAAGTAGCAGATGTGTTGTAACTTGGCCTTCATCTGGAATGGGGTCTATCTCAAAAGCTGTTGCCTGTACATGGGATATGTTCTTCTAACTGGGCTCTCTTGCCTGGCCTCAGTGGGAAAGGATGTACCTAGTCCTGCAGAGACTTGATATGCCAGGGTGAGGAGGGGAATATATTCAGAGGGACCACTATCTGTTCAGAGGAGAAGGGAAGAGGGGATGGGGAAAGGATTGTGGAAGGGAGGGAGTGGCAGGGGGCAATAAGCGGGATGTAAAGTGAATAAGTAAAACGTAGAATAAGAAAGCAAAATGCTATATCACTAGTTACTTTTGCATGGCTATGAGCAAATATCAGGTAAAAACAATGTAAAGAGGGAAGATTAATTGACTCAGAATTTCAGCTGCAACTCATGGTTGCCTAAGCCCATGCACTCAGGCATAAGCATATGGAGACAACAGTGTGGCCCTGTGGCCATGGAGATTCATCATCTCTTGGCTAAGAGAAGTTGGGGAAAGGAATAGAGAGCTGTCAGCATCTCGATGGCTACTTCCTTTGTCCTTTCATTCAGTCCATAGGATGTCACAAATGTCACTAATCAATCGGCTTTAAAAATTCCCTCACTGTCATACCCAGGAGGTGTGCCTCAGTTGCTGAGGTGATTCTACACCCAGACAGTTAACAATGAATGATAATCATAACCACTAGTTTGATCTAAATGAGATGATATCACTGATAAATCTATTTAGCTATAAAAGCTATAAAATACATGTACATGTCAGATATGAATCCAATCTAGATGAGAGCATATATAATGATTTAGAAAATGAAGACAAATAAGATTTTTAATATTTTTTCCTTTTCCAGAACAACTCAGTATATCACTATTACTAATACTTAAACTCATAGTTCAATTTTCTTAATGTCTTTCCCATTACTTAGAGACAAAATAATATATCATTCTTCTAAATGGTGCTGGAATTTTATCTGGATATCACTTTGTAGTTACCACTTGCTACTTGAGGGTTACATACAAACATGTCTTGACTTGAGTAAGATTCAAACGTGTTAGGTGACTATCGCCTTGTGTTTCCTAGATTATTTTGAGGCAAGAAAAACAGAGATAAGATTAACTTTGGATGTCCATATCAAAGTTATTCCAAAAATAATCTGTTTCAGGTGATAAATTAATTTATTTCTATACCCAAACTGGAAATAAACTTTATGGTGCGACTTTCATTGTGTATCTTTGGTTCTTTTAGGCACTGACAAAGAGAGGATAATTGGAATGCATACACAATGGCTCGAAGAAATAAGAAGAAAAACATGTTCTTTCTTTTGAAGGTTCGTGCAAAAGGTCAGATTTTCAAAGCATAATCATCTTTGAATAACCAAAATTATACAATAGATGAATATCCTAAAAAATGCTTTTATTCTAATTTTTAATATGCATGAACTCTCAACATTATAATTATCTATAATATATCATTCTTCCCTCATTCTAAATTAGTCCCAGATAGAGACGAGAAGTGATCATAAGGACATGTTTTTATTGCTCCTCATTTTAGATGCTGGCAGGAAGCATTATGTAAGTCACAAAACAACCAAAAGCAGTTATTCCTGTGAACGCAGATGCTCAGAACCATTTTAGGGGCTTTTGAGAGTGGAAAAGAACTATGGTACAATGGAGAAATCCGAACTGAAACCAAGAAAGCCTTGTCACAGACATCAGCAATAATAATAGAATTAATAATGAGAATTCACAGGGAAAATAGGATTAGCTTATTCTTTAAATATAGCCGTTCTTTCAAGAAGTATGGCAGGTACTTGAAGGGCAGGAAGTGGCAGATTCCCCATTGTTTCCTGAGTGCTGACTTCCACATCCTTTAGACCAGCCTGTTCTCCACATATCATGTCTCCAAAGTACCATCAAATGCAAGTATTGACTTAATTTTCTTTTCAAATGTCATGTTCACCTTCTGTGCAATGTAAATGGTAATTTAGTCGAGGGGAGGAGCTCTGGGTACAGAAAACTGAACAGAAGCGGGGAAGGTATGTGCCTTTCTGACCATTTTTTAGATGCATAAAGTCTTACCTTTCAATCTGAAGCTGTCTCCCACTAGAACTTTACTGTCAGAGATCAGGTTTTGTACTGAACATTTGAAAGGAGGTAGTTTGGTGATATCTAAGCATATGTTCTCATTTTGGTTTTTCTTTTAGCTATGAATAGGTGATTCTTAGTTTGCCTTGAAATTTGGGGGTGGGTCATTAGTATGCAGTGGTGGGTCTTATCTAAGTCTATGTCATTGCCTCACACCTGAAGTCCAGGGCTCTGGAATATATGAAACTTCAATTTATGGATCTTTGCTAACCTTTTGCCACATGTATGACATCCTCAAATTCCATATATATATATATATATATATATATAAAATTTTCTTTTTCTTTCCCCACTTCAAGCTGTTCTCAAATTCATCATATTCCTGATGGCATGTGTCACCACCCTGCTTTTCTCTCATCTTGCTTCACTGTCTTTCAGCTTTACCTCATCTTTACCTATTTTATTCTAGCCCCACACTTCATTGAGTAGAAATAGAGGCACATCTTCATTTTCTTCTGGGTTAAAGAGACTGGCAACGGCAGATTTCAAAGAAGTTTTAGTATTATGGACAATTCACAATTTTTCATTACACAGCATTCGGTGGTTGATCTGCAGAGCAAGCATTGGATATAGGGGTAGTAATGATTGTGAGCTCCCATTCTAAACACCCACATACACACTCACACACACACACACACACTCACACACACACACATATGTATATATGTGTGTATATATATACATATATATACACACACACATATATATGAATATATATATATATATATATATATATATATATATATATATATATTGGATCAAGTTAAGAAAGAAACAGCTTAGGGGTCAATTAAACCTAGTATTGCTGATTTTGCTTTATGCTGATACTATCACAGACTGTCAGTTTCCTTTGTATTCATTCCTCAAAGCCAAAAATCAACATGCTGCCCTTCTTCATTTGTTTAATCATAAAATATTTCATCTTGCTAGAACTCTTTCAGAAAGGCTTAATAGGCGTTCATAGTACTGAATGAGTTCATAAGTTAACATATATATATATATATATATATATATATATATATATATATATATTTCTTTGCTTGGTGATTTGTTAGATATAAATAAGAATAAATGAATGGTATCTACAATCGTCACAGTACACAGTGGTAAGATGAAAACATGTCCCAATAGGCAGACCATTTGGATCCTGACTGTATTCTTCATTATATTTTAAACATGAGGACAAAAGGAAAAAGGCAGTTTTTCCATGTATCTAATTATTATCCACTCAATTTAGTTATTGTCTATTTTTTACTATGGACTAAGATTTTCCTTAGTCATTTGACTGTTAATCAAATTAAAATCTTTTGAGGAAGATAATAAAGATAAATGAGCACACAAATGAACATAAAAAAGTGGTTTCAGAGAGTAAAAATATAAGGGGAAGTTAAAGCTGCCAAACAGGGTAAAATATTAGTTTGGCCAGAAGACTGGAGTAACAACCGGAAGCATAATAACTATATCAAGTATGAAATTAGTTGAGACATATACAGTAGCAATATTTGAATGAAGATAGCAAAGAAGAGATAACTTTCACATTTTTAAGTTCAATTGGAAATTTGAGCAGGGTGGCTTATAACTCTAACCACCGACATAGGAAAAGGAGGCAGGAGGATTCCTTTAAGCTTAAGACTAACTAGCAGGACAGTTTCAGACCACTGGACTACAAACTAAGACTATGTCTCAAACATCAAACAAAGCAAACTAATAACAGGAAAAACAGTCTAATTGGAGTTTTCTAAGACATGTCCATAGAAAATATTAAAAAAAAAAGAGAGAGAGAGAGAGGTAATTTATCTCTTAAATAACTAAAGCCAATGATAACAAAGGACAGCCTAAGTAAAATCAGACAAGTAAGTAGATCAAATTGGGAATAAAAAAATTATGTTGCAGTGGTTAAGAGGATTGGCTACTCTTCCAGAAGACTGGGTTTGATTCCCAGCTTACTCATGTTAGCTCACAACTCCGTAACTCCAATTCCAGGGCATCCCTATCTTCTTCTGGCCTTTGTAGTTACCAGGCACACATTTGGTACATAGTTACATGTAGAGGCAAACATCTATGCATATAAAATGCATATATGTTGGTTTCATTATGCTTGGCCTATAGAGAGTGGCACTCTTAAGAGATGTGGTCTTGCTGGACGAAGTATATCACTGTGGGGGTGGACTTTGAGGTACTATGTTTAAGCTCCACCCAAAGCAGAAGAGACTCTCCTCCTGGCTGCCTGCAGAAGAGAGTCTCCTCCTAGCTGCCTTTGGATCAAGATGTAGAACTCTTGGTTCCTCCAGCACCATATCTACCTGCATGCTGCCATGTTTCATGTCATGATGAAACTGGACTGAAAGTCTGAAAGTAAACCAGCCCCAATTGAATATTTGCCCTTATAAGAATTGCCTTGACCATGGCTTCTACTCATAGCAATAAAACCCTAATTAAGACAACATATAAAATTTGAAATAAATGTAAAAAATATGAAGTAGATATAAACCATATTTATAATCACAAATTGCTGTAAATTATGTAATTATGGAAACTAATAGCTGAGTGAAGACTTGATGGATAGATAGCATGACCTTTCTCAATACAGAAATGAATTTTGTAGCTTGGCTAGATGCTATTCAATTTTGACTGTATGGGCTCATATTGAAAGTAACAAAAAGGCTACTTTCGGCTGTTAACAACTGTGTCACATGTTTCTTTAAATTGAGCCAAATCTACTGAATTTCTAATCTTGAAACAACATCTACCCTATAACCAACTAAATGTATTTGTGGTGAGAGTTAAAGGTTAGATTCAAACATCTGGTATGTTTACTTATTAATACATCATTATATTTTCTGATGAATACATTTTTAGAATGCCAGGAAAGAAAGTGACATTTAACAAATTCAATACAATAACCAAGAAGGAAAAGACAGACAAGTAATTCTTTGCATGGTTATGATAACTAACACTCTGCTCTAGGAGAAACAAATAACAGATGAGGAAAAGATAAAAGCGAACAAAAGTAACAACATATGGGGTTAGGGAAACTACTCAGGAGTTAAGAGCATTTTCTGGTTTTGCACAGGACCCACGGTCAGTTGCCAGCACCCACGTGATGATGATTCCATTTCCAAGTGACCAAACACCAGCTTCTGGCCTTCTATGTCACCAGACTCTCACATGTTGTACAGACAAACATGAAGGCAAAACACTCATACGCATAAAATAAAACACATAAGTCTGTAGACACATCTAGAACTATACTTAATATTCAAAACATTTTTAGAGACAGAAAAGTGACACTGTCTCATTTTTATAACTCACCTACACTACAATGAGAAGTGAGGTAAAACTGGAGGAAAAAATGAGACCTTCTTGGATAATTATAGAAATAGTCACTCACTACTGTATCTAAGAATAGTTAACACCATGACTAAAATGAGACTCATATATTCATCATGCCAATCTGGTGAAATAATCTCCAGGGTTAGAAAGGCAAATGTATATGGAAATATTTGCCAATACAAAATCCCCATTGTGAATGAATAATATCTACATGCATTGATGGCATGAACTGAAACAAATATTTGTATAATTTGACACATTTAAGTAAAGGAGATATCCCTTTAAATTGGTGCTTGCTTGAATATAGTATGAATGTCTTTGAGATAATTTTTATATATTTGGTATTGTATTGAAAAATTAGGTAACTATAAACCCTTCAGTTCAACTATTGATAGATATACAGTTGATCAAATACAGCTCTTATATGTACTCATTTCTCTAAAATAATTTAGTTGCATATAATATTTATATTATTTTAACGATCTTTTTGCCTAGGGAGAGAAATATTATTTTAATTAGTTCAGCATATTAGGGAGACCACATTATTAAGAAGGTATTCAAAAATGTACCTTCAATTTTTAAATTAAATTTATAAAATTAATTACTTGTGTTTTGTGTGTGTACTTTCATATGTATGTGTTGGCCAAATGTGTGTGGAGGTCAAGAGGAAAGCTTATAAGAGTTGCTTCTCTTTTTCCATGATTCAGGTCTTATCTTTAGGATGTCAGCATGCATCCATGCTTCTCGAGCAAGCGCCTCATATCGCATACCCCTGTGATCAATACTACATACCTTGCTAAGTTATATATATATGAGTCCCAATTAAAATTATGCATATTCATGAGTCATCATGAATTTTAAAACAGTAAATCTTAAATTACAAAAACACACGAGAGCATATACTTTCCATACTCACATAAAGATAATATACTCTACTCTTTTGCTAATGTAAAGGTAATGGGCAATTTGCAGTGCTATGGTTTTAGGCTTTTATTTTCAGTGAAAGCCTTTTAGCAACATTAAATAAAATGTCATTTACATTTGAGTAGGATAAATATGCCACTGTATTTAGTATCACAAATAAGATCGCAATCATTAGATTTAATTTAGGGCCCATATTGTAGATGACTCTGTCCAGAATTTTTAAATTTATGTTTTGTATTACTATGTCCCCACAACATCTGTTATGGTATTGTGACAGGTGTTTATTAATATGGATGCCTAATCACATCTCTTGGTTGCTAATAGTTTGGCAGTTCAACAGCTAAATATTGTGGAAATTCTTGATTATACATTGAAAACTGTGGATAATTGATTCAAAGCTGTTTTCCTTGAGTGAATTAAAAAAAATTAAAACCCATCCAGTATGTTTTCCTTTAGAATGTCAATATTCTTTCAACATTTCTAAAATAATTGTGAAATAATGAATAGTTGTGAAGGAAACCAAAATGCTTCCACCAGGGAAAATATTTCTTGTGCCAAATTTCTTTAGAATCATCATTTTATCAACAAAATCGAAACTTTTACTTTTGTCGTATATTGGGGTTTAATAGACAGAAAGGAAGTATCAAAATAAGACAGTTTTCCTTCACACACACACACACACACACACACACACACACACACACACACCACTCACACATACTTCTCAAGCACCTGTAGGAAACGAGTTTATCTATATGGAAGCCCAACTTTTAAATCAAGTTTTCTCAAAGAGGTTTTATATTATCCTCGGTATTGGAAGCTACAAGAGACGATTGAACGGTTTTTCAGCTCTTTGGCTGAGCAGCTCGAGTAGATGGCATTTATAACCTGGCTTATCAGTTAGACTTTTTCTGTGATTCTATTATGGCTCTGAATGAAGCTCAGGAAATCTTTTTATAATCATCATTTTAAATAGAAACTTCTCTGCATTTTTTAAAACTAATAATTTTAGATACCTGAAGTACCTCGTTCTCAGCTTATTTCTATCACTCTTTGATTGGATTTGCTCCTTAGGGTCGTCAATATTTGTATTTGTGTTGTGGTACAGTTTTTCTGGTTCCCTGACAACGGTGAGTACATTCTCTCCACTATCCAATATGAATTCCATTAGACACAGGTAGCTGCCAAGCCCAGGAATGAATTTTGCATATTTAAGGTATTGAGTTTTTATTTCTAGTCAGCTTTAATTTATACTCAAATATGAATAATAAAATTCAAGTAAGGGCTTCTGAAAGAACTCTGACGTCTAATTCACGATGTGTGACTTTCTGATTAAGTCAAATTTGCTTTTTCATGTTCTTAACAAGGCTAAATGACTTCAGTATGCATTTCTGCTATTCCTTTATTTTATCAAGGCAAAGCTAAACAATAGCAATACTAATTAGCTAGTTAACCTTTTAAGCATGGTTTGAAATGGTAGCAATCAACTCCCAGCAGCATGGGGTACAGTTCATTTGAGTCTCAGTGTTTTCAGATCATTTTTTCCTGTGGCTTAGAACAAAAACATTGAGCTGCAACTTTCAACTCAAACTGAGGCTCTGTGCAGAATACATACTACTAGTCCCCCATGAAAGCATATGCCATCCCCTTATCTATTACACAAGCAGTATGTAATACATGTAAAGATGAACTCATACTAATAAAGTTTACTAATCTAGACTCCTATCTCATATATAATAAAACATTTATTATTTTTATATATAGCAAAATGTTATAATGTATGTAGCAACTGTGGGTGAGACAAGCACCCATGCATATTCACTCATAAATAAAATTAAATATTTAACAAATAAATATAATTTGAGCAAATAAAGAAACTGGATGCACAAATTACAATTTTTAGGGTTTTTTTTTAAATATTAAGCAAAAGTATGAGGTAATTTGACTCTAAGTCTTGTTAATCAGAGGGTATTATAGCTAAAATAGAATATTAAAATTATCTTTTTAAACTAGATCTCATAGCATAAACCTGTGCTCTGAGCATTTCAGGATGCTGAGATGAAAGAATTAAAAATTTGAGATGTGACTGAGCTGCAAAGCAAGTTCAAGGTCAGCCTGGGCAACTGAGCGAGACTGAGACTATCTCTCAAAATAAATTAAAGAAAAGGTGCATTCTAAACTCGATTTAAATATAATACCCAAAGAAGCTTAGGGATTTTGAAGGACACAGAAAATCACCAGTGAAGCCATGAATATTCACTGATATCTTTGTACTGATGGTACCATTCTGGTCTATGGACTAGGAAGAGTTTGAGAAGCATTGACTCTTGGGAGCTGAGGTGGCCACAGTGCCTATGGTTCCTATATCCTTGATCCTCAGCTCAGTCTAACAGGGGAAAGGGATATATCAAACTAGTTTCTATTCTTCGGTTTGATTTTCTTCCATCAACTGGTATTAAGAATAGACAGAGCATGTTCTGTGGCATGGAACTCTGAGAATCTTTGTCTAAGGAAAGAAATGATGGAAGAAAAGAACAATCTATCCTAGAGGCTGGATTCTATGAGTGCTTTGCTTCTATTGATTTGGTCACAAGAACCATGCACTGGTCTTGCATTTCAAGGAAGAAATTTTTCCATTATATTTTATATATGCATTATAATTATCTAAGATATAACTCTGATGCTATGGGGATTTTATAAGGAATGGAACTGTTAGTTAGGAAACATCTTTAAATTAAAATGTACTTCAGTTGTTAGAAACTATTTTTTAATTCAGTAGAGTCTTTTTTTTAATTCTTTAGAGAAGCAATGTCTTATTAAATAGATAGGTTTTCAATTCTCATCTGAAATACCTATTCACGTAAATTTGGAGAAAAAAATCCTATAGAACACCATATTCATGAGAGTTTTACTGAAATTACCAGGTGGATTTCTGGGGTTTTCTGAAGACAGTGGTTCTCACTCAAACCAGTACTTGATTAGGGACACATTTGTTTTGAGCTCTGCCTTTGTAGAGCCTCTAACAGTAGTCAGAATAACTTGCTTTATAAATCCTGAAAGTCAAAAATAACATTTCAACTAAGGGTTTTTGGTTTTATGTTCTATAGAATAGCAGTATAAAACGCTTTACAACACAATAAAGTGTACATGATAACACGAACAACAGACATGCCTACATTGTGCTATTCTCTTTGAGCCATGTGTATGAACGCAGACCTGTCAAATGCGGAGGTGTTTAAACACAGAACCAAAGACTCATTACAATGACTTACAGTGAGTTGCTAAAGAGACATTGGTTTTTGCTTTCCTGAATCATTTTTCTTATTTCGGTGTGGTGCCTTATTAGTTCTATGGAACCAGTCATGTGGAGATAAAATAGACACAAAAGACTTGTCTCCATATTTAATTTTCCCAAAGTTATCTCTGACCACAGCATCCTATGGAGGCCTTCCAAACATAGTCCTAGATAATCATTGTGACTACTGCTAGGAACAAGTCTGTAACTTTTAGTTTCTGTTAGAAGAGATATTTAAAGCTCCCTATGGATTCTCTATTTTTTTTTCTATTTTAGAAACTGAAATATAATTGAGGGCTTCTTCTTTGAACTACATAAAAGGGCAAAAGTAAATCACTGCAAGTGTTTTTATAGTTATGGAAATTTGGGCAACTTTAGAAAAATGACAATGAATTAGTGAGTCAGAATTAGTGGCTTCCAGAGGCTACACTGCCTCTCCATTCGAATCAGCAGAGAAACACGTAAACAAAAGAAACTACAGAACATCCTAAGCACCTGTCAATCATACTGCCAAACAGAAAAGTTTTTAAGTAACACAATGTTAAACCTGAATTTCTACTTAAACATCTCAGAAAATGGACTGTTTATTTTGTAATTCAGAATTTGTCAATACTGATATTAATCTCTGTTAATATTCTGGTCACTATTTACCATACGAACTATAATTCATTTTCTTCTGAAGGTACATACAATTTGTTTACTTTGCTCTGTTGCATTTAGTGAACTGCTGTTACCATAGTGAAACATAAACACTTAGGATAATCTTTTTATTTTTTTTAAATCATCCTTTGCATCTTTGTGTATACCCCAAGATGGAGTTACTTGTTCTATAGAAATCTTCTTAACTATGCTTCAGAAACAGGTGTGATCCAACCCAATATCTGCCATATATGTGAATCAAAAAAGCCAGGCATCCCCAAAGTCAGAAGGCACATGTAATTATTTATGTCTATGTGAAGAGACATAGAATGGGCACAGTATTGTATTGTTTGATATACATACATGGACATGCACACCTGGACAGAGTATTGTGTTACCTGACAAAGTGTAAATGCAAATAAATTGTAGTATATAAAGTAGAAAATTATGCATTACCACAATTGTTTTATTCATTGATTTTAAATCCTTTTTAATTAAATAAATCATTGAACCACTCAACTAATATAAGTGTAAATGGTTTCAGAAACTACTACAAATATACATATACATATCTATATAGATGATTAATAGATACTATCCCAGTTTCATTTCTGTTGCTTTCATAAAACATCTGAGGAACAAAAGACACTCAAAGAAGAAAGAGATTATTTGAAGTCACAATTCCAGTTCGTAATCTATTCTTGGGGAAGGTGAGGCAGTTGGAACTTGAAACAGCTGCTCTCATCAGATGCACACAAAAAGCAGAGGAAATAAGTACATGGATGCCTATGAGTTTTATTGCTCTCTCCTCTTTTAATCTGGAGCTCCTGCCTAGGGATTGATGCTACCCACAGTGGGCTGAGTCTTCCCACATCAATTAATAATGAAATAATCTGCCAAAGACATATCCACATGTTAACCTGATCCAGATAACTCCTCAGTTAAGTTTCTCGTTCCAGGTGACTCTAGGTTGTGTGAAGTTGACAAAGAGATCCTATTTACCAGAAATATGTAGAGATATTATTTAGGTGATCACTGGGAAAGCCTTAGTATTGTTCCCCAATCTAGCTCTCATTTTATTTGAAAACAAAAGGCTCTGACACTGGATGGGTGTGCATAATACTTTAGGAAGAGGATGATAACATATATTTTCCCCAAGTCATTCCTCAGGAGCACTGACAACCATCTAGAGCAATTATACTGCAATGCTCTTTACCTATTATATAATCAACAAGGCTGCTTTGTGTGGGATGTCATCTTAAATCTGAAACCTTGACGTGTAATGGTCTTCAGAGGAGTACAAACCACTCACGCTAGAAATGGTACTGGGTTTTCAAAAACCCGAATTGTATTCCTCATCTGTGAAAATAAGAAAATGGATAAGATTATCTCACAGGACATTCCAACTCTTAGACCTCACAATCTTGAATTTTTTTTCTTTGTAGTACTGATTCCTCAGAATTAAAACAGATGTTCCCAACTTAAGAGAAAAACACTAGCTGATTCCGTGATCATCATTGTGTTTGTGTTGCGAAGTAGATATTCTCTGTATTGGATACAAAGCAAACATGCCCTCAGTATCATCTCTCTGAACCATTTTTCTGAGGCAGTTGCACAGATGATCCACCATATGGCATTAATAAATGAATAACCAAGACAGACATGGAACAATTTCTCCTTTAACCAAATGGCTAAGCTAACTCATGAAAGTGTCATATATTACCTCTTTAGCTAGGAGTTTTATTGCTGAGAAAGTGTGTCATGATTAACAATTACCACAGGACCAGCCATTCACTCTCTAATCACTTCTCAAACAAATTAAAGATGAGTTATCTTTCATTCACACCCAGCCGCGGCTGCAGCTCCACACAATTTTACATGTAGGGATATGTAAACATACATAATTTTACACAAGCCACTCACCCCTGTCTAGCAGTTGTAATTATCAAGATTGTATGCACTGGGAAATAAATCCACTATAGTTGCATATCTAGCCTGTTTAGATAATCGTCTAGCTCTCTTCCATATATCTCAATATAGATGGATATAAGGAGTGGTAGAGAATAATTCAGAAATCATGCTATATTAGGGGACTTGGCCCTCATAATGAAGTGTCTCATTGTTAGATTTTTATATTGGAATCATTATATCTTATTTTTTTTTTTGTAGATTTTATGGGGGTTTGCCTGCATGTCTCTCTGTGTACCGTATATATGTACAGCTTGAAAAGTCCAGAGGAGGGTGCTGGATTTCTTGAAACTGGAGTTGCAGAAAATTGCTGTATGGGTTCTAGGAAGTGAACTTTGGTCCTGTGGAAGAGCATTGTTTTTTACCACGATATTCACATCAAAAGCAAAAGTGATACTGAAATGCTTCAACGTGACCCATAGTTACCTAGAGAAACAAAAGGCTATTTAAGAAAAAGAAGAAGAAGAAGAACAGGAGTAAAGGTTAAAATGTTGGCAGCTGGCAAAACTCAAGGAGAATTGAACATTAAAAGAAAAAGGGTGACATGCATATATTTAATATTTTGGTTAATTTAGTCAAAATGTTT
This sequence comes from Rhabdomys pumilio, assembly GCA_030674055.1. NCBI lineage: Eukaryota > Metazoa > Chordata > Mammalia > Rodentia > Muridae > Rhabdomys > Rhabdomys pumilio. Next base: position 38,281,230 of record JANHMN010000019.1, read on the forward strand.
GATACTCTTATACCTTTAGTCTCTATAAATGTGGTAAATGAGATATAGCTATTGAATATATTTGGTTGCCTACAAACATATTTTTTAATTATCTTTGTTTTTGAGACAAGGTTTCTCTATGCAGCCCTGGATGTCTAGGAACTAACTCTGTTGACCAGGCTGGGCTCCAGCTCAGAGATCACCTGCCTCTGCCTTCCAAGTACCGATATTAAAGGCTACCATTGTCTGACTGAGATGGACATATATTTTAGTATAATTAGTGTTTAGTGTTTTCTTTATTATTTCATGTATATTATAATCAACCTAATACTTTTAATTAATCCAATTTACTATAGCAAAGACATTGCCTTGGTTATTTTTTTTCTGTAGCTGTGCTAAAATACCCTGACAACAAGGTAGAACGAGTTAATTTTGGGGAAAAAAGGGTAATGCCCATCAATGCCAGAAAGTTATAACACCAGAAGATTGCAGCAGCTGGTCACATTGCATCCATAGTCAAGAAGCAGAGAGCAATGAATGGTTATGCCCAACTCACTCTCTCCTCTTTGTACAATAGAGTATCCTAGCCCAGGGAATGATGTCACCCATGGCGGACAAGTCTCCTCATCTCAATTAATCTTCTCAGAACAATTCTCCTGTTTCAAGAGGCTCACCTAAACTAGATACCTCACAGATATTCTTAGAACCTTCCTCTTGGGTGTTTGTAGATATTCTCAACTTGATAATTAATACCATAACTATCATAAAGACAGGTATAAATGACCATATTTTCAACTGGGTGAGTAAAATAAAACAGTACCTAAACAAGCAAATTCTTCAGTTACTCTTTTAAAGCTTTTAAGAGCAGTAATGATTGGAGAATAAAGGGCAAAGCCCAAGTGTATGCTACAAAGCTTAAACAGGAGGAAAGCAAGGGAGGTCAGCATGTGGAAAAGGGAAAAGAGACGCACACATTGGTCTTTGAGCAGGGAAAGCTACCTGACAAGGTCAGAATGGAAGAGTGTGTGGGAAGAACAAGTAGAGACCAGTCTTTGAAAGAATGACACGCTGACCTGTTTAAGACACATCTAAGCCTGATACTATCCAGCTGACACTGAAACGGTGTGGCATACATAGGAAATTATCTCAACCTTCCTTCCACTGTGGCTAACAAACTATGAGAGAGTCCTGGTGAGACTCATAGAGAACTTCCCCATTGGTTAATTTTTCTTATGTTCTGGAAATTATGACAACTCAGTTGAAATGTGCACAGATAATCTGAATTTTTCTCCTGATAGGTCATCAACTCCTTCTTGATTCTAGGCCTAACCTCCAGCAACCAACTCTTCAGTGTCGCCCTTCCGTGCAGATTTGAAGGATCCCTCATTGCTATACTGCTTTGTTAACTGGATTTCTCTGTGACATAGATGTTCTGTAAATTACTGGAAACCTTGTCTTCAGGTTCTTCCTTACTTCTGAACAAAACCCCACAGTTTTACATGCTCAGAAGGTTCCAATGATGGGACAGATTGTATGAAAGCCTACTATGGTAGGAATCTGAGATGCTGAAATTGTCTTTGTGTACTCCTTTTAAATGAGGATGAGATGTAGTCCTGAAAGACAGTGTGCAATAATTGTCAAGCTGATGAAAGCTGCAACAAGTATCTATAAAATCCAAACAAGTGTCCATGCATTTGGATTTTTTTTATATACTTTAAAATTGGATTTATGGTGCTTATGGCATGGCTTTGTGAGCGAGGGAGCTACCAAGTAAAGCTGATATATTGAATTCTGGCCACAGGACTCATTCTCTACCAAGAACACTACACACACACACACACACACACACACACACACACACACA
>JANHMN010000019.1:38296318-38358539 GCA_030674055.1 Rhabdomys pumilio
ATATATATATATATATATATATATATATATATATATATATATACATTTTATATAGAGAGAGACAGACAGACAGACAGAGACAGAGAGACAGAGAGAGACAGAGACAGAGAAAGAAAGACAGAGAAAGAGAGAAAGACAGAGAGAGAAAGAGAGAGAGAGAGAGAGAGAGACATAGTAACAGTAGAGCAAAGGGCATGTAGAGCCAGAGGCCTTCTCTATATCTGTATCTATCCGTCAAAGGGTAGGTGTGGGTGAAATGCAACTACATAGAACTATAAGACACATTTGCAACATACGTGAAGTGATCATTTAAACTAATCCTATGACCTGAATATGATCAAAGCCAATAACCCAATTATAAAAAATGTAAACATTATGTACATAGAAAATATTTGCTTATTAAACAAATATTCCCTATGCCTGAAAGTGTCCTATTTTGACACTTTGCCTGTCCTATTACCATACAAGTATCTCATTCAAAAGGAAAATCTGAACACTTCAATAGCCCACAGTCAATAGGCTATACATCTTATAAAAGTCTTTCCCCCCCCCCGCCCCCCAGCGCTCTTATCTAGAATGTGTGCATAAAACTACGTGTTAAGCCAACATAAGAAGATATTCTTGAGGAGCAAATCAAATAATGGATGAATGAGAGCTTAGACTTTTATAGTATTTTCAGAAAAATCTAAACTGTAAAACTCCAAGAATTTCAAGATGAAGAGAAATAAAGCCATGTCCTCTCATGTTCTTGGTGTAGCTTTACCAGGGCAGCAGTCAGCAAGTGTGGGCTGCCAATCAACCTCTCTTTCACCAGCATGTTCAACTAGCCATTGTACCTTCCCAATTATTCATCGATGTAGGTTTTTAATCTGCATTTTTCTCTTCCCTTTGGATTGCATTCTGTTACAATTCTAGTTAAAAGTTCTCTCCAGCTGGGACCTAAATTCATTCCTACAGCCTTTAAATTCTATCTTCTAAAGAAATGAAAGAATATACATGAAAAAGATACTGTGGGACTGGATCATTTCCTGAACCAGATTCAGCCAGGGTCACTAACCATGATCATGCTACAGTATGGTAAGTAACGCCGACACCTTCAATGGCAAAATCCTTCTGTAACATCAAGTCCCTTTTTCACATTTTCTGCCTTCTATTTACATTCAAGAAATGCCAGCTTGCCTCTCTGTCTCCTCACAACATGATATTCAGGGTATCCGAATATTTTAATTTTTTTCCAATGACACTTCTTATATCTGAAAACCTCACTCAACCTCATACTACTGCTGGTTCAAGCATTATCTGACAATATGCCGTATGAAATATTTTTATCTTTCACATTTTATGAGACTGATATGCTCAGCTAAGGAGATATTTAGTTTTTTCTCTATTTTAGTAATTACTTATATCTTACAACTTGATCACTAAGATACACACAGTAAAATGGTTAATTTAGAGGGGAAAGCATATCTCACGCAGTTACTAATTTTTTCCTGCCTGTTATAAGAAACAGCTATAAAGTTTCATTTGGCAAAATAAAATATTTTTTTCCCTGATACCACACTCATTCATGCCAGATGCCTATTCTCTGGGTCTTCTAGAATAATCCTGGTGCAGTATTTCCTGTGTGGTCTCTGTGAGGATACAGAATGATTGATTGACACCCCTCTCTATCAAATGGAGAGCTGAGTGAAGGCATAATTCATGACAGATGAACTTCACATGTTCATGCCCCATATGCATAGATAACTCAGTGATTATTTATCAAGTACGAACAAAGTGGTGAGACATGGGTTCATAAAGAGACATAATACAAATTTAAATATAGAGGACAGGAGACAGCAGAATGAGGGCCATTGGCTAAAAGTTTTAAAAGGTGACGAAGATGACAGAAGGGCCTGTGATCTGTTGATAAAGAGGGAAAAGAAATAAAAAATAAAATCAGAAACTGTAGACAAAATGGAATGACTAGAGTAGTGCCATTAGAGGACAAGGTCACAAGGGACCAAAGTACGGAGTGAAAAGAAGGAAGCCAACAAGAAAAATTTAATCCTGCAAGGACAAAGATGTGAACAACATGAGAAGTTGTATCAACGTGTGATCTCTGTGGGAAAAAGAAAATGAGGAGTAGAAACCCATTTTTAACCAGGAGATTAAAAAAAGTTAACTCCAGGACAATGGATGAAAGAAACAATGACCGAACTAAGAAAATAATATCTGGGGGAAAATATAGATGAGAGGTGTTCACTTGAGATTGCAGCAGAACCTTTTCTCTTCAAAACTCATCATTTTAAAATTTTGCTCCAATAATAAATGTAAATAAAAACCTATAGTCTGAAGGTGTTTTTAATTTAAAAATAATCAATAAATATCAAACCCAAGGTCCACAGTCCCTGACAACACAGTCATTAAGAGTACTGTGACATTGTGAGACCATAAGACACGCATGACTTTTACATTAAAATTGGGAATTTTGCTCTTATCAGGACTGACTGAAATTTAGTATCTGTCCTTGGCTTTAGCAAATGATCCAGAATTGGAAAATGTACCATGTGGCTATTCATTCACTTTAAGAATAGCAATCCACTGGCACTGTTGAGTCTCTTCTTTATACAGGAGGAAACGGGGAAAGAGAGCAGCATGGGAAGATGTTCTGGACACTGTCAGAGGAGGTGGTGGCATTTATGTGATGTGACTCTCCTTGACATCCCTTGGTATTCCATTATAAATCCGAGAGATTCTGTTTTTACCAGGGAGTAGCGATTACCACAGGTACCCAGATCCTATCTGGGTCCTTTAGCGGAGGTCAGCCAACACTCATTGTGAAACACCACTCAAACACAAGATGACCAGCTGGCAAACTGGCACCCCTGTGATGCTCCAATCTGCCCTTTAATCAGATATTTTGTAGGAGGCAGACCTTGCGGGACTTCAAGGAGTTATTTAGGGTATGGCTACAAACATATTAACAACACAACCATTGTGTGTGTATGATGGGGAGGGGTTCTTTTTATTTAAGGCAGTTTTAATTGTTTTAAAATTGTATCCTTTATCTGGAAGAATCCAGAGAAGAAGGGGTGGGAGTAAGAAGCAGATTTAATATGTATTCAAAGCAGCAACCTTCACTATCTAGTTATTTTGAAACTTACCAGAAATACCTATTGGGGGAACATTCAGTTTCTTGTTTTGCATCACATGGAATGTAAATTGATGTTCCTTCCTATCTAAATCTACAGATACTTTGCTCCCTGACTCATTTGCAGCTAGGTAGGCTCACAATGAGTACGTAAGTATCATGAAACCATGGTTATAAAATGTCATAGTAATATCTGGATGTAGTAGTTAACAGAACAAGAGAACACATAACATTCTTCTTAGATAACCAAACAATACTGGAGGAAAGTTCTAACATTACCATGCAAATTCGATGTTTTTCAAGCTGTAATATTTCAGAGGCTTTTGAATAGCCTTGTGATTAACCACATTCAGCCAGTAGCAGAGTCAATCCCCTCAAAATTGATAGGTATTAATAGCTACATTATTTAATTTAAAAATTATCACAACATAAATAGTTTTTTGATAGATGTTGATAAACCCTCGACTTAAGAAATCTGCAATTAAATATTGAAATATCATAATAAGAACATTTTTACAACCTGAATAATTCCTAATGGGCTTCCTGATTCAGAAGGTAAAGTAACATAAGCATCTAATTTCACTCCTTCTCCAAATCTTGTGTGAACTACAGATGTTATGGTTTGAATCTGCTCTCTCCTCCAGAACTTTCTGTTGTGAGTACTTATTCCATGGTTGTGGTTGGTGTCTAGGGGAGTTAATGGAACTCTATGACCTGTCTAGAGAAGTAGGTTCCCTAGGAATGGTCTTTAAAAGATTCTTTTCAGCCCAGGTTTTAATCAGTGTTCCCTACATTCTGTTCTTTCATCAAATAATCATCCAACCTCATGCCCTCACTTCTATAGCTTGAGCACTGTTTTGTCCTCTCTGCTATAGTGGGAATCGAACTCAGGTCTTTAGGCTTAGCAACAACCATCTTTACTTAATCATTTCTTTTTTTGTAACCAATCAGGCTCCAAAAGATCACTCTAAAACCACAGAGAAAGTAATGGCTAATCTCAGTTAACAAAGCAGGATGAGCAGACAGGACTCTGAGGGGGAAGACAGGACTTCCTCTATAGGAAGGAAGGGGACAGACAGGTGAGGGACATTTGAGGGGGGAGTGTGGTCAGCATGCACTTTGTGTACAGCTAAAATTTTCCAAGAGCAAATCAAATATTAAATGAGACCAAAATCAACCAATAATAACTGGTTGAATTAATTTTTAGGGAGTCTAGTTTCAGATTATTCTTTGCAAATACTCTACCTGAAGTGAATTGAAGATGCAGACACAGGACACATCGTTGACAAAGCACACCAAGGTTATCAGCACATACAACATTCCAAATTAAGGCATCTATCAAGGCTTGCTTTTTCCACCATATCTATGTTGGCTTTTTTGTCATTGTTGTTGTTAACATTTTGAACAACTGTACACTTATCTCACTTACTTTTCCATTAAATATCTTCAAATATTAACTAGTCAGGTCCTAACAAAGCAGTGATTTATCTGCCCCATCTCTTTTGGCCTTTAGATAAAAAGTATCACAGCGTAGCTAGTCCTTGTTACAAATGTTTAGCACATTAGCTTCCATTTTAACTTTGTTTAGAACCTTTCATTGAAACAGCATTTTTAGGTCACTCGATTTACTACTTTCTGTGTTTAACATTTGAAAACTCTTTTTCAGTCTTAACCCTGAAAGGCAATGTGTGTTACCATCTGACTGTGATTTAAAATTGCATTTATTCATTGAACCATCATAACGTTGTTTTGTTGTGTGTAGTGCATCCTGATACAATTGTTTCCTACATGTAACGTGTCTGGCATAGGGCAGTCTTCTGTTTTGTGACTTCAGTAGCTACATGAAGACTAAGTTTTATTTCAGGTTTGTATTCTTTAGCAACTGGTAAGAGAGGCATTCCACATCTTGCTGCTCCTTGGTTAATTATATGAAGACATTTGCAACCTGTTTTCCGCATTCTGTTTCCCTTAATGACCTCCCTTTCCCTAAAGGGTGGGTGTAGACAGCTAGGCAACTGCAAGACATGTTCTCGTAACGATTTTGTGCTTATTGAAGGCTTACCCACACAGTGCAATCCCCTCCCAGGAGAAGTGTTCTGATAGCAAGGTCTGGGTCTCCTCACCATCAGGATCCAGTTTCCACATGCATATAACTCACAGTCCACCTTTCAACTCATACTCAATAGCAAGGCAAGTTTTTTGCCTAGGGAGACCCAAACCCCAAACATTGAGCTCTTTTCATTGGTTGCACAGAGTGGCACTGTCAAGAGTCCATTTACTGGAATATTCCAGTTAAGTAGATTTTGGCTCATGAAGGACTAACGTACATTCCATAGATGCATATTCAGAACAACACAGTCACCAGAACCTTCATCAGACTGTTCCCAGAATAGGTCAGCATCACAGAGAGGGCTTCTTCGTTGTGATACATGCTTAAAGCTATCCTATGCTAAAGTATCTTGGGCAAGTGAAGTAGAATCACGGATCCTGGGCTCAGTAAATTGTTTACATTTGGCCATGACCTCCACAATTGCCCTTTGTCTCCTTATTTTGTTGAGTCTGGGCTTCTGCTTCTTGTCCTCTGAATTGTATTCTCTTTGTGCATAGCCTTTTAAAGTCAGGTCTTTGCAAACCTCTTAGCATCAAACTGGAGTCTTTATCACTCAGTTTTATCCCCCTCACCACCACCCCCACCACAATGAACTGAAGCTAATTAATAATGGTAAAGGAACAGTTGCTTAGGACCAGAAAATGGAGGAAACAAGGCTCTAAGACCAGTTTGTAGGGATATAAAAGGTTAGAGACCAGTGTCAGTTTTCTACTCGCTGGGGAATTCTCACTTTCAAGTGACCATCCTGCAGCCACCAGACATAAGCCCCAGTGTTACAGGCAGAAATAAGATATGGGGGCTGTGAAGTCCCCTCAGTTGTCAGGATACATGTACAGAGTCCCACGGCCATGGCGACTCTACCAGAGAACAGGATCCGTCAGACTATGCTACCACAAAGTCTCACAGATATTTTAAAACGTTTATGTTGCTTCTCTATAGACAATGCATGTTTCCTTCACAGCCTTCCTTGTTCATTGGGGTCTCAAAGACATTGATTTGCAATCTCAGGAATGCCACAGGCCACAAATCCTGATGAGGTAGCAGTAGGTATAAATTCCTCAAGAGCTTCAGAGTGAACGTGCCCTAGTTACCCATTTCTGTGAACAGTTGGGGAGGTGTTAGACCTGACACAATGTAACCTCTGCTACAGAGACTCGAGGTGTGAGAGTTTGATACAATGTAATCTCAGAGTATGAAGGCCTGAGAGCATGAGGTAAGGGCTGTATAAGAAATTGTGCATTCGTAACTTCCTAATTCTATATTTGCATCTCCCCTTCCCACTCAGAGAAACTTGGACGTTTCCGCGATATGGCAAACACGTGACCGTTATCCGTCGCTTATCACACTGCCGTCCCCGCTCGGTTACCTTGTGAAGTCCGTCATCTCCATCATGATCATGCACATCTTCTTGGCGAGAACAATGATGTCGTTGCTTGTGTCATCCCATATCTCAATCTCTGCGTCCAGCTTGCTCTTCACCTTTTTGAAGTCAGCTACCTGCTCGGCAATCTTTTCCTTTTCTGCCTCGGGCAGTTGAGTCATCTTGGCCTAAAATGTGATAATTCAGTTTTAAAAGTATTCCCCTACAGAGCAGGACTTTAGGAAGAAAGTTGTCACTGTGGGACATTTGTACAAACATTTCACTTAAAAATCAAGATTCCTAGAACTTGAAAAGCCACATCATTTTAAGTGTTTTCTCTCAAAATTTAGGGTTATCGTTAAGATTGGCAAGGTAGACTTGGATGTCTGATGTTTGAATTCTCCTCTTTAAAATGACCTGCTACTTTGCAGATTTAAAATATACCGAATTTTAAGTTAATTAAAATTGAATCTGGGGCATCATATTTGTTTAAAAATATATATACTTCATATACTTTTAATTATATTAATAGGACACTTCAAAAGATGTAGTTAAAATTCACTTGCAATGGTATTTGCTACTTATCTACCATATAGCTATTTATACATTTATGTAAACATATATATGTACAAATTGTTCCTTAAATAAACACTGTATATAGATTCCTAAATGATTATAGCATATCATTATAAAAATGCATAGATGGTGTGTATAATTTGTCCATGTCATATATCCAGATCCATATTAGCATATGTACTATTCCCATGGAGGAATAAGAGTGAAGGGAAGGATTTCTGAAGGACAAGCTTCCTCATTAGCATACCAGGTCTAGAGGTCTCAAGCAGCAAACATTATCTGCTTCGGCACGATAGCACTCTGTGTATATGTTACATTCTTAACAGCGTACAAATTGCATCTTGCCATTGCATCTGAAATGAGGCTTTGGTAAGAAACCATGTAAATTTTGATACCACCAAATTCTCAACCTCAGTGCCTGGAAACTGTCGGGTTCATGAATTAGAAAAAAAAAAAATCTAGGAGTAAAAATGATTTGATACTTTAAAGACCATAAAACTTTATGAAGCTCTTTGCAGTTATATTGTGAAACAAGTTAGGTCTGAGTCTACTCCCAGCAATCCGTGCACATGCGCACACACACACACACACAAATATATACACACACACACTCTCATACACACAGTTAGATACAAACACACACCACACCCAGATAGATACACAAACACACTCATATATAACTACATATACACAAGGAAGCAAACATAGAAACATTCACGTATACACAATGAGAGATACATATGCATACATAGAAATATGCATGTACACACAATGAGAGATACACATACACATACACATATCATGTATACACACACATATTAACACACTAGAATTTTAGATATGTTCTACTAGTATGTAGAAAAAGGGTGTCACAAAAAGGACAAGATATACATGTTGAGTTTCTCATTAGATTATTTATATAAAACATGAGATTTATAAGTATTTCTGGCTTCTAGTGAATGGACATCTATAGATAGGAAAGAAATATCAGAAAGCTTTGCGATTTTCTGTATATTAGGTTCGAAATTGTAAAAACATTAGTCACTAGATCAATATTGTATAATAACAAAAGCTTAGCTGTCTTAAAGAAATTAGGCTGGATTAATCCCAGCATTCACGAGGCAGAGGCAGGCAGATCTTTGATAGTTTGAGTCCAGCCTGGAGTACATAATGAACTCTAGGCCATTCAAAGACTACATCTCAAGAGACCACATCTCTTAAAAATTTTGAAATAATGTTAAGGAGAAAATAGAAACAAAAATCTAAATCAAAGAATCAGTATGTACTGTATGTCATTTATTTTTAGGATCTCACCATGGTGTGGATGAAGCATTCACGATTAGGATACCTTGCTTGTGTTCTAGTGTAGCAAAGACAACTAAAAATAAGGCTTCCTAATGTGAAGTCTCTCGTAGATTCCTTAGCATAAACCTGACATGTATTAAGTGCTCAAAACTGACATATATTTCTTATTTGAAGAAAACTTTTCGACGTATATTAATATTTCTAGCACATTTTCATTTCTCATTTCATTTTCTTTGAAGACTAAGGTTAAGCTTCCTGAGGCTAGAATTTAAAATTTTTGTTTTATCTTAAGTGTGTGTGTGTGTGTATGTGTGAAAGAGAGAGAGAGGAAGAGAGAGAGAAAGAGAAAGAGAGACAGAGAGAGAGAGAGAAAGTGTATGAGTGAGAAAGAGAGAGGGGGAGAGGAAGAGGGAGAGGGACAGAGAGAGTATGTATGTGTGTGTATGAGTGAGACAGAGAGAGGGGAGAGGGGGAAGGGAAAGGGGGAAGGAAGAGGAGAGAGAAAGTGTTTATGAGCATGGGAGTGCCAGGGGCTGTGAGCTCCAGAGGTGAAAGTCCCAATGGAGCTGGGGTAACAGACAGTTAGAAACCGAACTTGGGTTCTCCTCAGGAAGAATGCCTGCTCTTAATCACTGAACCATCTCTCCAGCCAAAGGCTAAGTTTTTAATTAGTAAGCTATATAGCTTCTCTTTCTTAGCAACTGAAAATATTCTTTTTTCTTTCTTCCTCTCTTAGGAAATGTGTCCTGTGTAGAGTTTAAAAGCAGAGCAGCCTTCACTGCCCCCGGCATATGGCAAGGCACATAAATGAAGACACAGCTCACTACTTCTGGAATCAAATTGTAATACGCGAGTGTGTTAAGTAAATTGTAAGCTATCAACCCATCAAACGAGCTCGGAAATAGAAATAGGTTCTCTGCATCTTGAAGATTTGGTCATTATTTTTCTCCACTCATAAAAATGTTTATACACTCAAGGACTAATAACTGTACTTGAATGTTCAACAGAGGCATCTTTGTATATCCTACAACTGAGAGGTAATGAATGTATGTTTCTAGCTGTGCTGAATTTTAAAAAATCATCATCATCATCATCATCATCATCATCATCATCATCATCATCATCATCATCATCTGGCTTTTTGACACAAGCTAAAGTCATTTGGGAAGAGAGACTCTCAATTGAGAAAACGTCACCATTACAATGACCTGTAAGCAAATCTGTGAGATAGTTTCTTGATTAGTGATTGATGTGGTGCTCTGGGAGCACTGCAAACCCTGAGCAGGTGCTCCTGAATTGCATAAGAAAGCAGACTGCTCAGAAAGAGCAAGCCAGCAATGAACACCTTCATGGTCTCTGCTTCAGTCCCTGCCTCTACGTTCTGGCCCTGTCTGAGTTTGTGCGCTCACCCTTCCTCAGTGATAGGCTATTACCAGCAAGCACAGGATAAAATAAACTCTTTCCTCTCCAGGTGGCTTTTAGCCATGTGTTTTATCATAGCAACGGTAACAATAAGACACCGATAACCAGGACAATCCATAATGCTGAAGTCCACAGCAGAACATTATAGAAATTCATTCACTAAGGACACAAGAGAGCAAAATGTTAAAGTGGTGATGTGGTCTAGGGTATTCCACATCCTATTCCTAGGAATGGCACTGATCTGTATTAGCCCCAGAAAGTCCTTAATTTTCTTGCATAATTTTTCCCAGGATTAAAATAATAGGCCAGGCGGTGGTGGCACATGCCTTTAATCCCAGCACTTGGGAGGCAGAGGCAGGCAGATTTCTGAGTTCGAGGCCAGCCTGGTCTACCGAGTGAGTTCCAGGACAGCCAGGGCTACACAGAGAAACCCTGTCTCGAAAAACCAAAATAAATAAATAAATAAATAAATAAATAAATAAATAATAAAATAAAATAATAATAATAATAAGTTCCATCCTCCTTTTGAGGGAGCCCATTGGATCATTGGACAACACAGAAGTGGAAATCGACACAGAGAGGAAAGACATAGGCTACATTCAACATACTCTCAGCTCACGTGGCAAGTTACAATCAAAGGGCTTTCGCCTCTGGCAAAGGGACCGTCAGAAGTTGAGCAAGAGTTTGTCAAACCAACACTTCCCGAGGATTCTAGTCTTAACTCTGCACAGGACAGCAACAGTAACGAAACATTAAATTACACACTGGCACCTACGCTGAAGGGTTTAAGTGGATCTATGAATAATTTATTAAATGCCATCAATCAATTTCAATCACTGGGAGAATTTAAAAGTAAAACCCAAGAGAAGACTAGATGTAGAGAATTCCAGGTTAAAAAAAAATGGCTTTTTTAATTATTTTGTACAAGGTATAGGAAGAAGCAAGACTGAAGCTTAAGACAAACACAGTCAAGGAGAAACTCTGATATATATATAGCCAGGTATCTACATGTCTAGACCCAATATATATAAACTGAATGCTGATATAGTAGCTCTGCCATGTGAGTGACATCACATTATGTATTTATTGATTTAAAAACTTACAATCAAAGACAATAAACATAGGTGTCAGTGACTCATATCAAACTCTCTAGGTACCATTTATAAATTTGAGATTCTATCTTCATAAAAGCCCCAGGGGGTAGTTACTAGGATTATCTCAATTTATACATGGGGAAAATAAGTATCTCCAGGAGACTAAGTAGTTTGATAAAGAGTCTTCTGTCAGGTAATGTTTGAACCAGGATGTGTAGAGTGAAAAATTATAAAGACCATTTTATGAAATATATACAGGTTTTTTTTTTTCTTTATCCTAGACCTGAGCAAAAGATTACAGGTTCCAGAAGGCGGAACTGAATGTAAGATTTCAGACCTTCACTGCCCTGGGATACATCCCAGGAAGAGTATTAACATTCCTCAAGCCTCAGGGAAGAAGACCCACCTGAGGGTAGGAAAAGCCCAAAGCAGGAAGACACATTCCTGACCACAAAAAAGATGCAAGTCATCTAGGTGGGGCTGTGGCCCGAGCAAGTGAGAACTAGTTAACCTGAAATAGTTGGTAAATGACAGGATAGGGCACAGTGACATGGTAAGACTACATTCTTGAGAAGAATGAGTGTGCAGAGTGATTTTCACATGACTCTAAATCATTAGGGGTGGGTTCCTCTGAAATGTTCCACTATTTTTACGTTATGTATCCTTGACAACCCCTCACCCCCTTCCCACTCCCCTGGTTTGTGGTTTACCCCTTTAAAAACCCTCCTCAGACTGACTGGCTTTTTCAATTCAACTCCTGCGCGAGTGAACCGAATTGACCTTGGCTAGCCACCTCTCCTCCCTAATAAACCTCTGCTGATTGCATCCAGGTAGGTGTCTTGCGAGTTTGTGGGTAGCCATGACTTCCTGAGACTTGAGTAAGGGTCTCCCGAGTTTGGGAGTCTTCAGATGTTTACTCTATTGCCATACCAATGAACATGACCAATATCATCTAAAATGAAACAAAACACCCACACTGTCTTTGGAGACATTCTTTAGCACACAGGTATTTATCAGAATCAATTTTCCCTCTCCAGTCTCTTCATCTTCCTTCCCAGACTGTGTTGAGTCGCTACCATTCTAGAAATATCTAGTCACAGAATAAAGAAAAGCCAATGTAATCAAACAGAATTACAGTTCTGACTGATGCCCCTCCAAGTTTGTTTGCCACACTAGCTAGAAAACTTGATTATTGCTACTATTCTATTTTGCTCAAGACAAATCCCGTCCATGTCAACCTGTCACATGCATTGTGTGTCTATTTTAGGCTATATGTCCTCTATTAATTTCCTCTTTCATTTGAATGTTTAATTCAATTGTACAATTCATTATATTAAAATAATAATAATAAAAAAAAAACAAAAACAAAAAAAACCATCTGTCCAGTCTGGCCTGGCCATGGCAGGGATGGCATGACATCATTCCTGCCCCTAGGACAGAGCCAGCAGAGCATGGAATTTGTTTGTACTATAATGTACATATTTTCATGTTCCTCCTTCGAGGAATGCCCTCTCTGTCAAGGTTAATGACTCTATGATCATGAAAGACAGCACAAGTCTGGGAGGCAACAGTGTGCCTAATGTCTCAGCAAAATGGTGAATACTGAGACCTTCAGGACAGCCCTCAAGGCTTTGGAAAAGAACACTGACATATATAATTTCTCAACTATATAACATGCTGGTTATATAAGAATGCAATATGAATTGTCTAAGGAGCTTGACTGACCTAAAGGAACTGAGGCAGCTGCACTGTAAGCCAGTTTGTCAAAAAGCTACTAAGGACAAAGATAAAAAGATTTAGGAAATGATGATCCCAGGGCAAGATCCCACCCAGACTAAGTTTTTGCTTATGCTTATGAAGGCAAGCAGATTCCTAAGTTCAAGGTCAGCCTGGGAGAGAGGGACTTTAGGTTTAGGATCAGGCATGGTAGGAATGATAACTTCAGGGTAGGGTTTGTAGGGTCCCACCCAGCTATCTTATTGTCCTTCTGCTTCCTATCTCTAAAAACCCAGGGGCTGGGGTCATGGGGGTGCTGATTCCTGGGATAATCAAAAGGGAACCTATGATAATGACTGGATTGATATGTAAACAAAAGACTGGGCTTTTGATCTGCAATAGATGAGCTATCAAGAGAGGTTTTTTTAGAATAGCAAGAAAAAGCTGTCTTGAGCAGAACACAGAAAGTGAGCAATCTGGAAAGCATTTTTGAGTAGAACATAAGCCATCAGCTTAGACCTATGATTTGACTTTGAGTCATTATTTTGGCTGCTCTTGGACTCCCCTTTCTAAGAGCCCTTCTCCAAGCCGAGGTTGGTTCTTGGCACGCATCTATGTCTCTGTACAAAATAAATAACTAAAGCTCTTCACCATTTATTTAGTAACATTATAAAGCAGAAAAATATTTAAACCATAAATGTACCATTGGAGCTGTTTTTAATTATTTATTTTATGTTTTGCTGTTTTAATATAATTACAAATTTTCCATTCCTTTCTCCCTTCGAACCAATGCAAATGCAAACATCCTGTGCTTGTTATCAAATATGCCCTCATTTTTCGCTAATTGTTGTAACATACATGTATGTAATATATATTATATATTAATATTTAATTATATATAATATATAATGTGCATCATATATTATATATAATTATATAAATTATATCCTGTACCTAAATATAATTATACATGATTATATAAGATTATATAATTATAACTATATAATTTAATTAATATATAAAGTGTTACTCAATAATTCATTGTTAAAAATGTATTAATTAAGAATATATTAACATACATACGTATTTGCTTATATCCTGCTCAGTATATATAATGTTACTTTTATGTGTGTTTCAGCAGTGTGCATGTAATATGAAATAACCAGTTGGTATGTTCTTCCCTGGGTGACTATTTCTCTAGAATTATTTTTCTTAATTGAAAAATATCTATATGCCTATCACCAGAATCAAATAAAACATATCACTGATAGAGTGTAAGCCTTTACATATCTTTATCAAAGGATCTCCTAGATTATAATGAGTATCTGGATTTCTGAACCCATAGATAAATGACTATGGATTTCGAATCCCTGAACTCTGTTATTTGCTGATGCATCCTCAGAACTCATGTCTGACCTGCAACTTAAGTAATGCACATGTTTAAGTTCTGCTTGTTGACTTGTACAGAAGATATACCAGGGTGTAAATCGGGCGCTGTGTAAATAGAACGGGATTCCACTGTGTGAACAGGATTCCACTGTGTGGAATGGTGGTCACTGTGTAACCTGTGCAGTAAGCCACTCAGTAAACTGAATGGCATTCCACTGTGTTAATAGGCAGGTTCTTCACTGTGTAAATAGGATGGTGCATCGTAGTGTAATCTGGATGGTATACGACTGTGTAAACAAGATGATACTCCACTGGGTAAACGAGTTGATACTCTGCTGTGTAAACAGCACCTTGTTCCATTGTGTGTATAAGACAGTACTCCATTGTATAAACAGGATTGTCCTCTACTGTGTAAACAGGACCATGCTCCACTGTGCAAGCAGGACCGCACTCCACTATGTAAACAAGACTATCCCCCATCGTGTAACCTGGACCGTGCTCCACTCTGTAAGTAAGTATAACTGGTTCTTTCTTTAGCTACATAAATGCTTGTAATTCTTTTGAATCTATAAATAGATGATGAACTGGGATGTCACAGGGGAATTAGTAACCTTTGTCTTATTTATTTTCACACTTTGTACTGTCTAGATAAGCAGTGCTACTTGTTGCATTTAAGTTTCATGAGGTATAACCATTTATTATATTTGTTATCTCGTTACCTTTGTTAGGCTAATCATTTCTCTGAGCCTACTTCAAATAGTACATAGCACTTTCTTTAGTTTCTGGTCTATTAGAATTTTGACTACCTTACCCAGTCTTGATGTAGAAATATATGGTGTTCTTGGTTTTAGTCTACTCATTTGGGAACACAAAAATACAACTCCCTAGAGCAAAGTCTTTGAAAACAGAACCACCTTCAACAATGGCAATAACCTATTTTTCACTGTTTTAATTTTTTATATACTTCCTGAGAGTATAAGTTCTCTGAAAGTAGGAGTATAATTGATGATAAATAACATAAGTTTGGGGATTAATAATAGGAATGTCTATAACCCAGCTTATTCCTGGCAGAATAACCCCTAATCCTAGAGACTTGAGAGGCCAAGAAAGGAGGATCACAAGTCTATCCAGCCCTAGGCTATAAAGGAAATTCAAAGCCAGCCTAGCTAATTTAGTAAGACTCCATTTTTAAATAAAAACAAATACAAATAAAATTTGGATGCTGGAGGAATACCTCAGTGGTATTTCAGCCCAGATACATGACACCCTGATTTCAATTTCCAATAGTGAAAAACAACAATCTAATGCCTAAAGAAGAATATGTCTATGATATTGCAATAGTGATCTTGTGCTTTCTTTGGGGCTTATAGTATACTCTAATGTCAACCCTATAAACCCAGCAGGATTTCAAACTTGCTTCTCTGATGCTTTTTTTTCCTGTCTACTTTGATAGTCTAGTCACCATTAAACTCGTTATTTCTGTATAAAATATTGATCCGCTGAATGATTTTATTTTCTCTTCAGGAAGATGAGTGAAAAGTTGGAAGATGGCTTATCAGCTAGTATGCTTACTGTACAATGAGGAAGACTCCCATTCAGATCCCAGCACCTCCTGTCAAGCCAGATGTTTCCAAAATGCTACTACTCTGGCTCCAAACATCCTATACCCCCTTGTGGCATCCTTGTACATACAGAAATGTGCACATCTTTCAAAACAAACACACAAATAAATAATGGTTAGTAAAAAATGAATCATTGAAGAATGAAAGATAAGGAAAATGGCATAGTTGGGGAAAGGTAGGGAATTTCATATAGATCTTTACCCAACTTGAAATGCTGACAAGCATGCATCATACAGCCAGAAACTTAACCATTCTGTCCTTCATGGTATTGAGCAAAAATAAACTCATACATGAATTTTATTTGGACAAAAGGTGTGTTTGCAAAACAAGACAATAGAAATAGAAGTATGAAGGTTTTTGGTAAGTTGTGCTTTCCATTATTACATATAAAATATTTAGCTATCCTAAAATAGTTAAAAAATATCCTTAGAGGAAAGGGGGTTCGCTACTCATTTGTTCTACCTCGCAGAGCCAAGGAACAGACCAAAGTAGAATTGAACAAGTGAGTCCCAGAACAACACAGATTGCAGAAATGCTAAGTTCTCCTTCTGTCTCCCCAAGGTACACTCCCATGTTTCACATGTAGAACAACCAAGTAACTGTGTCCTAGAGAAGATATATGGTCTTAAACTATTTCTGAGGATAGGTGAATATGTGAGATCTAATTTCACACATGAACCACTCTCTTTTCACTAGTTTTTGTTTTCCTTAACTATAAACTTTTTTATAGACATTTTCTTCCTAAGGATATTACATGATTTTCCTATTGAAACTCAGAATTAGAATTGGATTAATAAAAGTATACAATATAAATAATGATGGTAAGAAGGATGGTAATATCCACCTATTACAACCATAGAAATTATATCCTCAAAGATCAAGTATAATCCCCCTCTACTTAATACAGTGGCTTCTCAAGTGCTCAAGTATTTTTTGTTTATGTAGAAAAGTCATATGTGAAGACCTTTTATACTTAGGGTTCAGGAAAATATAAAATCTACAAACCACATTTGGGCTACAAATGGGAAGATTGAACAGAGATTGGATTTTAAACGTGTGCTTTGCACCCATGACCAAGTTCCTCCAAATAATGACTCTGAGACTAAATTATTTATGAATAAATGCTTGGGGCAAAAGCTTGGACCTGTTTCCTGACTAGCTCATGACTCAATTACCCATTTGTTTTATTCTACCAGTACCATATAACTTGTTACCTCTCCTCAGAGTTTATTTGACCATCATCCTCAGAGTTCTGGAGCAATATGTAACCATCTTCATATTCTGGGAAGAAACCTCCCATGTTCTAACTCTATCCCAGAAATACTCTCTATGTACCAGAATTTCCACCTCCCTTTTTCCTTCCTAGGCTCATAGGCCAATAGCCTTTTATTGACAGATGAAGCTTCCACGCATTGTACAAAAGATTCCCTCTACATTGGATATCACAGCTTTAGGTGGTGATTGCTAACTTTATTCAGAATGAGGATTTGTATTATGTTTGGATTTGACTACACTACTAAGGTATGAACTGCTACAATGTTTCAAATTACCTTGAAGTGTTTCAGAAAAAAAGTTCAAACTATCTTTACATCCTAATGAGTGGAGCTATTTTAAGTTATCTTCCAAAATCGATAGGGCGAGTATATACTGACAAATTAAATAAGTGTTATTAAAATGTATACTCTATTACAATGCAGTACTATCTTGGTGCATTTAGTTGGCATTAGACAATGACTAAAGGCTTGGTTAGCTCCACTGGGAAAATGGGAATACTGTATTTTATTTCCCAATGAAGTGAGGTCCAGACAGCCTCAGTACCACAATAGCCTCTACAGCTACAACTAGCCTATAAAGTTGTCCTCAAGCTATCTGTATCTTTCTCACTTCATCTCTTACTTATTTCTTCAATCTCTTTCTTATCTCTTTTAATAGCAGGCATGCACTACTGTCCGAGGCACTCTGTTGTAGTTTTGGCAATTGCCGCCTGTTAGACAATTCTTCATGTCACCTCTCTTTTCTTGCTTTATGTGAGCTTAGACTCACCACCCGAGATCTGAGAGGAGGGTGAGCAATCTGTTTCCCACAACAGTGACTTTCACTACAGGAAAACAATCATCAGATGCTGTTAACTGTGTCTTTCCCTTCACTTTTTCTGTTGTAACAGTTATTCATTTCAGGGCACATCTTCAAAAGTATCTTATCCACACGATCAACATCAGGACCCCTTTGGAGTTACCACATGTATCTCTCACCCTCTATAAGTTGACTTCCAACTGCTGGAGGATTACTGGCTAGCTAAGAATACAATGTAGTCTTTATGAAGGATACAGTGTTTACTCTGCCAACAGCCTAAAGCTATCCTAAAAATTTTATAACCTCTATGCACATTATTTACCTTTATTTAATACTCAATTTAAGTGTACATAAAAACTATAACGATGCCATATCTAAATTCTTGCACATTGAATTCTTTGAACACTAGTGGCTGCCAAGACTTAAGCTAATTTAAATGAAATTGTACTGTGCTTCCTTAAATCATTATTGCGAGATGTTGATAGGTCCTTGTGCTATGCAAGCAGACAGTATATAAATGTTTGAGCAATTCAATAAATAAATATTGGAAAGACTGTAGAAGCTCACACACGTTCTAGATACCCGCTCATTATAGAATCTGAATCAAACCTTCTTCTCTTCCACTTCACACATTAAGTTTAGTTTCCTGAATTTCATGCCCCAGTTTATAGTAAATTGGTTGGAAGTAGACAGGAGGCATGTTAGTCTGAGCACCAGGACAGAAAAATCAAAGAGGAGACAGAAGTCTAAGACACTGGAGATATGTTAGTTTATACATTAGCTTTCCTGCTTATATCAGCACACTGGCACCCATCTCTCGATTACAGCATAATAAAGTGTTTGATTAGAATTGAGACCATGCATTACCTTCAATACACTTGCCTAGCACTCAGCAATATCTATTGCACAAAGTTCTGCTGCCACACATGTTGGCGAAGAGCTCACAATAATTCTGTGCTGTGCAGGAAATGCACAATGTGTAACTTTAGAATTTCAAACTATTCAAATAAGGGTGCATGGAATAGAGTTTGGAAACAAGTTCTGTTAAACCTTATTATTCATTTAAGTAATGAAAAAAAACTATATAAGTAGAATCCAACTAAAATAGCCATTGAAAGAAAGAAAGAAAGAAAGAAAGAAAGAAAGAAAGAAAGAAAGAAAGAAAGAACAGAAGGAAGGAAGGAAGGAAGGAAGGAAGGTAAAGAAAAGACCTAAGAGCAGGAAAGCTGGTCCCACCTCTTGCCGATTGCAGCACTCTAGAGAGTTGGCTATGAGCCTCAACTGGACAGTACAGTGGAGCTGGCTCTGGTGGCATGAATGAGGGAGGTGAACCTTCCTTGAGGGCATGAGAACCCGAGAGCTGATCCTGCCCCCTGCCGGAGGCATTGGGTAAACTAGCTAGGGCAGTGCTGGAGAGTTTTCCCTGGTGGTGCAGATAATAGGAAAGCCTGCAGGCTGACCAACTCAGCTACCACCCAGGCCTAGATCCAGGGCCTCTACATCATCTATTTGGAAAAAATTTGTTCAATTATTTAGGGGCAACATAGAGAGTAACAAGATGAGAATGGAAATAGAATTTTAACCTCTCTTATTTTACTCAAGCTGTGGAATTTTATACTGAGTTGTAGAATCCAGAGAACAGTGTGGTTTCTGTATCTACAACAAACCAATGTAAACTGCAAGCCTTAGACTTTCATGTGAAACAAATTAGAGTGCCTAGATAGATGGGCTGGTACTTAAGAGTGCTTGCTGTTCTTGCAGAGGACCAGAGTTCAGTTCCCAGCACCCTACTCCATGCTGTAGCTCAAAACGTTTTGTACCGCTTACCTACAAGTGATCTGATAACTCTTCTTGCCTCCTTAGTCACCTGGACATGTGCATAGACACATACATGCACATGCACACAAGTGCACACACATACACACAATTTATTTATTTTTAAACAAACATTTAGGAAGCAGGTGCTCCATCAGTAACATGCTTGTTTACCAAGATTTGGGACTTCTTCTGGTGAGACAAATTGATAATGGTAAGAGTGTTTTGCTGCAGGAGAATTCAGAGTGAGCAATACCAAAGTTTTCCCCAGGCTTAGTCAAGGAAGACTTCCCTTGCAGTGAACAAAGATAAATACAGACCCATGACTGCCCAATACTCTGAATCAGTGACTGCGCCATGAGCTGACCTAAACAAGGCATTCACATTAGCCCTCTAAAAACCCAGAAACAATAAGAAAGGGGGAACCTTATAGATCCCTGCTCTACAAGTAGGGAGATTGGCTATTGATATTTAGGGGCAAGGAGTTCAATGGCACTATCTTTAGTTGCATATCTTTTGCCGAGGACATGAGACTCTAATGGGTATTTCCAAAGCCATGATCACACAGATGGCCCTGGTGGAAGTCAAGTGAGTAACAAAACAAGATAAAGAGATGTGAACATGTGAGGGAGATTTATGAGAAGTCTGATGAGCTGGGTGGAAGAGAGAGGGAAGAGGAGACAGAGTTGGGAGTGTTCATTAGGCATGGGTATATGCGTGAAATCATCTAAGAAAATTACTTAATCAAAAGTAAACATTTGATGAGCACTGTCAGATAAAATACTCGTGAGGATAAATTTAAGATTAAATAACAAGCAACTATTTAGTTCTAGACTTATTTATTTAATATGAGTACTCTGTCGCTGTCCAGGGCATCAGATTCCATTACAGATGTTTGTGAGCCACCATGTGGTTGCTGGGAATTGAACTCAGAAGCTCTGGAGGAACAACCAGTGCTCTTAACTGCTGAGCCATCTCTCTGCCCAATTATTTAAAAATGAGACAAGATATAAAGAATTATAGTAGAAGAAATTGAAAAGAACCCTTCAAGCAAGTAATGACTACATTAGGTAAGATTTAGCCTCAGAATGTCTCAAAATATTATCAATAACAAAAGTATGTAAAAGGATTGCAAACAAGGATGAAATACTAATTTTGAAATGTGAGTTTTGCATTTTTATTTGGCATTATTAACAAAATGATTACACTAGGGAAAAAATCAGTCATGAGTGGAAATGATGAGGAGGAAGCAGATAAAGAACTGATCAATGTCTTACAAGATGGAAGGCATCAAGTAGAACCTGGGGGATTGGTGAATATGGAAGTAACTGTATTACAAATCATTCATTTGGTTAAAATATGTTTCAAATATTGGCGCTTGTTTGCATATTGAGTTAATGGTGAAACATTGTGAATATTCTCTGCATTTATAACATGGAATAATATTCTACAGCTTCTATGATGTTTTACTTTAATGTCTGAGGATAAATGAAAGGGGACATGGGAGTCTCTAGACTGCTGTATGTTTTATGTGCTATATTGACAGCTTAAACTCTTCTCACAGAACATAAGTTTAAGTGCTGGGTTCAAAGTTTATTTTTATACTTAGGCTTATTAACAAATACTCATGCTATCAGTAATTATCCAAACAAATATCACAAGGCTTGATACAATCTAAAATCTACTTCTTTCTGTATTGCATGCCAATGAAAGGACTTTTCTCTGTATGTGGAGTGTGGGTAATACAGTTCCATTATTTACAATCCTGTGAAGTCATTCTAGATGCAAATAATCTGTTTTCTATACTTCCTAAATTCCACATGGCTAGATTCAACAACCATGACTCAAAAACATTTCAAAATGATCAAATCTTCATTGAAGGACCCAGGCCCTGTTTCTCTTGTCATCACTCTCTGAACACTATAAAAAATTGACTGCAGCTATTTTTTGGTGTATTACATGTTACTAATTATTTAGAGAGAAATTAAAATGTATAGAGGATACATAGGGCTACCATGCAACCCGGATGCCATTTTAGGAAACAGATACAAACTTCTGAAATTTTCTGTGTCCATAGACTTCTTGAAATCTGTCTCACACATATTCGGGAAAGTAACTGTATCTACGTGAAATTCTGGCACAGTTATTGCCTGAGATTTGAAACACTTAACACACTCCTTTCTAGATGTGGAATGCAATAAAACACTGGGTTAGTAGAAATACCTCCAGCAACAACACCAACATTACTCTAAATTTGTCCATATGGCCAGAGCGCATGAGAAAATTAAATAAACAAAACATAATTCTTCCTGTCTCCTGGATGTGAATTCGGAGAAGCAGACATCTGGATCAGAAAGGCACTTAGCAGAAGACAAGAGTTCATCAAGTAAAATCCCATTTGGGCCTGGAAATGAGATCCTTCACTGAAGAGGCAGCATCTGACATGAGAGCTTTAACTCAGACTGAGATGGGATACAGATGAAGCTGTGTCTACAGATGAGCACAAAGGGGAAATAAAACTAAGTCTTCGATTAGTTAGGCTCTTAGGAGTGAGACTCTAGGCTACTGGGAGCAAGATTTCAGAATGATGTACATTATTTCCAAAGCACTTTGTGTGTAGACACTACACTAACAAAATCTCTGATGATTGGGAACATTTTTGACGTAAAAGACAAGTGAGAGTGAATTTTGCCTAAAGGTTCTCAAGCAGGGGATTTTACAGGCTGTGAACAAATTGTTGTTTAGGTAGTAGGATACACAATGTTTGCAAATCATTCTCTTTTGTGTATGTAAAACACATTCACAAAAAGGGAGGAAAAGGAGAAAAAAACCTTACTAGCAGCTAGTAAGGTTACCTAGCTTACTAACCTTACTAGCTGCTAGTAAGGTTAACCCCCACTAGTTAACCTCATTCAGTTAGCAGTCTCTTGGGATGTATTTGTCGCACATCAGTGCTAAATATTCCTTGCTGTTATCTATTGGATAGAGCCGGCTCAATATCCCATGTAATGTATAGCCCAGTATTACATGAGCTATATCAACAAGGTGACAGGTAAGAAATTTTTCCTTACATAGACTCTTTGTGGAAAGATCTTTGACCCTAGATCCAGCTGACCTCCGGACCACTCCAGATTTTACAAACCGATCTCTATTGGTGAGCTTGTCTGGTTCTTAATGTTGTCCTCACTTTCAACCATTCTCAACATACTGATAAGCAACAGAACTACAATGAGGAATTCTAAATTCCATCACACAAAACTCAGACTGGGAAAGAGAGCCACTTAATCCACTTGGGAATTCTATTATTGTGTCATCATCGAGGAAAATGGCTTCCTAATTTGCATCTAAACTTTGAGATGCTGGATCAAATATCTAATGATGTTTTTAGTTTTAATAAACAGAAATTTTAGTGAATCTGGATGGAGAATTAATGGCCACTATCAAAAGATAAAAACTGTGTGCATAAATGCGTTCAGTAACGGCATACAGTTTTCTATTGATTAAATTTTATTTATATTTTATGTGTATAAGTATTTTGCATGCATGTATATATGTCCACCACATGTGTGCTCATAAAGCCAGAAGAATCCTCAGATTCCATATAACCTAAGTAACAGAAAGTTGTGAGCTGCCATGTGAGTGTTAGATACAACCTTGGATCCTGGGTCCTTGGGAAAAAAAGCCAGTGATCTTAACTACTGAGCTATCTCCAGCTCCCAGTAAATTTTTTACAAAGCGAGTAGATGTAAACAAATCGGCAAAACAAGTTTTTTTCTCTTATGTATACTTATTCCATCTTTCTCTATAAAATTATGCATCAACTCTAAACAGTATTATGAATTTATTTTTCTTTCCATGTTACTTTCATTATGTTATCTCTAGTTAGACCTAATATTTTATGTTATTTTCCTGTCATTGACATTACTTGTGAGTTCGCAAAGTAATACTTTATACAATAGAGATTTTAAAGCTAGTATTCGATTCAAAATTCTTGACATTTTTGTGAGATACGTGTGCATGTGACTATTCAAATAATATTCCAAATCTAGAATCATAATATAAATGCTTATGTTTCTAATACCAGGATCATATTATAGTATGAGATATCTCTGTGTCTATTAAATACAGGTTCGTCACAAAATTATATCTATTTCCTTTTTTGTAAGATATCAAACACCTTTAAATGTTTTCAATGGCCTTTGTGGGCTTTTCGTTTTTGGACATATATGTGACAGAAGCTCTGTCATTAGATAGAGAAGAGGTAGGCGGAGCTCGGAGTGGGGAGGAAGAAGGGAGGAAGATGAAGGAGAAAGAGGAGAGAGGAGAGAAGATGTCCGCAGATATCCGTGTGGCTCTGGCAGTCTAAGGTAGTTATTCACTCAAGGTTAGGCAATTGGGTTTACAATTCTAATTGTGTGGGCATCTTGTGTATTGAGTATTTGCTAATATATAAATTCTTTGGATAATCTTAAGCATTTAGAGTCTTATTTCTACTGGGTACAGTAAGGATGGTGGTTATTGTCTGGGGTTGAGCCAAGCACTATGAGGGTTGTGGAGTCTGCCCAAGGGCCATGCTTAGAACCAAGGAGTCCACAGAACTGACCTGCAGAGGCAACAGCCATGCCAATGTCTTGTGGATCCTAGGCTGGTGCTTCTGGCTAGCTAGTGCCCTTAGTGTGGGAAGGTAGAGCAGCAACATGACGGAGGCCAGGAGCTAGCCATCATTTCTAACACCTCCCACAACACATATATATGAATACGTAAGTATGTCCTCGATCTGTATGCGTATATGTCTTTAAATACAAAATATACTTCCTTGGATATATTTCTGTCACTTTTTCCATATATTTGGCAAAATTCTTAATGATAAGATGATATACTCTGATAAAGATTTTCTGTAGTTACTAATATAGTATTAATATATCTATAAGCTATATTTATCACTTTTCTAAAATATCTTACCAACAAGGACTGTTACATTTAATTTTAAAATATGATAATAAAATGGCATTTAATTGTTATTATTCTTATAACAGTGTAATTTCTGATGAGGTTGGACAACTATCTAGCCACCTATAATGTTTTATGCTTTCTGTGGCCGGACAAAGTATTGCTTATGTAAGCGGAATGTCAGCTGTGGCCTCACTATAAAGCCAATGTTAAAATTATCAGGTACATCTACAGAGAAAATGGTTGAAAGTGAGTCCTGGGAAAAGTAATTAAAGCCGACCTACAGCTAAAATTTAAATTTGAGGAAGAAAATGACCATTTAGTAATAGACAAAACTGTAAAGTTTAGGAGGTTGTAAAGTTACTACTCAAAGTTAAAACTCGAATCTATGCATAAAAGATGATTTCTAGTCTAGCTTGTAAACCTTACTTCTGCTTAACTTGACATCTATGGTTGGTTTTCTAATAGACCAACAGGATGACTAACCATTAATTTATTTATTTTACCATCTCTAACATTCTCGATTGAGTGTTTTCCATATCAGTAAAAATGGCTAGAACATTTTCTCAGGACTAAGCCACAAAAATCTGAAGTTGCCCCATAATTCTTGTCTCTCTGTATGTTTTATACCCAGTATTCATCTTTTAGAGAATTGGCACAGCTCACACATCATCGTATATGCACAGCTAACAATTTCCAGATTCTCTGTTCCTAACATCTAAGTAGGAACCCCTATCATTTCCCATCTTACTGACAGCAATGGCTTCCCAGCCTTCCACTTCTTCTTATATCACACCCAGATTATTTTCAGCACAGCATTCAGAATGACATGTGCAAACTATTACAGATCATATCATTCCTGGCTCAAGGCTCTCCAGTCACTCTACCATCTATTTCCAACAAAAGCCAGCACTTTACAATATCTATCTATCTGATGAGGACACCGTTGTTTCTGAGTTTCAGACTTCCTCTGTGTATTAGCTGTCAACTTGACAAAATCTAAGACCATCTATGAGACAAAGCACTGGGCATGACTG
The DNA here is from genome assembly GCA_030674055.1 of Rhabdomys pumilio. Lineage (NCBI taxonomy): Eukaryota > Metazoa > Chordata > Mammalia > Rodentia > Muridae > Rhabdomys > Rhabdomys pumilio. Next base: position 38,321,921 of record JANHMN010000019.1, read on the forward strand.
TGAAGGATTTTCTTCACAGATTAGCTTGAGTTGGGAAGAACCACTCTAAATGTAAACTGCACTATTCCATTTGATGGGCTATGGACTGAATAAGAAGTTGATGGCAAGCCTAACACCGGTATTTATCAAACTTGCTTTTCTGATTATAAACACAATGTGATAGGCGCCACCATCATGGATTGCATATCCTTAGACTGTATAAACAAATACAACAAATAAACTCTCAGCAGAGTTTAATGGGCCACTATAGTGAAAGTTTGGAAGATCAGAATGCCAAGAGAAAGACAGACAGTAACGGGATGGATCATGAGTTTTCAGATGGGGATAAGGACATTAGCGGTGGCTATGGTGGAGGTCGGTTGAACTCATTTTAGCAAGGAATCTACTACACATATCTTGTGTCATAGACTTTAGTGAGCCTGAACTTGAGAGTAATGGATTAATTAGTACATTTAGTAGAAAAATTTGGAGACAGACAGCATTCATGCAATTACATATCTAATGCATGAAGAAGAAAGATATGAAATAAGTTCAGTTTGATCAGGGGAAGAGTGTGATGACTATGAAAGTCACAGAAAAAGGTGAGTTTATCATGTCGATAATTCTTAAAGACATGAGGGCCACCAAAGAGTAAATAAGTGCTCTGTACAGGGAGAATAGGAAAGGTGATGTGAGCAATAGCACCCTTTCATCCATGTTCTGTTTTATGAAGATGCAAATTCATTTCAAATGGCAGAGTCTAAACTGAATGCATAGCTAATGGCATTTCTAGATCAAACCAACAGTTTAGAAGAATGTTTGCCTGGGGTCAGCACACCAAAGCCAATGCATATATGATCTCAGGACCTCTGGAAGAGCAGTCAGTACTCTTAACCTCTGGTCTTGTTTTGATTCACTCTTTCCCTGTTTTGCACCGTTATTTGTTCCTCTCATGTGGAATGGAAATATTTACTCCCCAGCATTTTATAGCGTATGTCTCTTTGTTTTTTGTATTTTTATATGTTTTATTTTAATGTTATAAGGACTCATGGTTAATATGTATCCCAATTCTCAAAAGACACTCTACTTACACTTTTGAATAATTTTTAAATTGTTAAAGACTGTGGAGAGTATCAGTGAATGAACTTTATATTGTGATATGCCCCTGAGCCTGTATAGATAATGGGTATTCAATGGCTAGTCTTGATAATCAAATGATTAGAAATCAAAAAAAAAAAAAAACATGGAATACACCTCTGGGCATCTGTGTGATGGGGTATCTAGATTAGGTCAATTGAGGTAGAAAAAAAAAATCTACCCTAATTATGGTATCCTTCATTGGTTGGGATCTTCAACTAAATAAAATGGATACCTTGATGTGAGAACAAACATTCATTTCTTTCTACCATTTGTTTGCAGATAAAATCTGAACCACTGTCCTAAGCTCTTGTCACATGATTCTGTGGTGGAATGTAGCATCAAAATACGAGACTAATTAAAACTCTCTTTCCTAAACTGCTATTTTTCTGGTATTTAATCATGGCCACAAAAAAAGTAAGCAATACAAAATGGAAGGTTATAATCTTAAGGTGGTGTTTTTGGATGTTAATTTGATAAGAGGTGGACGATCAGTGATTTTATATTGGGAACCACCATCACAGAATGCATGATCCAGGAGATAAATACCTAGGCATATTTCTGAGATTTGAGAGTCAGCGAAATTAGGGAGATGTACCCTAAATGTGTCAAAACTATTCCTTGGGATTGGGTCATGGGTTGAATAAAGATGAAGGAACCAGGAACCAGCATTTATGGCTCTCTCATGATTCAAATTCAAGGTAATGAGGGCTGTCAGAATGATCTACACACACTCAAAGTTTAAATCAATTTATTCATTCTTATCTTAAGTATGCACTTCTCATATATTTGGCCCTAGCAATAAGAGAAGTGACTAATATCCTCTATAACTGCTGATATCACTAAAACTCATCCCCAAGCATAATGGGGGTTTACCTCCAGCCCCAGCACCATATAAATGGATGATGTCTTAACAGTTAGATTGGAAAGAGAGAGTTCTTGGTAATGTTGTGCCAGCCTGGGATGATAGCCTGAGATAATGATCTTCAGCGCCTGATCAGACCAGTATATTCTAAGTCTTCCAGTATAAAAATCCATAATCCTTATCATTTCTCTTTCCCAAGTCAATAGAGAACAGACTCTTAAGTCATTTGACCTCTACCCTGTCAGGAATGATCCCTCTGTACATAAAAGTCTTTCTTTGATTTTAACACTGTTCTCAAGGATAGGTGTCAAGCTTGGGTTCTTGGTACTCCCTGGAACTCCAACAAAATAAGGATGTAGTATTCTAAGAGGTTTCTTATTTTCTATACCATATACTAAAACTGTGTCAGTGAGAAAAACAAAATCACTCCAAAATTTGGTAGAGGGTTATACTCACTAGGCAACAAGAACTTCACATAGGAAGGTCATATAAGACCATGTAAATTTATTCCCAAGTGAAATTATGAATAACTCCATATAAAAATGTATGGTCTTTAACTTTGGGGAAAAGACTGTACATAAACAATTTATAAATGCCAATATATTGTTAAGTGTGACAATAGATAAATTTAGGCTTATGTCAGAGAATTTATAATTACTGAAAACATTATTATCCTGGACATTCTACCTTGTCTCAGCCTAAACTCCTATTGGATAACTAGAATTTTAATAAGAAAAGTGCGTTATGGAAAATATAATAGGTGATTTTTTCCATTTTTAAAAGGTATACTTTCATTTGTGTATGGTGAATGTGTATATCTAACATGGATGCTTGGTGCCCAGAGAGACCAAAAAAGAATGTCAGACTCACTGACACTGAAAAAAACAGACAATTCTTAACTATTTCATATGGATATTGGACACTAAGCCCAGGTCCTTTTCAAGAGCATCAAGGACTATTAACTGCTAGCCATCTCTCTTCCCCCTTGTGCTTTTAAAAATTAATATTTGTATTGTTATTAATCATTTCAAAAATGAATGGGCTAAGAACAAGGCATTGAAATAATCACCACCCATTAATTTTTATGTAGAACTTCCCAGTAATCAATGCAGGATAAAATTTATTCATTTTAATAAAGATTCATTATTTAAAAGTGAGAGCATATTAAAATACTTAATAATAATCTCTCCTAGACTGAAATTTCAGGAAACATTTATTTAAACAACCTAGTATGAGAAGTTATGAATTGAGATAACATGTTTTAAAGTATTCTGTCTAAAATTGTATGTACTGACTCATAACATAAAAAGGGATGGCATTTGATTTCAAATCAAGTCAGAAATTTACATAAAACAAAAAAAGAAGCTGAGTGTATTATTTTATGATAGTCTAGAGATAGTAATTCCAAAGTAAACAAACAAAAAATATAAACTAGGATCCTTCTGAAGAAGCTATTGCTGACCACTTACTTACACTTGGCTGCTATAAGATATTGCTTTCAGAAGATGGAATGATATAGGTTGAGACATGAAGTTAATGTACTTTAACAACCCTTTACTATTAATGTTTTCCCATGGAGGAAGGTATCGCTACGTTAGAAGAATCTAGTTTCTGCCAACTGTAAAGATAAGAAAGCCGAACACCGAGTTGGGGGGGAATTCAAGGGTAGAGAAGTGGGAGTGGGGGCATAGGTAGAAGCAGAAAGAGGGGGGAACGGGATGGGGGTTCCTGGGTAGTGGAGGGAATGGGGTAAGGGGATATAATCTGAAATGTAAATATAATATCCAACAACAAAAAAAGAAAGCTATAAGATAGAAAATCCATAGGAAATATTGCTGCTTACCGACCTGATGCCCCCACCAGTATAACCGGTGGAGTTGTGGTTTTCCTTATGGTCTGTGAAGATACGAAAGACCACAGAACATGTTCATCAGCTAAACACTTTATTCAATATATACTACATCTGTGTTCCCAGCTATGATTACTAATATTTGACTTATGATAAATATTTTAAAAAATTTTTTATTTACGTTTTAAAGACTGGTATAATCATATGGCCCAGGCTGGCCTCACCTCAAACTCACCAGACAGATCTTGTTAAATTTGAACTAGTGCTCATCTGGCCTCAGCCTGTTGAGTGCTGGTATTCTATTAAGTTTTTAAAGAATATTTGCTATTTAATCAAGTCAGTAAATAACAATTCAGACTGTGTTTGAGCAGTTATTCACAAAAGTGGGTTTCTCACAAAGACAATGTTGGTAGCAATGTCCTAAACAGATGAATTATAACCAGGTAAACAGAAGAATTATGAATGGGCAAACAGAAGTCTAAGGTCTGGTATCTGTTTCCCAGGAAAAATACTACCCCAAGGTCAACTACATCAAACACATATAGATTCTAGTCAATCTGAACAGCCTATATTGACTCAAAATTCCCTCCCTGATGACGTCATATATAAAATCTGCTTGCCTTCTCTGCCACTCTGCTTCTTTCTATCTTCAGGGAGATAATATTCTCGGCAGTGGATTCCCAGTAACCTTTCTTTCTACCCACAGGGAGGTATAGTTCAGTGGTTTCACAGCATCCTCTCTTACATTTGCAATCATTAAGTCAACTGACACTAAAGTAGTGAGAAAACCTTGTGGGAAAAAGTTGAGCTCATCTCACAGATTTCAAGAGTTCAAAATTCAAGAAAGTAGAAGGCAGACCATGGAGACATAGGAAGGGACATGCATTCAGACACAAGGAAAATACTAGTCTATAGAATGCTCAAACATCATGTGATGATATGGACAGAGAATTTGGTACCAGATTATAAGGTATAGAATAAAGACAGAATTTGACAGAGCTGAAGTCTCTTCATGATAAAATATTTAATCAATATTAAATACAGAAAATAAATCTAAAGTGCTCCTTAAGATACCGCTAAGGTTGACAGATGATTAATTTATTAAACTTATAAAATACAAAGTCAAAATGTAAAATCAACACTGTATCTTAAAACAACAAACTATTCAAAAAGGAAATTGGGGTGGGGGGAAGGTGCTAGAGAAATGCGTTAGTGGTCCAGAGCACTGGTTGCCCTTCCAGACAATCCATGTTTGATTCTCAGCATCCTCAAGGTGGCTAGCAAATCTAACCCATGGAATTAGACTGCCTTTTGTGGCCTCTATATTCTCAGGATAAATTGTAGCATACAGAAACACATGTGAGCAAGACATCCATACACATAAGATACAATCTCTAAAATTTATATGATATTGGCAACAGTCCTCAATAATGAAAGCTATTTTAAGCCAAAAGTACAATGTGATGCATGTCTACTGTTCCAGGACTTGCATGGCAAGGACATGTGACTCTCTCTGAATTTCAGTATAGTCTTCTGTCCTAGGCTAGTCAGGTAGTGTTCATAGAAAATAAAAATAATCATAAGAAAACAAAATTCAAAATGTATATATTATCCTGTCTAACCTGAAACTCGATCACAACCCTATCATAGTCAAAAGCAGCATGGTTCAAACATAACAACAGACACAGTGACTAGAGAGTGAAGCAGCCTAACAGAGAAAGAGCAAATAGCTCATATTTATTTCAGTCAAATTTTGACATGTGTCTATCATACAAGGGAAGGAAAAACAGATATTTTTGTAATTAATGATCTTGCTGTGAAACCTAGATACACACAAATAACAGAATGTCCATTTACCTCACACCATAGGCAATGCTCTAATAAATTAAGGAGTAAAATATAGTTCCTGACATTAAAAGGCATAGCAGTTGAGGTGCTAATGGGATGGTTCAGTGAGTAAACAATATGCCACACACGTGTGAGGATTAGAATGTTTATCCCCATCACACACATTAATGCCATGCTGGCCTGGTAGCCCATATGCAATTCTAATACTTTAGAGGCTGAGACAGGTAATCCCTAGAACAAGCTTGGCTAACTGAATCAGTGATTTCAGAGTTAAGTGAGAGACCCTGCCTTAATACACAAGGTTGAGAAGAATCCAAAGTTTGACACACAGTGTTCATCCCTGGCCTTGATATCCACATGCAAGCAAGTGTCTGAGTATACACATGTGCACTTGCATACATACACCCCATGGATTCTGACATACATATACAACATACATATTATGCAACACATCTTTCATTAAAATGTAAATATACGTAAATATCCTAGTATACAAGGCATAATTCCTGACATTGGTTCATACAAAGGATTAATAAACATGACTAACAAAGCTCGGCCAACAAAGATGGAAACAAAACCAACTGAAGCAAATTAAAAGATTCCGTATGACAAGGAGAAAGTAAGCAATAACTCATAGTTTGGAAGAAAATATTTGCCAGCAACGCATATGGTAAAGAATGCATAATTGTAGGAACAAAAAGCTTAATAGAAAAAAATGAATGAAGGGTTTAGACATTTTCCAAGAGAAGGTAAGCAAGTAACCAAGAGTTACATGAAAATCTTATACCAAGACATACAGAAAATTAATGTTTATTGGCCCTCAGTGAAATTCTGAAAAGATGGGCAACATCTTACCCCTGTTAAAATGACTCTTATCAAAGTGATTATAGGCAGAATTGTGGGAAAACACAATTGAAATTAAAACTAATAGAGTATATAAAAGAAAACAATAAGGAGTTTCCTCAGAAAAGTAACAGTAGTGTTAACATATCACACATCAGTCTTACTTCTGGACATACTCGTATATAATAATTAAAATCTATGTACGCACAAGCCATCCATATCCTCATGCCCACTGTTGCATTATCCATTAGTCCTAAGGTATGGGATCAGGTGTACATTATGAAATAAATGCCTGCGGAAAATGCAACATATGTACTCACACAATGGAATGCTATTTAAAAGAAGAAAATTCTGAAACAAAATTGATCATAGGCAAAATAAGCTAGTACCGAAATGCCAAATAATCTTGATTTAATGAAAAATCTCAGAAGCTCTCCCAGAAGCCCAGGATAGAGCCATGCTCACTAGAGTTATGGTGGATTATTGGTTGGGGACAGGGGAGATGTTGCAGATTTGTGTATCTTACACAGCTAGGAATGAAAAGGCACCTGAAGGGTTTTGCAAAAGGGGCATAATTATTGTTACCAGTGCTTGCTGACATAAGTTGTAGGTAGTTATGCAGAAATTTAGAGTGGTGTCCTAGGAATTTAGAATAAGATTTAGTAAGCTCAAGTAAAACATTAAGAAGGCAGGATGTGCTTACATTGTCAGCTCAAGATGCTGGAAACTGGAGTTCTTTTAAAACAAGACAGCTCAGGAGGAAGTTTGCCTTACCACCTGTAGTCATGACTTCTCCTGTTGCCCGTTGCCAAATGCCTGATAAGAAACAACTTAAAACAGAGAAGGATGTTTTGTTTCACAGGTGAGTTGATAAAGTTTGCCATGGTGGTCAAAGCCTGCATGACAGACAGGAATCTATTACTTTCTTTCTTCAGTCAAGAGACAAACAGCAGACAGGAAGTGAGATTACTAAATAATCCGAAGCCTGTCCCAGTTACCCAATTCTTCCAGCAAGGCTCCACCACCTAAAGGTATTCCATAACCTTCCAAAACAGCACCACCTGCTGGGCGCTACGGGTTCAAACACACGAAAGTATGGGGGGACATTTCACATTCAAACCCAATACATCAATATACAACAAAGTAGCCTATCACTCTAAACTTGAAAGCACTGAGATAAGCATGTTTCCTTGTATTAATAGGTTAATAGAGAGAACTCCAATTTAGAATTCAAGATCCAGAATGAGAAATTCCATGCTAACAATGAATGTTATGATATGAGGATATTTGTATCACTGATGCATGATTTAGTGAGACTGTTCAGGTATGAAATTCTTAGCCAATGTAGAATTCTACAGAAGAATAAGTATTTACTGGTGAAGAAGGGAAAAAAGGTGTTAAGGTGACTATGATGTTCACAGGTTGATAAGTTCTTGAGTGGAAGACAAATGCCTAGCAGCAGCTGATATAGAAAAAGGCTGGACTAGAAGGAACCAATTGCACTGAGATGTGGGAGATAGAAGCAAGCCCCTAATCTAGAGGTCTTTTACTCAGGGCAGTGATGGGCTGAACTTAATATGAATAGTACAAGACATGGCACTCAGACCCAAAGTCCTATTTTCTAAGTATGGTGAAATATCAGATGTCATTAAAAACATCGCACAAGTTTAAGACAGAGGATGAAAGACAATAAAAGTGGAAACAGACACAATGTCAGGACCTGATGCAGGACACCATGTCAGGACCTGAACTAAGGATGTGACCAGAATGTCCTTATGCTCCCCTGAGCATGAATGAACTTTTAGCAGCTCCCAAATGGGATTCTAGGACTCTCTACCTCCCCGTTGTTACAACACCCTCTTTATAGTATTTATGACTGTAAATTATTTCTTTTGCCTCCTTGTGAAACTAGTATTCTTAAAAGCTTGTCCATTTTATAGCATACAAATGCCTTTTTCTAGAAAGTGGGAACTATTCATTTGAAAGTAAGATAAGCCAGATTCTCTCATATTTCCCTAGTTTTTCAGAAGGGAAGGAGCCCAACTTCAAAAGAAACATTTCACCATGGAAAAAAAATTTACCCATAAGTTGACTGGCAGTCAAACTAATTAACAATGGAAATAATACTCCACTCCTGTAATTTCATCTCTGAAAAATCTTCAGCCCATTTTTTTGTTTTTAAGCAAACTGGAGCACAGTCTTTATTTTGACTTTGGTTTTCTATCACAGTAGCCTAGGCCAGAATCTTTCCTGATGCAAGTTCTTAATAGTAGTCATTATAGAAATCATAGATAAGTCTAGGAAAAATCTAAATAAGTTAGAAAAAGAAGACTGTATTTTGTGACAAAGTATGAAAGGACTAAAAAATTTACTCTTAGATTTAGAACTGAATTTGTTGAGTTTTTAAATTGCACAAAGATGTATAATTTGAGCAAGTTTGTGGGGGGGGGTAAATTGAGGCAGTTAACTTTAGAATTACAGGAAACAGGCAGGTCTGTATTCATGTGAAGGCAGAGCGTAGGAGAAAAAGATTTAATTAGAGCTTCGAGATAATGGCATTACAAATCCTGGTACTATACAAGAATGTCTACGCAAAATGGAAAGAACTGGAGAATCTCAGGATACAGAATAGAGATAAAATAGACCCTGATGTTTATAAACACAGAGATGGAGCCAGTGAAAACCCAAGTCAGTAAAGAGCTAACTGTGCATGCCTGACCCTGTTCCTCATATCTCACCTATAAGAAAACCAATTGGTATGGTACCCACCTGTGATTCCCAACAATGTTGGGGAGGTGGGAATGGGAGATAGCCAGCTAGTAGCCAAGCCTTCTCAGCAAGCTCAAGGCCAATAATAGAGCATGTCTCTAAAATTAAAGCTGAATGTTACCTGCAGAGGCTGCCACTGAACCTTGTACATTCATCATGAATACACACAACTGCACACATGCTCAAGTATCCATGTACATATGAACATACAAGCAAATGCACATACTTGTCCATAAACAAGAAACCCAAGAGAAAAATACAAGATATGAAAAAAAAAAAAAAAAACAGAGTGATCGCCAGAAACATCATGATCTGGAAGGTCCCAGTGTTCTGTGGAAGGGCTGCTGTACCTTGTAATTTTAGCCAGGTCTCCTTGCACTGTTTTTCATAATAACCGAAGCCAAATTATATCATGAAGAAGGTAATGAGGTCACATCTCTTCATATGCTGTATGGTAATTCGGAATACATTTATTATTGGAAGCATATTCAGATAATAAATAGGGCTTATTAAAAACCATTCTATTCTTTATTTTCAATAAACGACCCATCTGTGGTTGTTTTTTTTTTTTTTCATATTCCCATAGTGCAGGACATTCGACTAACTGCCTGTAGACAAGCAGTAATGAGGTACTTAATTGTATCACCAACACGAACTTGCAGTGAACATGGGTAGTTTTTCTTTTCTTAACCCACCAAGAATCATTTTAAGATTTGATATGCTCCAATTCATTTGATGCTGTTGACATTTTGAGGTTGTGTCCAGTAACCTAGGCAACTGTTCTCATTCCTCTTCTAATTTGCTTCTATTTATAGAACTGATATAGATTCAATGGTCTCGGCGATATTTCCTTAGAGCAGAGTGGGCTTCCAAGCTATGAAATCCTCCTGGGTAAATAATAAATATATGATAAACTCACAAGTACATTTATTTGAGCTGTAATTTATATGGTTCAGGAGCCCTTTTAAAAGTGTCAGAGCTTCATGCTGAAAGATGAACTGACAATGGTTTAAATTAAACATGTAGGTATAAAAAGTAGACACAAACAAATTCCAGCAGTTAGAGATCACAGCTTCAGATACCTTCAGAAAAAGACCTCAGGCCTTACTCAGTACTATTGAATGAATCCCCCTTTTCCAACTCTCATTTGTAAGCTACCACAATCAGGTTTAATTGTGGGAGACAGGGCCTAGTTAAGGTTTTACTTGTTCTTAAGCTGTGTGGGTGAAGGGAAGAAACACTGGGCACATCTTGGGTCAGTATAGAAAGAGGGGTAATTTTTAAATGTTTACCTGAAAAAACTGTCTCTAACATGCCAATATCAGGACGTGATTTCCAGTCTCTTCCCTTTAACCACTATGTATTATAAAAAAAAAAAATAGGAATTCAGTTTCTGTTTAACTTTGAAGTGTCTGGGATTACCAGCATGAGACTTCCCTGGTTATGACTATTTTTGTAAGGTTATACAGTTCCTGAATACCATGCCTTAAAAAAAAAATGTGGATTGAGAAAACTGAATAGAATAAGGACTCCTGAAGAAGATTAACAGAGTCAGTTAACCTGGACCCTTGGGGGGCTTCCAGAGACTGAATCACCAACAAAACAACATACAAGGACTGGACCTAGACTCCTGCACATATGTAGCAGATGTTCAGCTTTGTCTTCATGTGGGTCCTGAACAATTGGGACAGGGGCTTACCATGACTCTGTTGTCTGTCTGTAGATCCTGCTTCACTAGCTGGGTTGTCCTGTCTGGCTTCAACGTGAGAGGCTGTACCTAGCCCTGCAGTGATTTGAAGTACCAAAGAGGATTGATATTCAGGCGTGGGGATCCCTGTTCTCAGAGGTGAAGAAGAGGGAGTAATGAGGGAAGGAATTCTGTGATGGGGGACTGGGAGGAGAGGAGGGACTGCAATCTGGATGTAAAGTGGAGAAATAAATAAATGATGGAAAACAAAATAAAATGTAACCTTACAAATGTGGTTGACACCTCTGATAGAGACTGATTATATGGATTGCTAAGCTACCCAAACACTACAAAGACAAATTCCTAGACAACAAGACCAGGCCTCTAACCAACAATGAAAAACCCAAGAACTTAACTACTCTTGGATATGTTTTCTCTGTTTGGTCTACTGTAAAGAGTTAATTGTTTGGTCTCTGGTTCAGCTCCACTGTACCCTGTGTGATCGCATGTATTCTGGTTTCATCCATGAATCACATCAAAGCCAAATTCCTTTTAAACCCTTGAAGTGTCTCCAGATGCCTTACTTTTTTCAAAAAGCAAAACAGAAACAAAATACTTCAAAAGACTTTTGGTAGCAGGATATTTAAGACGTCAAAATGTTCAGTACCATAAAAGCAAGTGTCTTACTGTAGTCCCTTAGCCAGGGGATATGTATCCCAATGGATGCCTAAAGCTATACTTGGTATTAAATTTTATATGTATAAAAGCTATTCCTATGCCTAATTTATAAATTTTATTGATTTTTATCAAGTAAAAAATAGAATACTTATAGAAATATACTCTTAAAATTGCCAGCATTGCTACTTTTCAAACTTAGGGCCACTATTCTTAGGTAGAATAGCACTTACTCAAGTACAGTGCTGAAATGTTAATACCAATAAATTTGACCTGAGCACTAAAATAACACTATGGATAAACAGATGGTGGTAGACACAGAATGGATGGGCTGAATCAAAGTGACTTACCTCCCATGTAAGATGGAGTAATAGCGAGTCCATGTAATTTAAAATCTATGAATTGTTTATTTCTAGAAATCTCCATTTGAAAAAATATTTGTCTCTATTTAGCTGAAGGTCAATGAAACCCCAACAAGTGAAATTATGGAAGATTATTGTCATCTTATAATATCAGAGGAACATAAAATACAAATTGATAGAATATATCCTTTATAGCAAGAGCTGAATTAATTTCTCACATATGTAATTTATTATTAAAGCCCACATAAAATAGTTCCTATTATAACTTTACAAGTGTTAAAACTGAGCATCAGAAGTAGAACTTTTTCAAAGTCATTTGTTGTAAGTAATACAGCTAAGACTCAAATCTATTGTTATGTGACTCTAAATACCATACTCTTGGCTTCTTCATTGTTGGCATTGCTAGGAGCTGAATCACTCTTCCCTGCATTTCAATAACTACATCCTTTCAATTCACTTTATTAAGCGTCTTTAAATATGTAGTTGTCACCCAAGAAGATTTGAGGAACATTCCTTTAGCTGCTCTTTTACTAATGCTGAAACAATTTACTAAGACTCAACTGCCTCTGTTGTCCCAGTTGCAGTAGATAAATCAGGGACCTGTTTGTGAAATATATATATATATATATACATATATATATATATATTATAATATATGGAACAAAACACAATGTTAGCTCAATAGTGGACACGTGCAGCATAATTGCCTCTTCTCTTTATTTATAATTTATAATTTATAATTTATAATTTATAATTTATTAATTTATTTATAATGTTAGCTCAATAGTGGACATGTGCAGCATAATTGCCTCTTCTCTTGTGAGTTCCATGATGGGAGAATTGAGTTTATTGCCCCCACGCCCACCAAAAAAAAAAAAAGTCTCCTACTGTCTGACTCTATTAGCCTAAAGCCCCATTCATCAAGAGGAAGTAAACTACCATAGAAAACTGTGAGTGAATGGGCATTACCAGGTAGATGCTGAACGTAGATCATCAGACTAATTTTTCAATTGATAGAAGATGTAGCATTGGGCCATTTAGAAATTTACAAGATTCAAGTAGGAATGAGAAGTGGAAGTTGATGGTTTCTTTGGAGAATAAGTTGTGTCATGTGCTATTTTTCTGGAAACTGTCTTATGTGAGGATGCTTTTGCTGAAGCCGACACATGGGAGGATGTTTTGCTGAGAATAGATACATGGTGTTTTCCTGGAAGCTGCCTGGAAAAGGGGCATGTGATGTTTTGCTAGAGCAGACGATTGAGAGAACATGTCATGCTTGGAAAGGGTATAAATATAATCCAACAGACAGTAGACCACACTGTGTGGCACTGGTTAACCTTGTCACTCTTTGCTGGGCTTTGTTGGGCTTTGCTGATACTGGTCTTGCTCATGACACTGTGTGGTATTAGTTCGCCTTGCTACTCTTTGCTGATCATTTGTCGTGACTTTGGAGAGACAAATGGACCAAAGAATTTCTGGTAATATTAGTATTCTAGTGGCTTCTTGCCACTTCCTCGAACTCAGGCCAATTGGCAGAGCCTCGCAGTTTCTTCTGTATCAGACTGACATTGCTGATTCATGAATGGTGTTTGTGAGTAGACTGAGCTACTACTATTGATTTGTGTGAACAAAACTGCTGATTTCTTGAAAACACAGATTGGATTTAGCCCAAAGAACTATTTCTAAACAGGTCCACATCCTTGTTTGCCCTGTTAACCTTTCATTTCCACTACCTCTCATGGGTGGTGGGCTAGAAGAGAGGTTATAACATTTAACTATGCTTATTAAAATAGGTATTTAAAAAAACCCCAAGACTACAGGAATGATTGATTTCATGACATGATCTTTGGTTCTATAGATCATTTTCCCAGGGGAGAGTTATACTATTAATTCTATACTGAGTCTTTAGAGCTTTAATCTACACCATAAATGTGCTGTTCTAGAAACTGTGTGCATGAGGCCAGAAAGCCTGTGATTTTGTCACAATCAACATGACTGGCATAAACTATTTAAATTCTTCGAATCACATTCACCACTTTCTACAATTAAGGAGAGAAAAAATAATAAATACTAACATCAAGCCTTTTGTTTAAAAGACCTAAATACAAACTTAAAGATGCTGTGTGAACTACAATGCATTACTCAATACTCAGAACTGCTATGCTTATACAAAAATACAATTTAGCCTGGGTATAGCCTAGTCTTAAGAAAAGGTATTTACCTTTTCTTACCACAAAAGCTTTACTATCATAAATTTGGGGAGTAAGTCTGTAATAAGCCTTAAGAGAAATTTATTTTCCTGCTTCATTCCTTTTGAAAGTATAAGAATATTTTTTTTAAAAAAATCCTATATTATGTTTGATTAAAGCATGAACAGAGTACAAAATAAGCTCTGTAAACAATCTTCTGTAAATCTATTATATAACCAAGCATCTGTGCCACTGTGGACCTGTTCAGTAGATATAATAACACCATTGGTTTAGAGAATTCCTGTGCTCAATATTGAGATAATCATGTTTGCTTGGCTCTCCAATTGCCACTTCATATGGCAAGCACTACTGGTCATTTAATATTTGTCTCTCATTGTCTGCAGACTCTGAATCATTATTTTTAGTTACAGACCTTTACAATACCCAACGGCATTTACAGCTGATGACAGCTCTAACAGATGATGCTAAGCCAAAGCTACTAGGAGTGAAACGCAGAAAATAAAATGATAATAAATAACTGTCACTCAATGCCTAAGTAGTGCCTGGAATTGGTTCTAGTGCATGTCCAATATAACAGAGTGTGCATAATTTAAGAAGCAAGAAAAAAAAAAGAAAAAAAATTATGTTGAGTCCTTCATCATGCAATGAACAAAAAGGAATTCAGATACTTGTCTTCTTAGAGACCATGAATTTAACACAGAGCCAGGTATAATCATTCAAATGGTTCTCAGAAAATTCACGATGGATCTTATGGTATGTCCCCAAACTGTTGGTATTCATGAAATGGATTTAAAGAAGCAGTATAACGGGCACAAAACCAAACAAAACTTCTGAGTATAATGAGAAGATAAGATCTCAGACACAAGAGTAAGAGTCAAGGCATCACCACCTCATTAGAAAGAAAAGGAAAGTGTCGGGGACATAGAATGTCTAGCCAAGATTGTGAAACTTATTAAAACAATTTCTTGGATCTGGTCAGGTGATTTATGTTAGAGACAGGCTTATCATATATATATATTTTGGTTATCCATATCCTAATTTAAAGACAAAGTAGGTTTTAATTAACTTACAAGACCGATATACACTAAAACATGCTGTTAAATTGTGTATCTTATGAAATAAGTAAATTTAAAAGTTTTATTTTTACTGTTTACAAGTAGATTTCACTATGACAAGATCCTACTACTAAGACAACTTTGTTACTCTGAGTTGGTTTCTGTCTCTTATTCCCTTAGGACTACATCAGGTTTGCTCATGGTACTGGTGGTTCATCTCTATACTAACATAGAATTTATACTAGCAGTTTTAGGTCCTAAGAAAACTCATATGAATAATAACCGAATGTCTGATTGTAAAAAGGTCTTTCACTAATCAAAAAAGTTATTATTGTGGTCTGAGTAATGATGGACTTCTTAGGCTCGTATGTTTGAATGCTTCGTCTCCAAGGATTGGAATTGTTTGAGAAGGATTGTGTTGAGTTTGGCCTTTTGTAATATATTGTAGTGCTAAATACTGACCCTTAAGTTCTGGGTGTCTCAGGGAAGAGGAAATCCTCACATACACCAAATGATGCTATATAACCTTGCTCCTTAATTTATAACTATTGGTTCAATAAAGATGCCAACAGCCTTTAGCTGGGCAAAAGAGTGCTAGGCAAGGTTTTGGTTTGTTCCCGGACTTGGGGTCGGAAGAGAGGGAAAGCAAAAAAGAAGGTGAAGAGAGGAGAAGACATCATGAGATCGGTAAGGTATGAAAACATAACCATGAGGGCTGGCCAACTGGAGTTAACAAAAGCCCAGATGGAACACAGCAAGTTATAACTCAGGGCTATTGATAGGGAAGTAGACATAATAGCATAGAGGGTAGATATCTGCCCAGCCCTGTGTTTATAAAGCTTAACATAAATATAAAGGTTTTATGTCTTTTATCTGGGAACTGAATAATCAAAGGTGAGGAGAAACCCCTAATTAATATTAATTATTACCACAACAGGATTATAATGATTTAGAAGTGTGGCCAAACAAATTTTATCAAGCTATGTATTACTATATACATTTAAACTCATCATTTTCAAAGGGGACCCATTGAGCACGTGTGCAAACTATAGTTAAGAATTTCCAATCACCAAATGAAAGAGAATGTGCTAGTGATGAATGAGTCTGAGGAATGTGAATACCACACCCAAAGGAGTGTAAGTAGAGGTATATGGTTCATAATGACTACTCATTTTTCCAAAGAAATTTCACATCATATTTACAGGCGAGGGTTAGGGAGAGATGGAAAGAATATCTGAGTCATTTGGAATGTACATAATGGAAAATAAAGGGGCAGAGGTGTGTATTAGGTGAAATAGAATTTTGCTTCTAGCACATTGGACAGTCTTGTT
Source organism: Rhabdomys pumilio (assembly GCA_030674055.1). Lineage (NCBI taxonomy): Eukaryota > Metazoa > Chordata > Mammalia > Rodentia > Muridae > Rhabdomys > Rhabdomys pumilio. The sequence continues at coordinate 38,338,531 of JANHMN010000019.1, forward strand.
ACTGGCTGTAGTGAGGTCTGCACACAGAGTCAATAAAGAGAAACTAGACTGCTATAGACATCTTGCAGATGGAAGAAATTCTACAATGTAGAGAAATTTCTGAATGATCCTAAAAAATATAAGCAGTCCTATGAAAGGCCCAGCAGGGTTCATCTAACTGGGTTGTAACCAGGATACAGAATAGATATAAATAAACATAGAGAAAATACAAGTTTTACCTTTCCATTATTAAGTTTTAAAGCTTATAAAACAACCCCATAAATATCACCTTATTTGAAGTTACCAAGGAAACATGAAAACATATGATCCGGTCCTCCTTTTCTAAATGAAGAAATCTAAAGTGTCTAAACAAAGGATTCATTGTCTACGTGTGCAAATCCTGAATGTAAAAAGTCATGTTTATCCAAATGCAATGTTTCCTTTTTGTTGATCAAACTTTGTTGCAGCAATGGCTTGTCAGCCTTGAGACCTATCTTGATCCCAGTGACACAAACATACTCCACTAGCTAATGGAGCAGAGTTTGCCAGAAGCAAAACACATTTCTTATTTGTTGCTACTTTCTTACTCCACATCTTAACAAGAACAGCTAGATTTTAAGAAAACAACACTTAGGTAGTATGTGTTCCAGATAGATCCTGGTATGAATTAGCTCTAAGCAAATTAACAAACCAAGTAACAAGCAACAATCCTAATCTCAAGATGGAGACTTCACCCCATATATTACCGAATAGTTTCTGACTATGACAAAGTGGTATTTATTTTCCTAAAAATATACGCAGATGAGAGAGAAACATAGGCTATTTTTACTACAAAAGTTAGAGGAAAAACTTTCCTTCTCTGTCTCTCTCTGTTTCTGTCTCTGTCTCTGTCTCTGTCTCTCTCCCTCTCTCTCTCTCTCTCTCTCTCTCTCTCTCTCTCTCTCTCTCTCTGTCTGTGTGTGTGTGTGTGTGTGTGTGTGTGTATGTGTGTGTGTGTGTGTGTGTGTGTGTGCATATGTGTGTTTTGAGATGCAGAAGATAGTACTGAAGACAAGACAAAAAGTTCCCATTGCTGACTCAGTAGAAGATCTTGCTTCCTATCTTTTCAGACTATATTTACAAAATCCTGCATTCTATTCTCTGCGCCAAAAGAACATGTATGAATTTCACTTTCATATTCACATGATTTATACAAAATCTGTAGCAGAAAGGAATGATTTCCTACGATACCTTAGAGCCCTCAGGCTGACTTCTCAAGACAGAGAAAATACTGTCTTAGCCCGCTACTCCTACAGTCGAAGGCTTTCCTCTTTGTGCTTCAGAGAGTCAGATCTAGCTCCAACTGTTTCATGAATGAGAGGCTTCCTGAATTGACGGGGACTGCCCATGGCTAAGAGATATCCCTCTGTAGATTACTTACCCTGTCAGTTTTCCCTTCGGTCTGAATGCTGGTGTGGCTGCGGACCTCATGGTCATCTTCAAGGTCAGAAACATCCTCTAGTTCCTCCGGAGTCTGTGAAAAGAAAGCAGAATATAGCTGCTGAGACTAAAACCTGCTGCCACCATGTTGAAGAGTTAGTAGGACCTCAGAAACGTGACCGTTGAGTGGACATATGATCTTGAAATCCAACCCCAGCTACTCATATAAAACTTCAACATTATCATAGATTAAAAAGTAGGAACAACTCCACTAAAGAATGCATATAAAATACAGTAAAGTAAGATTTGTTCATAAAGAGGAGGCAAATAGCTATCCATGCTGTGTGGCAGATGAGTCTTGATTGTATCATATTACATGAAAGGTGCCGATTATAAAGAGCTCATGGAACATAAAAGAAAATTTTTAGAATTGCATACCTATTGGAAACAAATTTGGTTATTTTATAAGAGAATTAATGACTTAAATGGGTTTGGACCTTCCCTTTGGGATGTTGACAGTTCTGGAATTAGATAAATGATGATTACCATAGACTATATGAATATGCTATTTTACTTGAAAATAAAGAAATTTATTGTATATGAATTAATTCCTATAAATTTGGAGCAGCAGGAAAATTAGAAATCAGATAGAATTTTCTGCCATTGCAAAGCAATCTGACTATCCACTATAGTACTGCATTAAACCAAGGTGCTTAGTATAGTACATAAATCAGAGAAGTTTCATTAAGTCAGAAAGCCATCAGATGCCACCAACAACTCTCAAGAAACTACATTTTCTAGGAACTTACATGAAATATAACATAATTTGACTTTTTGGGAGTGTGATAATTTGGATATGCTTGGCCCAGGGATTGACACTATTAAGAGGTGTGACCTTTTTTTGAGGAGACGGGGCCTTGTATACCTATCAAATGTTAATTCTTGATATTCATTTCAATCTGTACTTGAAGTAATGACAGCAGGTGAAAAATCCAGGAACAAATAGTTTTTTTTTTTTTTTTTAATGAAGTTAAGATACCTCTACTGTAGATGTGGCTACTAAAGACTGACATGCTTAGACCAATTCTGATTTTCCTTAAACTTTGTTTATTATATAGTATTTCAGACATTTCTACGGTTGTCCAGAGTCTTCCTTCCCTTGGTACCAATCTGAAGATGAGACAGTTGATTATTAGCTGATATATTGAAACAAAGTACCAATTTCTTTTTCACTATTGACTCTGGATAATTGATCATTTCCTGCATCATTAAGCAACACAGTCCCTAGTCTCTAACACTTGTAATGAGCACCCCTTATTGCTTTATTGGATAATTCTTTATATTTATTTCATGTCCGCTAGTAGATATAAATAGTCTCCATTCACTTAGACCTCCAACATGCTCAGATTTTGGTTCTTTATGCATCTATTGCAGCTACGAGTAACAATGACCTTGGAGCAATTGATTCTCTCTTCCCACATATTAATAGTGTGAGTTCAACAGAAAGTAACTTCTACAAAGCCCACACATTTCACTATTAGCCATTTTGTGTATTCTCACAAGAGTTTTCAGAAGACACATTTTCCTTTTTTCCTTTTTGGCTTAAGTCTGCAGACATATGAATAGATTTTGTGGAACAAATCCCCTTTTCTTCAATCTCCTTGCTTTTAATTGAAGATTGTCTGATGCCCCCACTGCGATCTGTTTGCTATAAATTTGTTTGTTTCATGGGTTGCCTCATCCTTTAGTGCAGCATAGTCTCTCTGTTCATGCCAATATTTAATCGAGCTCCAAATAAAGCAAAGTAACTAAAACCATGACTGCTTTCAGAAATCTCAATGACTAGTTTTGTTGCTGGAAGAGACAAAATCCTACCAATTACACCCACATATCCTGTGCTTTCTTTTTCTGTAACATGGAACTAATGGTTTTTTTTCTTGCAAAGCCAGTAAAATTGACCTCTTCTCTTCATGAGCAAAATCAGTGGGAGAGTGTTCAAAACGCTTGCTGGCAACACTTCCTGTTCAGTAAGGCAAGTGGTTGGAAGGCACTGTGAAATAAGAAGTTAAATACATGCTATAACAGTTTAAATTAAGTGGAAGCTGAGAAATGATATTTCTTTAATCATTTTCCAGGATATATGCTAACTTCTTCAGGTTTGAAGGCCAGTCGTGGAAATAATAAGATGCATTTTTACAGTAGGGAGATTGGCGTGGTGGGTTACAATATGTAACAATCTTAGTCTAAAGTAGGGTTCTTCTTAACTAGTGATTTTACAAAGGCGAAAATTCAGAGGCTGGCGGTATGCTTAGTGCACAGGCTTAGTGTGTATTCTAGTTTCATTTCTGTTACTGTAAGAAAATGTCCTGATGAACATCAACAGAGAATGGAAAAGCGTTTGTTTGACTTATAATTCTAATTTACAATCAATTCTTTTAGGGGAAGCAAAAACAGAGACTCAAGTACAATGCATCCCAGTCTCAGTCCAGAGCAAAGACATAGTAAATGCATCGTTACTTACTTGCTTTCAGCAACCTATTTCCTCATGCAGTCCGGGATCACCTTCCTAGGGAATAGTGTGACCCTCAATGGGTGTGGTCTTCCTACATCAGTGAACAACTATATGATTTCCCCATAGGTATGTGCATGAGCCAACTTGATTAGATAATTTCCCATTCAGACTCTTGTCTAGGGAGATTCTAGGTTGTGTCAGGTTGACAGTTAAACTAACCATCTCAGCACAAGTACAGAAAGTTACAAGTGTTTGTGTGTTTCCAGTCAATTAGCAATCATGACAAGAGATTGACCCACAACAAAGGTAATGCCATAGAGTACAATGACCCAATAACTTCAAACAATGCAAATCTGAATTTGAACTCTAGCCATCCAATGAGGGACAGTGTGCATTTTGTGAACCTTTTAAAACTTTGCTTTTCTCTGACCAGAATCTCAGTAATATTACCTAAGCCCAAAAGGTATTATACAGCTCAACTGTGCAGAGATGCTGTGAAGACTAACCTACAGACAGCTGTGATATAACAAGGTTGTTTCTTGTTTGTTTTCTTCCTCCTGTACTATCATCTAATTCCCGTAAACTTTTCACAAGTATTTGTGTAAACTTAAGATGCCTCTAAGTTGATCCAAATTTATTCTCAGACTGAGACCTTAGATAGCCCATTAAATACCTCCTACTGCAGTATTCCCAAATAGTACGCTGCCTGGACATGCTCCATACCGAATGCTTGTAGCTATCTTTGTATAATTATGCCTTCATTTTATGACTATGTTAAGTAGAATTTAATACAATTCTGTATATTTTGTTTTCCCTATAAAACCAGTGATGGAGATTTTTAATTGACATTTGTTTTAATGATCTTAAGTGGCTTTCCCAAGGGTTCACCTTTGAATGTACACCAAGGAATGGTGAGGATGAATTACCTTCTTTAAAGTGGACTGCACCTAAATCTGAACAAAACAAAGGGGGCTCAATTGTCTAGAGACTCTTTAGTAGTTCTGAGTACTTATTGGTTGTTTCTCATATCAGAACTCAGGAAATTTATTTCATCTTTTCCTCTTAGAATTTGCCCCAAAGTGATTTGAAGTAAGCCTAAGTTTCTTACCTATGATATAGAAAACATACTTCCTAATTCCTCAGGGTCGTACAAGAGATAAAATAAGGTGATGTTTGAAATATTATTCAGTAAATAGGAAATACTAATTATTAATGAAGTTTATAATTATAAATTGTCCTGATTTTTCTTAGGAGTCCTTATTTTAGTTCTGTAAAAAACAGCAAAAACCATTAGGTATGATACTTGAAAACATGCATTTTGAGAATTTTATTCGAGGTTGCGAGGAAACAGCAGAAAGAGTCCTGAAACTTCAGGGGCAGAAAAATTATAGATACATACATGGATAGATGATATATACACAGATGGATGGTAAATTTCTTTCTTAAATTTCTTTCTCTGTGTTTTATTATTGTTTAACATTGTCTCATTTATTCATTTTGCATTCACAGTGAGGGGGAATAAATGGCCTTATGATTAAACACATGTCTGTAAAATGTGTAAAACTAGAGTTTTCAAAAGAAAATTCACGATCGTGAAAAAGCCAAAAAACAAGATAAGAAACATGAAAAAAAATAAAGAGAGAAAGGACAGATGTGAGGAAGGTACCCACAGAGAGAGGAGAAACTCCACACCCCTGACCCAAAATTGAAATTTTCATCCTTAACATTCAACAAGCCTGTGAGTTCCCTGACAAGAGTTCCCTATTTTCACTCTCCCAACTAATCTTTTAATAGCTCCTTCTGCCCTGTTAAAAGGAATAATGATATTTATTCAAATTTCTAGAAGGGTCTCTTAAGAATTCTGATGTAAACACAGTGTAAATCACAGCCTTAGTCTCTCTCTCAGGACCCTAGTGGACAGCCACTCCTCTGCTTCAGAGATATCAATAAAATACAACTAGAAAAAGCACAGATCAACTCAGCAGAAGGGTCATAAATGAAAGTGACATCATCAAGATTACTGTCCTCATTCAGCCACCAAATGAGCTTGTAATGTAGCTCAGATCCTAAGAGGAGCATTCCTAATTTATGAAAACAGTCACATGACGAGTCCATCTGGAAGCTTGAATAAAGACATGAAAGACAGATGAAGCCATGAAAGATAACGGGGTTTTGGGTGAAAGCATATTTTTGGAAAGTTCAAATGGTAAAAATCTCCAGATCCTTTCACTCAGAGAAAAGGAAAACAAGGCAGTCATGTTTAATTAAGCTCTTCATGTACAATCCATCAGCAAAACGGGGCCTTGTAATCCCGTATTCCTTTTCTTATTCAGTCTTAACAATTAACATAGTATTAATTCTTGTTATTTCTCTATCATAGGAGAGAAGACCAACCCTTATACTTTGTAGATCATATCACATAGCTAATACAGGCCACTTCAAAGCAGGGCCCAAAAGTTGTTTTATGGACCAAGGTACCTGATGGTCACAATTGCATGGTAAGCTTGAGAAATTTAAAAAGTTGTATATGTGTTACAAAAGCCTTAAGGAGACTAAGGAGATGCTTTCATCAGTAAAGTATTTGCCATAAAAGCAGGAAAACTTGAGTTGGCTCTCTAACACTCAGCCTAAAGCGGATTTGCATACCCCTGTTATCCAGAGTTGAGGTGGTAGAGACTGGGGAATCCATGAGTTTCCTGTCCAGACAATCGAGCAAATAGGTGAGATCCAAGGTCAGGGAGAGACTGTCTCACAAAAATAAAATGGAGAATGATTATGTAAGACACCCTGTGGTGGCTTCTGGGTTCTACAGACACTTGTACATATATGTATGTATGTATATATGTCTGTATTCATGTGTACATATGTATATATGAATATTTGATGCATATGTATATATGATGCATGTATGTGTATGTGTGTATATGTGTATATATGTATCTATATGTCTATATATCTGTGTCTACGTGTCTATATGTATCTCTCTATATATACATACATATATAGACACATATGCACCTACACATGTGCACACTCATACATAGCTTCAAAAGTACAGATATGCTGCTTAGAAAAAAAGTAGATAAGGATTTATAGACTGAGCATCAGACAAGACTCATCGTGATTGAGTCTTTTTACCTACCACGTGTCATTTCTATACATGGTGAACATAGTATCTTTACTAAAGTCGTGACTTGGGTGTTCCTCACTGCTCCATTGCTCACTCCCAACAACTAGATATAACTTTACAAACGGAACTGAGGTTCTCTTTATTTCTAGACTGGTTCCCTTGTTTCAATATACACCAAGGCGGAGGTGAAGTACACTTTTCCCCACAGCCTGAACATCAGTGTACTGGCAGGTTCGAAAACTTCCCAAGTCACTCTTTTCTTTTTCTTTTTAATTTAATCCAAATTAACGTATATTGATGAGCAAAACTTAAAGAACAGAAAGCATTCTAGGACACACCTGTGGTTTCTGCTATATATTCTGATTTTTAATAGAAAGCATAGGGAAGTGATAAAATTCTTATAGTGTGGTGAAACAGTGCAGGACAATGCACACTGGACAACAGATTGTTGAGAAAACAGTTTACTCTGAAAGAAATAAAACATTGGACTGAAATTCATAAAATTAAAAATAGCTCACCTTCTGCTATTTGAATATCATCAAATTTCATAACCAAACCATATATATATATATACATATACATATATATGTACACATATATATATGTATGTATGTATATACACATATATATGTATGTATGTGTATATGTATGTGTGTATATATATATATGTATATATGTGTATATATATATATATATATATATATATATATATATATATATAATTTTCCTTTACATAAACAATTTAACATAGTTCAACAAATTTTAAATGTCTATGAATTTTATTTAGGATATTAAATATGATACACAAGGACTGTGTACTTGCGAAGAAAGTGCACATACATGTGCGAGCGTATGACTGAAGACATAGAGATCCTTAAACAGCTCTTTGAAGAACAGGGCAAGCCAAGTATTTGGAACACCAAGTTGCACAAGAAATAGTACTAGAATACCAGATATCATGTGATTTTAAGTCAATGTATGTACATGTGTATGCATGCAAAAAAACACTCAAAGAAAACACATCAATAGATACTAATGGTTACCGTCTATGAGCTTTAAAATAGTACATGTTGCTCTTTCACTTTGAAATGGATTTGTTTCTAAATGTTTACAATGCCCATTTATTGTTTTCCCTGGCAGGGGAAAAACAAAAGCAATAAATGTCATTAAGGAGATCTGCTTAAGGTTCAATAGGGCATTTCACGGGCATGCAGCAGGACTGTAAGAGCTGAGCAGGACCACAGAGCATCATTCAATATGTCTGTTATTGCTTCATGGTTGAAGCTGAGGTAGACACAGACACAGCATCCCAAGTGTGAGGATAGTCGCAGCCTCTGTCTTCCTCTTCACAGCAGACATTAAAAGGGAGTGAAATGGCCCAGGCAGAAAAGTTCCTCCCCTTCCCTCATACAATTCTCTTACATTGCCTTGTCTATGGCTTGGTAAGAGCAGTTATTCCATCAATACATGGATCATATTTTCAGCCTTCAGGAAAGTGGATTTATAAAAATACTTTCTAGCCACAATTTTGAGGGCATGGAGAGTTGTGGCTCTCCTCCATACTTCAAATATATATTGCATTCAAGAAAACTTTTGCTTTCAGACGTCATTTGGATGCTAAGTACAATATCAGTAGTGCTAACCAAATTCATCTAGTAAGAAAATTTGAAACACCAGCTGGGTTTCAGTCATACTTTACTTCTAAGCAGGGTACTGAAACCGGACTTAAAAAAAAATGGAGAAACAAGAAAGAAGTTACAAATTACTAGGGAGATGCTGTTCAGTCAGACTGTAACTCAGATGTGTAGTAGACTTTGCATAGATTATTCACAGTTCATGGATTGAAATTTGCTTTGTGGGACGTAAGAATTCCCTACACTGCCAGAGGAAAGTAGACCAAGCTTGCAGCTTGGGTATAAAATACGACACTGAAATGCAGCAAAGCAAATGTTTGGACAACCCCTAAGGAAGAATTACACTGTTATATAAAGAAATTGTTAAGTCCCCAAACTAAAAAGCCTTTTCATACAAGTGAGGGAATCTATCATTGTGTAAGACGGGATCCAATGAAGGCACTCATAGTGGCTGTGAAATTGGCTCATGGCATGTAGTTTGTATTACATCTAGAGATATTTGTCCCAAGCAGTGGAACTAGGATAGGTAGGGAGACAAACATAGTATGGAATATCATACTGAAACAATATACATGTCTCTTTATATATTAGACGTACAGAGAAGAGAATCAGTTATCCCCCCTGTTCCATATTTGCTCAAAAAAAAAAAAAGTGAAACTTATTCACATAAAATCTAACTTTTTGTAGTGTCCACAGACCTGGCCTGGTCACATCCACTGAGGATTTATTTAATAAATGACCTTAAAAAAGAAAGTATTTAATAAATTGTATATCCATTTACTAGAATGTTATTCTACAAATCAAAATAGGTTATTGATTAAAATAGCATGGGAGTCAAGAAAAACAGGTATGTTCAGTAAAATCAGGCAAATTGTACAAACCTTGTATAGTCTAACTAATATAGGAGAGTGGATACCTTAGCCTGGGAGTTGCTTCGAAACTAAAGGCAGTATCTAGTTATAAAGCGACGTGAGTGAGATTTTACTTCTGCCATAAATTCCTAGGGCACTGATATTTCAGGTTTGGATACCTGTACATGTGAAAAGTCTAACTGACATATACTAAATACCTGATTGCTAAATGTTAAATATGCAACAATAGTTCAGTAAAAAAAAAAAAAAAAGTGCATTCTCTTCCTCATCTACTCATCTAACATGTAGCAGTGATGTTAACCACTATCTGACCCAAGACTATAAGAGCTGGAATCATAAAATAAGAATTTCTAGTGATTCAATACATTGAGGAAATACAACTTCATTTTAAAGTCCTTTAACCAATATCCATTATCATTTAAGAAGTCATAGATTTGTAGTAAGGGAACACTTAATTTACTATAAATTTAAAAAGAAATACATCGACAGACACTCTGTTCGTGAGATTTCTCTTTGCAGGTGCTTAAGTAGGAACAGCAAGGGAAAGGTCTTCAGAGGGACATACATGTAGTTTGAGGTGAGAAAGGCAAGACATAATGGCAATATGATTGCTATGTGACTTGTGTGTACAATATAGTCAAGCAGTCAAATAATGCTCATTTAAAAGTATGTTTTGTTTTGTTTTGTTTTATAAATCAGTATAAGACCTAAGCTCTCTTCAGCAGAGGTCTTTATTTGAACTCCAGTTTTCACTGTTTAAATACATCTTCTATCTATCCCAAATAATTTGTTATTACATTCAACATGATCCTTCTTATAATATTTCATTCTCCATTTTCCCTGAAGAGGAACTATGCAACTATGAAGAAACAAGAAACCATATCTAGTCTCTTGAAATGCCATCTTCTCTTGAAATTAACTTATAATAATAGAGACGATTTTTGGACATGTATCACTGTTAACAATGTAGCAAGATGAAAAAATTATGCCACAGTCTAGAAAAGAGAATTAGCTTGAGTTAATTATCATCAGTTGCTCTGTGCTGTTATTCTATTTAAATCTGAGGATGTCAAATACTGCATTCATTATAATGTAAGACAAAAAAAATAAAATAAAACAATGTGAACTGTTAGAGATTACATTCAAAAATATTTAGAGACATAGCCCACACAATACATTGAATATTGAAGCCTGTCGGATATTGTACTTTTTTTTTTCCACAAATTATGTAAGGTATGAAATTATTCAAGTTTTGTTTACTAAGTTTTGTACAAATCTGATGAATTATTGAAATAACTTATATGAGTCTTCCTGTGAAGACACTGTGATTTGGATAAAGGAGATTTTTAGTTCAATTTCAGAGTTTTCAGTTTCATTTTTTGTTGTCTGCATTCTCTATGATTTGCATCTTAGGCGATATTCTCGTGTGCACGTACATCAGTTGCTTTGGCTTGTTTTAAAACAATCACCATAGTGAGCATCAAGAATTCCCAGAACATTTTTTGTTGTTGTTGTTTTGAAAATTTGTAATTTTATTATATATTTCTTTTTTAAATTTTTTATTGGATATTATATTTACATTTCAGATTTTATCCCCTTACCCCATTCCCTCTACCACCCAGAAACCTCCTATCTCATCCCCTCTCCTCATGCTTCTATGAGGATGTGACCCCACCAACCTCCCCACTCCCATCTCCCCCCTTCACATTCCCCCCACTCAGTGTTCAGCCTTCATGGAACCAAGGATCTCCTCTCCCACCTATGTCCAACAAGGCCATCCTTCCCTACATATACTGATGGAGTCATGGGTTCCTCCCTATGTGCTCCCAGGCTGGTGGTTTAGAACCTGGAGAGACCCATTGGTTGGTATTGTTGCTCTCCTCATGGGGTCACAAACTCTTTCAGCTCCTTCAGTCTTCTCTCTAACTCCTCCATTGAGAACTCTTTGATCAAATCAATGGTTAGCTGTGAGCATCTGCATCTGAATATGTCAGACTCTGGCAGACCTCTAAGGAGACAGCTATATCAGGCTCTTGTCAGCACGCAATTTCTGCCATCCACATCAGCGTCTACCTTTGGTGACTGCACACAGGATGGATACCCAGGTGGAATGGTCTCCAGACAGCCCCTCCTTCAGTTTCTGTACCACACTTTGTCTTCATATTTGCTCCCTTAAGTATTTTGTTACTCCTTCTAAGTAGGACCAAGGCACCCACACTTGGTTTTCCTTCTTCATGAGCTTCATGTGGTCTGTGAGTTGAATCTTGGCTATTTCAAGCTTTTGGGCTAATATCCGCTTATCAGTGAGTAAATAGTATGTGTGTTTTTTCGTCGTTGGGTTACCTCTCTCAGGATGATATTTTCTAGTTCCATCCATTTACCTAAGAATTTCTCAAATTCATTATTTTTAATAGCTGAGTAATACTCCACTGTGTAAATGTACCACATTTTTTTTTTTATCCATGTAAGGCAAAGGACACTGTCAATAGGACAAAACGGCAACCAACAGATTGGAAAAAGATCTTTACCAATCCTACATCCGATAGAGGGCTAATATCCAAGATATACAAAGAACTCAAGAAATTAGACTCCAGACAACCAAATAACCCTATTTAAAAATGGTGCAGAGAGCTAAACAAAGAATTCTCAACTGAGGAAACTCGAATGGCCGAGAAGCACCTTAAGAAATGCTCAACATCCTTAGTCATCAGGGAAATGCAAATCAAAACAACCCTGAGATACCACCTCACACTAATCAGAATGACTGAGATAAAAAACTCAGGTAATAGTAGATGCTGGCGAGAATGTGGAGAAAGAGGAACATCCCTCCATTGTTGTTGGGATTGCAAGCTGGTACAACCACTCTGGAAATCAGTCTGGTGGTTCCTCAGAAAATTGGACATAGCATTACCTGAGGACCCAGCTATACCACTCCTGGGCATATACCCAGAAGATGCTCCAACATATAACAAGGACATATGCTCCACTATGTTCATAGCAGCCTTATTTATAATAGCCAGAAGCTGGAAAGAACCCAGACTTCCCAGAATATGAAGATTATATGAATTATATATGAGTAGGGATATTTGCAGAGTGACACACAAACCCTCTATCCCTACTTTATATAAATGAAACTTTCCTTTAACCATTAACTCTGAATCATCTCTATAAAGAAACAAAGTAATCCACATGAGTTATTGTTCAAATACATAAGGAACTGAGTGAGAAGGTGTTCGGTGTTCCCGGGAAAGACAGCAATGAATCTAAGTTTGTATTTTTCTTTCATTTTTCATTCATATGCTCATTAGTGCAATCATCTATTCATTTTGTCATTGAATAATTAAAGCATCCATGAACTGTGTAGAATGATTGAACTACAAGGGATTCCCCTGTCTAAGAGAACATGTATTGTGTGACCATGGAAACTATTCAGATTAAAGATCCTTAGGTCTGTTTTATCTATTCCTAATTAGTGTATTAGAGAGATGCGGGTTGGCTTCTGAGCGGACATATTAAATGGCACATTTTCGTGTCCATGTGCAGTGACTTTTGTAATGGCCCAGGGCACAGAGTAAGTAATCAGTAAAAATTGTTCATCATTTAGTTCTCATGCCTATAAAACAACTGTAGGGAACAAACTGAAACCTTTTCCGCCATAGTGAATAATTACCAAAATCTAATCCTGCTACACTTTGAGTTGTCACCCACCACCAAACAGTGGATTGAGCTTGGGGATTCTTATGGAAGAATTGGAGGAAGGATTGTGGGCCCTGAAGGAGATAGGAACTCTACAGGAAGACCAACAGAGTCAATTAATCTGGACCCTTGCTCTCAGATTCTGAACCACAAACCAAAGAACATAGATAGGCTGGGTCTAGGCCTCCCTGCTCATATGTAGCAGATGTGCAGCTTGGCCTTCATGTGGGTCCTGAACAACTGGAGCAGAGGCTATCCCTAAAGCTGTTGCCTGTATGTGGAATATATTTTTCTAGCTGGACTGCCTTGTCTGGGTCTCAGTGGGAGAGGATGCACCTACCCCTGCAAAGATTTAATGTGCCAAGGTGGGGGGATATCCAGGGATTCCCACATACTCAGAGAAGAAGGGGAGTAGAAAAGGGGAAGGGTTGAAGGAGGGGCTGTCTAGGAGGAGGGCAGTGAGTGAGATGTAGAGTGAATAAAAGTAAAATAAAGTTAAATAAAATTTTAAAAAATTGTCAAAAATAAAAAAAACAAATTTGGGCAACTATAACAATTACCTTCAGTTTCATTGTACCTAACTTATAGAGGTTTTTGGTTGCTATTAACCAGTACTGACAAATGAGTAATATCGATTACTTAATATAGTGCTGAAAGAGAAGTATTTAAAAAACAAATCCACTTTTGATTTAAATCATTAAAAGTTTTAGATACAGAAAAAAAAGAATCTCAACTCTTCTGTTGTCCTATTGTTAACAGATGCAAATATTATTATTAGACCTAATTAAATTTGTTGCCAGATTCTTAAAGAAATTTTATTAGACAACGTGTTAGAAGATTTTCGTCTCACCTGATTGCATACTTGGTAAAGTGCAGTCGGTTATGCTTCTTCAACCAATAATATTTTAGATCCTTTATTCTGAAAACTGTGATTCAAATGTGATTCATTGCATATCAAAGGGATGTGAAGTAACACATATACGTAGAATGGTATATAAAGATTATTAAAGTATATTTTAAACATCAAACAGAGGATGGGCAGCTGTCAGCACAGTGAATCACCCACAGACAAGCATCACATGTAGGGTTTCACGCACGAGTCTTAAGTTTGATAACTTAGGACATGAGAAGAACCAGATCTTAAAGGATCCAGGCTGGACTTGACAGCATCAGTTGAAAAATCTGAAGGCATTCTTCTTTGAAAACTGCAGAACTATGGTACAAAGTCAGAGGAGAGGACAGGAAGGCGACAGAGACCTACTGGGCCTTGGCATGGATGGAATCGCAACATTTTACTGTCATCTAATTCAAAGGGAAAACCTGTAAAGGATCACCCTGGTATGATCAGTAGCATCCGTGCATTCTGTGTTTATCTCCATGATGTCAGTAGTTCTAAATGCATAACATATAGTGGAGATAGGATTCAGCTAAAGCTAGGAAACCAGATGCTTCCTTGAAAAAGCCTCTTTTCTATCCACACAGAGCTCCCTGACTTACTACTCTGGAAGATTCAGTAACACACTGAAGCTCAGAAGTAAAAGTTGACAGTGAAAATTACATCAGGTTTCTTAATTAAACAAAGATTCTTATTAGCCTTTGGCCTAATTTTAGTAATTCATAGTTAAACAGTAGAAATTAAAAATCACTAAATTTTATTGCTAATAAATCTCTGTAACTAATTTAAAACCCTTCTAGTCACAGCTAGAAATAGCTGTGTCACTAGCTCCTTGCTTCAGCTATAACACAGTTATATCCTTTTTAGCTCATACGACATCCTGGTTTCCTTCATGTACACTGCATGTCACATGCAAAACTCTACATGAGACCTTAATGTGGCCATAAGAGATTGAAAAGGAGGCTAGCAATGATGATGTCAGGAAAGAAAAGTTGAGTTTTGCTTTAAGAAAAGTGGTAACATGGTGTTGTATACCTTTAATCTCTTTACCTAGGAGGTAGTTAAGTGGAGCTACATAAGCTAGAGGCCAGCCTGGTCTACAAGGACAGTCCCAGGAGAGGCAGAGCTATGAGCCAATAATATACATGTTTTCATAGTCATTCCATATGTGCTTGCAAATAACAATCTATTACAGCTGCCATACAATTATCCACTAAAGTTATCAAAGGCACTGAGACGAAAATGGCTGATCCTAGTACAGAACAGAAAACATAAGAACTTGAAATGATCTTTGTACAGTTAAAATTTAATGGCATGCTAACGAAAAGAAAATTGAAAAGGAAAGAAAGAAAGAAAGGGAGGGAAAGAGAAAGAGAAAAAAGAAAGAAAAGAAGGAAGGACAAAAGAGAGAGAGGTTGGAGGAAAGAAGGAAAAAAGGAAGAGGAAGGAAGAATAAAATAAAAGAGAGAAGGAAGGAAAGGAGGAAGGAAAGAAAGAAAGAAAAGAAAGAAAGAAAGAAAGAAAGAAAGAAAGAAAAACAGACAGAAAGAAAGAAAAAAGGAAAGAAAGAAAGAAAGAAAGAAAGAAAGAAAGAAAGAAAGAAAGAGAGAGAAAACCTCATAGTACAAGCTTGTCCAATGGACACAGGTGCTGACTCTCAATGGCCAAAGCTGGATCATGTTCATTAGTGAAAAGGTGAAGCAGTACTAGGCAATAAGCCAAACCATCAGATAAATACTTATTATCCCACACTGACCAAACACATATAGAACACATAAATAAATGGGGTGCATGTACATATATCCTTTTTGAAATTGCCAAAGAAGTACTAAGCATGTTTAAATAATCATTAGTCTCCCTTTAAGAAGGGGAACATCCCTTCCCACTCCATGAGTATGAGCAAGACAGTGATTTACTCGCAACAATGAGTGTGGGAAAGAGAGCAAAAAACCTCCCTGAAGAGGGCATACTCAATGTGTCAAAAGCAACATCAACAGTCAAATCTAGTCCCAGGACTGGAAATAACATAATCAGAACGGCACTTTTTCTGTGGCTACTATCTTCATACCATGTAACTCCAGAGTAGTCATAAAGAAAACTAAGGTAAAACTTATTTAACAGGTATCCTATGAAATGACTTATTTATATTTCCCCCCAAATTACAAAAGACACCAAGAAAATAAAAACTACAGTGGCATCAAGCAGATCCTAGAAGAGGAGTATGCCATAACAAAAACTGTGGATTTATTTGTTTCTTTATTTAGTGTGTGTGTGTGTGTGTGTGCGTGTGTGTGTGTGTGTGTGTGAGAGAGAGAGAGAGAGAGAGAGAGAGAGAGAGAGAGAGAGAGAGAGAGAGAGAATACACATGACTTGAGGTACACATGCTGTTGAAGTCAAGGAACATCTTTAGGGAGTTGGTCTTTTCCTTTCAATGTGGAAGATTGTTAGGCTTGCATTGTATATCAAATGCATATAAAATTCCTTTCTTTGCTGCTCCATCTTGCTGACCCTAAACTGAAGACTTCTTTAATAACACAGGAGTAATAAGAATCTATAAATTTGAAAGATTATATGGCTGGAGAGAAGGCTCTGGAGGTTAACAAAAAAATGACTTTCATTAGCATGAAGAGGTGAGTTAAGATGTCCAGCACTCACATAGAAAGGCACACATGGTTGTGCACCCTTCGAACCCCAGAAATTAAGAGGGAGAATATGGGAAGAGAACTGCTGGAACCTGCTGCCTGCTAGTCATACCTAAATGGTGCAACTCTACATTCACCAGGAAGTTCTGAGTGAGAAGGAGAAGGCAGAAATCCATCTGGCATCTTAATCTTTCAACATATATATATATATATATATATATATATATATATATATATATATATACATATATATATATATATATACACACATATACATATACACATACATCATATACACATACACATACACATAAACATACACATACACATACACATACACTACATATATATGGACCCATACTTCCGTACTCATATGAACACTGTAGACACCATATGTATGCATATTCCCTTCCACACAAAGAAAAAAATGTATGAACTCAATAAAGTTGCCAATGATACTGACGCCGAGTATGCATTTCGTGAGAATGCTATACTCTGCCTTCTCCATGATATAGTAAAGTTAGATTTTATTTTATTAGATAAGAACTATTTAATGGGATTAAAATATAAACACCAATGTCAATACTCACTTAGGTTATATAGTGAAAATAAATACATTGCTCACAATATTTCAAAAAAATCTATAATATCGATTTTAAGTACATAGATTATTTTTTTTAAAAAACTATAATAATCAATTTATCAAGAAGGCAGCAAAACTTTCTGAAACTAAGTTTGAAAGTCTTCAGATCTCCTTCAAAATGTAGACATTCATAGCATTTTTATTTCAAGTGACCAAGATATCATAAATAAAAGATAATACTGAGACAATAGCATATTAGTCACTGTTAAAAGCTGCAGATGATGCTAGTGGGGGATGTGGAAGTGAAACTTGTGAAGGAAAAAAGGGGGATGGAAAGCAAAACACCACAAGTTCCTGAAACTCCTCAGAGCCTCAATTTGCCATAGCTGATAGCTGGCATTATATCTAAGATGGCTCCCAGAACACCAGGCAGACAGTGTAAAGAAACTGAAGCCAGCGCGACCTTAGCTGGAGATAATACAGAAGTACAGCAACTACAACGGCCCCAGGAACTTTATGGAGAAGTATTAATAGTGTCATCATCCTCATAGTTTATTTTGTGGTTCTTGTTGTTGTGAATGATTGCTGAGAGAGAAAAATGACTAACTATATGATGTATAGGTAAATTAAGTTCTTAATGTCGAGAAAAAATAGTACAAGACAAATATGAAAAACAGTGTGAATTGATCCTCTTGTGTTATATTTGAGGTATAGGTATTGTTTGTCATATGCATGTTTCTTAGCTACAGACAGAAAGAGAATTATATCTCCATAGCAACAAGAACATAAACACCACCTAAGTTTGAGAAGCTAAATAAAATTTGCCATGGCGAGTATCTAAACGGTAGAATGGGTAGTATCTGGTCAAGATAAAATATAAACTGGTCTTTGACTCATGAGGTCAGGAGACTTCTGAGAAGAGAGTAGGAGAAAGATATAAAGCAAGGGGATCGAGGAATATATTGTGTGGTGGGGCCTTCTAGCTGTGACAGGAAAGCCACACCCATGGAATCTCAACAACATGGCTGCCTAAATAAGACCGGAACAATTCCACAAGTTAGCATGCCAATGTAGGTGGGGAGAGTTTCATGGGGATCCAAGCCTAGATGAACAGCTACAAGGAATTAGTAAGTGCTAAAATGTGGAGAGTTGGTCTTGCCGAGGAAGGAGCACCCTGTGCCGTTAGCCAATACAAACAGTCAGCTCTAGGAAATATACTGCAGGAAATGCTTTGTAGACTGAACAGGTTTTAGGAATATGTTTAATTATTCATATGTGTACCTAACAACAGCAGTTAATATCTACAAGGCTGTGGATGTGGAGAGAGCAGATGTGGGTATGGGAGGAGTAGGAGGGAGGAGAAAAGATGGGCGACGACACAGTTATATTTTAACTAAATTTTAAAACATTATAAAGAACTATCCCAAACATGGAGATCATTTCTCCAGAAACAGATAAGCTAACTAGAAGGGATGGTCCTGAATCTAGCTAGGGACAATTTCAAAAGGAAAACATCAGTGACACTGATGGTTTTAATAATTGTCACAGGGCTTTTTTTGGGGGGGTTGGGGGGGTTGTTATCAGTATTGTCTCTAATAGTCCAGAAATAGCTCCTACTTTTAGAAAACTAGCAGCGGATACATAAACATATGTGCAAGAAATGACTGCGAGAACTATCTTGCAAGTATTTATTGATTCAAGTGAAAATGCACCTAATTTAAATTGAGTGCATTTGATAAACATGTATTTACAGGGGAACTGAACGTGGATTAAGTACAAGTGGAGAAATCCTTTATTTTACAGAGATCTAGAAGCTATCTGATAATTATGACAAATAAAATTGTTATCATTTCAGGGACAAAATGGCAGCTTCTAACTCTAAAACTCTGTCTGCTGCTTTTCTTAGTTTGTTAACTACTTAACAATATGTTGCTTACAGGCCAGACACAATTTATGCAAGTGATATTAATACAAATATATGCATAACGTTCTGGAAAATGAGTGGTACTGGGCTATCAGAGATGACAGTCTTCCCTGTGGTGTGCACACAACCCCACAATGGCGTGTGTCAAGCTGTCCCTGGGATTTCTGGCATGTCAAAGTTGAAACGAGAGGGACGCAACTGTGATTGTAGTTTGGCAGGAAACCTTCTCTTCCTGTGTTCAATGCCCTAGTTTTGATCTTCCCAATATCCTCTCTGACGAAAGAATAAAAAGAGAAACACAACACACCATTGTGCGGCATTTTCACTATCACAGAAGCCAAAGCAGTCCATTTAGAAAGCTGTGGACCTCTAGTTTTAATATTGCTGTTAACAGATATCACTAATTATACGTTTTAAATTTTCACTAATGCGATTAGACCCAATAATATCTGAGTATTGAAAATGCAAGGCTGCAGTATGTCACTTCTTCAATGTGGCTCCTGAATAGAACAGAATGACCGCCTCTATCTTATTGTTATGAAATAAGTTTATTATGAATCTACTTTCAAAGAAACACTCTAGAAAATTCAAAAATCCATGATATTTTTGCCTTATACCACTACAAATGTCAAGGCCATGGAACACAAACAAATTATGCACACACACAAATGCACACAGAGAGAGAGAGAGAGAGAGAGAGAGAGAGAGAGAGAGAGAGAGAGA
>JANHMN010000019.1:38358549-38383343 GCA_030674055.1 Rhabdomys pumilio
AGAGAGAGAGAGAGAGAGAGAGAGAGAGAGAGAGAGAGAGAGAGAGAGAGAGACAAATAGACATACAGAGACAGAGAGACAGACAGAGACAGACAGAGACAGAGAAAGAAAGAGACAGAGACACAGAGAAACAGAGAAAGACAGAGAAACAAGGGAGTAGTGAGGGAGAGAGAAAGAAGAAACTATAACAGCACACAAATAAACAAACAACATTTAAAAAAAACACATACAAGTTAGAGGGGCTGTCTTATCAAGAAAGCAAACTATCTGAAAATCAAAGACACTTTGCTAATGAAATACCAGAAAAATAACATCAAAGAGTATTCAGAAAATGTTGAATATTGAATGTATGCTAAATAATATATCAATTTTAAGCTTTGGGGTGGAAATAATATCAAAATTATTTTCTAGAAGTGTCTTAAATGATTCATGCATGTGTAAACATAGATGCTCACACGGCAATAACCTATATCTTTCTATCTACATAGATGGAAATAAGAAAAATAAATAGGAAAAGGAGAATTAACTGTTGGATTCAGATACATGGTACAGGTATTCCAAAGATGAAGATACCAAATAATCTTAGAAAAAAACCTATGAATAAAATAATATATTAAGATTCTTACATATATACTATATGAATATATAAATTACATATATAATTATATAAAACTATTAATTTTTAATTTTAAACACACAAAAGTATGAAAGTTTAATATCCTTCCAAAGTAAGATATTTAATTGCTGTTTATTGAGGAGCCATTGTGAAGTCAGCAACTCAACAATGATCTAGATTCATATCTGGTAACTAACTGCTCCAGACCGCATTTGTCCACTATAAATCTTCTTTAAATAAGAGAAGCATCTTTGAATAGCAACCATATCATGGGTAGAGTGATCCATGAAAGCTCTCTAGAGCCATTTCCAAGTAAACAAATCTTTATTTGTTTAAGGCAGAAAAAAGCCAAAATGCACATATTTGTCATAATTCTTTATGTCATTGATGGACAATAATCTAATGTTTCAACCTTCACACTGCCTAAGAAAAATCTCTTCAGGATTTCAAATTTCTAGTCTAAATAGCCAAGAAATCCAGACTTCTCCTTGCATTTCTGGTCCTACCATTTACTTTGGCCTTCCGGGTTTCTCGGACTGACAGAATGAAGAGAATCCTGTGCTCTGACTGACTAGCAATGAAATTTTTCACACCATTTCCTGAGATTCATCTCAGATTTATGGCTACACGCTTAGAGATATCATGATGCAGAAATGTTGGGCAAGAAATAAAACTATATTTTCCCCTTTCTCACTTCAGTGAAGCACAATTTCCATTTATCACACTGTATTTCCCCACACAATATGTTCTTCAGAGCCAGGGTTATAAATTTGAAAATATTTATAGGCAAGACTACCATGGATGCCATTTATACCTTGCTGGCATTTTCCTTTAGCTCCTGAGAGACACGCATCACATACGAATAGCTTACAACTGTGTACTGGCTGGGACTTTCCTCTGCTAAATATAAGGTTCTGCTTTGATTACAATACTTTTGTGTAGTCCAAAGAAAATTTGCTTATGAATCCTCTGAAATGTTCCAACTTTAGGTTTCTAGGTAATCTATACTACTTGTTTAAATATTTTCTTTGTTTTCGAGATTATAATATTATCACATCATTTCTCCCTCCTCTTTCTTCCCTCTAATCCCTCCCAGGTACCTGTCTTTACTCTAATTCATAGCCTCCTTTTTCAGGCATTATGGATATTATATAATATCTCATATATATCTTGTATCTTATACATTATATATTATACATTATATATTATACATTATATATTATATATTATTTATTATGTACCATGTACTATGTACTATGAACTATGTACTATATATTATATACTATATATTATAGTGTCTAAATACAAAAACCTGCTAAGTTTATCTATTTTTACTTGCATGTATATGTCTCCAGCACTGATGATTGAATATTTGATAACCAATTGGTGTGCTTTTCTCCAGGGAAACAGTTTTTCCAACCCTTAGCACTATGTAGCTATCTGTGACTCCTTCTCTAGGTTATCATTGGTTTCCCTCAGGTCAGGTTTAAGTAGTCATATTGGTGAGACTTGAAAAGTGTAGCTTCTGAATAATTTATTTCAACTTGAATGTAACACTTTCTCCTACATAGAGTTTAACAGATATAGTTAGCAGATTTGATTTACAATAATTTACATGGCAATATAGAATTGTAATTGTCAAGTAAAAGACACAGACAGACTCTCCATGCAATGCCCAGTATTGGCAGAATAGTAAAGTCTACAAGCTGTATGGAGAAATCCAGCCAGACTTACCCTGATATAGTACTGTAAGACATGATGGAATGTCCTGGGTTAAACTCCAGGAAAGTCCTGCTCTCCTTACTTTCTGAAGATGTGGCAAATGGTTAAGAAAGGTCAACTGAACCTTTTGGCAATGGGAACTTCTTTGGTTTAGAAAGTACTCACACTATCCAATCTTGACAGCATCTTGTACACACTTGTGTACTATGGAGGCTAAACCACTGTCCCAAAACCAGCTTCCAATATTTGAGAGACATCAGGAGTCTGATCTCCTCTTGTATATGTCATAGGGTCCAAAATTTAAATTAAATTGTTGACATCTAACCCAAAGAATATCCAGAATCATAAAACAGAGTCATTAAACATACATATTTCATATATTTTATATCCATCTTCTTCAACATACACACACAATTCCCCCACCTAAAGAATGTGTAATTTTAACACTTTGTCCTAAATTTATGCAAAATATAGAGTAAGAAGCAAGATGATGATCATGAAGGTATGGTAAACTGAAAAAGGTAATAGACAGACCAAGAACAAAGGAAAGATACATGTTAGTCTTCTGGGATTTTGTAAGATAATGAATCCTGTAGCCAAGGACAGATGGCTCAGTTCCTATAATTTGACCTTTTTTTTTTTTTTATGATGAAGGGCTTGTCCATAATGCCATTTGCTAATATGTGTTTTATCTATCTTTTTAAGTTATGCCTTTCTGGCAATAAAATAGCCTATGTTGGTCACTGATGAACAAGGTACCTCAGTTGCATAGGTAAAGCCATCCAATGTGTCAAATACCACAGGGCATGGCTGCAACCAGGAAAGAAAACAAATCTTTTGTCTATTGAAGCCTTAGGTGAGAGCAATGTGGAAAAGCTCGAGTAATTCCTTTAAACGAGATAGTTCATATAGAAGATGGGGAATGTTTTTCTCTCACCGTTTAGTCTTGAGTCTTTGCACTTTTCTCTTTAAGGGATTTTTTTGTTGGTAGTTGTGAATGAACTTAAGAAATAGAGGGTAAGAGAGACAAAAATGAGGACATTCAAATCGAATGTATTTAGAAAAAAAACATTTAGTCTTAATATCATTTCAATTATAGCCATCATTTCAATAATGATGAAAGGCTGGGCAATTGATGCCTAATATTGGATTTTCTGATACTGTTTTCTTCATTAACTTCTATGTATATTAACTTTATTTACATACTACTGGTACAAATTTTCTAGAAAGCAAAGATATAATATGAGAATTGTAGCAATTGTATAGATATGACAGTGGAAATTAAAATGGAACATGTCACATTTCTGAGCCCTAGATCTGCCTCCAGAAAAGCATACTCACTGAAGCAGCTAAGACATGGGAGGTTTTGATAAGGTGGTATGCTGTAGTTTGTGTATTTTAATTTGTGAAGATTTTAATTCTTATATTTATTTTCCCCAACAATTTACACCCATATAATTTTTTACAGAGTACAACTGTAAAACTATTATTGAATACTATCATTATATAACATGATCTCAATATGTCTTATAAATTGAGATATCCTTACATATTCAGAAACTTTGGAGATCTTTAAGGACTCTAAAATTTGCAGTAATATATCAAGAGAGAGGTCCAGAAATAGGAAGAACATACTTTTTTTTATATAAGACTATTATTTCAATGTCACCCATAATTTTAACTTATTTTTCCTGAGGTTGAAATATTTTTCAAGAAAAGAAGTCGAGGCATTGATAAAGTAGAACTATTGCTTTCTGTTTTGAGAAGGACATATATCACTGTTCTGCCTGTAAAGCATAGTAGCTCTGTCACAAATCTTGTTTCTCCTTACAATTAATTAAGCAAAACTAAAACGTTGAAAGGACTACAAATCAAATTTAATTTAAACGACTATGATGGCTTCAGCGGAGATGAATGGGATGACTGTCGTATGCAGCATTACTTCCTCTACGTCCTCCTAAAACATCTCAATGGGAAAACTTCTGACTTTGGGAAGAGATGCCTTGACCACTGGGATCTCAATTAAATTACAGGTACAACACCTGAACCCTACCTAAGTGGTTCCAAGAACAATTCGTTCAACTAATTCCTTTGCCTTGTCAATATGACTTTTTAATGTGAATCCAATATGTAGGGGATACAAATTTTATAACCTGATCTATCCTGTACTTTAAACCATATGCCATGTCTAATGTAAAGAATATAATCTTGATTTAGGTGCTTAATTAAAAGGGAGGCTACATGATAAGTTAATACTCATCTGTAAGTTCAAATATGTCTTACAGAGCATCTCATGGCTGTGAGACACCTGAAGGCACGTAAATAATTTCATACCCCGTGCAATCTCATTGTTACTAAGGCAGTTTATTTTATTATTTCATAGCTTCATCGCATCTCCCTGAATCCTGCAATTTCTTCTCTTGCTGGAGTATCTCCAAATCTCTTCCTACAGCTCACACACAGAAAATGAGCAGAAGGTGGGGTTTATCATGACTAAAACTCCCATTTATTTTAACTGGGTCAAATCACAGATATGCTTATGGCTTTTTTCTGAAATATGCAAGAAAGTAATTTTCAAATCACTTATATAAGTTAATGTAAAAGCTTATGTATTTATTGGTTCCACCATTTATTTTTAGTTTTCATGAAACTTACCATATTAGTAAGTTTTCATTTCATGAAACTCACCATACCAAAGTCTGACTAGTTGGAACTTATAATTTACTTGATTTGATAGGCCACAACATCATTAGAAAAAGAAACTGTACCACTGGCTGGTTTGTCCTCAAATTAATTTTTAATAGATATAAAATTGAAATAACTCAGTAGGCATAACAGTGTGTGTGTGTGTGTGTGTGTGTGTGTATGTGTGTGTAAACATTTCATCATTACCAATACTTTCCAAATCAATTACTATCAAATGAACATTTGAGAAGCCTTATTTCTTAGTTTTTCTATTATTCATTTTATAAAAACATCAACTAACACAGACACACACATGCACACACACGTGAACATACACACACACACACACACACACACACACACATTTCTCCCACTCTTCATCTAAACTGTAACCTATTGTGAATTTGTTTTCTCCTTCACTTCTGCCAGTTCATCCTATTCCTCTCCAAACGTCTCATACTGGTGCCTATGTAAAGAAAAGCCTACATATAATTTTGCATTTTCTATCAGTTAACAGAATTTTTTTTTGGCACTTCTCCCTGAATTCCATGCATGTGACAATCAAGAGGCTGATACATGTTAAGTTGGCACTAGTGCAACTTTCCTTTACCACATGGATTAACAACATTTCACACAGGGGTGAAGTAGGGAGCTGAGGAACTTGTAGCTGTGAAGAAAGACCCATTGTGCAGATAAGACTATACCCTGGTCTAAGTTACTCCGCACTGTGGAAAACACTGGTTTTGAGGCAGTCACATGCTCTCACATACTCTCTTTCACAAGAAGCATTTTAGTCTACTGGGAGTATAAACTTAGAGGCTAAACTTGCAACCAGTTGTAAATGTGTAAAAGCACCACAATTACACACAGACTATACACACACATTGCTTAAAGTAAAAAGGGAACCATCTTATAAATGTATCATCATAGATTAGACCCACCCAAGCAGGACACTGATATATTAAAAAACATATGGGAAAACCAGACCAGGTAACTTATGAACACATTAGACTGAGGAAGGTTGGACACCCTCACACGGACCCCATAACGAGGAAGGTATTAACCATGCTCATACTTGGAAGCCCAGCACCTTATTAACTAAACTATCTCCACAACCCTCTTTATGTTATTATATTCATTTGTCTTACTCCTCTCAGGTCTTTACTGTTGGCAATATTACCATTACTGGAAATATCTTTTCAAAGTACTGGTTTTTTTTTTCTATTAAATTGTACTACTAGTAATTTGATTCAAGAATAATTATTGGTCTGGGCCTGAGCACAGAGCAGATCCTGGGTGGCAGCTCTGCACCCAACATCACAAAATCCAGAGGAAGTGGGGCTCCCAGGAGCTCTAACCTAGGCAATATCTCAGATAAAAATGAATCACCCGTGGTGTCTGCTGTTAGAAGTTCTAATCCTTATGCTGGTCTCTGGTCTTATACCACTCAGACCTTCGATGGGCCATTGACAAGGACATTGAACAGCTAGAGATTGACACCACTAATCTGAAGACATCCCTCGTTTTGCTGTCTAAAGTGATCTCCAAATATTGCAAAGGACCTTATTGGACTTGATATACTCTTTTACAATAGAAAAGACTGTATACAGCTCTAAACTGTGTACAGCCCTTAAAGAAGAAAATTGCTTTTACATAGACAAGACAGGGATGGTTAAAGAGACCATAAAAAAGGTCAGAGAAAGCCTTGAGAAAAGACAGAGAGAGAAAGAGAAAGATGAGAGCTGGTACAAGAATTGCTTTTCAACCTCTCCATGGTTATCCCTACTTTCTTCCATCTTGGGACCATTAATTGGGTTATTTTTGCTTATTTCTTTTGGTCCCTGGGCCTTAAATAGGCTGACTAATTTTGTGAAACAACAGATAGATAATTTGGTACCAAAACCTATTCAGATACATTATCATAAGTTAGCTATGGAAGACCATGAGACTCAAGATGAGGTTGTTACTCTATCCAGAGTATTCCCAAAACCCATCTCCACCCAACCTAAAAGAGGGGACTTCCACCCCTAGACCAAGCAGAGAGGGGCCACCCAGAACCCCTCTGATTGGTGATCTGAATTCTTGCTTAGGCTGCAAGGCTAAGCACTGCAAGAGAATATAAATAAAAATTAAAAATATCTTTCTGGGTTCCCTGAGGGACAAGCCTGACTGCATAGGTGTTGATGTCAAAAGTATCCTCTCTCCAGGAAAAAGACATCGGGATGGGTATGGCCCTCATGCCTCACAGGACAATGACAGGAGGACCGGAACCATTACAAGATCCCCTTTAATTACTGGAGGTCAGGCCTCTATCCCCGCCTTTGCCAGATTAGAATTGCCACAGCCCTTCTATACTTGGAGAAGGGAGGAGATGGCAGGGGGAGCCCTGCTTATACACTGAAGGCCTAAAATCAGCCATAGGCCTCAAATCAGCAATAGGCCTGACATACATGCCTGCTAACACAAAGTCTTGGGTCTCTGTGGAAAAACACTGAAACAGATGGCTATAAGCTATTGTAAACAGACAGCTTTAGTGGAAATTTACCAGCCTAAGTAGTCATAGACCTTGTAGATGGGTAGCCTTGATGGATAGTACCAACTTAGATAAGGACACGTGAATCATAGGCATAGTTATAGTGACCTGTCTCCTGAAGCTTCACCCAGCCGATACCCTGTTCTGGAAGATATCTGTACTCCCCTGAACACCTACGCTCCTGTGTCATCCCCTCCCCCACATCCTTCCTTTTTGTGCTTATAACCCCTGTGTGAAAAAGTAAAAATTACGATTTGATTAAAAAAAATGACAAAAAAAGCAAAACATGGTTACTTTATTTTTCCCAAAATATAAAATAGTAAATGAAAAAAGAATAATTATTCTATAAAATGTAATTAAACACCAAGATTTTCATTTATCTTTAACATTTTCAAATCAGTATATTCTTTGTAAATGCTTAGCTATAACTTCTCTTCTCTGTAAGAAGTTCAAAGGATTAGCAGATTAGCGAGAAACCCAACACCTGGCATCCTGCATCCTTTGTCACTCCTAGGGCCAACAGGAAAGAAGCTTGCTCCCTTCCTCCACTTGCTCACAGTATCTGTAATCTTACCTCTTTCTCTGTGTAGCTGCAGGATCTCCTTCATGCTTTTAAAGACTTCACTTTACCCTGCCCACAGCTGCTTTACACTTCTTCTACTGAGAGAGGTTAGCTGGTTTACAGTTATTTTTATCATCCACTGGCTAAAGCATTTACACTAGAAAAGTTATCTATATAAAGAATTATTTTCATATTTGCAACAATATTCACCAAAATGAAAGGCTAGGCAGATTTAATTTCCCTATAAGCTGGCAACACATTTTCTAATCTATAAATTTGCTTTCCATTTGTTATAAATAGGTTGCTTTTCCTACTTTTCAATTTAGGAGCTCTCTCTCTCTCTCTCTCTCTCTCTCTCTCTCTCTCTATATATATATATATATATATATATATATATGTGTGTGTGTGTGTGTGTATGTATATACATACATATATACACATATATACTTTATATATATATATATATATATATATATATATATAATTAGTTTAAATTAATTTATACTCAACGTTGCCTCTGTCAATCTCCTTACAGTATTTTATGGCCTCTATTTTTATATGTCTTAATTTCCTGTTTTTATCAGGAAAAGATCGTACTACACTGTTGAAAAAATACTATAATTATGCTTTTTAAAAATAAGTAAGTGCTATGAATTAAACCCTTCCACTAAGTTGGAGGAGAAGATTTCTTTATCTGTCATTTGATGATGCCTTGAAAATGTACCAGGTTTGAGGCAGAAAGTTCTCAGAAGATACCACAGATGACTGCTGGAAGACAGCAGTGAGATAATTATTGCTATGATAGACTAATTAAACCAGTTAAGGCATTTTGTTAGAAGGAAAATGAACTATGGTAAATACTTAAGATAGATTAGATAGGTGATAAATGTATAGATAAACAGATAGATAGATAGATAGATAGATAGATAGATAGATAATATACAAATATATTACACATAAATATGTGTATATAAAATTATATATAAATTATATAATATATATGTTATATATATTATATCTAAAGCAAAATGAATGAATATTATAATTTAAGTGTTCGATACATTTAAAATTGTGATGAACTAGAAGAATAGCTATGTGTTTTGATTTTGTTTTCCATGCATATACTGGATTATTTCAGCTGTACATATCAACCACTTAAGTTATCTTAAGATGAAGAAGTTTGGAATTTATTAAGAAATTGCATTTTTTATTAGATTGGTTTTCACAGGTTATTGCTTAGTTTTCTTAGTGTAAACCCATCTTTGGAATAAGGAAATACTGACCATACATACATACTTACCAGAGTTACATTTAATGTATTTTATTTGCTATGTTACCACTTCTTATCTTAACTGAACTTGAACATTGTTTTTGTTTTTATGAACTTTCATTGTTTATTTCAGTATTTAAGTTGTTGAGAAAATGGACACAGTTGGTTCTCATTTAATTTCACGATCTTACATGTTAACAGAAATGAAGGAACTTATTTCATCCTAGTGTCAATTTCAACTTTTAGAGGTCCTCCATGTTGAACTACTGAGCTATACCTCCTGACTAATCTAATCCTAAATTTGAGCTATAAATACATGACTTGCGTATATTTGCATCGTAAGTCTACTTTAGTAGATTCTTCTCTTAGTTTCATAAGTATTTTTTCTCCCTTGTGGTTTCTAAATCTTCTCAAGTCAATGTAAAAATATCATTTATTATTTCATACTCATTCACATCGCTAATGTGATTTATTTAATTTCTTTAATGCTACCAAATTATATTTATTATTGATCGTTATGAGAAAGCTTTTGAAATTGTTTCATTTTATTACTTATTATAGCACTCCTACATTCTTCATTACGACTCTACTTTTGTTTTCTTTCTTTAAACACTAGTATATATAGTGTCTTTATTAAAGCGTGATGTTAAATTAGATGATTTACTTTGAGTATACAAGCAATGATTTTAATAAGTGTATAGAGCTGTGTAACCATAGCTATATCCTGTTAGAATATTTCCTTCACATATGCCCAAGTTTCATTGAGCTCATTTGGTGACTAGTCCTAGCTCCCAGCCTTAACTCGGGATTATGGGTCCCACTTGTTTTACTTAAAATGTCTTTAAGATTCTTCCGTATTATAGCATATAATTGAATTTTGTTTCATTTATTATGGAATAGCAAGCATTCTGTTGTTTGGGTATGTGATGAATGTTTAGCACATTGGTATGCAACATTCGCCAGTAGAGAAATTTGAGGTTGTTCACATTGACAAATATGATGGATGCTAGGACAAGGCTTCCTTGTATACAAGGCCTTTTGTTTTCAAGTATTCAAAAAATAATTATTTGATGATGCTAATCGAGGAGTAACAAAAATAAAATAAGTTAACAAAATAGAAGTGAAGAAAAAAAATATAAAAAATATCAGCAAGTCTAACTAAGAGCTGGCTCTTTGAGAAGATAAAGAAGGTTGAGAGACCAATGCCCCAGCTAACCAAGATAAAATGGCATAGATGAGTCATATTAGCAGAATCAGAAATGAGCGGGCAAAGATTTCAAGAAACAACAAAAAAGTAAAGATTACAATAAGGGAATATGTTAAAAACTTGTTTTCCATTAAGTTGGAAAAATCTAAAAGAAATGGATGAATTCTTGATTCATCCAAACTAACAAATTTAAATCTAGAAAGGAAAAACTACTTTTAAAAAAGAAGGGTATTAAAATAGTAATAAAATTCCTTCTATCCTGGCCCAGATGGATTCACAGCAGACTTGTAACAAATTTTCAAAGATGCTAATCAGGTTCTGATTTAGTAACAAGCCATCCCCAGAATAAAGGCTGAGAGGTTTGATGATACCTGATACCTCACCATTATAAAATAAATCAAGCAGAGATGTAGTAAACACTGTTAATTAAAGTCAAAGTCTACCATTATCCAGACAACCTTCTGAGCTCAGCACAATATGAAAGACCCCCTTGATTGGCATGTCTTCCCCTTCTCTGACTTTGTCTGGGGAGCTCAAAAACCTCTACATGCCTCTACCTGGAAAATGTCATGTAACCTTGGTTAAGAACACAGACAGGTTCATCTTCCTTTCTTCCAATGAGAACCCATTCAGCTAACATCTGACATTCCTGAAATGGTTCTCCATGCTGATGAGACATTTCAGTCCATGACTTTTGCCCATTCTGATTATTCCAATTCTCATTCCCAAAACTATATAAATCTTGAATCACCTCCAGTAAAGTTGATCTGACTCCTAGAAGCTGGCCCCCATGTGTCATCAATACCATACTACTCATGGGGCTCTGAATCCCCCTCCCCTGACAATCCCGAGGGGCAGAAAGGGTCCCATTAAACTTAAAAAAAAAAAAGGAAAAAGAAATGGAAGTAATACACCCAAACTCACTCCATGAAGCCAATATTACTCTAATACCCAATTCAGTTAAATAAATAAACGAGCAAACAAAGAAAACTACAAGTCTATATCCCTGATGAAAACAGGTGGGAAAATCCTCAACAAAATACTACCAAACTGCATGAAGCTCAAATGAAGACCATTCACCATGATCAGACTGGTTGTATCTAATAAATGAAGGGTCGGTTCAACATATGTTAAATCACTAGATATAATGAATCATATATATGGACTTAAAGGCAAAACACAGGATTATAGGATTATCTCAAAAGACATTAAAAAATAATTTTGACAAAACCCAACACGTTTTCATAATAGTCCTAGAGAGATCAGGACTGGAAAGAAAATACATCAATATACTTAAGGTTTTCCATGATAAACCCATAGGCAACATTACCCTAAATGGAGAAAACGCAAAAGGAATCCAACAAAAATACAGAACAAGGTAAGACTGTCTACCAACCTCTCTATTTTCTAATGTAATGCTGGCAAGTGAAGGCTATTAAGCTGATACAAATAGGAAAAGAAGTCATCTCTATTTGAAGATTACATATAAATAATAAACATTATGTAAACAAAAATATTGTGAATATTAATATTATTATTGTTATTTATAAAAATAAATAAATCTCAAAGCATCCAATAGAAAACTTTTAAAAGCAGACAGCAATCCCAGCATTGTAGCAAGATACAAATTGATTTACAAAGAATCATTTGTCTTTATATATGCCAACAGTGAACACTCTGAGAAAGAGATCATGGACACAGTCCCATTTGCCATAGCATCAAAGAAAATGAAATAACTTGGAATGACTCTAACCAAAGAGAAAGAAAAAAAAAGACATCTACAATGAAAACTTCAAAGCTCTATGAAAGAGATTGAGAAAGACATTAGAAAATGAAAAGACATCCATATTCATTGATCAGCAGAATTAATATTGTGAAATGTCCTACTTGGAGCAAATGGCAGATTTAATGCAGTTGCAATGGAAATACTCAAACATTCTTAGCAAAAATAGAAAAAAACCAGAACTACCTATGGATCTAGAAAAGTTTCTGGATAGTCAAAGACATCTTGAACAAACCAACTAATACAAGAATTGCTCTTCCAGAGATCAAGATATATTATAGAACTATAATAATCAGAGCATCGATGTCAGACAAGGCCATACTCTGATACATATGTATCTGGAGCCATAGATCCCTCTCTGTACACTGCTTGGTTGGTGGTCTAATCCCTGGGAGCACTGGGTTGTCCTGTCTGTTCCTTGGGAGGTTCTGTCAGCAACTGACCAATGCAGATGTGGATGCTTGGAGCTAACCATCAGACTGAATATAGACCATTCTTGTTGTACTTGGTTGCCTCGTGGATGTTAAAAGTAAGCCCTTATTGCTAAAGGCACATCATAACTGTGACATGGGACACAAATTACTTAAAGTGGATCTGATCTGGAAGCCTTTTGCATGCTATCAAGTATTCATTGAATCAGAAAATGTGCAAGCTGCTAAGGGAGGGAGACAGTTAATAGTATTGCATAGCAGCAATAGGTACAAAAGACAATAATGACCAATGCAGCAAAGATGATGTGTCAATCACATGTTAATGGTAACCAGAAACTCTCTAATTGGACTTACAGAACACTCAACATGAGGAAAATCATGCCTGGTGCTAGAAACTCAGTCAACTTCCTAGGGCCAGTGAAGCAATGGATTTTAAAAACAATTTACTACCACTACCTTGCTAAACCACAGATAATTTCTCTCTACATTCTACATCTTACCCTTATACCAACAAATAAGTGTAGTTAGCACCTGTCATCAGAGAAGCTTCTCTTTGCAACATATGAAAATCATCATAGAAAACCACACGTATGTAATCAGATATCACCAGATCCCAGGGAGCCTGACCCCACAGGATGGATGGATGGATGGATGGATGGATGGATGGATAGATAGATAGATGGATTCTGCAGTTATAGCTCAGAAAGCATCATGGAAGAGAGTGTTGGAAGAGCATGATTTCCAGCATAGCAGAAAACAGTCTTTCCAAGAAATGGCTGAATAAACAAGTCCAGAAATGGCAATACCAATAGACATGCTAACATGGCATGGGGAAATCTTCACAAGGTAGGTTAAGAACAGGCAGATAATGTCTGCTGCAAAAGGGAGAATTAGCCTTGGACAAAGATGAACATCCTGCTATCTAGTACAAAATACTTAACTCTGAAGCCATATACATAGACTACAAAGAAAGACCCAGCATGTTGTGTGTGTATATATTTGTACATGCATATATTTATGTGTGTATAACAATAGTAATCAAAGAAACAGAGGTTATCAAATGGAGGTGAGAGCCAAAGGAGGTATTGAAGGAAAGGAGCTAGGTAGGCCTGGAGGGGGGAAAGGAAGGGAATAAATAATGTATAGAAAGAATATATTATATCTGTGTGGATGTGGCATCTGTCAATAATAAATATGATGGCCTACAGCTTAGGGAGGAAATAGGAGGTGGGACATCCAGAAGGCACAAAGAATTTTGGGATAGAGCCCGGCATGGGAATATTTACCTGGAAAGATGTGCTGAGATAGATGCATGCTACCTGAGCACAGGTAACCTGCCATGTGACAAAATATAGATGAAAATA
Source organism: Rhabdomys pumilio (assembly GCA_030674055.1). Taxonomy (NCBI): domain Eukaryota; kingdom Metazoa; phylum Chordata; class Mammalia; order Rodentia; family Muridae; genus Rhabdomys; species Rhabdomys pumilio. The sequence goes on from JANHMN010000019.1 coordinate 38,372,723, forward strand.
AATGGGTTATTTTAAATTATGATTTATTCAGAGAAGAGTCTAGCTATATGGCCAAGGTATTTGTAAATACATTTTGAGTGTCTGAGTCTTATTTCTGGGAGCATGGAGTAGAAAGGAAGAAAGACCAAACTTCTACAGTAATGGGATTGTATATTAATTAAAATGCATAAATGTTAATAATAGTTATGGTATTTAAAAATGGCTTTATTCTTTTATGCATACACTCACAAGTGTCTGAAGAATAGTGTGTCTTTCGTTTCTCTTCCATCATACGTCTGACATTTTAAAGTTGTGTATCGATCTTAAAGGGTGAGTAATGATCTCACGTGACATTTTAATTTGCATTTCCCTTGTAACTAATGAAGTTGAGTACCTTTCTTGGTCTTATTTGTGCCTGGTCTTCCTTAATATTTTCCTAATTGGTGAAACTGTGATAAAGCTTTTGATCGTTTTTTTAAACAGTGTTTGTTGTCTTATTTGTAGCGTTCTAATATTTCAATAATATATCTGATTTATTTTTATAAAATTTATTTTTAAAATCTTAATCAGATATATTGGAATATTGTCTCTGAATCTCTGTTTTGTATACATGTGTTGTCTGTCTCTCAGATGAAAGCTATTCACTCTGGTTGTGTTTATCATATTTTTATTTTCTCTTCCTATTGAGTCTTATTTTTCCATCTATTTTTCTAGTTTTCACTCTGTTGCTGTGGTAAGACTTAGTGATTAAAAGTAACTTGGGGAGGAAAAGGTTTATTTACCTATACTTCCGTGTCATAATACACCATTGAGGGGATTTATGACAGGAACTAAAGCAGGAATTCAAAGTAGTTCAAATGAAATAATAATACTGGTTCTGGCATCACTTAATGGCTTGCTCCCTGGCTCATGCTTACATAATGTTTTTATATGTTCTGACTCACCAGCCAAAGGAATGGTCCACCCACTGTGGACTCGCCTCAACCACACAAGTTCATTACAGGCAAACTGATCTAGGCAATTCTTCAGTTGAGGCTCTCCTCTCAGATGACCCTAGGCTGTGTCAATTCGAAATTTAAAGCTAACACATGTATTATCTAAGTCATATTTACACAAATACTTCGAAGATTTTATATCTGTCCTGTTTTCTCCAGAGTTCTACTCCAGCTCTTATCATTTGGTTGTATTAATTTGTTTAGAATTTTATTTCATATATTAAATAAATGGTTAAACATATGCAACTACCTAGCACCATAGATTTTTTAGATGGACCTCTCTCAGCCCAGTATATTGGCAAATTATTTTGGTACCTTTGTTAAAATTTGAATCATCATTTATGTGTAACTTATTTATAAATATTAATCCACTCTATTGTCTATTTGTGTATCTATAATACAAATTCTGATTCTTCTAGTTCAAGCCCAACACTTATCTCTTATCATATCTTATCATATCTGTGAACAAAATTATAATTTTGTAGGAAAATATATGTGTGAGATTTCTTGGTTAATCATTTTCAGTGTAGAGACTAAAAGCTTTTAGCTAAATATATATATTTTTTTACTCTGATTTATTGGAACTTTAGATTTTGTTTGTATATTCTGTTTTGCTGAGGTAGATTCTCACTCTATAACCCTTGCTGTCCTGGAATACACTATGTAAACTAAGCTAGTTTCAAATATGAAGCAATCCCTCTGCCCCAGACTTCTGAGTGTTAGGATTACAGGCACAAGCCACCACACTCAAAGCTCAAACATTTAAATTACTGTAACTCTAATAATATATTTTATTACATTACTCCAGAGATAATCAATGTGATACTGTGGCAAATATGTGCAACAGTTGAACATCCAGGACACCTGACACCAGCTTTTGGCACCTGTGTGTGTGTGTGTGTGTGTGTGTGTGTGTGTGTGTGTGTGTGTGTAAGTTAGCATTGGAAAGGTTTGTAGCAGTATGGCTTATGTAAGCCTAAAGGGCAATTATGGTATTAACTCTTTTTAGGAGCACATGAAGATTCTCTAGGGCAAAGGCTGACAAGAGGTTGATAATTACGTCCCATAAAAAGACATCTAGAAAGTACTTTAGACTTTGTGGGCCATAAGATTTCCTTCGTAACTATTCAGCTCTAACACTGTAGCACAAAATTAGCCAATAAAACTTTATTTACAAAAACAGCTGGCAGGCAGTTTGGCCAATGTGCTGTAGGATTTCATCATCACGCTAGAGTTACAGTCCAAAACAATTCCATGTTGCCTCCAGGCTCCTCCAATGTACTTCTATGTGGGTCAGAAAAGACACAAGCCTATAGATCACATCTTAGAAATAACTCCAATATGCTTTGACAGTAATAGCCCAAGGGGTGACATGAAAAGCTACTATTTCCCCTTCATAATTTCCTATGAGAAGCAACTAAGAAACTCCACCGAAAATGCAAATTACTGATGGTCTACTCTTCCACACAAATAGGCAATAATAATTCCTAAAATGCCACAATTTAAGTAAAACAAATTCCACATTATATTATCATTTTTTTAAAATTTAGTCAGGAATAAAAGATATACCTGTGGCTCAGGAAAAATAAACTGAGTAGAGCTCACATATATTCTCATTCTGTATAGAATGACATCTCCATCAACAACAATAAGATGATATATTTCTGTGGGAAGGGAAGTAATAATCTGCATACAGTCAATTGACTCCCCTCATCAGACAACATCGTACAGATTCTTACTTCATACTGTGTACAGATTTCAAGTCCATGCAAATTCACTAAACATGTTAAATATAAAATAATAAAGCTTTAATAACTAAATGGTAAAGAATATTTTATAACTTTGAGATGAAGAAAAAGTTAAGCACTGAACAGGGATATACAAACATTAATAACTTCTATTTACAACAGAGATTTTTTTTAATGCAGAAAAACATCAACTTTCAGGGTGTAAAAAATTGCAGCATCAATAAAAAGTTCTAGTTAATCGGAAAGACAACAATTGCAGAAGAAAATGCAATAGGAAGAAAGGGCAAAAATATTAAAAGATAATTAACAAAAAAGATAATTTAAAAAAATTTTAAAAAAGATAATTAAAAAAAAGATATTTAACTTACCAGGAACATATTTTCAGAAGGGTTTAGAGGACTGGCAAAATCTGAGTTAAAACCCTGAGTTGTAACCACCACAATCTATATATTTAAAAAAAAATGCTAGGCACAGTGGCATGCATTTTGTCTCTCAGCAGTAGGAAGGCAGAGATAGATATCTTGGGCTCATGAGCCAGCCAGCCTACAATGTTTTGAGAGCTCCAAACCAATTAGATACTCTGTCTCAAATACAAACTGATGGCATATGAGGAACATAATCTGGGATTTTCCTTTGCCTTCTACACTTACATGTATACACATGTACACATGTACATATCATCACACACGAATGGATATCACAATGCACATAGCAAATCAGCATTACATGAAACCTCATGTTCGACCAACGTCCATCTGTAGTTCATGGTTCAGTCCACTCTGGTATACTGATACAATGTTGCATAAGGTCATAAGAAAAGATAATAGATGTACACAGTGATGTAAAGAAACACCACAGATAGAAGTTTGAACTGAAGAAACCACAGAACACAAGAGGACACATCCACATGCACTCAAGCTAATCACACATATATTCTGTAAATGTTCTTAGGTACTCCTTCCTTTTTACGTGGAGATCCACTTTAAAAAACAAAAAGAGTATTTATAAGACTCAGACAGAATTATAAGATAGTATCTGTAAAGCCTACTGTAGACAGGCCATGGGTCTGGCTATGGTTTCTGCTTTACATACCAAATCATAGATACAAGGATTACTCATGAAATACAGATATGCCACACAATATATTCTACTGTGTCATTTCAACCATATAGGCATTTTGCTTGTAAATAGTTCAATGGAAAGTATATATAAAGTATATGCACTCAGGCATATTCACACACACACACACACACACACACACACACACACACACATATGCACATTTACAATCTCTACTAGGAATGAAGACTACAGGGGCAAACTGGAACATAGTGCCATTGAAGTCCCTGAGAGCTGCATAGCGGAAGATGAATTGCTTGACCTATGAATTACGTTTTGCATGTGTTCATAGTCCCAGGAGAACAAAGGTGTCTATAAAACAGCAGTTATCGGGGGATTGATGATACCGTGAAATGAGGCAGTAAGGCTCAACTTGTGAACACTACAACATGGTTTCCTTCCAAGGTCATCTTTTTATACGTCCCCATTACAAATGTGAAAAAAAATACAGATACTCAAAACTATAAAATTATAAGAAAGATATGTCTATTTTTATTAAACTTAAAATACTAAGATTTATAATTCAACGAACATGCCTACAAATGAAAGTGCAAATATAAGCACATGGTCCGTTTATATAGAGCCCCTCTCCAATTATGAAATGTACTCTCAACCTTTAAGACAGTCTGAGTAATTAGCACCATATGAAACATTCATAAAGGGCTTGAGCAAAGCATACAAGACAATTTTTAATTAAAAGCTAACAAGAAACCACGTTGAAACTAGCAAGAACGGAACTCGGCTTTTTAAGACAAATGCTACTACGTTATTTTCAAGAACAATAATACATCGTTGCTTATTTTATACATTTAAAACATAGAGATAAGTAAATGTGAATATGGTGCCAGGCATTGTCCTAAGGAATATTTACAAATATTAACACATATGGCTCCTTGTACAGTCTTTTCCAGTATTGAAATAGTCCCTGTTGGCTAGAAGATCCAGAACCCTATGAAGCTCAAGAAAGTCAGGAAGTTCAGCAGACTCTTGAGGATGCTCCCAATTCTGTAAGCAGTAAATTGCCCTTAGAAGAAGCAGACCCTCTGGTAGAGCTTCTTATAGTGTAAACAGAGTACTGCAACTTGGGCTAGCTTACAGCCATGTTGGAGCAGACTTTTTACTGATGCAGCTTCCCGAGTCACACACGTTCATGTAAGTAGCCCCTTACCTTTACTCCTGTATGTTACCTCAGTGAAATTATCAGCACACTAAACTAGATTTGGGTAGAATCTGTTCTTTGCTCTAATATTAGTGATGTGTATGAGAATAGTTTGATCCTCACTCTAGAAAAAAAAAACAATCACGCAATAACCTTAGACTAGCATTATTGCTATTGCATTTAGTGGTTTTTTTTTCCTTCAGGTTTATCAAGACAGGGTTTCTCCGTGTAGCCCTGGCTGTCCTGGAACTCACTCTGTAGACCAGGCTGGCCTCGAACTCAGAAATCCGCCTGCCTCTGCTTCCCAAGCGCTGGGATTAAAGGCATGCGCCACCACCGCCCAGCTGCATTTAGTGTGGTTTATGTGTAAGATATAGTCTGCTTTTTGTTTCTCCAGCATGTGTGTGTGCTTTTGGAGGAACTTCCTCTCTTATATTATGCTATTGATCATGTAGATCTTGGATTGCCAAATATCCTGTTCTAGTCACTTTGATCGCATCTGAAATGGAGCACCTGAGAAAGTCCATTGGTTTCTTGAACATTCGGACAGTGGTTTCTCCACTTCTCAAATCTGTGGCAATGCAAATGCAATGAATGATGAGAACAGAGAAAAAGGCAGGGGGAGAATTACATAAAAGGAAAATGCATGGTGAAAGAAAAGAAGGTTTCTTGGAAATACCCATTAGTTACAGCACAATTGTGGTAATGGGTAAAAAATGTGTCTGAGTTCTATTTGGAATCCAAGTCTTTCTTCTAGCATAATAATTTTAACCACAAGAGAGCTTATTACTGTAATAACATCAATCAAATTTGTCACAGTAAAATATAACTCTGTGTTCAACCTGCTAACACTGGCCTTAATATGAAATTGCATCATTTTAGAGAGAGGGAAAAGTAATTTGCTATTTTTTCCACAAATATGTAGGTGACATTCAAAATGGGTGAAAATAGAAAAGGGGAAACTATAGGTTCCTATGTATTGCAAGGTATATTTGACAAGAAAAAAAATTAGTCTCTACTAACCTAAAAGAAAATAGATGGTAAATATTTACCTAGTGTTGGCTTAAGGTCAGTTTTACAACCATCAGAGTCACAATGCTAGTATTTTATAATGCTTATATGTAGGACAGATGATTGTAGCAGAAGCAGAATGTTTATTTATAAAGGAAATATGACAGAAAGTGATTTTCTACAACTTGTTTTATTTAAAAATCAAACAGAATTCCCAAGGAACTAATGTCATTATTAATCCACAACAAATTTCAGAGGCACTGCAGAACTTGTTCATCCTTAAGCAGCAAGAGAGCCACAGAGATAGAATCCAATTCACATTCACATGCTTCCTGATACATTTATAGACTCGTGATTGATAGGCATGGCCAAAACAGGAAAACATAAGAATACTTAGAAACTAGTGAAGTCGTCTCATAGAGCACTCCTGAGGCAAGAGAAATTAAGAAGGTTTGAAGGAGGTGAAGAGTGGTGTGATCCAAACCAGAATAATGGAAGAAATTATTTAAATCATATTTTAAAGGAACATGTGGATTGTGAAAACATATGAATGAATCTAATGGCGTGCTAAGAAACCCTCCCAGGAAGCTTGGGTTTGGTGAAGTACCATAAAGTAATGATGCAGAGACTCAATCAGGGCTGGAAGATGATGTGAACCCAGGGAGATCTAAGGGATACTTCAAAGATAGACAAAGAACTCTAGCTTGATGGTGAATTTCCCTTTAAATGATTTATTTTTTGATGTGACAGGTCTTTTTGTCTATATGGATATATGTGTACTACACAAGTGTGTGAAGGCTGCAGAGGTAGGAAGAGGATGCCATATTCCCTCAAACCAGAGTATGAGCCACCACGTACTCACAACTTAACCCAAGTCTCCTGCAAGAGCATCTCTCTAGCAACTAAGAAAACTCCATTTGTTTATTAAAAATTCTTAAGTATTGTGGCATGCAAAATGCTTTGCATACAGAAGATAATTGGATATGTCAGCTTAGAAAAAAATAATATAATGGATAGAGAAAAAGAAACGTAACATCACATGCAAAAGAGAGGAGAAAATACGTTTGACTAAGCTTTACTTCTATTTCTAAAACAGTAAAACCTACCTTTCTGCTAAATGCCATTATTGTAACATAAGTTCCGTATGGTAATTGTTTTACTAAAGAACAACTCCAAATCAATAATGAGCCAGAGAAACAAAATGGCTTTACTAAAAAGGTGGTAAAATGCTTAGCTCCCAGTAAGACAGTGAAATGTTTGCATCTAGAGGTCACCTTCTGTCAAAAGAAATGACTTTTTGATCACTTGTGCAAGAGAAAGTTTAATTGACTTTTATTTGTTAAAAGTAATTTTATTTCTTAAAAATCATCGAAAGCAACAATGTTTCTGATGCCATTTCAGTTAACTAGTTCAGCAACGTAGTAGAACTATTTAAAAGATATTAGAAGTAAGTCTGTGTCCTTTATCACTTTGTTAGGCTAAGCCTTCAGAGAATATCTAAATGTGATAAAGAATCAGGAAGAAGCTAGAAGTATCTGTGTAAGCCAGCAGGCCATGATGACATTATGGCCTTGGATGAAAGAGAAAAGAAGTAAAATCAGCTGAAGATGGTCTAGATACCCAAGCACTGTAAGAAAATAGAAACAAAGGCATTGGAGTTCCAAAGCCAAGGAAGGAAGCTATAAGATGTATCACATAGGGCCCAGGAGGGTTTTCTTCAGTATTATGGGTCTTGGAGTAGAGAGAGGGAGAGAAAGAGACAGAGAGAAACAGAGACATAATCAGAGAGAGACAGAGACACAGGGAAAGGAACAGAGAGAGGAAGAAAGAGGGAGGGGGAAGTGATTTTATTTTTGATGAAAAATATGTATCTGAGCTATGTATGCTCTATTGGGAACCTAGCAATTCCTTTACTTTGAACTTTCCTACATTGTAGCCCAAAGGCCGACTCCCCAGGTCACACAGTAAAATTACTCATATGGCAGGCAAATATGACTTCTGGTAGACCTCATGTCTAGAGTCTATACACAATTATCACATTTTACAAACACAGCAGCACAAAACCTGACCTAGTTTCACTTTTCAATGTGCTCACTGCTTACCCTGTTTTTATTTTGTTAAAATTTATGTTTTAATATTCATAGAAAAAGTCAAACTCTACCCTCAGACTCTACCCTCAGAGTATTATAACTTTATTTTTCATAAACTTCATAATATCCACTATTCAAACCATTCTACAGGTCATTTCCACCTTGGCAGTTGATTATCTTATATCTGAATGCATCAATCCCTTTCCTCAAAATAGTGCTGATTGCTGAAAATCTTAATAATCTTACTTTTGTTGTTCTCCAGTCTTTATAGATTTATGTCTAATTCCCTAAAGCAAGATGTGAATGTTCATTATTCTATTGTTAAAATGTTGAATAGGGATAGATCCTAAAATAATGATAAATATACAGCTAATAAATACATAGTACAGGGAAACTTTAATACTGAATTAACTATTACTTTTCTCCATAGTGAGCATAGAGTAGCTGGTTACAAATAACTTCCCCCTCCCTGTCTGGCAGTCATCTGCTTCTCTCTTCAATTGCTCCAAGTACTCCTCTTTCTGTTCTACTGTCAGTCTCTTTCCAGTGGCGGAAGAAAAGACATCGAACCTTAACTTTATAACAGCAAAAATACAGTTTACCAGAAGTAGACGATCTCCTGTTGCTGAAGCTGTGTAAGGTTTGTAAGTCTAGATTGTTTAGAACTCTCTTGAATGTGTCATTCCTATGCTTGGGAAGCAAACATTTGATTTGTTAGCAGCGAGCATGCAAAACGAGCGAAATGGCGTATAGAGGTTGCTTGTAGAGATTGCAGTTGACAAGGAAAAGGAAATGTATACAAGAGACAACAACAACAACAAAAACCCTAAATAGCACAAACTGAATGAAGTACGGACTTTGAAGAAAATTACAGGAAGAAGAAGGCTGTGAATCAAAGAATTCGCTGATTGTATACATTAGGAGAGACTTTCAAGGAGGAGTGGTGCAGGAATAAATAGAAGCTAACTAGTCGGAACTGGGAGTCGTTCCAGAGAAGTAAGGGATAGAGCTTTCCAGTGGAGGAACAGATAAGGAACCCCTGGAAGACACAAAGCAGACCCTTAGGGCCAGAAGGAACATCCCACCAATAACAGAAATCACATCGCCTAGGGCCTTAGAAACGAGGTGAAGCTTTATTTAGATAACAAATCACATTCTGAATTGCATACATTAAGTGTGCCTATGAACTTACGGCTGTTGTGAGACCATGCACAAGACACATAGAAGCCTAAGCACTAAATCCCAGCACGGAGAATTGTGTTGGGTGTGAATCTCCACCCAGAGCTGAGCAGCCACTGGTAAGTGGCAGCAGCTAGGGTAGAGAAGTCAGTTTTCTCTGAGTGTAGCCCCTTGCCAGCTCTCTGCTCTCCAGTGGAAGGCCATGCATCCAAGAATATTTTATTGAACAAATTGGTCTCAATGGAGGAAAGACATGGCACAAAGTATGATGGGCAGGAAGTGAGGGGCTGGCTCCAGAAAGGGTTGGGGGAGGGGAATATGACCAAGACATAAAAACATAAAATTTTTAATCTCTTTTGCCCAGTGCTTCTGTTAAAATATAAATAAATAAAATAAAATCTGTCTTTTATTTAGGCTCAGCCATGTTTAAGGTTGCCAAAAATAGAAGAAAAGAAGAAAAAAAAAAGCAAAAAGTAGAGATCCCAGCAATTGAATTAGTTGAAGTAGGAGCAGCAGATTTTGCAGGTGCTGGGATGAAGAATGGCAGGACCTAGATATAATGAAGATTTAATTACATACTTAATACAATTAAACCATGAAGCCAGGAGGGAACATAAATATTAAACTATGTCATCTGTGCTTCTGGGGTGTTAGAAACATTTTCATATTTAGAGACTTAGCTTCTATTATCAGTGTCAATATCTATAACATCTTATAATATTTCATATGGATCTCACTAATGGAATTAGAAACAAAGTCGGGTGGCAGAGCATGTGAATGCTCCCTCACTGGCAAAATACGTTGGCAGTGTGAGCTCACCATGTGGTACTTTGCAAGTCCTCTCCTGGCCTGAATTACACGACTGCCTTCTGAGAGGGAAAACTAATTTCTATGATTGATGCTATATACTTCCTGAAAGTTTACGGATATGACCAGATAAGAGAAAAGCAAGTGCACATGAGTTGCTTTTACCATACTCATTAAAGAAATAATTAGGAAGTACAGTTGGGAGTCCCTGTATTTGGCACAGAGGACAAATGTATATAATAATCACTTCATTAGGTCAGCAAAGCCTTTATTTTTCTGCTGTAACTATGGAGTCCCAAAGCCTGATTTAATATTTGACTCAATTAACTCTCTCCCTATCAGTTATGCTATTTTGGGAAAGAGAATAATTGGACATGTTTATTTCATTTATAAATGTTTGTAAAAGTGTTGGTCCTAGCATTCTTGTTTTTATTTTATTCATGTTCTTGATGATGGATAATCTTGAACAAGATATAGATATAGATATAGATACAGATACAGATACAGATACAGATACAGATACAGATACAGATA
>JANHMN010000019.1:38383353-38403275 GCA_030674055.1 Rhabdomys pumilio
AGATACAGATACAGATACAGATACAGATACAGATACAGATACAGATACAGATACAGATACAGATAGATAGAGATAGAGATAGGTATTAGATACTATATTTTATATGTATAAATCTTTTTGCACTCTTTAGCACTTTGCATTATACACAACTGTTTAATTTGGACAACTATTCTTTGAGAAAGCAATCTCAGACACCTTGGTTCATCATGTGGGAACTAAGTTGCTGGCATTTGGGGGCATGGAGAAAGCAGCACCTTCTAATCAAGCAGTAAGCATCAGAAAAGCTCATCCAGACTGGGAACACAGGATTCTATGTATCCATCTCTCAAGCTGAACAAACTCTCTTGAAGAAATATTACCCCTATCCTCAGATCTGTGCCTGAATCATGAGGTAATGATCAGAAGGAAATAGAAGACTTGGTTCCAAGAAAACAACATTTCCAACAATTTGGCACACATTTGGACCATGGTGATATAATTCTTGACCTGGAGCAGATGATGTGGAATAAAACCAACACAGTCTAGGAAAACACGCGATAAGACTCCCTTCTCAGGTGATTCCAAATTATGTCACATGGACAATGGAAAGTGGCAGAACATTTGAAAAATTTTTGAACATTGTTTTTAAAATGTATTTTGTTTGAAGGGGCTGAATATGTTTGAACTTTAGATTGCCAAAAGTCTTCCTTCGACCATTTTTATACTATGTATCAAATAATTTTGAAAGTACAAGCATAATACTTAAAAATAACTGAAAATGATAAAGCCTGTGGCCTAAACATTGAGAGACATTAAATCAGTTTGATATAACTGTAGGGTAAACTGGCATTGAATAATATATTTACTGATGACATTATGATATAAAATATAAATTATCTAATGGCAAAGCAAATGCTCCAAAATTATGAATGTAAACTTTCAATTATGCAAAAACTCTGCAGTAGTGATGTAAAAAAGTAGTAAAAAATAGATTATTGTTGTTATTTCTATATAGGAGTATTTTCTATCCTGTGTTTATTATTTTCCAAAATGTCTCTAAAATGTTTCTAAATTCTAGACTCTCACAGTGTAATATAATAAATCAAGTTGTTAATAAATCAAGGTTGTAAAGTTTCATTAAGCAAATTTCTAGATTAGTTTGGTCTGTAGGCATGTCTATGAGGGGATTATCTTGATAATACTAATTGAGATGGGAAAGCAGTCCCACCCTAGGAGAAACCATTCCCTAGAAAGCAAATGCTGAACTACGTAAAAGCGGAGAAAGTTAGATGAGCACTAGCATTCTTACAAAAAACCCACTGTTCTCCACCATTTGTGGTGACTACAATGGAAGCAATCTCCCAAGCTCCTGATGGGATAGGGTGTTTGCAGGGAGCAAACCAGGGGATAACTTTGGAAATGTAAATTTTTTAAAAATTCAATAAAAATGAGATATCAGTTTTTTTGTTTGAAATTACATTTTCAAGAATATGAATTCATGAATTCAATGCAACTCATGTGCTTACGTGTAGGATGATATTTAAGCCAAGATAGAAAGTGGACTGGAGTGATATGCTTTCAAGATTGGGAATATCAAAGGTATATTAAAAACCATGTATAAGACAGTCAAGATAGTGTACCAGTGAGTATGCCTCAGTTTGGGACATATAACATCCAGGATTGAAAGATGGTAAATTTCTGTTTATGTCTTCAGTTCAGGGTACTTTATCAAGACATGCTAGGCATAATTGGATTTCCCACCGTTGTTATCAACCACAACCTCATGAAAAAAAACCTCCAACTAATGTTATTCAAGCCCAGTCAATTCAGAAGTGTGAGCTACTACTACTTATTCTTTCAGGGCATTATGCTCTAGTTATGTAACAAGCAAATGGATAATAAATGCTTACATGATGATAATCAAGAATGAAGAACTAGTATTGGCAGAATACCAGTACACTAATGCCATTTTTACGGGGTGAGGTTAGACTTCAACACTCATACAGCACTCGAGGGGTTAAAAGGTGCATTCGTGTGCTTTCTCGTTTGCTCCCTATTGCTGTCATTGTGGCACAGAGGAATTCAGTCACATTCCTCATTTAAAAAAAAAAATGAGAAAATCAAGCTTGTAGATTTAAGTGATTCACTTAGAGTTAGAAAAACAAGCAGAGGTAGTGACTAGCCTTGAATACTAAGGAAAGTCAAATGTATGTAAATTGTAATTGGTGTTCCATTGCTCCAAGAACTGGGAAATGGTGGAAAGATTTCATGTTTGCCATGAGCTTACTATGAACCACTTTTCCCTGAAGATCCTAGAAGACACATGGTTATCGTTCTGTCCCTAAAATTACTCTATGTGGCATTGCTTATCTCAGTCAAACACATACTCACTCACTCTCTCCCTGACTCTGTCTCTGTCTCTGTCTCTGTCTCTGTCTCTGTCTCTCTCTCTCTCTCTCTCTCTCTCTCTCTCTCTCTCTCACACACACACACACACACACACACACACACACACACACACACACACCATTGTTGAGTTTGAAGACTTAAATTGTTCATAGCTGTGCTTCTTCTTAATGCATCTAGCAAAGGTTTAGCTTTACAGTGAACAAAGTACAATTCACCATGTTAGCCCAGTTGTGTTGACGGCAGAATGAGCGGCTTCCACAGGAAGCAAAACATGATATCATGGTGTGTGTCTGTGTGCTCAGGGTAAGAAATGTGAGTATACAGTATGAATATTCATATAGAAGGCAGGATTATCATTGGAAAATGAAGAAGTGGGAGTGGCACCACACTGCTGGTGATACTTGCTAAAGTCACAATGAGAGCTTCTTTTAGACATGGAAAAATGCAAAAATGGTAATAAAGATGAGATGTCTGAGTGAGAGACTCCTCATATGAGGAAAGTCTGTAAATAAAAGGGATTTTGAACCTCTGCGCTCTCTGGACTCACCAGTCACAGCAGAAACCACACAGGTATAGTTGGGTCACCTTTAGGTAAACTCTTAAGTTGTTTCCCAGAGGCTCCCCATTATGTGTTGGTGAGACTAGGGATTCATTAGAATATTGACTTAAAATATGATCAGATTGTCACATTTATTCAAAACTGCTTATGAAGGTGACTTGGAACAAAAAGATACATTCTGGAATGTTTAAATCTGTGATGTTTAAAAACCCACAGGAAAACAGACTATTCCAAATTACAATGTCTAACACCTCCACAACAGCAAAACAGAGACAAAAATCAACCTTTATCAATTCTATTCAGCTCTTCTAGATAAAGTATCTAAGCTAGTCGAGGGCAGACTAAGCATGAAATGTAGATATTTTTATTTCCTGGGGTTCGAGAAGCTTAATCAGTGATTATCATCATTGTGAAGAATCCTAAAGAGTTGTTACATGATTGCCATAGCTTTTCCTGTGAGATAATTTCAAAGGTGAGTATGAGTATGCCTGTCTTAGTGTGTATGTGTGTGTGTGTGTGTGTGTGTGTGTGTGTGTGTGTGTGTGCATGTGTACGCATGTGTATGTGCATGTGAGTCTGTATGTTGAGTACATTTGTGTGTGTGTATGTATGTACACATGTGTTCATTAAAAAAAGGAGTTAAAATAAGGATAAAACAATGATTGAAATATCAAGATAAGGAAAAAGATACTGCCTCTTCAAACAATTGTTTATCCCAAATGGAAGCACACATTACCCTGCTCTGACCTTATGCATAGTAAACATTTTTAAATCACTGAACATTTCAGTAGCTTCAGTTTGAGTTTTCATTAATAATTAAAAAAAAGTTTTACTTCAGTTAAAACTCTTTATCTTGAAGAAATAAGCAACGGAGACATCATACAATAATGTATAATTCTGTAACATTCTTAAACACCCCCCCCCCGTCCTCCCCACCAAAGAATTCACAATTCAGAATGAATGTATTCTCCTTTAAAAATCATGTCAAAGCTCCTAACCTATCCAAGGTGATGGCTTTAGGATGTGAGACTTTGGGAGAGAAAGCTGCCAGAGAGGTAAGAAGAGTTACTGAGTGCCAGCCTCCATAGGAAGACACATTTGGTAATTGTCATCTCGCAGACCAGGCTCTCATCAAGACTGTATCTGCTTTGATCTTTTCATCTTTCAAAAATGTAAGAAACAAATCTCAGTTGCTTTTAAGATGCCTGGATTAAGACATTTTATTACAGAGGCCTGCACAGAATAATGGAAAGCTTGAATAAACTTTAATCTGACCTTATGAATGTGAGATATTTTTAAAACACTGACGTTTACAGAACCTACAAATAGATTCATGTTTTTTTTTTTAAGGGTGTACTTTCTTAAAGGAACTTTGATCTTAAACAACCAAGAAAAAGGAGATGCGACCATAGCATATAATTCTCTAGAATGTTCATAAAACTCACAATGCAGAATCTATATACACCCACACACGACCTAAATCTAACCACCTATTGCTGAAACCTGACTGTTTTGGGGAAATGTATCAGAAAATCCAAAAGATTTAATACCTTTATGCGATTTCTTTACTTTCACTAAACATTAACACAGTTTAAAACATGTTTATATACACTGAAGGGAAATAAAGCACAAACATTTTTTAAATTATTTTTATATTTTTAAAATTAGGCTGAGAACTAGCTTTGATTTGTTACATAAAACAATTGACTATAAACAAACGCACAAAGCCAACTAAAATCTACCAGAATTTATTTTTGTGACTAAATTATTTATTTAAAGAATAACATTCATTCGGCGGAAATCTTCTTTTAAGAAAAGCAGATATCAGCATTTAAGGTGGGAAGGGAGACAATTTTCTTTCTGAACTCCAGACAGATGATAAAGAAATGATTCCTTTTAAGATTTTGAAAATTAGAGCCACAAATATAAGTTGTTCTAGGTGGCCGACATCATCATTCCAACCACAAGAGCAGCACTTAATTCATTACTTGAAATATTAAACATATTCCAAAACAAGCAAAAGGTGCGTATGAATTCTGTGACTGACTACATAGTCCAAATATTCTATGGTTTACTGAAATCTAGGTGGAAATAGAGATTGTTTTAGTAGTATTTAGAAAATAAATAAATAAGTCAAAAATCTATGAATGTTCTAAACATTCCAGATACAGGTGAAATAAATAAGGAGAGGCTATCAACTATTATTTTTTAAGCATTTAAAAAATTAAAATACGATGCGTAAAATGTAATCCATTTACATTTTTAATTTCTGAAAACCATGTTATAGCTGAACGCTGATAGAAGTTAGTTTAAAGCAAGCATCTTTTAACAAGGAACGTTTTAGGCTCGTCTGTCAGTTTAAGTTTTAAATGATATGATGCTGGAAACTCTGATGTAAAAGGACCTACAACTATGTTTTGTAACAAGGCTTTCTATTATTTTTAAATTTTTTCCCCAGTCTTGACATGTAAACACATGGTTTTACAGCTAAATATAAATTAGTTTTACTTTCTGTAAAATAAAAATAAATCTGTGGGAATTTTAATGGTAAGAAAGGTGAATTAGACGCACATCTTTTTATTTTTATTGAAAGAGTATGAGGTACCGCTGGTGTCAGGGGGTGAAAAACACCAAACAAATAACTTTGTTGTCTATAAAAGAAACAAACTATAAATTGAATTCAACCGATCTTAAATATTTTTGGAAAGGTGGTGAAAGCAAGCTTCAGAGTTAGTGAAACTGTGTTAAACCCTATAACTAACAAGTAGTTCATTTTTAAAATACCTCAAGTTTTTATGTCACAAAGCATCATAAAACAAGAACGAAAAACATTTTAGTTAGAAAGTGTTCAAAGTCTATGTCAGGTGCTTCCCTGAAAAAATTTGTAGACATTGAAGGAACATGTGAAGATTTGTAGACATTGAAAGGAATACGTGCTGAACAGTTTTAGCCATTAGAGGTTGTTAAAGTTAGGTTTGGTTCTTCCTTTTTCACCCCATGCTGCCAGAAATAAGACTCAGACTCAAAATACATTTCCAAATACTTTAGCCATATAGTTAGGTTCTACTCTGACTAGATCATAACTTAACTAGCTTAAATATTTTAACCTACATTCTTTCATGTGTCTGGTTACCTGTACTCACGTACCATATGCCCATCTCCTCATATCTTCCCAGGGGATCTCTTACCTGGCTATATCCCAGAATTTCTTCTCCTCCCAAATGTCCCACCTTCTGTTTCCTTCCTAAGTCATAGGCCATGCACTTTTTAATTGTCAGACAATACACAAGGTATTCTCTCTACAACTTCCCATTTCGTTCCAATAAAAGGCTCTTTTTCCTTCAAATATAAATTGAATATAACTATAACTATTGTGAAACAATTATGAAAACTGTAAGGTATTATATATGCATTTACAATGTCCAGTCCATAGTAATTGGCAATGTTAAAAAAAAAAAAAAAAACGTACTATTATCTATTATTTTAAAGTGTTTAAAGTTTTGTACTTAACTCAGCCTTTACCCTAATTTGTAGCCCTGGCTGTCCTGGAACTCACTCTGTAGACCAGGCTGGCCTCGAACTCAGAAATCTGCCTGCCTCTGCCTCCCATAGAATAACTTCTTTAATCCTAAAAAACCTTAAATTTACAGTAAGATTATGACAGTCTAGTCTTCAACCCCATCAGAGACCTAACAAGGAATGTTACCTGACTATGTAGGAAGAGCAAGGATGCAGCTTCTAATAATTATTGAAATACCAGAGACAGCTAATTGCCTGGATAGTTCCCAATATCATCTCTAAAACGTTGGAGTATCTATTTTTAGCCTTCTAGCCCAGTAGATCTGATAGACTTTTTGTGAAGCAGGAATTATGAAGGCCTAGGTTACCCTGTACTGGCAGAGTTTGGCAGTTGACTTCCCTGCATCCATTTGTCCTTTCTGGACAGATTTGTCTATAGTTGAAGCGTGGGCATTTTCTTTGCCCAGTGGCTAGGTTGCCACAATTGAAGCAACTCCATATGAAGGTTATAGATTCTCATCAACTTCTTAGAAATGAAACGGGGGTATTATCAGGAGACAAGTCTTGTCTCATAGTTCAAAGACTTTCAGGGGGTCTTCTATCAAATCTGATTTTATCAGTTTGAATGGACTTCCTAATTTTCCTTCTCCTGTATGGATATATGCAAAGCGCCTTCCCAAGAATAACAGGTTTTGCTCTCCATTCTGAGAGTAATATATCTTTGAAATAAACAGCTGATAGGTTCTTTTCTATAACCTAATGTCTCTCAGTAGACGTTGTTGTTAATTAACATTTAAGAAATAGAACATAAATAAACCATTATGTACTCTATCTTTTGGGGGGTTGGGTACCCTATTATGTTTATTAAGCATTTCTTTTAAACTAGGATTAGATCTTTCAGCAACTGCTTGTCCTCTAGAATTGTGTGGTGTGAGGCTGTTAGCTCTCTCGTGCGTGGGCAGCCGTGGGTCCTGTTGGGCGGAATTGTGGTTCCAGCGTGTCCACTGCACCAGGCCGCTGGAACTGTGGCTCCAGGAAACAGAAACGCAGGAATTTTGACTGAGTTCATTCGGGGGGTGGGGGGGGAGGGCGGAGGGCAGTGGTTTGCCCTGGCCCCGTGGGTGCTAGGCTCCCGAGGGGGATCTCCCAGCCAAGACAGCTGACCAGGAGACCATTGGTCTCAGTCTTTGGGTTCCCAGATGCCACTGGGGGCCACAGAAGAACAGAGAAGCAAAAGGAACGAAGGGGAAGGGAGCCCCAACAGTGTCCCTCGGTCATAGACTCCATTAATGCACTCACTTGGCTGGATCAAGGCTCCGATTGGCTAGCTTGGTTGAATCGGTGGCCTCCATGGCTTAAAAATAGACCAGCCCTTCAGAGCTCAAAGCTGTTGCCCATTGAAATCTTGAATATGTGTCTATAGTATAACACACATATTTCAATTTACCAAACTCTGTAAAATCAATCATTCCCGTTTGCCAAATTTAATTCCTCTGAGTACCTTTAGGGTTACTTTCTGCGGGTTAATGGAATTTAGTTATATAAAGAACGGGTAGGGGATTTTCCAATTATTTCCTTGGGTTGTTGCCAAGTGATAAAAAATACTTCCTTCAAGACGTTTATTATTAACATGGTGTTCTTTATGAAATGCTGGAGCTTCTAGCACGTATCCTACCAATGGCTGCTCACTTTCATCACTACCTTGTGCTATAGGGCCTGGTAGACCCGTATGGGATCTGATATGGGCTATAGAAAAGAGATGACTTCTGAATCTGATCACTTGATGCAGTTGAATAAACAGTTAAGAAGTCAATTTAGAACCATCCTGAATAAGTTCTGCAATTTCTATAGGCAAAACAACTTTTTTAGCATACAGTCAGGTACTATATTAAGAGTCTCTTGAAAATCTAATAATGCTATAAGGATTTCACATAATTCTGATTTTTGAAACTGAACTATAAGGATTTGCATCAGTGTAAAATATAGGGGGCTCCAAAATTGAAGTTCTTTTTATTATCTGAGGGAGACTCCAAATAGTTATTTTTAGAAACTGAAATCACTTGCTTTTGGGGTGGTTGTTAATTTCTCACCCCAAAATTTAATGCAAGCTTTTTGCCAATATTTTTCTTGTATGCATAATGTGGCAATTTCAGTATTAGTGAAAGGTACCACAATCTCAGCTGGATCTATTCAGGCTAGTTGATAAAATCTCATTGTTTTCTTTAGAATCAATTCAGAGACCTTTTTTATTATATAGGTTTTTAGTTTTTACTTTGTGTGCTGAAAATATCCATTCTAATATGTAATCTTCCCTCTGCATAAGAATTCCTGTGGGAAAATGAGTAGAAGACAAGATAACTAAGATGCCAGCCATATTTGGATCAACACCATCTAGATGTGTATTCTGTAGTTTCTTTTCTGTCTAAGCCAATTCCATTTCAGCCTCAGTTGAACATTTTCTTGGGCCATTTAAATATTTATCATCTTGTAAGGTTTGAAATAAATTACTCAGCTCTCGAGTAGCCACACCAATTGTAGGCTGAAGCCAGTTAATATCTCCCAATAAGTTTTAGAAATCATTAAGAGTTTAATTTGTCTCTCTTAATTTGTGCTTTTTGGAGTCTATCTAACATTTTGTGGACTCATTTTATATCCTAGATAATTAATAGAATCTCTTCTTTGTATTTGTATAAGGGCAATTTATAATCCCCAACAAGGCAATGTGTTTTTTTTTTTTTTTAATTTCATCAAACATTCTTTCCAAGATATTTATAATTCTTAATAAGTCATATAATGGTAAATTATGGATTGAGGAAACTGTTTATTAATTATTTTCAATGGATGTTGTATTAAATATTGTCACAAGGTAGGACTGTTTAGCATTCCTTGTGGTAGGATTTTCCAATGGTATCTCCTTATTGGGGAACTTTTATTAAAAGTACATATTGAGAAAGCAAACCATTCTTTATCATATTTGTGTAAAGAAATTGTGAAAAAGCAATCTTTTCAATCAATCACTTTGATAGGTCTCTAGAAGAATATTCACAGAGTTGATCACTACAGAGAAGTCTGAGCTTTGAGAATCTTATTCTATTTTTCATTTTTATTTTTAGCTGTTCCATAGAATCTATACTGCTTCATTAATGAGGAAGAAATCCTCTCTTATGACTTACATATCTTAGTCATTTTGTTAATCTCAATATACATTTCAATTAAGAGAGGCAAGTGTTAAATTTCCCTTCCCTCTATTATGAAACAGTTTAACCCATACTTGAGGTATTTGATGAATGCATCATCACGTTATTATCTCAATTGTATTAGGGATTTTATCTGTGATTAAATGGCATGACCAAAAGCAACTTAGAAAGGAAAGGGTGTATTCTACCTTACAACTCAGGTCACAAGCCATTGTCAGGAGACACCAGGTCAGAAACTCAAGGCAGGAACTTGCAGATAGGAATTGAAGCAGAAACCACAAAAGGATGTGGTTACTGGCTTCCTTTCCATGACTTACTCAGCCACCAGGACCACTGTGGTGATGTCCACAGTGAACAATAATAAGAAGAAAGGAAAGTGAAATACCATCTTGACCACAAACTAATTTGGTGGGGACATTTTCTCAGGTGAGGTTTTCTCTTCCAAAATGACTACAGCTGCTATCAACTTGCCAAAAAACTAACCAGCACATAAATAAAGAGAATGTGTTGAATATAATTTTTGCCGTTATGCCTTTACTTTCTTCTGCTATGCTAGATAGTCATGACATTTACTCAACTGCAAACTTGTTTTGAGAACTCAGAAATACTGCTTGGAAGCCTAGAAAAATCTGGCCTAACGGCTGTATACATTTTTCTTATGCTTCCAATTAGCTTACAATGATATGGAAAATCATTTCATATCCTTCTTGTTTGACTTAAAATGGTATGTGAACACACACACACACAGACACACACACACACACACACACACAGACACACACACACACAGAGACACACACACACATACAACTTACATAAAATTCAAATTTCTGCAACAGATAGCTCATGGTAGTTTAGAAAAACTGCTGGCCTATTTTCAAAAGCAGGGAATGAACTGTTGTTCAGTGCTCAGCATCAGAAATCAAGAGACAGTTTTAGTGTTTATGACAAGAGGTTTCTGTGAATCCCAAAGACAAAAAAAAAGACAAAAAAGAAAAAAAAAAAGAAAGAAAGAAAGAAAGAAAGAAAGAAGGAAAGAAAGAAAAGGAGGGGAAAAAATCAGTGTCCAGAATCCAAAGAACACAAGAAAGTAAGGAAAAGGAAATAAGGGGTCAGCGTTGCTGACAGGAAATGCTTCTGTAGCTCCAATTGATTCTGTGGGTTCCTGGAGGGCTGAGCTTCTTTCGGAAACATAAAGGTACAGGTCATAAGCAGAAAATACGCATCACATATAGAATCAATTGTTACCCCACAGTAGATCTCAAAGACTGTTGAGTGAAGTCCAGAGCCCTTTAAGCAAGAATTCTTTAAAGTTATCTCCCTTGTAGTTGTCTATCGAAATCGTCATTGCCGTTTGCCTCAGGAAACCCTTGTTTCTACAATACAGCGGTGTTTATAGAGCTGAAAAGATTATTAGAAGTCGTGTAAGTGTGTTAAGTAGTTAGCCTTGAAAGAATGTGGAAATGCAAGGTTACCTTCATTATCACACCGCCCACAAACCACAGCGAAGGGAAGCCAGGGCAAAATGAAGCATGGTTCCCTTAAAGTCAAGTTCACTTGCAAATTGTACTTTGTACCCGAATTGTGTTTAGTGGTAGGTCTGCCATCTAGTGGTCATTTGAATAAATGGCTCCTGATCATAAATCACAAGACATGAAAATATCATAGGTAGCTCACATAAGTCAGGCCCTTTTCTGGCCTAGTATAAGCAAGCTACAAGATTTCACTGGTGGTAGAGAAAACAAATTATAATTTGGAAAATAATTAAATATGAGTACGCTGTGTTAACATGCTACGAGTGTAAAGCTGGAGCGTGAACAATTCTGTTTTTCATTGATGCCAAGTTTAAATTAAATACATGTTCAAAACAGTCACTGGGTTAAAAATAACTTAACTTTGTAACTTATAAATCTTATTTGTATGTGTGTGTGTGCGTGTGTGTGTGTGTGTGTGTGTGTGTGTGTGTGAGCGCACATGGCTGTGTATGCATGCCATGTGTTTGAGGGTTCCTGGGAGTCAGCGTCAGCAGAGGGCATCACATCACTAGGAATCAGAGTTGCAGGTTGCTATGAACTTCCTAAGCCAGGAGCTAGGAACCAGTCTTCTGGAAGGGCAGCAAGCTGTCTTAATCACTGAGCCATCTCTCCAACCCCATGCAGTAACATTTTATTGGCTGTTTCTTTTGATTTGCCTTGCTGTCTTATATTTCAGTCCAGCTGATATCTTGTCAGGTTTTAACATAAGTACATGGAGTAAAACACAAAGAAATTGTTTGTTCTGTACTTAGATATGCACTTCCTGCCAAGGTACAGAAGAAGCAGGAGTTATGTAAAATGTGAACCCAGTTTCAAAATTTAAACTCTACAGCAAGAAAACAGCTTATTTGTTCTCTCTGGAAAAAAAGAAGTATAAAAACTAAATTATTTTTAATTAGTTTTGATTTATTTATTAGTAGAAGTTACTAGTAATGATAGACTTTCAATTCTCACTTTCCTGAATAATTTTCAGAGCTTGATAATCCCAGTCCTAGGTTCCAACAGTACACTACTAGCCTGGTAGCTTATATTTCTAAAGTCCTAGTATAATAAAATGGTTTATTCCTGTGATTGAAAGAGGCATTTGCACATTGCCTAATAAGTACATTGAGTCTACCTAGAGAAACTTTCACTAGGTTGAATTAATCAGAAAAGCATAGAATATTCACATTTCAATTTTCCAGTTGTTATTTTTATTTATTTGTTCTGTTGGCTGGTATACTTAAACAGAAATTATATCTCCTTCCCAATTATAGCTCCTTTGACATTCTAATCAATTAGAGTACAGTCATTGATATAAATAATATAAAATTCAATAACTATTAGGCATGTTTTTCATTATTGTTGCATTTGGTTAATTTCCCCTTAGGCTTATTACTGCTTAAAATAGAGGAACGGCATCACAATGTACAAACATAAAATAAAGGCAATTTTATAATTGCTAATATCGTGTAAAAATGTTCCATAGTAACTCAAATTCTGAGTGCTAACATCCAACAAGTATTTACCAAATAATATAATCATTCCTCCCGGAAGCTTAATCTTTCATATCCTGTGGAGCACAAGTGCTTTTAATACAAGAATATACCGCATTGCAATCGGTATGGATGCGGCAAGGTCATGAACACCCTGCAATACAAGGCGTGAATATCTTTAATTCTGGGAGTAGCTGTTCTTATTTCTAGAAATCTCGTGTGATTTATGCAGATTCACTCTGTTTTGGAATGGAACGTTTCAAAATCGGGAAATTAATTACCTTTTCCCATGTAATCTGTCTACTTTCTAATAAACTACCAAACTATTCAGAGACTCATAACAACCAAAAAAAAAAAAAGAAAAAAAAAAAAAACCAACACAAAACAAATGGCCAAGAAGTAGAGACATGTTAAAACCTCTTATCGGGAAATATTGTTATTGTTATTTTAATGATACAGAAAAGTGAATGAGCTTATCAGCTTTTATTTGTAACAAAATTTCTGGAAAAAAAAAAAAAGAAGAAGTGGAAACAAAACACATTTATTCAGGGCTACAATCTCTGTGGTTTTCAGTCAATGATCAGCTGTCAGCATTGCTTTTCAACCAGTTTATCCTGGCAGGAATGCAAGACTGAGATGTAACCTTAGGTTGCCAGAGCGGCTTCAAAGGCTCCTCCACAATGGCTTAACTTTCTCCCCTTAGGCTCCACCTTCTTATGGTTCAGCTTCCTCCTAAAGGCACCACAGCTTGATGTCCAAACTTAACACTCAGACTCTTAGGAGGCCTGTGAGATCCAGCCTACTGAGGTCACCCAGAGGTTTGAAATCATGCTCCCTAACAATTGAATATTCTCTTTGGTCCAATTCCCAAATTCCCAAAATGCAGCAATACGCTCAACCTGACAGGATTTCTAGTGATTAGAAAAAAAGAGAGTCAGCATTCTACAAGAACTTGTAAAGCTAGTTCTGCTACATCAAAGGTAGTTATTTCCCTCATTACCCAACAAAAGGGAGAAAAGTCACCTGTGGTACTTATTAGCATACCAAAGCTCAGAATGGCCTGCAGAATCCCTCAGTGTCTCAAGTATCTAGTACAGATTCCAGAGTTCATGGTAAAGTAACATCGTACTTCTTACCTTGTTGCCAACCCAAACTCCCTCCTCTCTTGCGTTTCTCTCCTCCAACATACTGTTCTTATAACCCTGCTATTGTAGGACTTTTGGGTCTCGGTTTAAATTTAAGATTAAAAGAATCCCACCGTCCCAGGACACATCCCTGGAGGGGCACATTCCTTAGTCAGAGGACACTTGCTAGATTAACATTCAGAAGAGGAAGGGAGGGGCTGATTAACATTCCTCCTCGGAACACAAGGAAGAGAACCCACCTGCCGGTGGGGAAGGCCCAGAGCACAGAGACACATTCCAGGATGGGAGGTGGTCAGGAAGAAAGTAATGTGGGAATCTGAGTCACCTATAGACCAGACCTGAGAAGGTCAGCCTCTGTGGCCCTTTGCAGTTGCCCTCATTTACTCTGTATAAGAACTGCTCCCAGCTTTTTTTCCTGTGTTCTCTTGCCTGCATGCAAAAGAGCCCTGGTGCACCAGTATCATTAAACATCATATTGTTACAACGAATCCCATCCTTGTGAGTTTCTGAGGGAGCATGTCTTCTGGTTTTGGATTTTACAGTCCAACACTATTTCTCTCCATCTTCTGCTCGTCTCTTCTCTTCTCTTCTCTTCTCTTCTCTTCTCTTCTCTTCTCTTCTCTTCTCTTCTCTTCTCTTCCTCTCTCTCTCTCTCTCTCTCTCTCTCTCTCTCTCTCTCTGTCTCTGTCTCTCTCTGTCCCTCTCTCTCTCACACACAATAAAATCTCTCCCCTTAACAATACCATGGAGGGGTCACATGTTGTCAGTTTATATATCTTCTTTAGTTGTTTTATCTCACGGTATTATCTTGCAGACCCACTGGGGGAGGGGTATAAAATATTTGAAGGGAAATGTAATCTAAAATGCACTTTTGTTAAAAAGAGTCTCCTCACAAGAATGCGTGCTGGTTTTGTAAGCAGCAATTTATGTGATGAAGCACTGTATAATTTATCAATCAGAAGAAGAAATTAGCATAAAATAAAATGGCGATGACCACATATACTAGAAGAAAAATACTAAGAGGTGGGAGAAACTCAAAATAAATATTAGTCTGTGGCCACATAGTTTAGCAATGATAGAACCCAATGACAAACCCCAGCATTCCATTTTTTAATTTAATTAATTAATTTATTTATTTATTGTACAAAGGTTTATTGTAAGTTAAGCAAAATGGACGAATACAATCTTCTCTCACGGGCAATATAATCCCAGTTCTCTTTAACTCTAGCCCTCGATTTCACCTTGCATTCCCCCATCTCCACCAATATACCATGGATTGGAATGTGATATATGTAAGCAAGAATGCAGTGAAACCACGAAACTGTGTGGGTTCATGTGTGGGAAGAAGAAATGTGTACTGTAAATATGCAAGAGAGAATAGCCAGGGGACTCTGGGGGAGGGGGTGAAAACTGCCATGGCTACCTTTTAGAGGGGGGTGTGGGGATCAGGGTGGCAGTGGTCAAGACTCTCAGGAACAAAGGTAAGAGTAAAGTGTCTCTTTGGTTGGGTGGGGTGAAGTGTTCCTCATTTTAAAAGAGCTGGATCAGGAGAGGAAGCTGTGAGCAGAAACAGAGCTAGCATAGAGAGGAAGGAATGCAAGACCTTAGAAGAGTCAGGCTTTGCTATGCATGACATTAATTGGGACTATCAGTGTTAATTGGGACCAAGGGAGTCTGAAAGTTAGTGTGCTGCTTTGGTTTATAACCAGGTGCCCCATTTGCCCAAGGTAGGAAGAGATTAGGGAAGTGGCTCTTCACTGAATACAGAAACCCCTTTCATAGATTCCTGGGGCATGCTGTAATTCTGAGCCATCATTGCCTTTTGTGTGAATGGGGGAGTTCCCTTTGGACCTAACCATATAAAAAATGTTCAGTCACATATATCAAGAAGAGGTGTGTTTTCACACGCACTGTTAGGTTTCTAAGCTACCCTATTGAAATAAAAATAATTGACTGGTTTAAGCTCTTAACATATGGTGGGTGTTAGTATTCTATCTAAGCTCCACCTCCACAGCTACCTGGCAACCGCCAGGTAGGCCTGGACCATTATAAAAGGGGCTGCTTGCCCCCTCCTCTCTCTCTTAATCTCTTTTTTTTTTTGTTTGTTTGTTTGTTTTTGGTTTTTCGAGACAGGGTTTCTCTGTATAGCCTTGGCTGTCCTGGCACTCACTCTGTTCACCA
Organism: Rhabdomys pumilio; assembly: GCA_030674055.1. Classification (NCBI taxonomy): domain Eukaryota; kingdom Metazoa; phylum Chordata; class Mammalia; order Rodentia; family Muridae; genus Rhabdomys; species Rhabdomys pumilio. The sequence goes on from JANHMN010000019.1 coordinate 38,399,353, forward strand.
GGCTGGCCTCCCGCCTGCCTCTGCCTCCCAAGTGCTGGGATTAAAGGCGTGCCACTACCTCCCGGCTCTCTCTTAATCTCTTACTCCCCTTACTCTTTTATTCTCTTACTCTTACCCTCTTGCCTCTCTGTACCCTGCCCCCTCCCCTCCACGTGATCATGGCGGGCCTCTACTTCGCTTCTCTCTTATCCTTCCACCTTCTCCCCACCTTTGCCCTATCTCCTGAATAAACCTCCTCCCCCTTGGAACTGTGTGGTCTGGAGTGGTCTGTTCTGAGCTGCGTCGGACTTCTTAGAACAACTAACAGTGGGGTCGTACATTATGAATAAATGATTCTGAAACAGTGGGTATTGGTCAGAAAAATATTCAGTTCCCTTTCTTAGTGATGTCGTTATGAATGCAAAGGTGTTGCCTCTATTAACAGGTATGAGGATTCCCAGTATTTATTTACATGCCAATTGTTAGAAAGCGGTTGTCCTGGTGACTATTTCACTATAATTAAAATTCTGTGATTATTTTTTTTTTGTTGCCACCAGATCTTCCTTTTACATTGTTGATCTTTTGTGCATATCTTTCCATATTTTCCCAGATGTAGTTTTATAGCTTGCCTACGGAAACATCATATAGCTACTGTTCTATATTATAGCATGACAGTTTGTCTGGAATTTAGTGTTACACATCTGCCAAAGTAATAAGATACCTCTCCACTTCCACCACTACAAAATCTTCAACATCATATGACCTTTCCAACTGCTTTGCGGTATTGACGTCGTTATAAATCAAGTTGTCATAATATGAAGTGGTTTCCTGGACTCGATAATTTTAGATTTTTTCATTTTTGGAATAATGTGGCAGCATCCTAATCTTTTAATTAAATCACTATCTTTCTGTTCGTTTTAAATCTATATTACATGTCAAGATTAGAGATATGAATTGTTTATGTTCTGGTCAAAGCAAATTCCTTATCATTGTACATTGTCTCTTTAGCCCGTGAATTGGTGACTTAGCCTAACAATCTAAGTCATACTATATGTAGAATTTAATGGACATATTTATTCTTTTCTTACTGGATGAATATTTCTGGATATACAGAAATACTATTTTAAAGCAGTGTTTTATGTGAATTGATCTAATAGAATATGTATATAAGGGCTATTTTTATACCATTTGTCTTAATTTTTTGTACTTAGTTTATTTTATAATCTTTGTGTGTGTTTATGTTATTATATATTTATATGAGTGTTTTAAAATGCACGAGTGCATGGAGGTCGGAAGATAACCTCAGGAAGGGTGTCACATCTTTGACTTTGCATGAGACAATGCCTCTCATTGAACTGGGTATTGGGGTAGCTAACCATGAGTTCTCAGAGATTATTCTGACTCATTGTCCCATGTCATTGTAAAGGTAGTAGGATTACAGAGAGTACGGATGCGTCAGTCTTCATACGTGTTCTACAGATGTGAACTCAGGTCCTTCACAGTTGTCCAGCAAGTGTTTTAACCCAAGAGCCATCTCTCAGCTTTGTATACATTTCCTCTAAGCTTTCTGAATGTAGTCCTCACTGCCATGCTTCTTGTGACTATATACATAGTCTTCACTGATACACAAAGTTCTTTACTGGGTATAACACATATGATAGTCTGGCAATGGAATTTTATAAATTAGTCAGTCATTTTGTAACAATTTAGTAGCGAATGAGATACTATAATGCGTGTTGTAAAAGTTGGGGTAAAGAGACAGATAAACTACAGCTTTTGCAGAACACAATTTGTGGATATAATGATACAATGATAACAGATACAATAAAGGCTACAACAATGCCACACATTATGAAACAAAAGTTTATTGTAGATTGGTGACTCTACAGGTATAACTATGCATTACTAATAGTATCAGAATGACTGAAAATGGATGCTGAAGCTAATATTATATGTTTTCCAAAAGAGACTTTGATGAAGTATGAAGATGTTCTATTCAAAGCAGTTAGTTAACTCATGAAAATAAAGAATGCATTTACAAAAGTCAGCAAATTATTGTTGTCTGTATATATATATATACATATATATACATATATATACATATATATATTACTAAATATAATATTCTCAGTCCATATAATTTTATTTATATGTAGTGGTTTCAGGGATGACTGTTTGGCACTGGACAGCCAATTGAAGTGCCCTTCACTGGGGTCTACCACCTCCTACTTCTAGCTATAACAGATAAGTCTAACCCTTTGGAATTTATTAGGTTAACTTGTGTTTTATAAAACATGGGGTATAATATGTCAGGAGGGAGCATGTTAGTGGGCCCATGCTGAGTTGTTTCTCTCTTGAGAAATTAGCCATATGACAGACCTAGTATAAAAGGAAGTTTATTGGGGGAAGGAAAGGGGACCTGATGAATAGGGTAGAGGCAGAGAAAAGGGAGACAGAGCAACTGAAGTCAAATGTGTTATTTTTTTATTTCATAAATAAAAAAAATTGTCATAGGTAATTATCTAAAAAATTTTGAATAAAACATAGAGGTGGTAGAATTTCTCAGTGGGTACATATACATGTCCCCAAACTTGATGACCTGAGTTTGATCTCTGAGAACCACATAATGAAAATAATTGATTACCTAAGTTGTCCTCTGACCTTCATACATGCATCACATGTAAGAGCACTTGTACATACACACACACACACATAATTTTAAAATAATAGATAATTACAAAAATAATTTTAAATGAGGAAAATTTGTATATGACTCATGCTATGTAGGACAGTCTTAAACCAAATGAAGTATTCTTGATTGGTATTCACTAGAACATGAATATTCATTAAATGCTTATACATATACAATTTGAATCTCAACATCAATATGTATTTATATGTACACTCATACACGTTCATGCATGTACACCCCTAAAAATAAGTGTGCGTATTTTGTAAAACTTAGAAATTTAGGGAAAATATTCATTTTGGAAAACTTTCAAAAGTGTGATCTGTCTTACAATTTGAATTTTAAAAGAATATTATAAAGATAAGTATGCTTAAGATGGGTCTGCTTAACGGAAATCTTCATTATCTTAAATAGTTGATATGAGAAGCTCAATTGAATTAAATTAAAAATCCATCCGCATTATCGTAAGAAATATCAACATTTCCTGTATTCATTAAAGATTTAGAGAACTCTTATACGTTGCAATATAATTTAAAGGAATTAAATTACCTAAATTCAGGTTCTTGTTGAGCACTTGGACTCCTCTTGGCAAAGGAGATACATTTAGGACATTTGCTATCAACTACTCATACAAACAAGGTCCATCATAATATTAAGATTTGGATTGATGACATCATCACTAATGGTAGATTAAGGAGTCTTCTCCTTAATCGAACCATTGTGAATACTTGGAAATATGGTCAAATCCACTTTTTAAGAGTTATCAAAATTAAATATTAATTTTAATAAAATTGTATCTATCTGGAAATGGTGGAATGTGCCTGAAATCCTGCCACTAGAAAGAGAAAAATCAGGAGCTCAAGGCCAGTGTTTTTGACGTAGTGAGTTTAATATTAGTCTGAGCTGCATAAGACTCTGCTTCATGAAACTACAGAAACACACTAACATGATTAATCTTCATTTGAAAAATACTCGATGATTTTTCCTAAGACTAGGAAGCTTTGTGGCTCTTCACATCAGCTCTAAGATGTCCCCTCTGTCTAAGCCTGTGCTTACCTGTATATAAGTTTATTTACTCATCTCTGTGACACCTGATATAAAGAGAGTAAAGAAGAAAAGGTTCGAGGTTTTTTTTTTTTTTTTTTTTTTTTTTTGGCTCACAGTTCTTAGTTCTCCCTCTTGGTAGAAAGAAGAAGCTAAAAAAGAGGGTTACTACTGCTTGTCTGGCTTTCTCCTTTTTCTCTTTCCATTCATG
>JANHMN010000019.1:38403285-38429663 GCA_030674055.1 Rhabdomys pumilio
TCCTCAGTAGGGCAAGCCTTTCCTCCTCAGTAGGGCAAGCCTTTCCTTCTCAGTAGGGCAAGCCTTTCCTCCTCAGTAGGGCAAGCCTTTCCTCCTCATGAAGCATCTTGGTAAACTTCCTCACAGCCACAACAGCAGTGTGTTTCCTAGGTAATGCCAACCTTCATCCATTTAGTGATGAAGACTATCCATCACACTGAGAACCAATACTCCCCCACCACCACCCACGACCAGAGAACAGCAATGAGAATGCAAGATAGATGAGGCGACCCTCCAAATCCCAGGTCCCAGACAAATGTTATTACTTGTCCTGCTCCCTGAAAAATCCCACGTGAAAAACAAAAACTTTTTTTTTTTTTTAAATCTCATTCAAACATTTCTCAGTGCAGGAACTCTTACAAAGGATGGCATTGCAATCAACTGAGCAGATGAATCACAATGCGATGGCAAAATTCAAAGCTAGGAATGGTTTCCCAGGGTCAGAAGGAAAGCTCTGTTATTATCCTGACATCTAGAAGACCATGCTCATGTTCAAAGCTCTATAGATGCTGCTGCCATCAGCTCTAATTTCTGGTTGATATTGAGATTCTGTACAGGGACTTGGCAAGGGCAAAGACAGAGATGATGTGAATTATTTGAGATTTAACGTATAGCAGAGTTTGTATACTGAGCTTCTGGATGAACAATCAGGCACTAACTGGCTCACATACATAAGTAGAACACATCAAACTGTTTGCTCACTAGAGAGCTAAGCAGCAAGAAAGTACAAAAGGATATTATCCTACAGGAATGACTGAAGGCTCCAGATAAGCAATAACCCAGACAACAAATCCAACAAAATCCGAGCTATGGAAAGAGATGAAAACAGATGCCAAATTATATGATTTTAAAATGCCCAGTTCTCTGCCTGGTGCAGGCCTGTAATCCCAGCAACTTGAGGAGTTAAAACAGGCCATTCAAGACCTGTCTGGGTGACAGTGGTGTAGCTGAAGTCCCACCTGTACTACTTAGAGAGACCTTGTCTCAAAACTTTTAAGTAGACAAGGACTAAGGATCTAACTCAGTGATAGAGCACTTGCCTGGCATGTATGTAGTCCTAGATTCAGGGCCCAGTGTGTGTATTGTATCTATAAGTAATTATATAAGTAAAAATCCAAGTATTTAATACAACAAAAGCAACTATGACGTTATAGAAAGACAGGGGGGCTCATATAGATGTGGGATGAGGTCCCAATCAAGAGAGCCTGTTCCTAATGAATCACAGTGCTCCTCACACTAGATGGTGACTTTAAATATATGAGTTTAATGCACTCAAAGACATAAAGAAGGTGGAAGGGATAATTTCACCAACTCGGGATTATAATTAATGTAAGAGAAAATATCAATAGTGACAAAGCAGACATTTTTTAACTTGCGAAGTGTAACAGAAATGAAACTCACTTAGGGTGTCCCAGTGTCTGATTTCAATGCAGACTTACAAAAACTTGGAGATCCATCAAGTTTATCTAAGTTGAGACCCAAACAGAAAAGGAAACCAACCAAAAAAAAAAAAACAACAACAAACAAACAAATAACAATAACAAAACCACCAGGGAGTTCTATAGGAACCATCACGTGAACCAGTACTGCTTATTTCAACAAATGATATGTAACTCTCTCTATGTGATACACACGCTGCCTTGAGTTATGCCTCTTCCTTCTACTCCCATCATCAGTAACCAGCAGTTGGCTTTATTTCTATATTCTGTTTTCTCCAGTAGCCCACTTGTAAGCAAGATGAAACGGTACTTGTCAGTACATGTCTACCTTATCTTTTGTTTCCCCATAAACTTATTTATTGATTGATTTTACATCCTGCTTTCTTCACCCCTTCCCAGTTTGTCCCTCACAGAGTTTCTTCACCATACCCCGTCCCCTTGTCCTCTGAGAGGGTGGCTTCCTCCACCCAGGTATCCCCTACCATAGCACATCAAGTCCCTGCGTGGTTAGGCACATCCTCTCCTTATGAGGCCAGACAAGACAGCCCTGTTTCCACAAGCCAAGATTTCATAGACAGGCAACAGCTTTAGGAAGAGTCCCCGTTCCTGTCTGGCTTATTATCTTCCATAGCCTGGTATCCACTAAACACATCTACATTTCAATTATGGTGGTAGTTCCTTCATTTGAAGGGCTGAATATTATTGCACTCTATGTATATGGTACCTTTACCCATTCACTCAGTAAAAATTTAAGATTAATGGTACAGTTTACATCAGAGTACAGGTTTGCTTCTTTAACCTGTGTCTTAGTCCATTTTGTGCTACAGTAAAAGGGTACCTGATCTTGGATAATTTAAAAGGGACAGAAATGTATTCCCTCACAGCATAGAGTCTGGGAAGTCTAAGACTCCCAGCTTCTGGCTTCTACTGAGAGCTTTTTAACTCTGTGTATGGCACCAAATTTGGGCTAGCCCACACCACAGATATTTTTATGATGCCATATTTCAGTTGATGAGAGTGGAGTCCTCATTCCTGAAGACTTCTCTTTCGGTCTAGATTTTCCTAGTTCCACTGAACATTAACTTTCTGACACATGAATTTTAGGAAACACATAAGCAGAGTGTTTTTTCAAGTACTTGGAATTTAAGCTGCAAAACCAACACTAGGGACAATTGCTCAGGATTATTTATGCTGATTTATTTGGGGGCTAGATTTTGTTTGGCATTTCAATCAATTTTACAGCACCCCAAAGGATAATATTTTTAGGGTACCATGAAAAGAAAGGCTGAGTAAGCCCAAAGGAGATATTTTAGAGTCCACTCTTTCATTTAGTGTATAGAGAACTTCATTATGTAGCCCAGGATAGCCTTGAGCTTGGTATTAGACATTTCCCTGGAATTCCTGTAAGACTGTCTACACTACTCATTTTAGGCATGCCCAACACTCAGTAACTTCTCCCTGGACTATGAAAAATGATATGAACCAGATAGGACTTTGTTAAAGCCAATTAATATCCCTAACCCCACCACCACTTGGTATTTGGATATCCAAAATTAATTTTCATCCTCAAATGTTCATTGTCTTAAAAGTTTATCTGTTTTTTAGTTTATATTATAAACTGTTTTAAAAAAAGAGGTGGGGGGTGGGGGGATAGCTGAATGTTTGTTCCAGATACCACTTGATACAAAAGTCTATCAGTATTTTCTAATATAATTGCTATATTAATAATTTTACTAACTGGGATATATTTTGTTTTACAAAGCTTCAAATATATTAGGTCTCTGTACTATAATAAAATAGAAATAGTTTTAAAGCGACTAGAAGCATTTAGTAAAGAATTCAGGCATGGACCTGTTAGATGGCTCAGATGGCAAAGCTTTTAAGCCTGAGGAGCTAGGTCCAATCCTTAGAACCTAAATAAACGTGGGAGAGATCAAACTCCAAATCATTTTCCTCTCCTCCACACAAACACCAAGGCCTCCCCATACACGGTGCTCAAACACACATGCATGTGACACACACAAGTTAATATCTTAAAAACAGAAATTGGGAAATAAAAGCAGAAAAACAAGTATGCGTTTATAAAAAAAAAAAAAAAAAACAACCAACAACAAACCTTTAGCACAGTTCCTCATGTTGTGGTGACCACCAATGATAATGATCTGAATTCTTTTCCATAGAGTCACTAATTAGAACCAACCTTTCATTCCTAAATAAGGCATACCTGAGTCACCATTTCTAGATGGTTTTTTTTTTTTTCTTTCCTAAAATAAAGAACTTTCTAAGTCTTGAAAAATAAATGAGGCCATATGGCTTAAGTTTTTTATCTGTCATCTCCAATATTTTATTGTTCTCTTCTGTTCACACTGAATGATTACAATTGTTCTATTGATTTTCTTTTCTGGAGTCTTTCCAAGTCAATTAGTTTGAAACCACCTTCATTATTTTTGCATCCTTATTTCACTTAACATAACACATTTCTGGACTACAGTCACAGGATTCAAGAGGCATAAACAGTATGGGAAGAATCAGCCTTGCTCCTCAGAGGATCCTCATATGTCTCTTCTTACAGAACCTGATCTGACTGACCACAGAAGTCAGCCTCCAGGCTTGAGAATCCTCTGCTGCTCACACCTGCAGAATCCCAAGGTCATATCCATGGAGGCCGTATAGATAGATGGCAGAGACTATATTAATCCATCTAGTTTATAAAGGTTAGCTAGAGGAGGTCCCACTGAACTCACCATAAACTTATAACCTTTCAGAAGAGACTATACTATGCTGTTTCCCATGATGCTCTCTTGACAAACCTTAATCAGTATGTAAATACTGATATATACTTGACATATACCTTTATGAGTTCTAGACAGAGCTTATAGGAATCTGTTTTGGGTCACCTGTCTGAAGATATATATCTATATATCTGACCCATGAGCTAAGTTTCCATTCTCTACCATTGAAAACTAAGTTCTGGACTACTTTATATGTCCTTAATGTCTAGTTTTCATTGGTTTCCTGAGTTCTGTTCTGCCTCTGCCTTCTAATCCAGTCTTTGAAAGGATTACAGAGGACTCTGAACCAGATAACATTCTCTGCCACAGACCTGGTACCTCCTTGTGTCTTATGGTTCTGAAACAAAGAAAACAGAGTAAAGCGCATTAAATCCCATTCAAAAATGTCCTTTCAAAGGAACCTCTTCCTAAAAGATGAAGGTCTTTCATTATTATTGCTTGGGGTCTCAAGACAATGACCCCATAACAGAAGAACTAGTGAAAAATATAGCCCATGAGAACTCTGACAATTATATTGCTGACAGCCGTTAGTAAGCTTCTAATATGTAATTTTTAATTCATGTCACACTGAAAAGTAAGCTTTGTGACTTTAAATCAAGTCAGTGTCACACCTTCAAGTTTCACGTGGAGAGAGGCACACAGACATTTGAAAAGGGAAATAAGTGTTTCTCATTATAAGGAGGAGCAAGATCAAAACGTTTATGAATGAAGGGCCTCTCCTGGGGGTTGCGGTGGCTTTTACTCCCACTGTCCTGGGCCATGGACTGGATAGGCCAGGATGAAATCTCTCTGAGAGGCAGAGACACAGATCCTTGAGTTTCAAACTTTGATCAGGAACAGATATCTCTAAGTGCAACCCATTGAAATGTTTTCAAGGACAGGGACTCACAGCCTTTTGAAATATGAACACAGTGTAAGGCAGTGAATGCTTTGTTAGGGGTTCATCTGGTGCTGCTATGTATTCAGATGCTGAATACTGGCCCCTTGATCTGGTAGCCCCTATCAGTAGATCCTCTTGTACACACACCAAGTGATGCTATGTAAACTTTGCTCCCCATTATAAAACTATTGGTTAAATAAAGGGGGCAATAGTCAACTCCTGGGAGAAAAAAAAAGAGGTAGAGTTTCAGTTTATCAGGGTAGGGGGTCACAGGTAGAAACACTTGGTAGGAGAAAAAGAAAAGAAAGGTAGAAGAAGGAAGACAGAGAAGAGAGGAGGGCTCCATTAAACATGGTGGGCAAGGAACATGTGCCTGAACTGAAACAGACTCGGAGAACATGCTGATGGAACAGAAGTAACCTTGGAGAGACTCAAACTGCAAGTACTTGGGGAGCACAGCTGGGGAATTAACAATCTAGCACTAGAAAAAAATTGGATTATGGGTAATTCCCCCAGTAAATGTGCCAGTGCTGATTAAATACATCCATAGGACTCTGCCCTGGTTATTGGGAAGTGGGCCTGTTGGGCCATATTAATAACTAATAGAGTTTATTAAATTCCATTACAATAGTTCTCAATTTTCTTAATGCTGTGACTCTTTAATATAGTACCTCAAGTTGTGGCACTATATTAAAGTTATGGTGACCCACACCATAAAATTGTTTTCATTGTCATTGCATAGCTGTAGTGTTGCTACTTCTATGAATCATAATATAAATAACTGTGTTTTCAGATGGTCTTTGGGGGTCGTGACCCACAGGTTGAGAACCCCTGGTCTACAGACCAGGAAATCCCTGGACCTGCTCTCCTGTTATCTTGCTGTCTTTTGCTTTCCAAATGCTTTTATTTAATCAATTACCAGGATCCTCTACGTGGAAGGTCCAATCAGGAGGACAACAAAATGTGTTCTATAGCCAGTTACACTTCCAGCAAGAAGACCAATCTACATGTTGCAGTGTGGTCCCAGATCAGCTGGTCACCTCATATCTCAGTAAAAGCAGTATCACCTTCTCATACATTGGAAACACCAGGGGCTTCTATATTCCAGACTTAGCCCAAATGCTCAGCTCTGAAACGTTAGCATGATTTTCTCAACTTGGATCTCTTCTCTCCATTCTGGCTCCTGAAAATACCTATTTGAACAGGCTATATATTTCCCTAAGTAGTTAAGACCATAGAGTGGCCATGTTCCTACTAGCTTTTCTTAGCAACCAGAGCCATAGATAAATAAGACTTTCTCTGATAGAACTTATGCCTCCTTTTCTTTCTATACACACATTTGTTGTTGTTGTTGTTGTTGTTTTGTTTTTTCGAGACAGGGTTTCTCTGTGTAGCCCTGGCTATCCTGGAACTCACTCTGTAGACCAGGCTGGCCTCAAACTCAGAAATCCGCCTGCCTCTGCCTCCCAAGTGCTGGGATTAAAGGCGTGTGCCACCACCGCCCAGCTATATACACATTTCAAATTACCATAATATTCAATTAAGCTTCAAGCATGCCACACTTTCACTTACACTTGGCCATTGGTAAATGAAAAGTTATAAAAGTTTATATAAAGTTATAAAAAAATAACTTTCCTTAGCTTTTCAATTCATTAATATTAAATTCTTCTAAGTTCTACTAAGTAAACTCTACTAAATGCATACTTATAGGTCTTGGTAAGATTGCCACTTCTCCCTACAGACTTCCTTCTACACATGCATTCACACATACAGTAAACATGGAATTATACTGGCCCATGGTTTGACTGTGTATGGGATATATTTTATAACAGGGAAACTTAGCACAATGTTCAGGGCAAGAAAACCAGCAAAGCAAGAGAATCGAGGAAAAAACATTGACCAAAATCCAACTGGGTTGTTCTAGTCATTTTAATTTAGTGAGAGATTGATGAGTGACTAGATCATATTCACAAAATAAGTGCTCCAGGCTTAGACTATAAGCAGGTAACAGTCATCGGATGTAAATAAAACAATATTTCCCAGAACTCAGAGATAAGCATGGAGGTGTGGGGCGTAAATGATCTGTGTTTCAGACCCTCTGCTTCCTTTGTGCTTTAACTACAGCCAATCCAACCTGTTGTTATTTCCTCAAGGATTACACTCTTTCCCCTACTTTACAATATTTACAATTTCCAGACCCCTCCATCTGATGCCATTTTTAACATCCCCTGACTCGCGTAAATGAATTTGTTGGCACGTCTTATATTTTAGGTTGTTGTCACTTTGGATGGTGAACTCTAATTCAAGTCAGGCTTGGTTTGTCTGTTATTATTCAGACGAATGTATCTACATTCAGCATTGGTTCCCAGAAAGCTTTGCTCTGTCCCAGAAAGTCAACAACTCTGTTGCCAACATGTAGTGCAATGCCTGGCAAAGAATAGGATTCTATGACTTAGAGGAACATAGTTGGTGAATAAAGTAAAGAATTATTTCCCTAGAAAAACTAAAGCTGAATGTCTGTGTTCATCAGCAGCGATGGAAGCTATGACCCTTTTAATGATTACTGGGATAAAACAGAGTGAGAAGAGGCTCAAGTCTGTGGCTTATTCCCGACACAAATACAGACCATCTATCCCATGTGGTGGAAGAGACGTAACTAATCAAAGAACTACATGGCCAAGTGTAATTTTAATCAAAGAATGCACCTTGGGGCTTATTCTTATCATAAAAAGGAGCTCAGCTGAGAAGGGTTCAAATGAGACTTGAAGTGAAACTGCGTAGTCTTAAATGAAAACCACAATTCCATAAAGTCAAGAAAAATAAGAGAATAATGTATTTCCAAAGAGAAGGAAATTGAGTCAAATACGAAAATACGTAATTTGGTTTATCAAAAGGGTAGTTGCTGGTAGCCATTGAGGAATTTGGCATAGTGGTTTATGGACAAGTGGTTGATGGACAAGCCACACACTCCAAAGGACTAGGCATCTCAGAAGTGGTCTCTAAAAACAACGCTGTATTTTCTAAAAAATAGATGTGACTACGATATAGGCATACGTGTGTGATTCTATCTAGCAACTACTTCCCTTGTTTGTTTTTGCAGTAATCTGTTTGTTTCACTGTGAAGGCACAAGCTACAGGAAAGAACTTTTCCCAAGTCATGATACTACCACATACTAGGCTACTGTCTTCTTCCTAATAATCTACCTCATAACTTTGGTGAGTGAAATTACTTATTGAAATCAATGTGAATTATGGAAATAGAAGACAGTATGGCTATGTCTTTAGTATTTAAGAATATATTGTCCTCACTTAGCCAAACAACATTTAGATGACCACGAACATAATTATAATAAGTCCTATTATGTCTTTGAGAAAGAAAAATGATGGAGGTTTAAAGACAGCTGGCCAGTGAACATAATTATAATAAGTTCTATTATATCTTTGAGAAAGAAAAATGATGGGGGTTTAAAGACAGCATATTCTGAAAACACCATGCTTATAAAATAGCAAAAGGGATCTTCAGAAGTTGAACAAGTAAATGCAGGCAACAATTTTCATGCAGGGACAAATGGATAAAATAAGGTACATGAATATCAGGCTGCATATATGACTGGGGGAGCACTAAATAGCATAAATATATTTCAATCAGATAATTTTGTATCATTAAGATACCTGGGGTGCCCTAAGGAAGACTTAAATGTAAACAAGCTTACTATAAAATAGAGCAGGTATATGACAAGAATTTAAAACAGAGAGGTGAAAGGAGACACACCAACTCTTTCATGTCTCAGATTTATAACACAGGCACTGTACTCTCTGTCATTCTCAAAGACGGCATGCTCAGCATAGCACCTCATTCATTACACAGAAACTCAAGAGTAGGTCTAGTAGAACTGTTCTGGGTGGTGGTGGGGTGTCCAGGTTATATACTTCGAATTATCACCCTGCCTTTTTTCCACCAAGAAATGGAAGAGAGTTCTAACACATGTTGTTGTAGTAGATTGAGTTTAAAAACGGGCTTTTATCAATAATTTAGCTGCAAGGTATACAACCCAATACTTCTCTGTTGACACTGTGCCTGCACACACACTTTGGGAAATTACATTGAATAATTTAGGCAGTCTTGCATATAAATGTCCAGTCTAGATGCTGTGTCTCTAGAAACGCTAACAGGAGCTTGATCATATTGGCTACTGAGTAAATGGGGCTTGCGGATTTTATTGCAATCCGATATTGCTGGGATTGAGAGAGCAGGACAAGAGCTTCTCTGTGTCATTTTATTTCTAATTACCCTTTATTTTTCTCCATGGACAATACCACTGAGGGCAGGTTCATTAGAACTTCTCCATCAGTCAGAATTAAGTTAAATCCAATCTTAGAGTTTTCCCCCTATATGTTATAAGTAATGGATAAATAAGTGCATACGTTAAAAGACAAAAGGCAATGTTTGTTAAGTATGACATTTTCTAACCTCATGTGAAAAATACCACTTACAGGAACCTGGCTGACTCTTCTCATTCATTCCCTTAGAGGGTTATCAGATCATCTTGGAAAATGTACATAGAGTCCTCTCTTGTCAAGATAACTATATTTTTTTAGCATTGGGGTGGTTTGAAAATGGTTGGCCCATAGGAAAGGGCACTTTTAGGAGGTGTGGCTTTGTTGGGATAGGTGTGGCCTTATTGGAAGAATTGTATTACTGTATAAGTGGGCTTTGATGGTTTCTAGTGCTCCACCTACCCAGCGGGGAAGAGAGTCTCTCCTGGCTGCCTGTGGGAAGACAAGTCTCCTCCTGGCTCCCTTTGAATCAGGATGTAGAATTCTTGCTTTCTCCAGCACTGAGTTGGCCTACATGTTGCCATGCTTCCTACCATGATGATAATGGACTGAATCTCTGAAACTGTAAACTAGCTCCAATTAAATGTTTGTTTTTCTAAGAGTTGCCTGGGTCATGGCAACTCGTAGAAACTCTAAAACATGGGTAAATAATCCACCAGGTACACTACCAGGTGAAGCAAACTAGACAGTTTAGGAACTTCTTCATGTGGGAGCAAATTTGGGCAAGGTTTTGAAGAACTTTAATTCTCCCCTTCTTTGCTGTGAAAGCTGTCAAGAGAATTAAGTCTCTCTGCTGTGACAAATGGTAAAATTAACAGAACATTATCGATATCTCCACTAATTTTATTTAATATGTAGCCTGAGGCAAAGATCTATTTTTATGGTAAGATGAACTTATATAAACAGAATGTTAACAGATTCTGAGAAAAAGAAAAATCCTGCTGGGTGAGCACATGCTAGCCATCACTCCAACAAATGAGCTATAAATTAATGCTGTGAAGGACCATGATTGGTGTGTGGATGCTGCCTATAACAATTTTCTATTAACCCATACTCACACAGACATGGGATGTCTTTAGAAAGAGTATTTGTGCATTCCGGGCATTCTAAAGGCTTCAAGTAAGAAATTTATTACATGAAATACATAGCATTTACACAAAAGAATTTATGTATGTGATTCTAAGACTAGAATCTGTCTTGAGACATCACTAGAAAAGATGATCATATTGCTAAATGACAAAGAAGTAGCGAAGACTAAGAACATTTAAAGTCAGAGGTAGAACTCTGAACGTCCATAGCAGACCAATCAGATAACACTGATGAGAGAGGTAAGTATTCACTCCCAAGTTCCCCAGGAAAAGTCCCGGCAAACCCCTGCTGCTAATGCCTTCCTGAGAGTTGCAATTCCACAGTATCAGATCAAGATAAGGACCCCAAAATAATAATTAGATGGTTTTGCCAAACTAGCTACAAGACATGAGGACCATGTCCGGTTTAGCACCTTTAAAGAGTCTAGAAGCTCTATACACCATCTCACTGAGGAAGGACATGGGAGAGATTTGTGTGATTATCTCTTGAGCCCTCTCAGTGGAGGAGCCTGACTGACTTTTGTTTTAATTTTCTCATGTGAAGTCAGAATTTTGGGTTTTGTTGGAGACTCAGTTGTTTTGTGTGATGTTTTCTAGAAGCTATTAGGGGATTATATTATATTAGGGGATGTTTTTTGCTGAGGCAGACATGTGAGAGGATGTTTTGCTGAGAACTGACACATGGTGTTTTTTGGAAATTGCCTGGTGAAAGGGCATGTGGTGTTTTGTTAGAGGGGACATGTGAGAGGACACGTGATGCTTGGAAAGAGTATAAGTATAACCCAACAGACAGTGGAACGGTCCACTGTCAAGCTTTGACGTTGGTTCAGCTTGATGGTCTTCACTAATGACGCTCTGGCATTGGTTCACTTAGCTTTCTTCTCTGATCGTCACTTGCCATGACTTGTAGAGATCTTGTTTGTAGTTTTAAATCACTGCTGCCTTTGCCTGTGACCAAACCGTATTCTGGTCCCTCCCATTTTCCCTTTTGTTCTACCCAGTGTTAGCTCAGGGAGGAGATTGCACTACCAGCCCTGTTAGTATTCTGTCTAAATTCCACCTCCACAGTTACCTGTCCTCTGGGTTTTAAATGTACATCTTAGAAAAAAATTTCTTTCCCCCAAATGTACTTAATCTTATTCCCTACATCTTATCAAGTCCAGGCACATCCAGAACAGCTCTAAAGAAGCAACCTCCAGATGCTCCATCTCCTGTCACATACACAGCTGCTTCTACTGGACCTGTTCCTTCTGACCTATCCTCAGATGGCTCCATAGACCCTGGACAGCAGGAAACAGCCAACTCTCCTAAGACTGGACAAACATCCCCCATACTCATTCTTCTAGGTTTCCCCGTAGAGACACGTCGCCCTCAATGGCAGCAGGGAGTAGCCAGATATCACAACGACCCTACTCCTGCTTCACTGTCACCTCTTTCTAATTTTTCTTTTTTAATTAAACCAAAACAGGGGAATGTTAGTATTCTGTCTAAACTCCGCTTCCACAGTTACCTGGCAACAGCCAGGTATGCTCCTCCCCACAGTTACCTAGCAACAGCCAGGTAGGCCTGGTCCACTATAAAAGCGACTGTTTGCCCCCCCACTCTCTCTTACCCTCTTACTCTCTTACTCTTAATCTCTTACCCTCCTACCCTCTAACTTCTCTGTCCCCTCCCCCCTTCTCTTCCTCTCTCTCCACGTGGCCATGGCCTGCCTCTACTTCTCTATTCCTCTGTTTATCTACTTCTCTTCCTCTCTCTTCTTCTTCCATCTTTTTCCCTCCTTTGCCCTATCTCCTGAATAAACCTCTCCCCCGCCCCCGCAATCATGTGGTCTGGAGTGGTCTGTTCTGAGCTGCGGTCTGACATCTAACAAGCCCTCTCTGGAGCCCCTTGAATTTGCAGAAAAATAAGACACACGGAGTTTGTTACTTTAAAACTTGCTTTCTTGACACAATTGCTGGGTACAGATATCTCCCACCTAGAAAAGAGTGGCCTTATCAATTTATTATCTCCAACTCTCCACCTGCCCTAAGCTTAGTGGCGAGTCTTACCTCAGCCCTGCAAATATTCCTGGCCTCCTGCCTGTAGCAGAGGCTGCAGACCCTAGATCCCTTTCCCCATGAGACTTTATATTATTTTTGTGCTCTTCTTCCTCCAAAGCATGGCAGAAAACTCTTTCCTCTTTTCTCTCATCTGCGTTTTCCTCCCGGGACCTTGAAGTCCTACCTGTACCTTTCACCCAGAAATTAGCCCCCGGCCTTCTTTACTGACAAATAAAAAACTAACTGGGGAACAGAATATTAGTATCAGAACCTCTCCTTACATAAAGGACTTCTGATTGCTTCAGTGAGTGTACTTAGCTGATCGGCCAAGAGTCATGGTGGTTTCATCTGGATCAGGCCACTGTTGTTGATTTGTGTTTGGTATTTTGCTAGTGGACTGGACAGCTGACAAAGAAGATTAGAATTGCTCCAAAGAACTACTTCTAAACAGGTCCATGTTCTCTTTGTTCCATTAGCTATCTTTTCCCCCTACCTTCAGTTGATGGACTATAAATGACGTTGAAGTGTTTTAGAACCCTTTAAGTAGGTTTTGAAAAAAATATAATGCTATATTCATGTCTAGATTGTACTTTGTGGTCCCTTGGGTGGCTTTGGACATATCCTGCTAGTCACTGTAGATGAGTCTGGAAGTAGGAGAATGCTGAGATATTTTAGATTGAGTTGGTTGAGCACAACGGCCAGCACTTCTTCTGGTTTTTTTCCAGGTAGGAAGAATCAACACAGCCTTAGCTAAGAAGCTCAGTACTCATGATAAAGGTACCAATGCCCCACAATGCTGTGAGAGTCTGAGGCACACTGAACTGTAGTAGTGGCAGAAACCAGGACCCTCTACCAGTTAATGATCAAAGGCTTAGCAAGGATAGGCTGTATCGGAACAGCCCATGAATTCAACTTAGTCTATTGGGCAGGAAAATTACAACTGGCATGCCAATAACAGGAATCTAAAGAGATATGGTAGAAATTCTGGAAAACAGACACTGCCACCCAAAGTGAAGAAAATACCACTGAATGTAGACATTCACCTATGTTCCCAGAGAACCCTGGAAATCTAGATTAACTACACGAAGGACAATTTCTGTACTTTGCATTTTTAAAAAGTTAACACAGACAATAAACCACAGAACTATTATAGACTCTATTTAACCCCTGGGATAATTTTTACAACTACTCATGTACATCAGAATTTTACCTAATTACTAAACCAAAATATCTTCCTGGGTCATCTATGCATCTTTCCATGCTACCCACCAGTTTCTAATAAGTAAATTATTAACTCATGCAACTATGTAAATGGAGATAAACACATAAGGTTTCTCAATACTGACTGCCAAAAACTCAATTGTTTGTCATCATTTTCCCCAGGGAGAATGAATAATCACTGAGAAAATATTTATATTAGCATATAACATATTTCCACTAATTTATAATTTAAACCAATGGAGGGATAAAAGATGGAACTTCTGTACTCTTGAAGACAAGGAGCCTAATAAGTCAAGAAATATCAACTTGTACTTGGTGGACAGCTCATTAAAAAAATATGCTTGCCACCATGATCACCTCAGTTTGATTTCTAAGCTCATGTGGTCGAAGGAGATAATATGTTCTGTAAGATGTCCTTGGACCTCCACATTCACACTGTGTTGTGTTTGTGTCCTCACATATTCACACACAAAACACAAATAGGTAAATGTAATTAAAAGAAAAGAAAAAGTATGAACCTTAGGGAAATTCCGTGTCACAAAGAGTTTTAGACCCAGTAGATGTAGAAAGTATGGAAAGTAATGTCAGGCTAATAATGGCTTGCAGTGTGTGTGTGTGTGTGTGTGTGTGTGTGTGTGTGTGTGTTGGGTTACTTGTTTCTGCTTTTTTTTTTTTTTTTTTTTTCTTCACAAGACCAACAGCGTGTCTTATGAAGTATCTTGTAAACCTTTTGGATGAAATGATAACAACAAAAGTTGTTCACTTACCAACATGAGAAGAAAAAAGAAAGAAAGAAAGATAAGAAAAAATAACCCCCAAAACAATCATTGAAGAGACACAAACAGGACAAACATTAAGAACATGGTTCTTGTTGCTTTATTTTGCTTTGCTTGTAAAGGACAAAGAAATGGGGCTGAAAACGAAGAGGACCTTAGTAACCCTTCCAAAAGAAAAGAACTGCCTAATCCTTAAATCTTCTTAAGGATTAAGAAAGAGATTTAACTGTCTCTGAACTTTCTTTCCTCTGTGAAGATGATTCAATCTTACTTTATTTCTCTCTAGTTAGGGTCACTCAATGGTTTGCCAATATTCCAAACTGTATTGGCATTTTTCAGCCAAAGCATTTCCCCCCTGTTTCTCTTGTATTGATATTTTCTGAAAGCAGCCTTGATAAGGACCAAGGAACCTAGTCAGCTCTGCATTTGATATACCGTCTATAACTGCTTTTGAAGTTTTACTCATGGAAGATTGAGGAGGAAGAGGAGATTAACCATATGATTTCTTTGGAAAATCAATGTAAATTAGAGAAGAAGAGAAGAAGAAAATAAAAACTGCACACGAAGATTATTTATGAACAAGGATGAAATTGGATCAAGTACTCCTGGCGATTGAATCTGCTCGAAAGTGGCAACAATCATAGCGATACAATACTGGTCAATATCAGCTGACTATGCTTACTGATTGGTGAAAAATAGAACCCAACAGTATTCAATAAATTCAAGTTTAGTAATAATGAGAAGAACCATAGACTTGAAGAGAATCACCTCCTGATTAGTACATACATGCATACACAAACATGCATGCACACACACATATGAGCATGCAATGCATATACTCAAATATATATGAGATTATATATGCATATATACATACATATGTATGAGATCATATATTAAACACGTATATTTATATTACAAGTTTTCCTTGATATTTTCTAACTTTTTTGGCATGCTCTGTTCCATTTTAGTGAGATAGGTGACACTCCTAATGAATCCCTTTGCCATTTGAGAGTTTTGCAAAGCCATGACTTCATGCAGTTGGAATCCTACATAATTACCATCGTGGAGATGGTTTTTATTGGCTCTACAAGTCCATATGTGTCGCATACTGGATCAAGTCTTTTGTCATACCCAACACCAGCTCTCCTTTTCTGTGGAAGGGCTGTTTTCAGCATGGGAAGCTCCACACTGTGGATAGTCCCAGCCTTTTGTTTTCATGGTATCTCCAATCCTGGGAGGGGCTGCGGAGGAGGAGTGAATCTTGTGAACCTTCTGTCCAATTGAATTTGTAAAATAAAGGCTAGAGCCAGTGATTGGGCAGTAGAAGGGGAGGTGGAGAAAAAGGCTTAGGGGAGGAGACAGAAGAGAAAGTTGCGGGACCAGAGGAGTGGGAGGAGCCGTTGGAGCCATTGGTCGGGGAAAAAAAAAAAAGAGCATTGCTTAGAAAACTGCAAATTGTAAGGGATCTCATAGCTGGGGAATAGAGTAGTGCAATGGTAATTCTGCCCACTCTAGGCTTGCAGTTTATAATCATAAATATTGAGTTGTGTTTTCCTTGACCGGACTTGTCTGGGTCGGAGATTTACACAACACCACACCACTAACATGACTCTCTGATTCCTTTCCCAGCTGAAGTTCAGAGCTGACACTATATGCCTGGCTTCCCTTCTTAGGGAGGAAAGGATCAGAAAATAATTCAAGCTGCTCTTACCAAATCCACCAGAAGCTAGCAGAAATATTTCTTAGTTTAAGTAAATGTTACAAAAGCAGACTCATTAAAAAACAATGCAGTATATTAAATTATTTTAACCTAACATTAAAGATGGCAACTGCTCAACTTACATCTCTTTTGGCAGCTATGCCCTGTTATTATTATTTTTATAAATTACCCACAGAAAATAAATTCATTTCTTTAGACTTTTGACATGTCATGTTCTTAGAATCACAAACATTTAGTGAATCAAAACAACTTTAGTATTCAATATGTGTATTTTGATTTTAAAATTTACTGTATCAATTTTAAGAGACTATTACTACATATTATGTTAGTGTGTGTGTGTGTGTGTGTGTGTGTGTGTGTGTGTGTATTTGTTTTTGAGACAGGCAGGGCTGGGCTAGTTAGGTCAGACTGGTCTCTAACAATTTTCCTGGGTTGAACTCCTGAATGCTGAAAATACACTATCAAAACAGTCTTAATATTGTTACCTAAATCAAATTCTCATGAGCTTCAATAGGAACAGGAAATACAACCAAGGAAAAACAAAGAAACATTATATACTTATTTACAAATATTTTCTATAAACTTAAAATGATAGAGGAATACTCAGGGGCACACGTGACAGTGTGTGTGAGCGTGTGTGTGTGTGTGTGTGTGTATGCACGAATGTGTGTGTGCACACACACATACACCCCTCTCGTTTCTATAAAGTACATATGGGGCACTTTCAAACCATGTATGCAGGATGGCTTCATGGGGTAGCAGAGGGAAAGAGGGAGAAAGTGCAGGATGGGAAAGAATGTATGATGGAAACAAAGCAATGGAACAGTGTTTTCCATCAAGTCTGGGCTGTAAAGCAAGAATACAATCAGAAGCAAAAGATAACCAAGGTCACAGATTGAGCAGCTTCCCAAGTATGAACAAAAGCAAAATAACCCACAGCAATAACGGGACCAGCAGTGCTTGCAAGGGTTATGGGCATTCTGAGATAGGAAAGGAGCTTTTGAATGCTCTGAAGGGGTTTGAATAAATACCAGTCAGTTTTGAAATGGTGATTTAAGCTCCATGATGAGGTTGAGTATGAAATATGGATGAGAATACTGTGATGACTGGACTTCTCCTCAGAACTGCATTGCAAATGTTGCCAATAAGATTTTCTTGATTTAATTCCTAATTTATGACCACGAGCAGTCCTTTTCTATTTCTGCCCAGTCGACCAATTTCTGAAAACTGCATGTGAATCACAATCCAGTGCTTAGTGTATTTCACTGAAATGCTGGTGTATTAAACATTACTTAATAGACAAAATTGTCTTTAATAGATGAAGGTTAGGTCATATGTTGCTCGCAGGTAAATTCCTTTAGGTTGCAGTTTGTAGAAAACATTTTAGCTATGTATACTATGTATATATGATTACAAATATTACATATACATATAATATATATATATATACACATATGTATATACAGATATACATATAATAATATAATTATATGTAATATATATCATTTTATATGATATATTACATAAATATATAATACAGATGGTTGTGAGCCACCATGTGGTCACTGGGAATTGAACTCAGGACCTCTGGAAGAGCAGTCGGTGCTTTTAACTACTAAGGCATCCATCTCTCCAGCCACTTTGAACAATTTTAAAATATTTTTTTTTAGTTCAGTATAGGACTAAGCCCAGGAGTTGAAACTCCTCTGACTCCTCATTTCTACCTCTCTGGAGAAGCCTTCACAGATACAACACAGAGATGTGTCTTCTAGGTGATTCCAAATCCAGTCAACTTGAGGATGACGATAAAGATTTTGCTGCCCTCTTTGCATGATCACTAGTATAAATTTTCAGGATTGCTGACCTTTGACCCTAAGTCTCCATCTGCTTAAATGATTATTGAAGATGGTGTTAGCAATTAGTGGGAAAGCACAACTGATTTACACCAGACTTTCATTAACAATTACTATGTTTTCAATTATTTTGAATCTGGATTCCCCATCATTGTCTCTCCTTATTATTGAACCATTATTATTATTATTATTATTATTATTATTATTATTATCCTTATTATTGAACACAATAGCCAAAGAAAGTACAAAATTTATGAACAAAAAAAAAGTAGATAATATCAAGTTAATTTTATTTGCGCCTTCAAAGAACTAAACCTGGCATGATCACAAGGGTACTTCCTCAATCAAAAATTTTTCATGCCCAGATGCCTGTAATTGTGATAAACCTTTCCAAATCTACAACTTTATTCTAAAATCCTTCGTCAGATATGAATCTCATCACTGCAGTAGCCTGTCTCCTGGTGCAGTTAGCATTTCTGGGTACTTAGTGACCAAATGTGACAGACCTCAACCTCCGTTCCCTCCTTTGACGGTAGTAATTTTAACATTGTGGAATCTGTCAGTTTAAATGCTAGTATACTTCTCTAGTCTGAATTCTGTAAGTGTAAGCTTACTCCTCATGGAACTGTCAAGAATATCTGATGGACAGAGTTGATCAAGGAGTATTGAAAAAATAAAAAGTATATAATGACATTATTAAGAATAGAAATTCAACAGTTTGTTTTTTTTTTTAAATCGTATTTTTGCTATCCCATGGAACTGAAGTAAGGACCTATCAATCAATCAACCTGATAAGAGAGCAATTATTTTGAGATGAAATACATCTTGAAATTTTGTCAGCCCTTTCTCAAGCGAATGGACATGTTGACAAGCTTGTTTTAAAATATTCATATTTTTTCCCCTTTTTACACTGTTCTGTCCAATAACTAAGTTTGATTTTCTTCAAAGCACAGATTTGCCTTGGAATATCAATTCTTATTCCACAATACTTAATTTCCCCAGTACGACAACTATAACGTTTTTCTCCACCAATACATACTATCGGTTGGAAGGTATTTTGGGGAATCTAGCCGAATTCTGTCATCTGTTTTGATGACTGTTTAGTCGTGATCTGAATTCTCAGCTCCCAAATTAGAAATGAATGTCTATGATGTAACTTGTTAAGAAAATCAAAACTTTAAAACTCGTCATTGTATGGCAGGTGTGAATAGAAGAAAGGATCCTTTTGAGTGTGGAAACAAGAAGTGGGTAAATGTTTAAGGACACAGTTTTTCCTCATAAATAATACGACAATATTTTAAGGTGGCAAATCTATGTTACTTGATAGAAAATGGAATCATTATTTTCAATTTTTAAACATTTCTTTGAGATTTAGTTCTTAACAGAAATAAAGTGATAATGTATTTTGCCACATGGACTTTTATTGCATATGGTACATTATTTATTTGCACACCCTTAGAAAAAACATTTAAAGATTGAAATTAAAGAAGAAAATTATATGAAAATCTATAAATTTCTTTTATAAACAACAGCAGTAACTACTTATTTGTTACCTGCCATGGGACGGTAATGTAAAAGGTATTAAACTAACTCCTTTATGTTAATTTAACCCCAAATACTTCCTAGAAAGAAAAAATGATATTTTTAACTCTCACGATTTGATAAATAGAAACATAAATGATATGTTTAACTTCTTCTAATTTGATCAATAGAAATTTACTGAACAGAATAGAAATTAGATCAATAAAAATTTACTGAACTTGCTCAATTTTAGGGTACAGATTTCATTCTGGAATTATTATCTAGAAAATAGAAAATTTAGTTATTTCACTATGTGCATTCCCAATTTTTTTGTTTGTTTGGTTTTGGTTTTTATAATTATATTTTGAGAATACTCAACAAATTCTACTTTGGCGTAATTCTAGGGTTTATCTGTAAAAGTTTAAAAGAAAAATGCAAGGCAAACGTAACAATCATTTAGTTCTGGGGGGGGGTGTGATCTTACAATTGTTAACAATTGGATGTGATTTTAAGTAAACATCTTGAAAACCACTTTATCAAAGTAAGTGGCCACCCTGTAGAGAATACTGCTCCACAGAGTGGGTGAGTTCTTAGGAATGACTGACCAGTTGTGAAGTAAGTTTCCCAGGATAGCATCACTTACAGACTTAAGAACGAGAATATTCTGAATGAAGTAACAGTCTCAGGAAAATTGCTTAGGATGACTGTAACATTCATAGAAGATGAAGCTGCTAAAATCTTCAAATGCAAAGAGAGAGTAAAAAGGAATCTTTCATGAAATGTCAACAGACGGAATAATATGTTTGATATGATGTTTATTTTAAGTGTATTCTTGCTACCCAAAGAACATGAGTGAAAATACACAATGTGTGTGTTTTGGATATCTGCATGGATCTTAAACTTCACTGAGTTGTTTCCAGAATGATATATTCTATTTCTTTTTCTCTTGTTATTCTGAGCTACAAAAAGGAGCCTATCTTTCATTCATGCCGTTAATTTAAGTACTTATGCTGCCAAATGACAATTCTAATTTTTAAAACATTGCATTTATGTTGCCAATTATGGCAGGAGTGAGACAAGGGGTAAGCAGAGGGTTTTGCGATAGCTTTTAGATAGTATGAAATGATTTTTAAAACACATAAACTCGAACTTTCACCATTCCAGTGCCGATGGTGATGTCGATGTTCTTGTCAGGTTCCTGTGTTCATTTGAACTGAAAAGCCCTGGTGCGATGCCAAAGTCACCGTCTTTAAAGTAATTTTCTACCTGACTTATTTATTCATATTAATAAGAAATGTATTTTGCTGTAGTCACTCGTGGCAGCTGAAACAGCAAAACACAGAACCAGTCCGGGATGATCTAATTTGTACCTGCCAACACAATGCTCCTTCCAGTTACAATCAACTACTGTGTCAGCACCAGTGAGCCTCTCGGTAATGTTTAATGAGAAAATGTAGGGGAAGAAGATCAAGAGTGGTTTTTATCAGGGTTCAAGTTTCCAGCCCACTTACAGCCACAGCATTCCCAGGGAACAAACAAACGTCAGGTGAGGGTGAAAACAGCTAATCCTTGTGGTTTTTCCTATCAGGCAAGAGAACCAGGTAGACAGATGCAGAGGGATAGTTAAGCACATTTGTACAGTCCAGCTCCCATGGGGAGGAATCTTCAGGCACTGAGGACAAACAACGTCACACGTGGAAAGAAAAGGTTGAGGTGTTGACTAGAAGCAAGATTTCAACACAGAGATGAGAGATGGATAGTTACATGGCCGTCCTCGTGGAGGCCCCGGGGTTTAATTTCCATAAGGGCAAGAAGGAAGCAAAGCATCAACTTGAGAATATTAAGTATATGCAGTTCCACTGAGTCAAGGATTCATGCTTTGCATATAAGTAAAGGTTGTTTAAATTCTAATGAGGAAAAAAAAAAAAACAAAAAAACAAAAAACAAGGGTCAAGTCATTATATGATGTATGGGCTTTAGCAATGAGAAAGGATGTCTTCGGATTAAGACCAAGATCACAGACCCAGATCAGTGCTACTCGGTCCAATGCATAGCTTCTTTCCACGATGTTTGCTGTCATATACCAGGTGACTAGACATCTTTAGATGTGGGGATGCTCTTCTTAAGTTCAGCAAATGTCTACATTTGAGAATGCTGTTTCTTCCTGAGCTTTAGGCTTGTGCTAAGGTAATGCAGTAATGCTTAAAACTGTATTACATTAAAACTGTACTAAATAAAAAAAAAGTATAATATATGTGCTTACAATATTAAAAGGAAAGATATTAGGTGTTTGCCGAACATACGTAAAATTGTACATGAAGTACACAGAACAAACAAGAGCTTTTCTCCTAGATGTACGGGTTTGTAAGAACAATTCTCACACAATGCGTAATCTGTTATACACATAATGTCACTGACTATAATAGAATTATTTCTGACATCTCTCTGAAGTCCAGGCCTCGATATGCATCCTGGAAACGGAAATTCATGGTTGGTGCGTGCACTCATAAACGTTCTCAGGTTTTATACTGCAGAAACAACATGTGCCATAAACACAGGTCCCCCTGGGGCATCCACAGTACTAAGTGGTAACTCTCAGGGAAGCGATGTGTTGGGACATTCCGTTATGCAGTAACTTTAATGAATTGCCTGATTGATGACCAATGTAAATTCGGAGTTGGCTGCCTTCCCAGAATGCTTCCTAGCATAGTAACACAGTCGACACAGGAGGGCAGCAGTTTGAAGAATTGGGGGGTGCGGGGAGGAGAGGAGAAAAAAAAGAATTTTGGGCCAAAGCATGAAGATATAATAGATGCCGAATTCCGTGGCAGGTGCTAGACCTCATGCAGAATATAAAAAGTGAAATGCTAAAAATGAATGATGGAACCCTGCTACCTCCCTCCTGTTTAGAGCTCCAAAGGCCTCTAGAAATGGTCTTGGCAGCCATGAACAGCATTTATTAGGAGATTATTTTTTAGAGAGCTAGGCTGGTGGTACACCTTCCATAACAAAAAAAAAAGGACACAAGAGAGTTTTCTAACCTCCAACCGTGCAATGCAAGTACAAAAGGCAGCGGGAATAAACTCCATGCAGTTGGGACATACACTGGCCAGGTTCTCTCTCTCATAAGAAGGCTGGGGAGGGCAATGGTTACAATCTAACAATAACGTTAAAAGGGTGCAAGTCACAAGAGGCAGCTGTGATATATGTACTGGGAATATCAGCCAATAGCATCGCACAGTCTGGCCCAGGAGGGCAACAGCCCTGCGTGAGCATTTTGGGCCAGGAGATGATGAAAGGTTTGCCGTAGAAAGCCACATGTGTGGGGTACCGAGGACAATCAGCTAACTCACTGTCAGGATGACAGCTTCAGGATCTCAAGAGAAGAGTCTTCAAAGTTGCTTTTCAATCCTTCCCTCTTCTCTTTAGCATCCCTCTTTCCCTATACCTCTCCTTTCTCCCTCTCACTTCTAATAACTCCCTCTCATACACAGCACACATACATATATACACATAACACACATGCACGTACATCAAGGTGTGAATTAGAGATTGTTAATTTCCAACCACTATCTATATAAATTCTACATAATACCTAACATTTCCTCTTCTGTGTGTCCCTGGTTTTGGATGCCTTGTTCTAAAGCTCACTGTTGTATATAATGCCTGTGCTTTAAGAATTTCATGTATCTCTTATACACGTCAATATTCAAGCTATCTTGCTGCTGTTTTAGAAGGACTCTATGTAGCGCGGGGTTACCCTCAAAAATCACTATGTAACCAAAATGATCTTAATTTCTGATTTTTCTGTTTCAACCTCTACAGTGTTGATACTGTGAGTGTGCACCACCATGCTTGCATTATGTGCTGGGTTGGAATCCAGGGACTTGTGCATTTTATATAAGTTCATTGAAAACTGTTTAAAAAGTTAATAACATGGCTATGGGTGTCACTAACTTTTTAAAACTATATTTCATTCAGCATCCCTTACAAGTGTTATATTTCTGATCTCCTTTTCTTACTATGTCTGGAGAATGGGTATGATGGATTGTTCTTATATGGGGACAAATTTATTTCATCAAAGCTCCACCTCTTAAAAATTCTATAACACCCCCGGACAACACCACCAGTTAGGGACCAAGTGTTCAAACAGATGAGCCTAGAGTAGACATTTCTCTTATAAATGACAACCTGTGCTAGATGGATTTACTAAGGAATATTTTTTCGATGTTGTGGAAAGTATTCCATTTTGCTGCTTAGCTCCTCAAGTAGTTAAAATCACATGGTCTCTAACAAGGTTCAGTTATTTTCTTGCAATAGCATGTGAGCTAAGCTGATGACGACAAATGCTAGATTTACTTTGCACATCTTTGTAAAATCAACTGGACCCTGGCTGCTTATGGCACTTCTGGACTCCATCGGAGACAACAAACTTATCTGAGACTCCTAGATTTTCCAGGGACTTAGGCCATGAAGCACATTTAAGGGAGAAATAGGTAACACAATTCCCATTTCCCATTTGCAGATCTGACACGTAATAGCCGCGTATTGCTTTGCAAATCGGGCTTTCTGCTTTGTCTCTAGTCACACTCACCCAAATTTCGTAGGGGAGACTATTATTGTCCCCTAGAATTGCTTCATGGAAATGGAGTTAAAGAAGGTATTTTAAAAGTCATTTCAAAAATAGGGTATCAGCAAATCAGAGGGTTTAGTTGCTAATAGCCAAAGGCCTTTTAAGGATCTGTTGGGGGCTACGTAACTGAGAGAGGTGGATAGCTGTAGGCACTGTTTTCAGCTGTGAGCTTGAGTATAAGTAAGCAGGGGACAAAAGAAGATTTAGCATACTCCATTGCCAGGGATGCTGGGAGCCTGCCAGACACAGACGGTGGGCTGTATTCTGTATTCTGTGTTCTACCCATTTGACTCTCTTCACTGTAACGACACCTCTGCTGCTAACAAAGGTAACTTGTGTGGTGAAATCTGCTGCAGGGCATCCCATCTGCCTAAATCATGCTCTCCTTCTTTCTTACAAACAGTGGTAAGCAGGTCAAATCTCTGCTTTGCAGGTGAGTTAGAGAAACAGCATATCGATTTTGCAACGGGTCCCGCACTTTTAGTTAAATGCTCAGTATTGTTTGGGATTACACATTCGAATCAGCTATGACATCTAATGTGTGTGTGTGTGTGTGTGTGTGTGTGTGTGTGTGTATTTAAATGCACTACTAATTAAGACACTAGAAATGTAAACAATATATTGATAAGATTTAAAAAAAAAACACTTTGTAGAACACACCAAGAAAAAGTAGTAGTTCTTGGTAATAGGTTATCTAAATAAATCTTGGAAACTTATTTAAATTACAGAAAACAGAGATCGCTCAGCAGCTGAAGCCACACTGCTCCTTATGGGGACTTGGATTTGGTTCTCAGTACTCAAGTGGGGTGACTCCTTGCTGGTTGTCACTATAGTTTCAGGAGTTCTGATGCCCTCTTATGATATCCATGGGCAGTTGTACTCACATACATGTTCACACACATGGACAAACACACATGTAGTTAGTCTTTCAAAAGCAACTCTAAATGAAACAGAACATGATAACCAATGCTGGCTTAAACGTATATTTACATTACATTTGAAATATGTCTAGTATTTTACTGCAGAGTTCAACAAAATATATACCTAATTGCTCTCAAAAATGTAAATGTCTTCTTATCTCTTATAATACAGCTTGCAACGCGAGTAGCTTCTGGCATTCTAACACATGACTTATTGTCTTGCTATTTCAGGACAGGAAGAAACAAAACATACATTGAACTGCATGTGCTGACCCATACCTGAAACTCCAGCACTGGAGATTTCAAAGCTAGCCTGGTCTATATAGTCAGCATGGGGTCCTTGAGACTCTTTTTTTTTTTTTTTTAATTAGTGCATTTTCTATACATAAGAGAAAAAATTTAATTTTATAATATTGCCTTGTCTCTATTGTACGCGAAGTGTACAATCTGGAAGAATTAGCAATCTCCCAGCAGCTTCTAAAGTGAAGCCGAAGCTGTGCCCCAGAGCTCCTTCATAAACATGCAAATCCTTAGCCTGAGGGTGGAGGACTTTCTCAGTGCTGTCCTTCTAGAACATTCCAGCCTGCTTCCATATATATTCTCAGTTCAGGAGGGAGTCACAGCACAAAAAGAGACATTTCTTAAACACTCTCAAGAGGGGCTCTCTGATTCTGATTGTTTCTCTGTAGCTCTATTGCTATGCGAATTTATGTGTTTACATAAATTACATTTTGTATGTGTGTGTGTGTGTGTGTGTGTGTGTGTGTGTACTAGAAAGTAATATTAGCAGTACACAGAAGGGAAGGAAATTCTCTTTCCAATCTGACATTGGTAATTAATGGAGTCTGGTATGCAGAGTGCTGTACCAGAAACAACGGGAGAGCAACATCCAGTGGGAGGCGATAATCAAAAGAGGACTAATAAGCCTTCTTTGTGAGGAAGACAGGGAAGGGTCAAATACACAGGCTGTCTTGCTGTTTTCCTGTCTGTCTGAGTCAACCTAGACAAAGTGATGTGGCTTTATATCCACTTTCTCAGACTTGTACCATGCCACACATATACACATATACATACATACATACATACATACATACATACATACATACATACATA
>JANHMN010000019.1:38434732-38450371 GCA_030674055.1 Rhabdomys pumilio
AGAAGTCAGAACTAAACACAAATTTTCTTAATAATCAAGCCTATCTTCTTAATATATTCTTATTTTCCCTAGATAAGTAAATTCTTACAGAATTAGGCCAATCTAATACAAAAATAATAAGGTATAAACATAAAGCACAGATATAAATTCTGAGAAATGTTACACATGAGACTAGTTATACTGTAATAAAACAGACAGACCTAACATATCCTGGAGTTATGGTAATTATCTAAATATTTGGTAATGTTTATTCTCCAAGCCAATTTTGGGGGGTTTCAATGAGTAAGTACAGTCTCTTCTTTTGGACTAACATCTGGTAGTCATCATGAAATATACAAACTTTGCAAAATCTTAAGGCAGGATCCATTATAAGCATCAATGTAAATGTAAAAGCATCAGTAATAATTTTTTTTCCTTCACACTGGTACCCAGTTCTCACCCACTCTGTCCCAGTTGATGTAATAGCCAGAGAAACTCACATGCTTTTCCTGCTCTTTTTTCAACAGTGTCCATACTCATTTGGTTTGGTTCAGCTGGAGACTTTTTTTTTTCACTTGGACAGAGTTAGATCACACTAAGATCAAACATGCAAATATACCACACAGTTATAAGAAACAGAGAAATGTATAATCTATAAATATGTTGAAAGGCTA
This sequence comes from Rhabdomys pumilio, assembly GCA_030674055.1. NCBI lineage: Eukaryota > Metazoa > Chordata > Mammalia > Rodentia > Muridae > Rhabdomys > Rhabdomys pumilio. The sequence continues at coordinate 38,435,386 of JANHMN010000019.1, forward strand.
GGGAAACTGCCTATTATATCTCCCTATGAAACGATAAGATGTACGTTAGCTGAAGCTCTTGTGTACCTAACGTATATCTATGCGTATCTAATCCAAAGATGTGCTGGGGGGAGGAAAACTTTTATTTTCTGTCTATAGAAGAATATCCTATATTTGGCTTAATTATTTTTCTGCTGCCATGAAAAGACACCATGACAAAGACAATTTATACAATAAACCAGTAAACTGGGGAACTTGCTTATGGTTTCAAAGGGTGAGCCCACTGCCATCATGGCGCGGAGCATGGTAGTAAACAGCCAGCCAGCCAGCCAGCCAAAGGGTAACTACAGCTTCTTTCTGATTTGCAGGTAGAAGCAGAGACAGACAGAGATAGAAAGAGGGGGAGAGAAAGAGACAGAGACACAACAGAGACACAGAGAGACAGAGACACACATAGAGAAACAGAGAGAGACAGAGAAACAGAAAGGGAGGAGGAGGAGCAAGGGGGGAAGAGGAGAAGGAGAGAGACAGAGACAGAAAGACAGAGATACATTCAGTGACAAAGAGAGAAGGAGGAGGAATAAGAGAGAGGAAGAGGAGGAAGAAGAGGAAAGAGAGTGAGAGAGAAACTTGTTCCTCGCTGAAGGGAGATGGAGAGGGAGTGAAAGAGAGAGGAGGTAGGAAGAAGTTGGGAGGAGTACAGGGAGGAGACACACAGTTGGGTGCCGGGCTGTAGCATGAGCCTGTGCTTGGGTCCTGTTGGGCTGTGTTGTGGTTCCTGCATGTCTACCATGGCACAGGGAAGCAGAATCGCAGACGGGCACTAGGCTGAGAAGCCAGGGGGCTCAGCTGGCGGGGAGGTGTCGGGGGAGGCAAGTCTCAGCCTGAAGTCGGCAGGGGCAGAGCTCTTGCGTGGGGGTCTCCGGCTGAAATAGCTGACCAGAGACCAGTGGTCTCTGTCCTTGTGCTCCCAGATGCTGCTGGGAGCCGCAGAAGAACTGAGACATCAGGGCATATTGGTTGGACCAGCCCCCAACCGAGAGAGGCGAAGGAGAGAAGCTCTGGCAGTGCCCCACGGGTGAGAGAATCTTGGTTATGGCACTCCTTTGGCTGGGTTAGCTAGCTTGCTTGAGTTGGTGGCCTTTGTGGCAGGAACATAGAGAAGTCTTCTAGTGGGAGATTAAGCAGCAGCTCAGTAGTCAAAGGTCTTCTCCATGGTTCTCCATGGCGTGGCCCCAAAGACACAAGAAAGTTCATGGTTTTAAAAGGTTTATTGTCATGGCGTAAAGTGGACAAAGCTGTACCCCCATATCCCCAGGACGGGCCTTTGGTTAAACACCGCTTGTAAGGAGGAGGGTCTGGGAAGGAATGTTTAATTGGCTACGCCCTCTGGCCTTTAGGTATCTCATTAATATCTCTTTGGCCTGTAGTCACGCCCTCTACCTGTGGAGGTGCTGGTAGGGGCATTGCCCTATGTAACTGAAAGGCGCTGATCAATGGAGGTCTCACGCCACGTGTCAGGATCCTAGAGTCTGGGAGTGTGGCAAAATGTATGCTGTCCTTTGCTGGAATACCTGTTGGGTCTCTGGCCATTTCTAGCCAGTGCTCCACCAGAAACCAAGCTATCCTTTCACAGTCCCACAGGTGGGATGTACTGTATCAGAGAAGTCTATTTTCAACAACAACAACAGTAGTAGTAATAGTAATTATAATAAAAAACAATAAGCAACTTTTACCTAGCTAATTTTCAACTAGAATTCTGAGGCTACTTTATTAAAATTTTAAAGGCACTATTGAAGGTTCAAGGATGCTCTTACAACGGTAGGGATCAAGCGATGCAATGGTCTTTTGTGGCAAGCCTGCTTGCTTTGCTGTTCTGTCTTCATTTGAATGGGACAAACTATTTAATTCAGGAGACATACCCTTGGCAGTTTGAAGATATTATTGGTCTCATAGTTAATATTTGCTTCATTATGTTCTCAAAATGCCATTTTCTCGGGGCCAATAATGAACTTTTTGTGATAAAACATTTACGTATGCAATATTAATATTACAAGAATGACCTACAGAGTAAGTGAACAAAAAAATGTACTATTGGGGCAAGTCAAGTCTCACACACATTATTAAAATAGAAGACGGTAAATCTTTCTCAAAGGAATTTTACAACAGCTTTCTTTAAAAAATATTAGCGATGTATTAACTTGCAGAATATTACCCAAACATTAAGACAATTAATATTTAAAAAACAAGGGTTCGAATCATAATGTTTTGATTCTTTGAAAAATTATTTTTATTAATTTTTGTTTTTGTTTTATTTTACATAAGTGTTTTTTCTCCATGTATGTAAGAGCACCACATGTGTACTTGCTACCTAAAGAGGTTGGAAGAGGGTGTCAGATCCCCCAAACACCCCAGTTAGAGACAGTTGTGAGCGACCATGTGGGTGCTGAGAATACAACCTAGGTCATCTGCAAGTACAAGTGTTCTTGCAGACTTAGACATCTCTCCAGACCGGGTACTTGGACTCTTGATGAAGTAGAACAATGGGTTTGTCATTTATTTCAATTATTTTGTCAAGTTTTGGAATATGTGATTTCTTCTAAAATAATGAGTGGATAGTATACATTTTAAAATTGATTCACGGATCATATAAAACCAAAACTATGTATTTTGCAGTTTGCTGTTGGGTCTATGATTTTTTTTTCAAAATACGAACTAGAGGCTACAGAGAATGCTTAGCAGTTAAGGGTACTTGTTAGTCTTGAGGAGGCCTGAGGTTCACAATAATCTGTACCAGCTCCAGGGATATTATGGCATCCTCCAGCCTCAGTGGACTCTATACACATTTGGTTCACATAAAGGCAAGCAAAGGCGTATATATGAAATCAGTAAAAATCCATAAAATATCAAATTCTATATTTCCTAAGTCATACTGATATCAAACATGATTCCATAGTGAAGGTCTTTTTTTATCAATTAATTTTTCTAAATTCATATTATAAAGGAAATGCATCTTTAAAATTTTTACTTTCTTTTTAAATATATTTTGATGGTGTTTTTCCCTACTCCAACTCTTCCCAGATCCTACCCACCCCGCTGCATAACTAACTTCAAGTTCTTTCTCTCTCTCTCAAAAGCAACAGCAAAAATGAAAGGCAATAAACAAAAACAAAAAGCAAAACAAAGAAGCAAAATTATGGTTTTACAAACTCATCTCTTTTATGTTTGATTTTTTTTCCCCTTTTACTAAGGAAGTAAACCGTAAGTGCCCCATCCCTAGTTCCTTTATCTTGGGGGCGGAGTTACAGGGCATGATGCTCAACTTCATATGTCTGAAAGCAGAGACCTAGAGTGAGCAGGGACCAACAATCTCTAAGGTGATAGTGATAGTAATTCCTTCATATATCATTATATCATTTTGTACATAATTTAACTTACAATAAACTTATGTATTCCAATTATAAAGTAATATAAATTTATTTGTTTGCCACAAAAATCACTATTATAAAGTCTAATTTTTTAAAAAAAGAATTATTTATTTTATGTATATAAGTACACACACCATACCAGAAGAGGGCATCGGATTCCATTACAGATGGTTGTGAGTCACCATGTGTTTGTTGAGAATTGAACTCAGGACCTCTGCAAGAACAGTCAGTGCTCTTAACCACTGAGCCATCTCTTCAGCCCCTAAGTCTAATTTCTTATTGTATTGTCTTTCAAGGTTATATAAACAGACAAAAACTTCCATGATATATATATGATATATATGTGTGTGTATATGACAAAGACTGTATGAAATGTTTAACTTAAGGATAAATGAGGTTTGGAGCAGAAATTTAAGCTAGATATGAAACTAATATATAAAAGATTTGAAATAAAATAGAAGTTTATAAAATATGTATAATCTGTCATAATTCACTTTGGAATACTTATGAATATAGATGTATATTTATTTTCACATACCTACATAGAAGATATCACAAAGATCTTACAGATAGTTTTGAGGAAAAAAAATAACCAATAATTCTGTTTTATTCTATCATTTTATAACGAAATGTATTCATGATACAGGCAAAATTTTAAAAATATTTCACTTTAAATGACTTCATCATAATTGTTTATCTTTTTCCAAAGTGCAGCTGCTGTACTATAGAACTATAATACATTTGTAAATAATGCGAATACTCATGAGGTTCTAGGATGCCAGTAATTAACAAAGGAACTGCAATAACCCAGAGATACAGTGGTAACTTAGATTCATGGTGGGAGAGCACTGGCTTCGACAGTTGTGTGCAGTTCAAGAGCCCCTAGTTACTCTAGACACAAGAAAAACTCTAATTAGAAGGCATTATTGACAGGATGATGGTTTCTTCCATCCATTAATCATATTTCACTTTAACAAGTGCTTATCAAGTGCACATACTTTCAGCTTCAAAATCTTTTATTTTTTCATTATTCTTTTCAAACAGTAATTGAACTCGTAGCTCCTACTAGATTCTTAACCTCCCACTACTCACTCAACTTCATGGTCTTGTTCTCTCTGTCTCTGTCTCTATCTCTGTCTCTTTCTGTCTCTGTCTCTGTCTCTGTCTCTCTCTCTCAAGAAAGAAAAAAAGAAATAGAAAAACAAAATAACCTATGAAAAACCAATAAGACAAAAAACCAAATCATTAAAGTCAACATTTGTTGTTGCCTTAAGTTTAAAGACTGGGAGAACTTACGGTGACAGTTCCACCTTCAGCCTTTCTACTCTGTGCAAAGTTCATTGTAAAAAGGACTAAGAATACCACTGCCTTTTGATGCTTTCCTTCAAAGCTGTACTGAGAAAAACAAGACTTATGAAATCTAAAAGACAAACAAGCAAAAAATAACAAAAGTTCAACAACGAAAAAGTATTTTATCATTATTGAGAAATAGCAGGAGCCCGGAGTCACATTCACCCCATTCCCAGTTTACCTAGGAATTAGTTTTTGAAGAAAACCACACTTCAGCCTTGCTTGACATCAATGGAAGCATTTATTTTACACGTTTCAGGAGTCACCGATACCAGTTTGTTAGTATATCTATCATATTCACTTTCAACTAACTGTACTGGATGGTACAAGACACGCCTGATATATACTACTAGACTTTTTTTTTTTTCACAATTAAGGCAAGTGAAATTGCATGATATAAATGCTGTCTATTATTTTTGTCCAATATGCTCGGTTTAAATTCATCTTCTTGCTATTCTAAGAAGTGTGTAAATGTTAAAGAAGGAAAATGTCACTAAATCACGGTGAATGGAATGCGTTTGTATCTTTGTCTGCACGAAACGAACTGCTAACGAGTGCAGAGCCTGTAAGGTATAATTTTTGTTTCTGTGGGGTTTTTTTGTAATAATTTTTTTCATTTGCATATTTTTTTGCATTCATAGTTCTGCAGTTGTAGAGTCTGGGTTATAATAATCACTCTCTGATATTTTATATTCGAGAGACTTCTGGTTGCAAAAGTAAAAGTCTTCTGGGGTCAGTGAAATGGCTCAGTGGGTTACGGGGAGTGTCACCAGATGGAACAACCTGAGCTTGATCCAAAGGGGCTCACATAGCGGAAGAGACCCAACTTCCACACGTTATCCTCTGATCACTACATGCACACAGTAGCAGAGGCATTCTGCCAACACACCATTCAGATTAATATGTAGATGTAATAGGAATAAATGAAAAGAAAAGCCTATAAATAATGAACAGACAGAATAAAGCGTCAAAGTTGGGAAAGGCTGGGGTATGGCTCCATAGGAAGAGCCCTGGCCTCGCACACCAAAATCAAGCAAAACAAATCATAACACTTAAGCAAATACTAACTTATACAGGTGGTTCATTCACCATGACCACAGTTGACTGTCTTGTTTCTAACATGCAAGCAATTGTAACCTGAACACATCAGTCTCATGTGTTTCCGTTTTGGCCCCTTTGAGTATATACCAGCTAGGCAAAGCAAGCAGTCGCCTTCACAATACTTTCAGAAGCCTGAAGGAAGCAAACGGATAGCCTACTGTGTGACCAGATGCACTGCCACACAAAATTAAAACAGCAGATGCTCTCTGTTAGAAAATAAGGTTTTACACATAGAGATTGAGAGGAAATTCAAAACAAAGTATTTTCGCATACTGGGAAGTCTGAAAAGGAAAGAATGTTGGAAGGCTGGTTATAACCATCAAGCCAAGGATGAGTACTATTCTTATAATAAAGAAGACAAACATCAAGAAAAAAAAGAATGGACTGGGGGACAACACTTGGGCAACACTTGATGAGAAATATGAAATGACATGAAGAACAGTGATGAGCAATTGTGATTTTTTATGACTATATGAAGCAAAATAAAGTATTTGCGTCAGTAAAATGGAAACACTGCAGAAATAGCAGGGTAAGAGTTTCAAAGATAATCGTGATGCATTGTGGGAAGTAACCCACGGATTCCCTTGCAAGGAAAAATGAGAGATGAAGCAAGAAGAGAAACTCTCCAAACTCACTCACACTGTTCCAGATAAATCACAACCAGAATCCGAACGTCCATGTCTTCCTAAAATAAAGAAAAATTACATGCAGAAACAGGAGTTTGTAAAAACCAATGGAGGCAACAAGGTCCCGGTCAGCTCTGTCACAGCTGACTGCCTGATGGTGATAGAGCATTGTAGATATGCAATGTTATTTATGTTTCCAACAACTGCACTTGAACCTAACAGTCTCAAGACACCCAAATGAAAACACAAAAAATCTAAACATAGTCTATTTGATTAATTTAAAGCTATAGGTTGAAAGATAAATGAACTAAACCCTGTAACAGCTATTCACATGAACATATGACCTATCTTACAGCATAGAATTAAGTCCTTGGGGAAATATAAGAGGAAAGTCTTTCAAATTATTATACTAAGAAAATAAAATTTCCTGAATTTGATGGAATATTATGTAACGTGGGTCTGTAAAGAACAGCTTCATTATGAACAAGCACAAAACAGACTTAAATCCAAACAAAACAAGACTTAGTGGGATGCTTTACCGAACAGCCATATATAAATAACAACAGAAACAAATCGTAATGAAAACAACAGTCCCAATCAAAATAAGGAGGAAAAAAAAAAAAACCTCAAATATTTTTATTTGCCAAAACTAACAATTAAACAAAAGAGATTTTTAAAATATTTTTTTAAAAAAATAGACTATTATTGGAAAATTTCAAATACAAAGGAATAGTTAAGAAGTAATTTCAAATAGAATTAAGTCAAGTTTTGAACTCCTAACCAGTTTGATCCTAAAGAAATTTAGAAGACTTATTCTATAGCCATGGTGTGATAGTTAATCCTGACTGACAATGAGATGGAATCACCATGGAAACAAGCATCTGTAAAAGGGTTTCTAAAAATAGTTAATTGTGGTGGGAAGACTAACCAATGTAGGCGCCACCATTAATTGGTCTGGCTAGGTTGCTACACTGAATACAACTAGAAAATTGGTGATTGACTGCTTTCTGTTTCCTAACTTCAGATAATGTGACAGTTCCCACCATCTTCTGTTGCTATGACGTCCCCATCCTGATGGACCACGTCCCGGAACTGCGAGCTAAAATGCATCCTTCCTGCCTTGAGTTCTTTTTGGTCAAGCATTTTGCTGTAGTCATGAGAAGAGTAACTAATGCATATGGAATCGACACATTTTCTTTTAGAAAATAATCTGTGATTTGACCTGTAGGAAACACAAAAGCGCTAAGCACATGAAAATCTGCACTGCACGTCCCTGATTTAATAGGCTGTGGATAGGTTTGCAGACTCACATCACAGGGGACTAAACACAGAAAACCATTTCTCAAAAACCCTCAAAGTAAATTAAAGAAAAAAAAAAAGCAATCCTTTCACACACACACACACACACCACACACCACACACACACACACACACACACACACACACACACACACACACAAAACAGAAAGAAGATTGTAGGGGAGAGGCATTTCAGGTTTCTTACCAATAAGTCTAATTTGTGAAGCAGAACTAGATTATTAATACTGTACCACTGATACTATAAAAGGCTGGCACTTGACAATGACTCTCCGAAACTTTACTCTTGTAAATTTTTCTTACATGTTGACAAATTCACTCTCTTAGGAATGAATTTTAGAGTCATTTTGCTAGTTACTAAAACTTTGTCATTGAAAAGTAAATAAAAATTTTATTTCATATGTTAAGGGAGGGTACGTTGGCATCTAAAATGATGAGTCTTTCTACCAATGCACTAGAGTAAAATTCACGGAATTCGCCAATAATATTCCAAAAATAATGATAGTTTTTTTGATGGAAAGTTGAAAATAAAGAAGTAATTGTCCGAATTAAAATGTCTCCCGATTGGTTTCTTGGCATTGGCCCCTAAGGAGACTCATCCTGGAGGTACCTAGGGGAGATTTGGATACCTTCTTTCCCAATATGCCCTAAGCTGAAGTAGTCTTTTATACTTCCTCTGCCTTCCTATCTCCTGAAACAGATAAAGAGACTTCCTTACTTTCCTTAGGATAAAGGGATCCAGCACTCTCTCAAGTCTCTCCTCTATTTATTTATCATTATTAAATTTATGTCTGTTCCTTAAAATTTGAGATTTTGCTTGTTTGAAATTGCCACATATTCATTTTTTTTAAAATCCCACCTTTTCAAATTATACCTTTAACTTTAAAATGATTGCATTTTTTTCTTTCACTTTGTGAATATGGGTTCATGTATGTAGATATGCATGCATGTGCAGGTATGTTGTATATGCACAACTGTGGTTGATTTTTTGAGATGGGGTTAGCTCATTGCCTAACACTCACTAATCAGGCTAGAATAGCTGGGCAGTGAGTGCCAGGTTTCTTCCTGTCTTCGTATCCCTTACCTTAGGATTGCAAGTTCCCTGTACACATTTAGATTTGTACGTGAGTGCTGGCGATTACACTCAGGCCCTTAGACTTGGGCAGGAAGTCGTAACCACCACTGAGCATCATTCGCTTCCTAAAACCATCATTTTCAAAGAGTAATGTCAGCCCGAACTAACAGCCAGATGATGGCAATCTGACCATAAGGTATCTCCATATATGTAAAATATAATACGGACTGGCAGAAAATAAATGTTGTCTGAATTAGATTCTATTTCTACCCCCATGTGACCCCAAGTCTTTATATCAGGGCTGATCAGCAAAATTAAGACAGTTTCTGTTTAATTTTTTTCTTCTGTACCGGGGATCAAACACAAGACTTGGATTATTTTAAGCAAGCACACTATCATTACTGAGTCCCTATTCCTAAGTTTGTAGTCTTAACTGTTCTTCATTGGTAGTAATACTTATTTTTACCTACACAGATTTTTTTTTCAATCACTAAACTAATTTATAGATAGTGGAAGGGGGAATTCAGTTATGACAGGATATTTACTTATTTTCTGGAAACCATTTTTTTTAAATCAATGTAATATTTAACCATGTGTGACAAACCACATGTTCTATGATCTAACTTTCTCTACAACTGAATTTAATCCTATTTACATTTTTCTAAGGATAGTACAGAAATACTTTAAAGAATGTACCCCCCGCTCTCCACATTCATATCCAGGTAACTTATGTCAAACCTCGAGATCTTGACCTGCTCAAGGACTCCACGGTGCAGGAAATACAGCCTTTGGAGCTAAGACAGGGGTGCTTGTACACAGGGGTGCATGTGCATAGCCCTGCCAATCATCTTTTGGAGTAACCCGGTGAAGGCAATGTTAAGTTAGGTGTCTTCTTTCCCATCAGCAGAATGGTTTGCCGCCTCCCAGCCTGAAGGGCTGCTTTAGGGGTGAAATGAGAGGAAAGATGTAAACTTCTTACCAGCTACTGATCAGCAACAAAACTTTCTTCCCTCAGGCTAGATTCCTTACCAGTGTGGCTCAGGGGCAGAACGTTACCTCTGATTGATTGCCCTCAGTTCTATTAGAAACTTTATTTTATTTTATTTTATTTTATTTTATTTTATTTTATTTTATTTTATTTTATTTTTAAAGAATGGCATTTTTCTCTGCTTCGTTTCCAAAGTAAAGTCGGATACAGTGCAATGATGTCACTTGATTCTCCTGTCTCCTCTTATGTTAATTTGTCACTTGTTCTTTCTCTATATTGACGTAGTCAGTTATTTTTAATGTATTGTTAGTATTATTTGTTATTCTAGAATGTGTAGGGTGTGTGTGTGTGTGTGTACATACCACTGCTGTGGGGACCATGACAGCCAGTCTTAACTTGATGACACTGTGTAACTGCCTGTTCTATCCTAGTCCTTCAACATCTCTATCCCCAGAGTGCTCAGACCTGTGTAATAACTTACATCGACATCCCCTGTGATGACTAAAGAAACTTACCATGGTACCAGGCATCCATTAGAGGCCATTGACCTTTTCCTATGAGATCTTAGTGGATTCCTGTTTTCTTCTTTTGTAAACTCCCTTATTGCTATGGGACTGGGACAAAGTGGTCTTTTTATTAAAACACAATTTTCTTATCCAGCTGTGGATTTTATAAATTATTGTAATGTACACCTTTGATATTCACATTTATAAACCCATCCTTTCCCTCTCTTCCTTATTGCATGCAATCTGACTCTAAGGCTGCCTGTCCTTCTGTTAGCAGGAAGAGTAAATTTAGTTAATCTGAATTTGAATTGAAATTTCGTCTTTCCCGGTGGATTCCAAAGCTACAACAGTGCGAATGTGTGGCAGTCAGAGACCAACCATCTGTTGGTCTCATACCTCCGCTTGGAGTTTCAGGAATTAGACTCAGGTCATTAGGTTTGAATAGCAAACACCTTTACCCACGGAGTCGTCTTGCTATTTCTGATACACTTCATTCTTAACCACCAATTTCAAATACATTTGGTATTGTTAATCCTGTATTCGATACAATGCCTTTAATTATGACTGTAATTATGCAATAGGTTTTGCTTGATATTTTTGTTTGTTTCCATTGAATCAGGAGATCTGAACTATACTTCTGACTTTGACATGAGTTGGCTTCATAAACTCACTCCACCTCTGTAGATTCTCCTCTAATGGTCTTGAGATATTTGAAGTATTACTCAACTCAGTTGTACTTCTGGGGCTTGTGACTGGACTTCATCAACACAGTTGTCCATTAAGAGCGCCATATTGGCTTTCACATATTTAAAGTGGAGCTCAATATGAAAATATGTTTCCGTCTTTCAATTATATCTCTCTCCAGCTCCCTTCTACATGCTTCTTTCACCCTTTTACCTCTCCCTCTCCCCAGAAAAAATGTTCAGGAATGAGCATCCTTACTAACAGTGGGAAAAAGTTCATGCTGACTTTGAGGTGAGTGGTACCACATATGACTTATGGCAAAATTAGAAAAAAAAAGAAATCAAGTTTTGGATCAACATGGAATGCTCGTTTTTTTTTTTTTTTTTTCCAAACATACAAACAAAAAAATGCACATATCCAAGCTATGTTATGCATGAGCACTGGTGGAGAGAATGATATGAAACATGTCAAACAAACATGAGCAAAGGAGCGAGAAATGCTAGAAAAAGTTGAGAAGGAGGGGTGAGGGTAGTTGGACTTAGTTTTCACCATAGTTTTTTCTATAATGTTCTCTTTGTAAAGATGTACTCTTTATATAATAAAGTATAATTTTAAATGTTTTCATTGGGCAATATTTATTTTTACCTTTAACAAAGTGCTTTGAGTATATCATAAACTGGGCATAGAGTTGCTAATGAGAGAGAGGGGGAGGGAAGAGGGAGAGAGAGAAGGAGGGAGAGAGAAAGAGGGAGGGAAGGAGAAAGAGAGAGGGAGGGAAAAAGAGGGAGGGAAAGGGAGGGAAACGGAGAGGAGGTGAAGAAATATACACTAGAAAAAAACATAAGTAATGCCTGGAATAGCCAATGGAAACATCTCTTTTTATTGCTAACCTAAGCAGGAAATTGTACTTACTTCTAAAAGTAATTGATTGAGTCTATGATAAAAAACTAATTATGATAATAAACACACAGCTAGGAGAGGAAACACAAATGATCCTGAGTCTTTTCATTATGGAAGGCTCTGAGAGCTGGGCAGCAGCCATCTCTAAGGTAAACATGAGAGAGCGAGGGCAGCATTTGTAGAACATCTTGGAGCAAGACAAATGTTTCTGAAGAAATCAATAGCTGTAGGCTGTGTTTAAAGACAATTATTTCAGAAAGCACACAAGCACAGACTAATGATTTTCAGCAAACATTCATAAGTGCACAGGAAGCAAGAGGCCTTGCTAAGAAAGGGCAGAAGGGTTCAAGGCAAAAGCAAGTAAGACAAGACTACTGAGAAAATTCAAGATACAGTAAAAGTCATTAACAACCAGATCTTAGCAAAAGAAAACCTTATTAGGTTTGTGATTGTGATTTACGACTACAGAAATAAGGACTTCACTTTGTAGTCTGTGCCTCCCAGCCACTGTCAGAGTGGTGGGGTACCATCCTCACTTCCCTCTATTACTGTGTGGAGACAACACAGGGTATCTAAAAGAATACTTCCAGAGAAAACAGAGAAAACCCCCAACCTCTCCTTCTGATAACCAGTCAAGAAAATTTAGTGTCTTCCCACTCCCTATCCTGAATCTTCATCTTTGTAAGACCCATGGCATTTATTACCTCTAACCCCAGTTGGGGACTCTCTCAGTGTACAGTTGGAGAATTTTGTGCCTTTTCTAGCCGGTGTCAAGGATACCCTGACACACTATACCATATATCTAAGCATATGCTGCCCATTTGAGAATTCACAGCTCTACACACCAGGAACACATCTCATCATTAAATCAGTTCTGCAAGCAATAGTCTACATAATAGAAAGATTCCTGTGTTAGGTTGGAGACATCGCTATATTGCTTCACCTTCTGATATTGTTAACTGCTTTGTGATAACTTTTGTGTTTTGGAACATTTGTAGATACAGCCCCCCCCCCCCTGTGATCTACTGTCTCCAACTGTCCACATTTCTACCCCCTAATAACCTAGGCTGATGAGCTAATCTATTGCTGAAGGCAAAGCCATCACAATTCACTCAGTTCCAGAAAGTCTGATTTCTGAATTCTGATTGCACTGGTGAAAAAGCTTTCAACTATTAAAAAGGGGGAGGGGCTTCAACGACAAAGTATTTTTCAAAGGATATTTCATATTGAAGCCTTAACAATGGTTTCTTCCCTGTGTCATCCCAAAGATGGAGTGCTTGTTTCTCTGATCCCTCATTACATAGCTACATTGGAGGCAGGGGGAGGGAATCTGGCTTATTTATTGGCACACAATAGGTATCCAATAAGAATTTACTTAAATATTGTTAAAGGGGCTATTCAATGATTGAAAGAATGATATAAAGCAAGGAACCGTGACCAGAAATAACTAAATTGAAGGATGAGTTTATTTTGGTTTATGGTTCTAAAAGAGAATCCACAATGCCAGGGAGGTGTGAAAGTAAGCAACAGGGAGCTAGAGCAAGCAGCTCAGAAAATACATCACAACGAAAGAAACCAAAGAAAGAGAGCAGAGATGCCTAACTGGAGGAAGAATGAGAAAATAAATTCTCCAAGCCTTCTCCCAGTGATGTGCTTTCTCTCTCAAGGCTCCACCTCCTTAAGGTTCTGAAGTTTCCCTATCAGCACCACCAACAGGAACTAAGAGTTCAAATATGTGAGTCTTTCCTTTCTTATTCAAAACACCACAAGGAACAATAGAGAGACAGGAGACAAAAAGGAGGGAGAGCAGGTAAGAGCCAGAAGTGTGTGAAGTCAGAAAAATAAGTGTGAGTAATCCCTACTTTTGTGTCCTAGCATGATGCCACAGTGTACTTAAAGGAGAGGGTTGAGACTCCATAGCCACTGTGGAATACAGTCTCAGCAACCAGACTTGAGATCTCCTGATTATGCTAATACCATAATAACACTCTCTAGCCTTCTGTGATTGATGTGATTCTTTGGCAGTTAATATCTAGAGCATCTGATGCAATACAGAAACAGCCTCTGAGGGAGAAAATTGATCTTTATGTATCAATTGGTGAGTTATTATCTCTTTGTGTTTACATCTCTCACTGGCGTTCTGACTAGCAACTTCTTCTGTCACTTTAACATTCAAATCTTTTATAATCAGGGACATGTGATACTCTGGAATGAGCTCCATAAGTCTCTGAAGCTGAGGAGACTGTGCTTTTTCTGTTCCTTCACATTGGCTGGTCCAATGGTGAGCATGCATGACTGCCAGGATGATTTCCTATGACTCCTCAGAGACAGTAAGGCGCTTAGAGATGCTTTTGGCATGAGGTTGGTTTCAGCTCATTGCAAGTACAGAAACATCATTCCAAATGCAAGCCTTAGTGTTTTCTGTCATTATCATCATTCTTAGCATTTGTTGTCTCTATCACTCTTCCAAAGTCCCTGCTGGAGTGGTTCCTTTATACTAAGGAAGATTAATCCCCCTAAATTAAGCTTGATCAATATATTTAGTGAGGCATAAACAGTATGATTAGTATTTGATTAAAATTCCTATCTTTGTTAAATTTAAACTGTAAATATATTGAAAAGGACTCTTGGATGTTCATCTAATCAGCAAATCTCTCTCCTGTGCACAAAAAAAAAAAACAAAAAAAAAAAAACCTTCATTTCTCAAATATTATCATGGATTGTATACTGCTATAAATTAATGTCCATACAAACATTTGAAATAATAGATATGCTGATTTTATTCTCAAGCTGTTAACTTAGTGACCACAGAACATCTGCAGAGCTTCCTGACTTCATTTCTACTTTTATCTGTTTCAGTAAACAGACAACTATGGCATGCTTAAATATATTTTACAGCCATTTTTAAGGTTAGAGGTTATTTTTGTTATGGTGTATTTTTCTGTTTTATGACTTTAAATTCCTGATTGCACTCTAAAATAATGCAATGTAAGACAGTATAAAATCTGTAGGTTATTTTGTGACTTTTCAGA
>JANHMN010000019.1:38450381-38466271 GCA_030674055.1 Rhabdomys pumilio
TCTCTCTCTCTCTCTCTCTCTCTCTCTCTCTCTCTCTCTCTCTCTGTTTCTGTCTCTCTCTCTCTCTCACCATAACCCTATATCAAATATTCACAGTGAAGAATCTTGTTGTGGTCTGGGGAGTTTTCAATGGAGAAAATGCTTGTTGACAGAAGCATGGAGAACTGAGTTATATAAAATTCCTCAAATCTATGCCAAGCCAGACATAGTAGCACTTGCCCTAGACAAAAGGAGAGATTCGACATCCAAGACCGCCTTCAATAGTCGCAGACATATCTTGACAAGCATACACCTTTGCTTTTACATATGAAACTCATGCTTCTGCATAGGTATGTACACATGCACACAAACAAATTAAAAAATAATAATTATAGAGAAAACAATCCTTGGTAGGGTTTCCTAAACTGTCATCCAGAAAAAAAAATTGTTACAGGACATTTGATCAGACTCTGAACCTTGAGATTGTAGAAAGCCTATTTCTTGTTGCACTGTGGCTCAGCCCTACCACACATCTTTAATCCAAGAGTTTTCTGTTTATTGTAAACAGGATTAAATAAAGTCAACCATTGGTCAAGAGGCGAAGCAAGCAAGCAGATGTCAGGGAGCGAGCATAGGAAAAAGCTGTAGAGACTATGAGGAAGTCAGGAGAACAGAGAGATTGGAGGAAGTAGAAAGGAGGGACATTCAGTTTGAAAGGTTTTTGAGACAGCATGGATGAGAAGAACTCCCTTCTGGAGATATCAGTAGAGGAGGAAGGTCAGCTGAGTATTCTTTCTGCCTCTCTGAGCTAGCAGGCACTCACCCCCACATCTGGCTCTAGAGTTTTTAGTGGTAAAATCAAATGACGGAGATTTTGTTTAAAACAACGCCCAACACTTACTCTCTACACTTTAACCAGGCAGTATTTCTTAGTTAACTGAGATCTACTGCACAGTAAAACGTTTCTTATGAGATCCGAGAGCTGTACTTTGCATAATTGATGTCTTTAGTTGGATGGCGAGTTGGTTTCTTATAAGCATGAGACTGCTAGTCGTTCTATCATGCTCAATGGACAAGCCCATACTCATGAATGTGTAAGTAGCATAAATAAGACCCAGTGAGTCAAAACAAAGAGATGAGAAGTCAGTGGGAATGAATGTGGCAAGGGTTGGATATAAAAACAGTTAGGAGGAAGAAAGAGTGTAAATATGATAAAAATGGGATACATGTAAGCAAAAAATAGTGTACTTTTACAAAGAAAAAATAAACAACTCCATAGATGCAATTTTTCAGATATCCCAAGTGTAATAAAGAACACTCACAAAGACATATTACATATTCATGGTCATGTTAATGGCCATGGAATAGAAAACAAACATAGCTTATCTCAAATAGATAGCACTCTCTGAATCTTTGGGAAAACATTATCTCAGGTTAGCTCTTGGTGTCTCATTATCTTTATTACATGAAATATATCCAAGTAGCATCATCATATGCTTGCCCCCAAATTCCCTGCAGCTCAGTTTTAACATGTCATTGAAGTACAGAATTTAGAAACCGAATCAACCACTTAACTGCAAAAATTGATTTCTACTTTCAAATGCTATACAAAAACAAAAAAAATCCTTTGTTTATATCACATACATTGTAGAGGTAGAAACATAATAGGCTGATAATTAAATGTGCAAAATGGTGTGGCAAATACCATACAAATATCAACTTGAGTGAGAGAGAGGGCGTGACATAGCTGATGCTAACTTTGTTGATGGTTCTGTATGAGACCTTTTGTAAGATACCAGGTGACGTAATGATGGTAAAGACCCAAAAGACCATTTTGCTGAGTCACAGCTACAGGGAACTGTAAGAAGCAACAGGCCAGGCAGGTAAGCACTCTGGCAAATTGAAGGAATGGAGAGCTTATCAATGTTTCTGTCCCTAGGGAGCAGGGAACAGATTAGGAGAAGAGTTCTTCAACCAGCTGTCCAGAAGAGTGCTTCTTGGGTTTCTGTGCTATGAAGGAGGGGAAGTCAGTGTAGCCTGAAGACTCCTGTGGTGTGAAAACAGAGTTATTTTCTTCTCCTGTGGTACATGAAAACCTGAAGCCAGTGCCTAATGACTCCAAGTCCCCTCCTGTGACTCCATCAGCCTGTGACCTGCACGAAGCACGGAAACTCTCTTAGGTTTTAAGCCTTCACAATGTAGAATTTTTCTTTTTCTCAAATTCTAGCACTGGTTTTACAAAAATTAAAATACAAAATTCCCTATCTCCCTCCCTCCACTTATCCATTCTATGGTTCTGTAAAAGCCATCATCTATCAACTGTCTCTCCAGTTTCTTTATTAGGATGCTTTTCAGCTATACAAGAGTTACTCCTAGAATGTAGCTGTACAGACACATCTCTTATGTGAAATAGGAGGTGCGCACCTCTGGAGAGTTCTTAAGACAAAGAGTAAAAACTTCCTTGATTTGATATTACACAAAATTTTACCCAAACAAAAAGAAAAACAATCCTGGAAGAGAGCTAAGGAGATGGCTAAGTGAGAGATGTCCCTACTGTACAAACAAGCACAGGACTTTAAATCCCAGAGCCCACATAAATATCCAGGCTGAGCAGAGCATACATATTACCCCAGTACTGGTGCAGAGAAGGGCAGATTTAAGTGGCTTGAAGGTTAGTCAATGTATCTGAGTAAATTCCAAATTAGTGAGATATTCTGACTCAGATAAGTAATAGTAAATAAAAAAGAAAAATAAAGTTGAACATTGGTCTTCCCATATGTGTGTACACATACAGACACATACATACCTACACACATACATATACAGACATACACACATGTACACACATGCACACACAAAGACATATACATACACATTTACACATACATACACAAATATACATATACATACATATAATATACACATATGAACATATACATATCTATATATAAACAAATACATGTGGGGCAAGTGGACTGTGCCACCAGACAGAAAAACTGGTAAAGTTGAGTGAGTCTAAAACTCATAAATCTCAAAATTGAAAATGGTAGGAGTGGAACCGACTCCCTTCCTACCTCTAGCAGCTCTGGGACAGGTAACCACAATACCCTACTTAGAAGACCACAGCAACCAGTCATTTTGCATGAAAGCCTGGATTTCCCCCATGTTAATGAGGCATCTAGATATGCCCCAAGCTTTCAGACAATGAGCTTCCCTTCCTGGACATCCCTTCCCACAAAAAAGTATTTTAATCCTTGGTTCACCCTGAGTAAGGTGTACCCATTCACATATGCCATCTAATAAAGCATTTAAACAATAAAGGACTGTCTCTGCATCAAGGACGGAGGAACAGAGGGAGAGGCCTTTGTTGTAAAGAGTTACATACTCTTGGCACTCACTGGGTTCCCTGTCTTCTTCCTTCCTGACTCATAGAAGTGTGAACTGGGGACCTCAGTTTCCAACTCCCAGCAGAATGCCAGTGGCACTTGGATACACGGAAAACTGGGAACCACAGCAATCATCTCAGGCTCTGCTTTTCCCACCCAGGAAAACAGAGACTGACGATCCTCATTACAGACTGAGTTTTGAGGCTTGCAGGGCTGCTCCAGATACCCCAGCAGCAAAGCAGGTCGCAGCCCAGCACATAAACACATACATATACACATACACACGTATACAAACACACATATACACGCACATATATAAACACACATACCATACACAAATGCACATACCTGCACTGCCGCCCCCCCAAATTAACCATCTTTCTTCTTTGTATTCTTCTTCAATCTATATAGTCATCTGTTCTGAACACACATTTAAAAGAAAGATACTTGGCTCCTCAGGGTCAACAAAGTTGAGTCTATTTCCTATGCTGATAGACAGCTCTAAGTGCATAACTATGTCAGCATCAAAGTCCTTCTGGACCAAAGGGCTCTTCTATTAGTCCTATGACTTTTACTGTTTGGAGAGAAATCATTTCTCTGAAAAACTTCAGACTGAATATCTTTCTCCCAGCATGAGGTGCAGTCACCTGTTGGCTCTGCGTCTGTATCCTAACCAACATGTTTCTCAATGGGTAGTCTTACTCTAGTCACCTCAACTCCCTTAGTCAGAAGTCACTTCAAAAATGCCCAAGGAGGGCCACTAAGTGTGCTCAAAGCAGCAGGCCTCTGTTATAACTGACCAATGCCAGGGTGGGGCTTTTGGGTTCTTATGTTATTTTCTTTGTTTTTAGAGATAACAGCAAGAGACCTACTACAGGGCTCTTTCTACCAAGGTTTGGCTTAAATTTACATATGAAGTTAAAGTCACTTTTTAAAACACATCTTTTGTTGAGTTCCCTTAGGAGGTTCCCTGCTAACTGGTTTCTTTATAAACTCATCCTGACACAGTAACACAGTCATGACATCTCCCAATGGGGCAATGTTTCAACTGGAAATCCCTGGCCAGACGCCCTTGGAGTGAAGAGCAGGGTGAGTACGTGACTTCAGGACATTTGTTTGGTGGCGAGAAATGAAACGGTGTTCATTCTCAGTGTGCTTAATCAGTCCCAAATGGTGAGGGAAAAGGGTGCTCTACAGTCAACAAAGGAGCTACAGAGCCTGAGGAAGCCCACATCTGATAGCAGTTACTCCTGTGGAGTAAAAGAACAAGTTCCCTGGGGTTGGCAGAGAACTGGTGTCATTAGTGCCGGCACTACAGAAAGGAACACAGTGGGAAGAAGTGACATAGAACTCAAGAAGTGCCTGAAGGCCCAGAAATGACAGCGTTGCATAAAAACTGCAGACCTAACTGGACATCTGCGATTCAACTTTATCACACAAGTATATGTTTATAATATTAACTCCAAATTGAAGGCCATTTTCAGCTTACTTTCATACCTTTTATAAAATCTCATTTGGAATCCCAAGACTCTTTGAAATGTGGCCACATAAACTAGACTTAAAACAAATGAGGGAATAGACGATAAATTTTTAACATTGGCTCAGTCTCTAAAGCTACCGTATAAAATATAGGATAACTAAAGAATATGCTAAAGAATATTCAACAGATTTGTGTTACCTGTTGATCAAATGGTTTAGGATGCTCTTGGACTATGAAAACAACATCCTTATGCTGTATCGGTCATAGTAACCAAGGAAACCTATTACCAAAGCGCCAGGGTAAGAATATAAAATTTGGAAATAAATAAATAAATAGAAATGGTTTGATCTGAGGAAGAAAAGGTACAAAACGGGAATATCCAGGAGAATGCAGGTTCTCAGGAAAGGGGAGGATAGAAAAAAGAGTTGGCAAAGAATATACATGGGCTGGTCCATAGTTCCTACTACATATGTAACCAAGGATTGCCTTATCTGGCACTGGTGGGAGGGGAGACACTTGCTCCTATGGAGGCTTGATGCCCCAGGGAGGAGGGATGTCAGAGGGGTGAGTCGGGAATGGGTGGATGGGTGGGGAAGTACCCTGTTAGACCCAAAGGAGAGGCAGAAAGGGTAGGAGGTTCATGGAGGGTAGACTAGGAAGGGAGATCATGTTTGAAATGTAAACAAAATAATTAATAAAAGAATTAAAATGAAAAAGAAAGAAAATGGAGTTGGAGAGGTTAGAGATTAGGAACATGAGGGGGTTAACAGAAATCTCAAGACTCAAAGAACTTGGAGGAAATTGTGGTTTTAACATTAAATTTTTTTTTTATACAATTGGCTGCGCAGAGGAAAAATAAATAAGTAAATAAGGGGGTGATTGGATTCTTGGAGAAAACAGTCAATATTTGGACATATTTTATTAATAATTTACATGAAGGAAATATAACTCAACATTTCATACTTCTAGCTGGCGATAAGTTGCTATGGGAAAGAATCAACTTGGAAAGCAACCAGACAAATTATATAAGTGGTCTAATTGAATGAGAACTTAGGCCCGAGAGTAATAGTAAAAGTTGTCCTTAGTCCAATGGTCCTTGAGTCTGAAATAGGGGAATATAAGCCAACAGAAGTGAAACAGCAGTATACATTACCTAAAATAATAACTCTATTTTATTTGACTTAAGAGGGGATTTAATTAGAATACATTTGTGATAGTCTCAGAAAGCAGGCTGAACAAACCATGGGAACAAGGCAGTAGGCAGCACCTCTCTGTAGCCTCTGTATCAGCTCCTGCCTTCAGCTTCTGTTCTATTCGCGTTTCTGCCCTGACTTCCCCCAGGGATGGGTCATTACCTGGAACTGTAAACCTTTCTTCCCAGTATCCCCCAAAGGAATGAAAAAGCTAGTTGAAAATTAAACAAGCACAAGTTAACAGAAATAAAATTATTTACCTTAAAAAAAAACAAAAAACAAATGGTTATAGAGGAAAATTACTTCCTTGTAAACTATAATTACAGCGAATTATTCTCCTGCCCCAGACAGGACTTCTGTATGGGAAGAACATGCAGAAATAACAGCAAGGTAATTTGATTTGCTATATATAAACAATGTAGAAAATAAGAAAAGAAATAAATAAATGCTGGAACAGCTACTAACAGGGGTTATAAGGTTTATTTTTTTTTTTTTTTTTTTATTTTTCATTCCTAGACAAACTTGAAGAAAACATGGCTCCCCTACCCTGGAGTTTGCATGTTAGTAAACATTTGTTTTTTACCAAACATCCTTATAGACATGGTTGAACTGTTGTGTGGGAGCATGATGAGACGATTTTGTGACGTTTGTATATTGTTATACAATATAGCTTTTGCGTCCGTGACCCATATATCCTTCATGCTTTACTCAATTACAAATAGGTAAGGTGAAGAAAAAACTTGCTTCAAGGGCACTCTCATGTTTGGAACGATCTCTTTGGACACAGTAGTGTTAGAGTATCAGACATCCAATCACACAACCAAGTCTTCCCATCAATAGTAGGCTTCCCATCAATACAGGTGGTCCTTAACTTTGAGGAATCCCAGTGACAGCATCATTAAGCTGAAGTTATTGTAAATTAAGAACTGCATGGAACTCATCTAAGCTACTGAACCTCAAAGAGTCGACACCTTGTAGAGTCAGCTTCTTACCGTCATGAAGAGTGACTAACAGTCATTGTGAATACCGGACACTCCATGAAAATGTCGTACTGTACATACTGTTAGGCCACGACAGGGTCAGATTTCAAGATTAGAACTATTCTTTCTATGGTAATGCTGTAAAGGCACAAATTTATTAGACTAACCATTGTAGTTGGGAACTCTGTATATATCTGGAGGCTCTCTCTATGATATGCATTGCATTGCTGGGTTTACTTTCAGCAAGTCCCCAAGTCCCAGGTTCTAGGTCAAGTACCTTCACACCTTTAACCTTTTTTCTTACAATCCTTCCATTTGTTCTGGTAGGCTTCGGAATGTCTTCTGACTCTTCACGAGGCTCACAGATGTCTCCATTGTGTAGGCTGCTCAGAGTAAGCTATGACGTTTGGGCCTCACACAGACAACACTTTCAATAAGCTATTTATGTGTTCTCATCTACTTCCTTCTTCTGTGCTTGGCAGAGCTACTTCCTGTGAACTATATTCTTGCCTACGTACTTTTCTCATACATTCTAGAGACTCCTCCCTTACGGTACGCATCCACCGCCCTGCCCTGTATTCCTTTATTTGATGTGAGCTGCTTCATTGGCTTTGAGCAGGAGGCCCAGGTAAATAGCCCTTAGTGCAGCAGTTAATCACGGATGAACAGCTGGGTAAACCTCGAGATTTTGTTCACCTCGGGTGAAATAATTCTGAGCTGTGTTCTACAGAGCATCAAGAGTTCAGCAGCAGGATGAACACCCATACTGACTCATAATAATCCTGCGGAGATTTCCTTAACACCCTGGCCTCACTTTCTAAGGCATCTTGTTCCCACACTAGGGAGAAAAGAATTTCATAGCTCTCCCATGCTACCTCCGGTTGAACTGTCATGAGAAAATGTTTTTTTCCTCCCCTTATGTAAGCATTTTTAAAAAATAACTTACTTTAATAATATCTTAAAAAATACAAGTTAACATCCAAGTTAAAGCAAACAATTTTGGGCTCTGTATATACATTGTATCCACAACCAATGATGTAGTCACAGCCTTGGGAAACAGCTCCCCCCCCCCCAAATAAAGTAATCCCAGATTGGAAGGTTTAAAGGGCTTGTTGTTCCTATCGGCTTTAGAAGTCAAATTTCTTGCAGAATATGGTGTGAGTCTATGGTCTAGGAAGAGGAGGTAGGAGTTGGCCACGGAAATACCTTGTTTAAGCAATGAGATCTATCCTTGCTTGTCAGGGCAAGCAAGCATGTTATTTCTGAGCGGGTTTATTTATTTATTTATTTATTTATTTATTTATTTATTTATTGGCTCTTGATCATGCTATGAGACACCTGTATAAAATGAGGCTTTTCATATCTCCATCTGCTATGGGTTAATGTGCTCTCTTTGCCTGAGTTATAACCAAATATGTAACTTAAGTGACACTAGATCTGGCTTTGGAGAAACACCAGGATTTTGAAGTCCTGGCAAATTTCAGAACTGTTGTTAAACCACAGAAAGCAAACATTCCTTGGCCTCCTTCCAGGCATTCCAGATGGTGAGGAATTCTGAAATCAGTCAACAACAAGGAAAGTGGGCTTACCCGAATCATCATGACCGAACACCTGATATCATGGATTGTGTCATAGATCTTCTTCGAGATGTCCACAAATTGATTATCATCAAGGGCGGTCAGCGAGTTCTTGCTTAAGGCATCCAGGGCAACATTCACTTGTGTCACGAACTCCGGGATCACTATGAACATAAGTAATAAAGAGATTATATTTGTATTTCTGGATTCCTACAGCTTCCCGGAAATGCAGAAATTGTAGTTTAAGTGGATACCTCATTGCTAGATTTTTTTTTTTTTTTTAGAAAAATATTTTTAGTAAAGAGAATCAAACATTATGGCAGAGTTATTTTGACCTCTGGAAAATAAAAGCAATCAAAGACAATGAAGAGTATAGTTATAGAAATATAAAATATTCTCTTTTTATGTCCTGCTCCTTTGGATGAAGCTTAAAAGCATTTTTCATTTCTAAAGCTATTGAATATGAAGCTCAGGAAATTGAAATCTTGACTTGATATGGAAAATATTTGGGATAATGACCATAAAGATATTTAAAGAAAGAGAACACCTGCCCGACAACTTGGCTCAGCAGGAAAATTTCTTGCTGCCTATCCTGACAAGATGCTTTGGATATCTGGGTTCCACAGACTGAAGGAGACAACTAACTCCTGTAGACTTTCTTCTGAGCTCCACCTGTATGATATGATTTGCATAAGCAGTCACATATAAGTCAATGCCATTAAAAACTGAAACCAGTAACAAAGTTTCTGAGTTGCTAAACAGGAGAATATGTAGTTATCTATACTAATTTTATCTCACGAGAATAATAAAAGTGATATGAATGTTCTTTGGGTAAGATTTTTTTTTCTCCGTAACAATAAAATAACATGACAGTGTCTTATGCACCCTAGTTCAGAAACAGTAAAATACCAACTATGTATGAGGAAGAATGTTCGTAGGTCAATCTCTACATGATTGCTGCTGTTGCTTTTTAAGTTAAGGCACTAAAATAAGTATAAAATAAAAAATGTCTTCAACTTTAAATGTAAGTTAAATAGGGCTAGAGAAATGGCTTTGCAGTTAGGAACAAGAACTATTTCTTCTTTTCAGTAGACCAGGATTTGATTTTCAACACTCACAGCAGACAGCTCAAAACCAGTTGTATCTCTGCCTCCAAAGGGGCCTAGTATCTCATAACTCTGCAAACCTTCTTAGTATCTCTTAACTCTGCAAACTGGTAGCATCTTGAGGTGACCCAAAGCATGCATGATTATGCCGAGAGACAGGGAAAGTGAGTGAGACGTAGCCAAATCTACTCTTGGGGTGATCCATTAGTAGTCAAATCCATTAATGAATGTATTAATGGATAAATCTGTTTATGAGGACAGTATTGATCTCTTGGAGGTTTCACTGGGATCTTTCTTTTAAGATCTCTTAATGAGGATTAGGCTTCAACAAAGCTTTGGACAGGAACAGCCATAATCAAATTTTTACCCAGTCATCCACTGAAAATAGGTAAATGAAAAATAAACCAAGTATTTACTCTGACCTCTTCATGATCTCTATTCAAATTTCAAGTGTAATATACTTTACCATCTAATTACATCCTAAATCCAATGCCAGATTTTATGTCTTCTACCTCAGCTATCATCATCTTCTTTTTAAGCTCATTCTATGGACCTGCTCCTTGTAGGACCTGTAGAAATCATGCTCATTCTTTAGGCTAATCAATCTTAATGAAATGACGTCTTACTCTAAAGTAAAAGAAGCTTTGACACAAAATCACCAGGAAGTTGTTTTCCTGTTGGGGACAGTTCTGCTAAATGTTGGAACCCACACTGCCCCAAGCTTTGGGGGCTAAATTGTCCAGGTTTGTACTGCTGCTTTGGTCTGCAGGTTAGGGTTCAGCAAGAGAGAGTGAGGGCGGTCTCAAAGAGTGGAGATCAGACAGAGTGTGATTCAGTCCCATTTATCCTCAAGTCTCTCTTCTTCTCTCTTTCCAAGTTTCTTGTTCCTAGTCCAAGTCCCAAGTCCCGAGTTCCTAGTCCCTAGATCCTAGTCCCTAGTGCCTCCAAGTTCCAAGTTTTCCAGACCCAAGTTTCCTGTCCCTCTTCTGTCTTCCTCTCACCTTTTATAAGTCTCACTTCTTAAGTCACTCCTTTAAGTCACACCTTTAAGTCACACACACCTAAGGGAAAATCCTGGGTATATAAAACAAGATGTTATCAGAGTGTGCTCAGCTGTGGTAGGCTGTTGAAAACAAGTCTCTTGTCAGGGTATATGGCTCAAGATGGCTGCAAGGATGATAGCCGCCTTCTGTCAGCTCCCCACATTTTCCCAAATATGACATGCCATAACTGTGATTTTAAGTTTTCAGTGACTTCTTAAAACTTTTTTCTGTTTGTAGTTTAGCTGCCTACCTTGGCAGGTACTGGACACATATTTTAGTGAGTTGATTGGCTGAAGAAATGAATGAATGAAATATACAAGAGCCAACCAAAAGTATGGGGACAATACTTAATACACTGCTTGGATTTCCATGTGATTTAGGTTTTGTTCATTTCAGAGGTACATCCAAACATATTTGTGCAGGCTTCTAGAAGCATTCATATATATTGAATGAATGAATATTTATTTGTTATTTATTTATTCATTTTGAGTCTGAAGAGAGGTGGAAATTCATTAAAAACATGTCTAGCTATTTCATACCTTCTTTGAGTTCTAGTTGTAAACACCCCCCCCCCCACCCGTCCAAGTCACTACGGTAAACAAATGGCTTCCAGCTCCATTAGCACCCTTTGTTCACCCTAAATACATAGTAGAGTACAAAGCACTGTGCTCTCAAAAACTGTTACCATCTGTTATATAAAATTTCCCATACCCTCCTCTCTCAAAAGTCTCTTATCAACATGCAGGCAACACAGTAAGTCCCGATTGACATTTTCAATCTGTTGGCATCTCTCAAACAGCAAAGCTGTCCCCATTGACTCTCTTCCTATCCTGAAAGAACAGAGGGGGATTTCAACATTTTCCTTAGTGTGCAATGCATCTTTCTTCTGTTAACTTAAAGCTCATCTGTGTCTGTGCCTTACCTACATCATAGTCATGTAGTTGCTTAGAGCAAATTGGTTATCATTATTGTTTTCAATATTTTCAAGGAAATAAAAAGTTAATATATTATATTTAACTGCTTAAAGACAATATAGGAATAAAAAATGTCTATCTTAAATCTGTAATCTACCTGGGTTTTAAGAAAATGTAGGTCTGGCAAGATGGCTCAGTGGGAAATGGTGCTTACTGCCAAGCTGGAAGATCCCTGAGACCCACATATTAGTAGAAGAGAATTCACACCTACTACTTGTCTTCTGACCTTCACACACACACACACACACTCAAACATTTATACACACATATACATACACACACATACTCAACACAAGCACTCCATATATGAACACATGTACATTCACACACACACTCACCATTCACACACACATTTATACACACACATTCCCACTCACACACACAAACACACCATATATGAACACATACACATTCACACATACACACACACACACACACACACACACACAACTACACACACACACCAAAGCAAATGACATAACAAATATATGCTTCTCAATCATCCATAAAATGAATATATGTGTTAAGTAAATTCTTTCTAATCAATTGAAATGTTAAGGAAGATAAACTTCTGAATTTTCAAGTGTAGGTTTATGAAAGAAAGGTGGACTTGGGGGCAACATATCAGTTGCTTCAAACAAAGAATCTTGTCTACTTCGTAAACCAAGTTCTAAACCCATTCTAGACTTTATTTTAAAATCTGTGCTTTCTCTCTACACTATGTTCAGAATATGTAGAATGACAGCTAACTTTCATTGTTTGGAGAGCAAAAGACAACCTTAGGCTTTGGTCCTCAACTTCCACTTATTTAAGACATTGTCTCTTTTATCAATTTCTGCTTAGTGCATTAGGCAACTGACCCATAAACTTCCAGAGATTTTCCTGTCTTTGTGTCGCCCTTTTCACTTAGAAGTAGAAGGACCTATGGCTATTGTTTTGTGCCTTACTTGGGTTCTAGCCTTCTCCTAGCCCATGGTTGAGGGCTTAGTACCATCTGGAACATTTTACTTACATGCCTAACGTAATCCTCACAGAAGCTTTAGAAGTTGGAGACTATTACTACCCTGATTTAACTGATGAAGAAACTGAGGTCATATAGCCAATCAGTGAAGGGCAGATAATTGAGACTCTGGAGCCTGCTCTTTGAACCCTACATCTTTACTGTCTCCTTTTAATAAGTAAAATCCTTGAGGCTCCTAAACTGTAATGCTCCTGGGGAAATTAATGTTAATTTCCTGACAATGAGCTTTAACAGACCTATGAAGCCAAATTCTACTAAGCCTTGAGCCTCTCTCTGGTAGTAACCCAAGAATATTTTATCCCTTCCTAATCCTTGCTACATTTATTATGTGCATTTGAAAGTAGATGAGGGTGCATAATTACTAATTAAATGGGTCAGAAAAGAATTCAGACTCATTCTAAGTGATGCTTAGAAATGACGTCATCAACTCCTATTGTCAATCACTGATAAACTCACATTAAAATATTTATAATTACACTTCTATCTTTGAAGATTACTAATGTACAGAAGTTGGCCTTTGAAAATTCATATAGAGTTAAGTCTCTACCTCATTATACTCTGCCTCTGCAGCTGGGGGTGAGGTGATTTATAACAGATCGTACAGCTAATCATAGAGTGGCTTCGATAATTACTTCATACCCTTTATTTCCATTTTATTTAACACAAATGTTATAGTTCATATTCATTTAATATTTATGGATCTAATATGGATCCTGTAACAGGGAGTTGTTTGAAATCTCCAAAAATATATAGTCTCCAAATTCATAATGGGAGAACATCTTGCCCCCTTTTCGAGATTATACCATGGGGTTCTAATTCTGATCACTTATGACAGACTCCATAGTGAACAGGAACAGCAATTCTGTCCTAACAAATTCTGCTTCTGCCTTTTAAACAGCTGGACCAGGCCCGCAAACTAAGAAGTAAAAGAAAGGAAGGGCTTATAAACATAGAGTTTTTTAAGATTTGAAAAAAAGGGGGCTCGTGTGTGTGTGTGTGTGTGTGTGTGTTCATATAAGTCCAGGTATCTATGAAGGCCATTGTATCTCCTGGGAACAAGACTCATACGCAGCTGTGCATTGATTGATGTGGAAACACATTTTCGTCATCTGCAAGAACAGCATGCACTTTTAACCTTTAAACCATCTGTAGCCCAAGATACGGCTTAATGGAGTTGATAATTATGCCCTTAGACTCTTCCAGAGATATTTTATTACATATAGAATCCTGATTACTTAGTAGGCTGAGCATATACTTTTGAATGCCTCCAGGGACAGAAACTGACTCATTGTCTAAGCTGACACTTGGACATTTTTCAAGTTTAAGCCACATGTTATTATTTGTAAACATTTTACTTATTTTAGAGCATTTAAACACCTCTGGATATGAAAAACATCGATTTAAATCTTTCCTCAAATCCCTTTTTATTTGAATCACAGACACTGTTTTATGTGATTTGAAAATTGAGAGAGTTAGACGCTAAAATGATGACTTAGCAAATTAGAGCATGAAATGTTCTTGAAGAAGACCTGAGTTTACTTCCCAGCACTCATATTGGGTGTACCACAGTCTCCTATAACTCCAGCCTCAGGGGATCTAATGTCTCCTCCTGTACCATCACTTGTACTTCTGTGCATATATACAGATAAACATGTATATACATGATTAAAAATTTCAAAACATCTTAAAAGAAGATGGACAATATTTCAAGTGGGATCTCTGTCAAGAAAAATTTAATAAATCTTCTGTATATCACTTGGTTTCTAAGGCTAAGAAGTTGACTGCTAAATTTTTTCTTAGTTAATGTTTTCTAACATTTATATTATTAATAGTTAACTTCTTTACCAAAAAACTACTCAGAATACACCAATTTAAATTTTTATGAGATGTGCTAACAAGTCTTCAATGGGAAACATAATGCTCTTCTTGGTACCCAAATCACTGAGTTCTCAATGCCTGTGTTGTACCACTGGCATGCCCAGCAAACAGAGCAGAAGTGATGGATATGACCTAGTTTTTAAAAACAGGTTAACAAGATGTTGTAGTATCTGTCTTGGTCACTCTTTACTTCAGATCACCTGATCTAGGAATTTAATCCCCATCTTATCAACAGTTGATGGAGAGTCTAACATTACCTAGAACTAGCACTGCTAGGAAACAGCCAGCAGTGTGTAAGGATTCAGGTAACAGCTAGAAGACTAGCATGACCCTTCAGTAGATAAAGGTGATAGCTTCACTAAATGTTAACAGCAAGCATAAGCAAGGGATATCTAGCTAAGTGTCCCCTGTATTTCTGATGTCCAGAAAATGCACAAAATAATGTTTACTTTCTAAAAACTCTGGAGCATATAGTAGTGACTGGCTGCTATACTAAGACACATGTTCCTTATGGGAGAATAGATTAGTTTGCCTGTTCATTTAACAAAGCAAATCTCATTGCACACAGTATTATATTTTCATCCTAATTGCTGTATACTATTCCATTGTACATTGTCACCATCATTCATCAATTTAGCCCTGCTATGATCCCACTTATACAAGGACTAATAAGATAGTTCTGTCTTATATTTGGAGAACTTATCTATGAATTGACATCCTGGGCCACATTCTTTAGCTGTGCCCTGCCCTTAATATCTGATATGTAGGACTATGAAAGGACAGCATGGTCTCTGGTCGAGCACCAGGTAGAAATCGCTGGAGACCCCACGTGATCCTGAGGGATGGCATGCATTTCTCCAAGCTCCCAGATTCTAGGCTTCTGACACAGGCTCCTGACACAGGCTCCTGACATGAGGCCACAGATCTTCATCTTGCCTGAAAGGCGTGTAGGAAAATCTCCACTAAACCCTCCACAGATAGAGGGCATGACTACAGGCCACAGAGTCTCAAGACAGATCTCCATATTAATGAGATACCTAAAGGCCAGAGGGCATAGCCAATTTAACATTTCTTCCCAGACCCTCCTCCTTGCAAAAGGTATTTAGCCTCAGGCCTGCCCTGAAAATATCTGAGTATAATTTCATCCATTTTCCGCCATGACAATAAATATCTTAAGACCACAGCCTATTTCTCTTCTTTGGGACCCACCGCCGTGGGGAACTGTCGAGGTTTTCAACTACTGAGCTGTCTAATCTCCATCAGACGACCTCTC
>JANHMN010000019.1:38466671-38484877 GCA_030674055.1 Rhabdomys pumilio
AAGAGAGGTGGAAATTCATTAAAAACATGTCTAGCTATTTCATACCTCCTTTGAGTTCTAGTTGTAAACACACACCCCCCCACCTGTCCAAGTCACTACGGTAAACAAATGGCTTCCAGCTCTATTAGCACCCTTTGTTCACCCTAAATACATAGAGTACCAAGCACTGTGCTCTCAAAAACTGTTACCATCTGTTAAATAAAATTTCCCATACCCTCCTCTCTCAAAAGTCTCTTATCAACATGCAGGCAACATAGTAAGTCCCGATTGACATTTTCAATCTGTTGGCATCTCTCAAACAGCAAAGCTGTCCCCATTGACTCTCTTCCTATCCTGAAAGAACAGAGGGGGATTTCAACATTTTCTTTAGTGTGCAATACATCTTTCTTCTGTTAACTTAAAGCTCATCTGTGTCTGTGCCTTACCTACATCATAGTCATGTAGTTGCTTAGAGTAAATCGGTTATCATTATTGTTTTCAATATTTTCAAGGAAATAAAAAGTTAATATATTATATTTAACTGCTTAAAGACAATATAGGAATAAAAACAAAGTCTGTCTTAAATCTGTAATCTACCTGGGTTTTAAGAAAATGTAGGTCTGGCAAGATGGCTCAGTGGAAAATGGTGCTTACTGCCAAGCTGGAAGACCCCTGGGACCCACATATTAGTAGAAGAGAATTCACACCTACTACTTGTCTTCTGACCTTCACACACACACACACACACACACACACACACTCAAACATTTATACACATATATACATACACACACATACTCAACACAAGCACTCCATATATGAACACATGTACATTCACACACACACTCACCATTCACACACACATTTATGCACACACATTCCCACTCTCTCACACACACAAACACACCATATATGAACACATACACATTCACACACACACACACACATACACACACACAACCACACACACACACCAAAGCAAATGACATAATAAATATATGCTTCTCAATCATCCATAAAATGAATATATGTGTTAAGTAAATTCTTTCTAATCAATTGAAATGTTAAGGAAGATAAACTTCTGAATTTTCAAGTGTAGGTTTATGAAAGAAAGGTGGACTTGGGGGCAACATCTCAGTTGCTTCAAACAAAGAATCTTGTCTACTTCGTAAACCAAGTTCTAAACCCATTCTAGACTTTATTTTAAAATCTGTGCTTTCTCTCTACACTATGTTCAGAATATGTAGAATGACAGCTAACTTTCATTGTGTGGAGAGCAAAAGACAACCTTAGGCTTTGGTCCTCAACTTCCACTTATTTAAGACGGTGTCTCTTTTATCAATTTCTGCTTAGTGCATTAGGCAACTGACCCATAAACTTCCAGAGATTTTCCTGTCTTTGCGTCGCCCTTTTCACTTAGAAGTAGAAGGACCTATGGCTATTGTTTTGTGCCTTACTTGGGTTCTAGCCTTCTCCTAGCCCATGGTTGAGGGTTTAGTACCATCTGGAACATTTTACCTACATGCCTAACATAATCCTCACAGAAACTTTAGAAGTTGGAGACTATTACTACCCTGATTTAACTGATGAAGAAACTGAGGTCATATAACCAATCAGTGAAGGGCAGATAATTGAGACTCTGGAGCCTGCTCTTTGAACCCTACATCTTTACTGTCTCCTTTTAATAAGTAAAATCCTTGAGGCTCCTAAACTGTAATGCTCCTGGGGAAATTAATGTTAATTTCCTGACAATGAGGTTTAACAGACCTATGGAGCCAAATTCTACTAAGCCTTGAGCCTCTCTCTGGTAGTAACCCAAGAATATTTTATCCCTTCCTAATCCTTGCTAAATTTATTATGTGCATTTGAAAGTAGATGAGGGTGCATAATTACTAATTAAATGGGTCAGAAAAGAATTCAGACTCATTCTAAGTGATGCTTAGAAATGACGTCATCAACTCCTATTGTCAATCACTGATAAACTCACATTAAAATATTTATAATTACACTTCTGTCTTTGAAGATTACTAATGTACAGAAGTTGGCCTTTCAAAATTCATATAGAGTTAAGTCTCTACCTCATTATACTCTGCCTCTGCAGCTGGGGGTGAGGTGATTTATAACAGATAGTACAGCTAATCATAGAGTGGCTTCGATAATTACTTCATACCCTTTATTTCCATTTTATTTAACACAAATGTTATAG
Source organism: Rhabdomys pumilio (assembly GCA_030674055.1). Taxonomy (NCBI): domain Eukaryota; kingdom Metazoa; phylum Chordata; class Mammalia; order Rodentia; family Muridae; genus Rhabdomys; species Rhabdomys pumilio. The sequence goes on from JANHMN010000019.1 coordinate 38,468,857, forward strand.
TTCATATTCATTTAATATTTATGGATCTAATATGGATCCTGTAACAGGGAGTTGTCTGAAATCTCCAAAAATATATAGTCTCCAAATTCATAATGGGAGAACATCTTGCCCTCTTTTCGAGATTATACCATGGGGTTCTAATTCTGATCACTTAGGACAGACTCCATAGTGAACAGAAACAGCAATTCTGTCCTTACAAATTCTGCTTCTGCCTTTTAAACAGCTGGACCAGGCCCGCAAACTAAGAAGTAAAAGAAAGAAAGGGCTTATAAACATAGAGTTTTTTAAGATTTGAAAAAAAGGGGTCTGTGTGTGTGTGTGTGTGTGTGTGTGTGTGTGTGTGTGTGTATGTGTGTGTGTGTGTGTGTTCATATAAGTCCAGGTATCTATGAAGGCCATTGTATCTCCTGGGAACAAGACTCATACGCAGCTGTGCATTGATTGATGTGGAAACACATTTTCGTCATCTGCAAGAACAGCATGCACTTTTAACCTTTAAACCATCTGTAGCCCAAGATATGGCTTAATAGAGTTGATAATTATGCCCTTAGACTCTTCCAGAGATATCTTATTACATATAAAATTCTGATTACTTAATAGGCTGAGCATATACTTTTGAATGCCTCCAGGGACAGAAACTGACTCATTGTCTAAGCTGACACTTGGACATTTTTCAAGTTTAAGCCACATGTTATTATTTGTAAACATTTTACTTATTTTAGAGCATTTAAACACCTCTGGATATGAAAAACATCGATTTAAATCCTTCCTCAAATCCCTTTTTATTTAAATCACAGTCACTGTTTCATGTGATTTTGAAAATTGAGAGAGTTAGAAGCTAAAATGATGACTTAGCAAATTAGAGCATGAAATGTTCTTGAAGAAGACCTGAGTTTACTTCCCAGCACTCATATTGGGTGTACCACAGTCTCCTATAACTCCAGCCCCAGGGGATCTAATGTCTCCTCCTGTACCATCACTTGTACTTCTGTGCATATATACAGACAAACATGTATATACATGATTAAAAATTTCAAAACATCTTAAAAGAAGATGGACAATATTTCAAGTGGGATCTCTGTCAAGAAAAATTTAATAAATCTTCTGTATATCACTTGGTTTCTAAGGCTAAGAAGTTGACTGCTAAATTTTTTCTGAGTTAATGTTTTCTAACATTTATATTATTAATAGTTAACTTCTTTACCATAAAACTACTCAGAATACACCAATTTAAATTTTTGAGATGTGCTAACAAGTCTTCAATGGGAAACATAATGCTCTTCTTGGTACCCAAATCGCTGAGTTCTCAGTCCCTGTGTTGTACCATTGGCATGCCCAGCAAACAGAGCAGAAGTGATGAATATGACCTAGTTTTTAAAAACAGGTTAACGAGATGTTGTAGTTTCTGTCTTGGTCACTCTTTACTTCAGATCACCTGATCTAGGAATTTAATCCGATCTTATCAACAGTTGATGGAGAGTCCAACATTACATAGAACTAGCACTGCTAGGAAACAGCCAGCAGTGTGTAAGGATTCAGGTAACAGAAGACTAGCATGACCCTTCAGTAGACAAAGGTGATAACTTCACTAAATATTAACAGCAAGCATAAGCAAGGGATATCTAGCTAAGTGTCCCCTGTATTTCTGATGTCCAGAAAATGCACAAAATAATGTTTACTTTCTAAAAACTCTGGAGCATATAGTAGTGACTGGCTGCTATACTAAGAAACATGTTCCTTATGGGAGAATAGATTAGTTTGCCTGTTCATTTAACAAAGCAAATCTCATTGCACACAGTATTATATTTTCATCCTAATTGCTGTATACTATTCCATTGTACATTGTCACCATCATTCATCAATTTAGCCCTGCTATGATCCCATTTATACAAGGACTAATAAGATAGTTCTGTCTTATATTTGGAGAACTTATCTATGAATTGACATCCTGGGTCACATTCTTTAGCTGTGCCCTGCCCTTAATATCTGATATGTAGGACTATGAAAGGACAGCATGGTCTCTGGTCGAGCACCAGGTAGAAATCGCTGGAGACCCCACGTAATCCTAAGGGATGGCATGCATTTCTCCAAGCTCCCAGATTCTAGGCTTCTAACACAGGCTCCTGACACAGGCTCCTGACATGAGGCTACAGATCTTCATCTTGCCTGAAAGGCGTGTAGGACAATCTCCACTAGACCCTCCATAGATAGAGGGCATGACTACAGGCCACAGTCTCAAGACAGATCTCCATATTAATGAGATACCTAAAGGCCAGAGGGCGTAGCCAATTTAACATTTCTTCCCAGACCCTCCTCCTTGCAAAAGGTATTTAGCCTCAGGCCTGCCCTGAAAATATCTGAGTATAATTTCATCCATTTTCCACCATGGCAATAAATATCTTAAGACCACAGCCTATTTCTCTTCTTTGGGACCCACCGCCATGGGGAACTGTGGAGGTTTTCAACTACTGAGCTGTCTAATCTCCATCAGACGACCTCTCTAAGTTTCCAGCCACAAGGCCCAGCAACCCAAGGAAGAAAGCCGAGCTAGCTGTGACCCAGCCAAATGAGTTGCTGTGACCAAGACTCTCATCCCTGCAGAAGCAGCCTGAGCTCATCCTTCTTCCTTTCCTCTTCGACTGTGGGCCACCAGCCCATACCAGCCCATATACCCCCACTTTGGTCTTGATCCTTCTGAGGCCTCTCAGAGGCGCCTGAGAGCTCAAGGGCCTGAGAACCAACCAGTTCCTGGCTGTCTTTTGGCCCGGGGACCCCCAAGCTAAGAGCTCTGACTCCAAGCGGGACCTCAGACTGTGCTCTCACACCCCCGGGATGAAGTCCCTCGGCTTTACACAGCCCGACTCCAGCTGGCACCAGAGTGAAGTGAACACAATCAAATTCCTGTGCCTCTGCCTCTATGAGCTGTGGCCCTAGACTCTTGGTGGGCCAGACATGGGACCCACACGCACATGACAACCCGACACTGACATATCACCCAGCTTCTGTCAGCCTCTCTCTTGAACATCATCTGTATCTACAGTACTTGATAGAACTTTAGAAACTTGAGGATTACTGTGATCTTTTATGTATGTTTTGTCCTTAATTTTAGATTAAATTTCCCCCGTGGGATTCATCTACCAGGTGATATCTTGTTCCAATTCAATCCTTCATCTCTGCAGTTTCTCTCCTCAAGAGGAGCAAAGAGGAGAAAAGAGATGAGAAGAGGGGAAAGGATTTCCGTGTGTGCAGGTTTGGCAGCTCATTGGGCCAGAGCTTACTACCGCGCAGTAAGCTAAGTCTTAAAGAAAGCAGCACTTGGGAGGCAGAGGCAGGCAGATTTCTGAGTTCGAGGCCAGCCTGGTCTACAGAGTGAGCTCCAGGACAGCCAGGACTACACAGAGAAACCCTGTCTTGAAACATACCCCCCCCCCAAAAAAAAGAAAGGCGTTTCATAAAAACTGAGGCAGAAAACATGGGAGGAAGGATCTAGAATAGAAAGTGGAACTTTTTCTAATCAGAATGAGTGAAGCAGCTTTTGGTGTGCTGCTGGGGATTTCTTGGAAGAACATGAAATGTCAGTTCCAAGTCTTCAAACTCCAGCTTTCCTTGCCTTGGTGTTTATGACTGAGAATAAAAATAGAAGCATTTTCCACCCTGAGAATATATTAATTTGTTGCTTATCATTCAAAATTACTTTATATGTAAATCCATCTACAAAACTCTCCAGGACCAACACCCTAAATCCTGTCTCCAGGTGTACTAGGCAAGCCAATCTTCTGTAGCTGCTAATATGTCAGACATGTGTGAAATAACATTTTACTCCACATCTGTTTATTTCTGTGTATGAATTTTTTTGCTTATGATTATAACTAATAAAGTTTAAAATGCTACTACTAATAAAATATTTCTACCCCTAAATGTACATATTTTCTCTTATGCCCAACTCCTTTAATGAGTTGTTTCAACATTTTCTTCAGGCAAATAGTAGATATTAGAGTTAGAATTTGAACACAGATACAATTAAGAAGGAGCCTGTATCAATCAACACAGCCTTCTATTGACTAGATTTAAAGATACATATTCACAAAACTGCTGAGGATGAAAGAAAGAACTAAATCCTTAAATGAGAATGATGAACATTGCTGGGTTTGTTTTCTCCATTTTACTCAATCCAAGACCTCAGCAATGGAACAATGCCGTTCGTCTTGAGGGTGGATCTTCCCAACTCAGTCAGATCTCTGGAAAACACCTACAGACAACCCTAACATTTGTTCTAGATGTTTCTAAATTATGCCAAGTTGATAGCCATGGCTACCCATCACAAGACTCTAACGTGATCAACACTGTGGTGAAACTGGACATCAGCTCTTACTCATTGGCAGTATTCTCTGCTTAATTGGCAAAACACACTCTCCTTAAAAAGAAAGGTAGATGAGCTACATGAGAAATGCTTTCATACTTTGCATTTTTGAAAAATTAAAAATATCTTTACTGTATAGTGTTCATCCTTGAGTACTGTAAGATTCCAAATTTGCTGACATTAAGCCTACTATACAAGATATATAATAGGAACATACAGCACCTCAATTCTAACTTACATACATTATTCTTAAAGAACCTTTAAATGTTTTTAAATGGAATCTAATATTACCGTAAAAGATTATGGACTAAATCTCACTGATAGCTGTGGTTACATTCTCTGAAGTAATAGGTATTTCCTGTACTTCACAAGAACTTGTTATATGCAAAGGTACAAGACTAAGAATTTTAAGGAACAAATTCCTTTGTCTTGTATCTGATCTTCATTTATCTCGAATCTTTGTAAAAACTACAATCAATATTTAAAACTTCGGGGGACCTAAATTAATATGGTTTAAATACCCAAGTATGTTTAATTCATAGGCATTTTTCTAGAATACAGAATAGAAAATGACTATAAGATTTTGAGTAAGAAACTGATAATATTCCTTTTATTATTACTAGTTGAATACATAAAAAAAAACTCCCTCACATTCCATTCATAGCAACTGAAATGACTTTTAAAATAATTATTCATCCCATAAATTCTCCACCTTTGTGAAGTTGAGTCTCTATAAGTTACTTTGCAAATACTTTCAAGCAGACAACTAAAGAGGAATGATTATAAGTCTGCATTAAGATCTGTAACTCTTGAAGGGAAGCCAGTAAACTGGGAAATCAATACAGATGTGGATGCTCACAGCCAACCACTGGACTGAGCACAGGGACCCCAGTGGAGGAGTTAGGGGAAGGACTGAAGAAACTGAAGGGGTTTGCAACCCCATGGGAAGAACAACATTATCAACCAACCAGACCAGCCAGAGCTCCCAGAGACTAAACTACCAGCCAAAGAATATACATGGAGAGAACCATGGCTCCAGCTGCTTATATGGCAGAGGATTGCCTTATCTGGCATCAATGGGAGGGGAGTCTCTTGGTCCTGTGGAGATTGGATGCCCCAACCTAGGGGAATGATAGGTAGTGAGGCAGGAGTGGGTGGATGGGTGGGAGAGCACCCTCAGAGAAGCAAGGGGAAGGGGGGATGGGATAGGTGGTTTGTAGAGGGGAAACCAGAAAGGGGAGATGGATAACATTTGAAATGTAAATAAATAAAATAACCAATTAAAAAAAAGATAGCAACAGAGATAAAGCTCTTCTGCAAAATGAACAAACCGGTCATTTGTTCTTTGTGAGCATAGATATTTTCTCTATTCATATCATGCACTGTGTTTGCCTTCTCCGGTTACAGTTACTCATAAGCAGAAAGACATTTAGAGAAACTGGTGGCCAGGAACATATAGAAATTACTAAATAGGGAAGTTCTGAGTTCTACATTCTATTTTCTGGTTCCCAAAATAGAACCAAACAACTTAAAAAAACAATGAGATTCCCAAGTTATTTTGAAAGAAGGCTAATAGATTTCGAATCAGTCATAACTCAAAACTGGGGCCCAAAACATAATTTTATAAAGTCTTAGTGTCAGGGCATGGTGTGTAAGAGGAAGACTGATCTCCTGCATTCTTGGGAAACAATGAAGTAATAAGTTGCTAAGGTGGTATTCTCAACTGAAAATCTGTGTGCTTAGAGATGCTCATACAGAAACTTGAAGGGCTAGAGAGATGGCTCAAAGGAAAACAGCACACGCTGATTGTTGGGGTGACTTTTTTTGTACAATATGTATAGATTGTGTTCATGTTATTCGTGTGCTTATTTCTCTGCTGGCAGAGAGTTGAGTTCAGACTGGACTTTGGTATTGTTGTTCTTATGGCTGGATCATAGCTTGTAAACACTCCCTCCATCAACTTCTGATAAGTTTAATAAAGAGCTACAAGCCCAATAGTGGACTTAGAAGGGAAAAGCTGAGTCAGAAGAGGAAAGGTAGGCCTTTCGAGGAGAGAACAGACTCTGGGTAAGAGTCAGGCCTTGGAAGATGTGGCAGCCAGATACAGAGGCCATCTGGTGTATGAAACTGAGGAGAGGTAATGAGCCACATGGCAGAACAGAGATTAATATAAATGGGTTAATTTAAATAGAAGAGCTAGTTGGGAACAAACCTAAGCTAAGGCCTAAAGATTTTATAATTAATTAAAGGTCTCCGTGTCATTATTGGCAAGCTGGTGGGTTATAGAAAGTCCAAAGAGTTATAGCTTCTCTTACAGAGAGCCCGAGTTGGGTTCCCAGCACCCTAACAAGGCAGCTAACAACTGCCTGTAAATTCAACTCCAGAGGATCTGACAGCCTCTGCTAGGTGCCATGAATATGTCTGTTCATGGGCACGTACCCTCATGCAAACATACACACACTTGTACATAATTTAAATAAAAATTAAACTTTTGAAACACAAAGAGAAATTGGAATAGCCTTTTTAAAGCATGTATATTGAGAAAACCTTGTGTGTTTTTTTTTAATTTATTATTATTAATAGTGCTCATGTGGCGAACCTCTATTTCTTCAGTGGATGCCACGGAGGAAGTGGTTTAGAAGATTTGTGAGGAATGAAAGGGCAGTAGCAGTTATTGAGAGGTATAAATATAACCACAATACAATATAAATAAATGAGGCACTGATTAAAGAACAAACAAGATAAGAAACATAATTTACAGACCTCTAAATCAGAGTTACATCTAGCTTACCATAGTTGATTTCAACTGTATTCATAGAGTGTAAAAGTCCATAAGTATATATTATAACTTTTCTACTTTAGCTAGTTACGCTACTGTTATATATTTTATTTACATATTATATATTCTATAATGCTACTACTTTTAATTTAACAACATTATTCATTAAATCTCAGTGGGAGAAGAAACAAACAACCGTCCTTCAAGAACAACTAAAGAAGGCACTAAAGCAATATTCATAAGAGTAGATATCAACCATATTTCTGTTATGTTGACAAAATGCCGGAGGTAATCAATTTAAAGTCAGAAAAGTATGTTTGCTTCACAGTTTGGAAGATTTTGCTTCATAACTGACTCTGTTGTGTTTTGGCCTCTGACAAGGCATTAAGTGGTACAGTAAATTGTTTGCTTTGTGTAAATCAAGAAGCAAATATATGGAGAGGAAGTCAACAGGATTTCAGGAGAATCTAAAAATGCATATCCTCTATGATCTAATTTTTTTCTCATTAGGCCTCATTCATAACAAGTTACACCACTTTCCTACTGAGCCAACAAGAACCAAGGTTTTAATATGTGGGTCTGTGTAGGGTATCCTATATTCAAATAACAGAAGTTATTTGTAATATCTTCATATATGTGTGTTTTGCCCACAGGTGTGTCTTTTTGCCACATATGTGCCTTTGCCTGCAAAGACCTGAAGAGGGTAGATTCCTGGCTCAATGGTTATAGATAGTTATGAGTAATTATGTGGACGCTGGTAATAGAACGACAACCCTTAGGAAGAACAGCCAGTGCTCTTAACTGCTGAGCCATTTCTCTAGTCCCCCAAATATATTCTTTGTTTAGACAATATCAGCACCTCCTTTGCAGTATTCAAAATCTTGGAAGAATAAGAGGTTTACTTTGTAGCTGTTTCTTACATGATGTAATCAAACTTAGAGGATTCCCCTATTTCATAGGTAATGTATTAATGATCCAGGCATGGCGTTCAATAAAAATAAAACACCAGTTATTTCAAATTAATGTCAATACTGAGTTATGTCTTAAGGAACAACTACATTCGGCCATGTGACAATAGGACTTCCATTTATTTTATGTACTAAGTGCTGAGTAGATTTTTTTTTTTTTTGGAAATATTTAATTTGTCTCTTTTGTCTTTGTTTTTTTTTTTTTTTCCTTTTCTTGTTTTGTTTTTTGTGTTTGCGATTTTGTTGTTTTGCGAGCCTCAATATTGCAGGATGGTCTGAAACTTGCTCTGAAGTTCAGCTACCCTTCCTCTAGCTGCCCGAGTACTGAGATTACAGGTGTGTGCCATGAATTTCATAATTTGTATTTAACTAATTAGCAGAAGCCATTTCACTTTCAAGTTTTATTTTAAGATTTCTGTTCCTTTGCTCCCCCTTCCTACATTTCTGGGACTCAGTTTCTTTCAGTTACTGGGTCTCTATGAGAGGTTGTTCTTCCTTCTAAATAAGCCAGAAAAAACAAAAAGTAAAAAATCCATAACTCAAATGTTGCTCAAAAAGAACTATATCATAACACAGATGTTGGTCACCACTTTATCCCAACTTATTCCTACTGATGGCAAGTCTTTCTTTCTTAGGAGTACAAAACAAAGGTATTTACTGTTTGGTGAATCTCCAGGGTTTGCACGTGTTCCAGCCAAGGTTCATGGATTAGAAATGCAATCTCCAAATGTATTAGGTACTGGTATCTAGGGTGGGGTCTTTCAAAGAGAATTCAGTGTGGATAAAGTTGAGAAGACACTGTCCATGGTAGTGTTTGTGGATGTGTAAGAAGAGGAAGAGTGGCCTCTGCCAGTCTGTATTCTTTCCCACTGTGATGATTTCTGGCTTTGCAACATGCATTGACAAGGCCTTGACTAGATGCTCATGAGATGCTTCTCAGTCTCCACAACTATGATAGAAATACATTGCTTCTCTTTGTGCCTTGCCTATTCTATATAGTTGGCTAAGCTAGTGGGCTCATGGAGAATGTTTTACAGTTCTATCCCATTTTTTTGCTCTGTATCAGACTACACTAGTGTTTCCTGTTCTCGTTATATTGGACTGAAAAAAAGAAGAAAAGAAAAAAAGGAAAGAAGAAAGAAAAGGAAACCCACTATTAGGTTAGGTATTCACCGCTTTAGTTGATATCTGAAGAGAGTAATGTGTGTATATATATATATATACATGTGTATTTCATTTGTACCAATACTGTGTATTTCTTAAGTTGTACAGTTTTATGCCTGATAGTTAAAATTGGGGTTTCCCTTTTTTTAAAATGCTGCATGTCCAATTTCCCCAGGAGACCAAGTCCAAGAGATTTTGGGGGAATCGGTTGCCTCACCGTGTGCTGGGTGACACTCCACATGAAAACAGTGAGTTCTCCAACCTCTTCTGCTCCTATTCACTAACGTTCTGCTGCAGCCTGTGTTGCCACCCCTCCAGTGCACACACTGCTCATTCAGTGCATGGCTGGTGCTCAGAGCTCTGCAGCTAAGAGGATTAATTAGGATAAAACCCCAAATACTCAAAGCTACCACCAAATCCCCTGTATCAGCAAAAGTGGGCAGAAAACTTTGCATCTGAGGCACGCCGAGCCTCTCACAGGGAGCTTTATTATTTCTACCCCCTGAAAATCTACAAGTCATCAGAAAGGCTGCTCAGAAAACGAAGAGAAAAAGTGTCCAAAATCATGTTTCCTTTCCTTATAATTCTCTTATACCCATTTGATCTTTTCTCTTCTATCTGTTTATTTTGTTAAGGAGTCTTTTGTCTTTAAGCCACCTAGAGATGTGTGTGTTCCTAAGCATGAACTATGACTTCCTATCTGCTGCCCCTTTCTGCCTATCTGTACATTAATATTTTTTCTACTACAAAAGGAAAAACATTTAAATAGATATTTATCCATTGATATGTATAATTGTCTCTATTTTTAAAATACCATATCCAAAGTTTTGTCTCATTAAGCAGAAATACCTGTAATTCTATATCTAGTAAAACTTGCATAGCTGTAAAGTGGATAGTTTGTCTTGTAAATCATACCTTTCATGATTAAAATTTCTTTGAAGATGGAACAAACACATGGCTCACTACAGGATGGCCTCAGATGTAAGGTTTAATTATGTATTATGGTGCCATGCAAGGAATTCCTTAATTACATGTTAGCCTGAATTTCCTGTCTGCTCTAGAATCCGTATCAGATCAATGAAACTCCCACTAGTAAAGAATATTAAACTTCAAGTTTAAAATGTTACAAAAAAGAGTTCAAGGCTATAATTTCTCTTAATGTCAAATGTCAGAAAGAATAAAAGTCAGAGATTCCATAAGTTGGTGATGTTATCAGGTCATTCTTAATTCTTCAGGTAATTGATAGGACTGAATCGTATGATTCTGACGTGACCATCGATGGGGAATTGAGTTACAGACTCCAGGATCTTAGATAAAGCTTCGTTGTAGTGCCATTCATTACTATGAGAGGGGACAATGACCATCTTTAACAGATTTCTGCGAGCATATGACATTTTCTAGGAAATTAGACTTTCCTCAACTAACAATGATGTTAAGTGATTGATTGTTTTTAACCAGATTTTGGGCATTACTGGGAATAATCCAATTACAATCATCATTTTATCCTTCTGAACCCTCCCTATCATTAAGCTAGATTTTAATTTAATGTGCTCAAGCTTATTCTCTTTCAGCACACTTGAAATGCAATTTTACCATCTAGTCACAATTAATTGATGTTTTCATGGTGGTTTTCCACTGACTTCCCAGGAGACTGTCTCAGGAGGCTCTGTAAATGGGAGGGAGATAGTGGTAGTGGGAGGAGCCTGTAGGGACCAGTATGGCTGCCCAAACTCATGTTACTTCATAGAATAACTCTTTTGTCCTTAGTATTATGTAGTTATGTTCCATTTTAATAGAATAAAATGTTCTCTTTCTGTCTCTCTGTCTCTCTGTCTCTCTCTCTCTTTCTCTCTCTCTCTCTCTCTCTCTCTCTCTCTCTCTCTCACACACACACACACACACATGCATGCACGCACATAGAGGAAGATAATTGGGGAATCATTATTTAACACAATGGATATAGCAGTAGTAAATGAAATAGGTTAATCGAAGCAGCAACATGTTAGCTACTACTGTGCTAGACAGTTCATGAAGGGCTGAGTAAGGACGTTGGCAATGAGGAGGAGGGGCAGTTGCTTCTGAGATAGAGATTTCAGAGCTGATTACTGCTCAGATATAGGGAAGTAGAAAGGGGAACACTCAAGATGATTACAGTATTGGTCCCAAATTCTTATAGAAAGAACTATGAACCCTACGAAAGAAGCCAGACATGAAACAGAAATCTCAGAGAGTACTGCCTATTCGTGGTGAGTTTAAGTAGCCTGGAGTCCCATTAGTTACCTATCAGAGAGAGGAGGGATGCAGAAGAGAGGGAAGGAAGGAGGTTGAGGCGCACACAGTGACAGAGATCAAATAAACACTTGAATAGAGATAGTATTTGAAGCTAAGGCATTAAGCCAAATCGTATAAATTTTAAAAAACGTTTGCACTAGGAGAATACATGTAACAGTATAGCTAACCTTGGTCATGGATAAGACAGAGAGGGAGTTAACTTGCAGCTAATCTACTATATGCTTATTGCTTTACTAAATTTTCTCTGTAGTTCAAAAGAGGAAACAGAATCTAACCGTCTCTTTTGATAGTATTTTACTGGCTTTTATGGCCAAGAAGGTCTCCATTATTCTAGCAACCACCTTATGTAATGTATATGAAATATTATATGTACTACCTGAAAAAGAAATGTGAAAATCAAATGGTCACTGAAATGAAAAACTGAAGTATTTGTTGATATTAAATTTTAATAGTCTTTTCACAATAAGACGTTTCTCTTTTCCAACATTCATTAATGAAACTTAATTCACTTAATAGATGTAAGAACAATATATTTTACTCAAGCACTGAAAGAATCGGCTGTTCTACATAGTCATTGCGTCACTGATCTCTCTGTAGACAACAATAGGAATTGGATCCATACTAAGGATTGAGTTTAAGAAATCTTATCTACGTTTTGAATGGAGCTAACTATGCCTTACTGACAGGATGGGGAACATGGCATTAGAATTGGCATTAGAATTTACAAGCTGTGACTATATAGGTACAGTTGTTAATGACATGTACAGAAGGCTCCAACAGAACCATGATGTCATTGCAAAAAACCCCACAATCTCAGAATTTAACTTTCAAACAAATAAATAAACAAACTAATACAAAACATCAAGTCTGCCTTCCAGCCTGAGAAAGCAAATCCAGATGTGTCTGACCCAAAGACTACAAAGCTACAAATGTCAAGCTCTCTGTGGAGTGACTGCTGCTGTCAACTACGAAACAGGCTTTCTGCTGGCAAGGACAGCAGGTCACATATCTCAAGTTATTGCTCAGAAAATAACCTGTCAGCACATCATCTGGACAGAGTGGACAAGATAATTGTCCCAAGTTCTGTCAGGCAAAAAGTCCCAGGCGTTTGAAGAAGTAATAATATGAGACACGATGCATTCTTATTAAAATTAAATCTCGGTGCCCTTACTTTAGTAGGGGACACTGTGAAGGTGGTGGTGACATTTCATGGCATTGGCTGTTTTCTTTCAAATCTTTCTTGCCATGGGAGGTATACATATAACTTGTGTCATTAATCATGAAGCCAGGTTGAATGTTAGCCATGATAAAATCCAGTAGAAATACTGATCCTGGAAGCATGTGCTTCTAATCCCAGCACTGGAGAGGTATGTCTGAGGCTTTGTGGTCGGGTAGCCTAGTCAACCTGATGTGTCTCAAAAGAAATTAAAAATTAAGGTGGAAGTACCTGAGGAGTGATATCCAAGGTTGTCCTCTGGCCTCCATATGTAAACTCACATACTTGCACCTACACATGCACACACAGGCACAACACACACACACACACACACACACACACACACACACACACACACACACACGCAGAGAGAGAGAGAGAGAGAGAGAGAGAGAGAGAGAGAGAGAGAGAGAGAGAGACAGACTAGATTGAACATTTCATTTTCTGTTTTAGACTTCAATCAAAATTGAACAATGCTCTGGACATAAGTTCCAAGTCTGTGAAGGCACATGCAGTTACCTAGCAAGGAAATGAACTCATTATTATTATTTTTTGTTTTGTTTTGTTTGTTTTATCGAGATAGGGTTTTTCTGTATAGTTCTGGCTGTCCTGGAACTCACTCTGTAGACCAGGCTGGCCTCGAACTCAGAAATCCGCCTGTCTCTGCCTCCCAAGTGCTGGGATTAAAGGCGTGAGCCACCACTGCTGGCTCGAGCTCATTATTTTAAAAGGATTTACAGGGAGAAGCAAGTAGATAAAACTACCCAGTCAGGGCACGTCATGACTCTTATGGGATAAAGGCAAAACTGTACAACTCCTAGTACTTTCTCAGCAGATTTTTCTCAGATTGATTATAATCATAAAGAAATTTCAGTTTCGGGCTTATCATGGTATTAAAAAGTTAGTGAGGTCTTCTAAACAAGAGTGTGGGTTTTTATTTCTTCTTCTGCATACCAGAACTACTGTGCTCCAACATGATGGTTCATAAACGTGCTGGCATGCTTTCTGGTTACCCTTTCATGTTTGTATAGTTAATGTTGAGATGCTGAAAGCTTATCTTATTCACTGGCTTGTTTTGGAAAGCAGACAGAATCATGTGAGCCTTTGATCTGGGGGAAGATTATCTGCGTAGATTTCAAACGCTTACTTCAGGAATTGTTGTAGCCTTTTTAGAAAATATTGGCTAAGTATTTCTCTTTTCCCTGACTTTAAAAGAAAGATCATAAGACAAGGTATTTGAAAATCTTGATAATAAATTAAAAGGTAGAAATAATCAGAAAGTGATGGTATAAAAACAGGATGGAGCAAACTGAAAGCACAGAGTTGAGAACTTTGTGCTTGATTTGATGAAGAATATTCCGGAAAAAATACTAGAGAATAAGTCTTGGGAGATGGCTCAGAGGGTGAGGAGCTTGTTGCAAAAATATGACTGGAGAAATCCCAGCACAAAGTAAAAGACAAATAAACATGGTGCCCTGTCTTTGACATCAGTACTCAGTAAATGGGAAACCAAGACAGGAATCTTGTCTAGAAGGATGTCTACCTAAACCATGTGAAGCAGAGTTCAAGTGTAAGACCCTACCTCACTGGGGAAGCAGAGAGCAATCGAGAAAGGCAAGAAGGTATCCATTGCCAACTGCTGGCCTCTTCATATGTATACACACATTTATGCATGTACCCTCAGACCCTCAGATATGTTGCATACCCACATAAGGATACACACACACACATTATATATATATATATATATATATATATATATATATATATATATATATAAAATATGTGTATACATGTGTTATAATATATATATTTATAATAATGTATGTGTCATATTAAAAGGACTGAATGAATTTTTATCCATTTTCTTTGGAAAAATGATACAGTATTTTATTTGTTGTGAACAGAATTTAGTTAATACTACAGCATTCAGTGAGCTGACATTTTTGAAAAATGTAATTTATGAATTGATAGAATCTGTGTTTTTCAGGATAAGTTTATACTCCACCTTTAAATACAGCCAGAGCTGAAGGGAGATGGAGAGAATTTAATCCAACCTAATTGGTCAGTAGGAAAGTAGAATCATTCTTAGGTGATCCAGTTTTAGGATAAAAACACAATAATTTAAAATAATTTCTGGGAAATGATGGAGACATAGAACAACGTGAAGCAGGCTCAGAACACACTTAGTCATGCAACTGGAAACTTTATTAAGATGTAGACTTTACATCTGTCCCAAATTATGCTGTCTCTCATTTCCTTCATTCAAGAAATCATTCTGCTTTCTCCTCCCCATCTCCTCCAACCCAGACTAATAAAGAGATTCCAGTATGTTCAGCCTCCGAATTAGGACATTTTCAGCTGCCTGAACACACACCAAGATGAAAGTGACTTAAGACAGAGATGTTTCTTGTTGTCTGATGTAATATTCAGGCAATCTCTCTGGATCCCGCAGCTCCACTATGTCAACAGAGATCTAGGCTCCTCTTCTGTGTGTACTCAATAGCTCTCACGGTGTTGGCTCTTGCCTTAGGCTTCACTGCATGGCTGCAAAGCAGTTATGGCAGCCAAACTTCACATGTGCACATAGCCAAAGGCATGAGAGGAGGCAGTGAGCTGAGTAGTCAGTATCCTTTTGTTTATCCAGGAAGAAAATTCCCCAACATCTCATCTTCATTCTCTATTCTCTTGCTAAGTGTGTGCTGATTACAACTAACAGCAAAGGAAAGAAATATCTAATACTTTGTAAATAATGTAAGCAGATTAAGCATTTGGGTGAATGAGGAACCCAGGATGATAAAGTCCCTTTCAATTTCAATTGCTCATCACGCATTTAAAGTACTTTTAATGGAACACATGTCAATACGGGAGCCAGTTCACTGTAGCAGTAGTAATCCAAGAGGAAGGTAAAATCTGCCAACAGAGTACCAGCCAGAAATGATGCATCTATGGGAGCCATCTTAAGTGTCATATCAAAGCTTGGTGTTTCACTTCATACAATGACGTCGTTATGCTTGTTATCTGAAAGATGAGAGGATGTTATGTTTCTACAATTCCATGAGCTAGAGATAGAGAAATGGCTCAAGGCAGTAAGAAGGTTCCCTCTGCTCCCACAAATCTTTTAATGGAAAAGATGTAATGTAATGACCCCGAGCTAACTATCTGATGGGTATAGGTGCACAGAGAAAGAAAATTTGAGCAATGGCATATTTTATTTCTTAGTTTGACATTATTTGTAATAG
>JANHMN010000019.1:38490786-38510807 GCA_030674055.1 Rhabdomys pumilio
AGAGAGAGAGAGAGAGAGAGAGAGAGAGAGAGAGAGAGAGGAACAGAGACAGAGAGACAGAGAGACTGAAAGAGAGATGTCAGTACAGAGTACAAATACAAAGACCTTGTAGGACCAAAGTGTTAACCTTTCAGAAACTATGAATCTATGTACAATAGGTGCTTTGAACCACCAGCATTTAACCGAGGGTGGATGCAGTACCGTCACCTTGTTTAGTAACAGTTCAAAGGACTGTAGGGTCTCACTTTTGACCTCTTCCATTATCTGCATTTTGTTTGGGTCTGTGAGAAGAGTTTTTTTTTAAAGCCACATTCTGTCTAATACATTTCAGCCTGGAGTACAGGAATTGCTACTTGGACAACAGAAGTTGAAGCAGAGCTGAATGCAGTCTCTTGTAGTAATTATGTAAAACATAGCGACTATACAAAGCTGCTACATATCACTATTAAGGGCATGTCTAAGGGCTTTTACATATGGTAATTAGCCTAGTGCAAGCCATTTTAATAATGGTTGTAATTACAATTATTTTCATCTAATTAATTCAAATGGGTTTTTCTCATTTTATAATTCTCTAGCATCTATCAAGTGTCTGCTTAGTGTCTGTGATGCTCTCTTGATTCCGTTACTTGCCTGGGTGGTCTCTTTCTTCATCTTCTACCCCTATTCAGCAAAGGGCAAAAGATCTGAATTTAAAAATTCCTACATTATAACATGCAGTCAGAACTAGGATAACTTTCTATGTACGCTTGTTCTGCTCAGAAAAATATTCCTTAGAAATTTATGGGCATCATTTTTAGGTATTCCATGATTGTCATTCCAATCTATAATTGAGCATGCATACATGTGTGCATGTGTGCGTGTGTGTATGTGTGTGTCTCTGTCTGTGTGGTATAATGCACCATAGAAGAGAGTACAAATATAAAGATGTCATAGATGTCAGAGGGTTCAATGATTAGAAATTCTGAATCTATGAACAATAGATTCTTTAAGCCATCAGTATTTTACAAAGATTGAAAGTAGTAGATAAAAGCACATATTCAGGGTGGGAAGAGGTAAGAAAGAACTCTAGATATGTCACCTACTAAAATACTTAAAGGTTGGTCCACCGTGATAGACCTCACAGTGAAATCACAATAGCACGAACTTTGTCAATAGGAAAACAGGGTAAACGTGATCAAAATTAAAAAGCAGAGTTACCCCTTGTTTCCTTTGAAATAATAATGCCTTACTAATAACAGCCATTTGACTTCAGGTGATGGAGTGTCACAATTGTTCAATAGTTTTTGCCATCCTATATCTAATTTCTACAACTATCAAAAAAGTCACATGGCATCTCCATGTGATAAAGATATAATGATTTAAAGGTATGAATACAAATCTTCCAGGCTGTGTTTTAACCAACCCAAAGCTAAACGGTTTACTTTTTCTCCATGTGTGTATTTCAGTGCTTTGATATCAAATAGTGGTAATAGTTTGAACTTATTTTATATACACTGGCAAACCCTTTATATCACAAAATTCATTGTTGTCTTGCTTGTTTCTCAAGCCAGAGGCACTGAAGGAAGGAGAGTTGATAAATACATATTCAGATGTCTGTTTAGCTTAGACCACACTGAAGCATGAATGGCTGACCCTTTCCTATTTTATCCTCAAAAGAAAGATTACAACTTTACACTTCTAAGTTCTGAAAAAGCACAAGTCTAACCACAGGATAAAAATCTGATTGTGAAGGCAAATAAATAACAGATATGTTTAAGTCAACCTCGGAAAGGGCTTTTAAAGTCACCCCCTTCATCTTAATGCCACACTTCTTTTCAAAGTCTCAATCCAGGCCTCAAATTTCCAGTCAACAGAAAACTATTTTCGAAAGAACTAATGTAAGCTAATGTTATCAAGACGACCCAAACCTATGAATGTCTCTTCTGAATGGCAGAATCAGACTAACAGGATAAAAAACTCTTAAAGAGACTCGGGTAACAGAATAAATGTGGTTCATAGAAGTAGCAGCAAGATAGACCCAAGTTGATAAAACCCATACATACGTCAAAATCAGGCCAGATCACTTTTGAAGCCCACCCAAAGAGAACTGTACTTCTTCCAAATACTCATGGTTACATCAAAGGAATATCTTAATTAACATTTAATTATTTGTTTGATGATACGATTTTTATACCAAATGTTAAGCAGTGATTTTCAATATAGCTTAAGTAATATTTAGCACATTAAAATAGGAGTATTGGTCCCTCCAAGAGTACTCAGTGGCTTGCATTTAATGTCTAACATGTACATCTGAATAGCATTTTTCCCCTTGAACTAAATATAGGTTCAGTCAAATTTTGTTTTTTCTAGCTAATCCCAAAATTATTGGGGGTTGTTCTTTGTAATATTTTTGTAGTAATACTTGTAACTATTGTTTAAGTGATTTCAATGAATCTGATTGGTATGAATATCAATGATACAAAAGATCACGGAATGTTTAATGAGTTTTATCTACATGTTTTTGTAGGATAAGACATTAGAACCCATCAAGGCGATAGAGTGATCTATAAAATCTCAAAATAATTTGCATCAAATAAAATGATCAAGGATCACGTTAAGAGTGGCCTTCACACTTGCTCAGGGGCTCTTTTATCTTGTAAAGTTTGATGTCCATTAATTAGTGTCTTACCAATACAAGACACAAGGAGAAAGACAGTGGGAAACAGGAAGTGTGCAGTTGCCCATGGCCTCTCCTTGGAGGTCCTTCATCCTTTGCCCATTAAACCTTCTTTGCAGCGGATACAGTGATATATGAGGTTTTTTCCCCCTTTGTTCTAAGATCAACCAGGGTCACTATGAATAGCTAACAGAATCAGCTGAATAAATTCCTTTGCAGGTGCGAGGCTGGCAGAGAAGTGAGTTTAGCTCACTTGGATAACAGATTCTTTGCTGCCTGGTGGTTTAGAACAATCCCCCCCACCTCCGTGAATTTCCTTGATATCAGTTTCTTTAACTGTCTTTGCATCCTCTCTTTATGATTAGTAGAGGCCAATTAGCCTCTCTCTCTCTCTCTCTCTCTCTCTCTCTCTCTCCCCATTCCCTCCTCCTTCCCTCCTCTTCCTCTCCCCCTCCCCCTCTCTCCCCCTCTCCCTTGCTCTCCCCTGCCCTCTCTCCAGAGCTCAGTGCCTAATATCCATAAGTTGCTCATTTTCCATAATTTTTCCTATTCTATGTCCTATAAGTGAGATTTTATTTCCATGTTCTAATACTTCTGCATTCTTCAATACTCCACGTAAGAAGAAAGCTTATAATCTCTCTTTCTTTCTGGCTGGTTCTCTACTTTCTCTGTGCATAGATTAAGGTTCTTTGAAGATTATTATAATTCTGCTAACAAGCTTCACTCATAAAATGTAGGAAAGGGAAATAGACTATTGTCTGGGAACACATCTACAAAACTTTCTAGAACAAAATGGCTCTGAGTCATGATGATCCATGATGATCCATGATGATCCATTCACCCCGCCCTAAGTGCTGTACCTTGACATGGACGTGTATCTTTCAATTATTTTTCCATTAGTTTGGATCACTTTGGCTCTTCTTGCTCTCTGCAGAGCTGGAAACGCTACTGAAGAAAAGACCAAAGTCTTACACAGATATCCTTGAAAATAGAGGTTCAAAACATCTAGAGCGTCTGTTAACATAATGTAAAAAAAATTATGAATGCTCCATGAAAATGTGTATCGCAATGCCAGGGTCCTATGAGAATGAAGTAATGTGAGCGCCATCTAGTCTTCTGTGTTCTAGACATCTCCATGGAAGTCCCTGCTAAACAAAACGTTAAGTAATTATTTAATAGGAGGAGGGTGGGGAGGAGGTTCTCTGAGAGGAGCCAACAAGGATTGTCAAGGTTTCCTTATATGAATGTGCATAGTATCCTCAAGCCCCGAATCTGAGGGGAGACCACAGTGGCATGATGAAGTCTTACTCCCTGTCAAGTCCCAAATAAACCTCACAAAAGATTTTCAGTCGTTTCCTAGGAGAAGTTCAAGACACCGAAGAGTTCTCTGCAGAGGAATTGGGTGTTGCTGTGCTTACGTTCTCTTCCTTTGCATTCCTTCATCCCCCTCTCTTCGTTATACGTCCTGATTTTGGCTTTGAGAACGGTTGTTCCCGGTAAACGGTAAACCCTTGGGAATATACAAAGAGAAATCTGTGAAACAGCCATTTGGAGATGTTGGGGGAAAAGACAACCCAGCATAACCTGAGATCTCCAATGAAGGATAGAACAAATGGTGGAGCATCTTATACTTGCCCTCGAGTGTTTCCTGGAAGCACATTCTAGACTCTACACTGGCAGAAGATACCTAAGCAAGACATGTCAATTAGTGAGGTGGAGACACAGACGTCAAAAGCACGTGGGGAGAACTGAAATGAACAAGATTTTCAGAGCAGTGACAAACAAGGAGAGTGTTGTTTAAGACGTCTCCATGAACGTTTTTCTGGAGTCTTTGGCTGAAAAGTGAATGCAAGACGAGATTCCAAGAAACGCTGCAAAGACTGACTGCCCGTGAAATTCAGTTCCTGGGGGAGACTCAGTAACCAGAAGATGCTTCTCAGTTCCAAGCATTGAGGAATGAACAGAGTGTTCTGCGCCCACATGATTGGTTCCACTGCAGAGTCAAACTTAGAAAGGGAGATTATTTCAAAGCATAATGGGCATACACTTGTGTATTTAGTAGTCCATCTCTGTAGAGACCCCAATTTCCAGACCACAGTGAGAGCCGGAGCTTTCTATCAAGCCTCAAGTCCCTCAAGGATTTGTAAACAACATGATACGAACTCTGAAAAGCCAGAGGTTACTCCTATTACCCGAAATACACCTCATCCTCCTATCTGAACTATTTCCTTAAATGAGCCCAAAATCTGAACAAATAAAAGTCCAGGAATTGTTTTGCTTATGGCTGTCTGTTCATCTGCTTGAAATCTACGTCACGGATGGCTGTCTGTTCATCTGCTTGAAATCTACGTCACAGATTCTGTGGAAAGTGGGCACACTGCTAGGCTCCTTGGCTTTGGTTTCATTTAGTGTTCATTTTACTGATAGAGGAGATAGACATAATTTGAACACCAGCAAGAACGAAATACAAATGAGCTTCAGAGCAAATGAAACTTCCAGTCAGTGTCTGCATCATATTACCAGCCTTAGGTTCTTAATCATCGAGTATTATACTTAGCGTTTCTTTTAACATGAAATCTATATTCACGTTGCAATGAGAAGTGCTCATTTAATCCAGTGTAAACTGCTGGCCTTCAGTTTGCTTTAATTAGTTTATTGTCATCCTTAAACAAGATTCAAACATTTAAAAGCGACTGAGGTACAACTGAGCTTAACCTTTATCTGACCCATTGGAGCAGAGGAGGCACAGCCGTAATTATGTTCAACAAAGTATTTTCTAATTAAGCAGGAAATGTAGAATGATTACTATTTTACAATGTGGCACTGGAGATAATTTCTGATTAAAGAGAGGAAGAGAGTCCAGATATGGTATGGACAGCCTTGCTCATCTGTGCTGAGGCCACTTGAATGAACATGAGATGAGGTACCTGGATATGAGGGTGTTCAACCCACACAGAGGATCTGCACTCTGTACCAGAAATGCATGTCTGAACCATTTTGAAATCTTTAGAGGGCCAAAATCAAATATTAAAATAGCAAGAGACATGTACAAGTCAAGTATAGAAATCAGTAACGACAATCAAGAGTCTCTGTATATACTTGTATACTTGTTCATATAAATATTATATATATTATTGTGATTTATATTATTGTTATATGTCATATATAATAAATATGTAACATAATATATAACATGTACTATATAACATATATATGATATATGACATATAATATATAATTTACATTATATATTATCTATCACAATAATATTCAAAGAAAAAAGGTCAAGAAAGAAATTGGGAGGGAGGAATTCAGTAAAGGCTAGAGGGAGAAAAAGGAGAGGGCTAATCGATTATATTTATATTATATTTAATAATATGTAATTATATTTAGTTAAATATATAAAACTGAAAAAGTTATAAATAAAATGAATCTCTCAGTCATATGTGTCGTGTATTTCCCCTTCAGTATTGATAGTATTTTTATAAAGAATAGAAGAACAACAAAAATACAAATATTTACTGAGCTCCTTCCATAAGCAAAAATTTCAAGGAGTGAAATCATCCTTTTGTGTTAAAGAACACAGAAAGGGGAACAGAGTAAGGTGAAGTGCATGAATTTGGCTTGAGTTTATAAGACTTATTAATAATTGCTTTATTTTCATTACTAGAGTGTATACATTGTATAAAATAAATATTAATTTTGGATGTGCTGTCACATGAACATACGTATTCACTATATATGTATATTGACATTGTATTACTATATACGTATATACATTGACAGATGTATTGAAGGGAGGTTATCGGACCAGCTATGTTGATAATGGAATGCTACTATTTATGTCATGGTCATGCATAAGCTTTATTCTCTGCATATTTTGGTTAAGAAAATGAAACCCTATCATTTCTGATATTATTTGTACATAATTCAATAAATAAATGTCTAACATGGGATTATCTTTTAATATATGTTGCTATGACTATTTCTGTGGGAAAGCAAAATCTGCAAAGAGCTCTTCAGACCTTAATTCTGACATAATTACTTATATGTGCAAATACATAGAGAAGTTTAGCCACACGGTTAGGCAGCTAATTGCGTTGAAAATACAATTGCCTGCACATAAGATAATCGTGCCCCTAGGGTGCACACTTCTGTTTCAGAGCTATTTTTAAGCCCTCAGGAATTTCAGCTACTTCTTGACTCTTGGAAAACAATATCAAAACCCAGACAACTAGACGGATCTGTGCATCTGTTTCATGGCCACAACATTAAATTTGATTGCAAAACAACAGCAAGAGATTAAAAGCTGGGAAGTCGGCAACTGCAGACGTGACAAGCAGCAACACTTGGGCCATCAATTTTCCATCTATAAGTTGAGTAATTGAGTCCCATCAGGATCCAATGTGCTTCACAGTAGGAAAGTAGGTGTTTATTGCAAATTCTAACCTTGATACTCAATTTTAGTTCCCACTGTCATTCTGGATCAAGGAGTGGCTTTAAAACGTGGAAAAGGACCTGAAGTTTGAACTTATTGGTCATCACTTGTGATAAAACACGCACACACAAAAGCCATAAAACACTAAGGAATAAAGAACTGTTCTCCTAAAGAAAGAACAGCCCCTTAACTTCTTTTAATAGTGGCCGTACAGATTTCTTCTTTCAAGTCAACCATTACATTATATCAGCTTTTCCTAGTTTTATTAACATGTGTCCCTATAACCAAGCTTCAGTTCGGTTTTCCTTGTGAGTAAGAAGGTCATTGTTTACAAGGCAAATATGAGGGGACTTGAAAGCAGTTTTAAAAGCATACTTCTCAAAATTTTACCAAGATTAATTGGCCAGATTTTAAGTTTTTATGAGTTCATATAAATAGCATGGCAGAACCCATGGATCTGGCTGTATATGTGGCAAAGAATGGCCTTGTTGGACATCAGTAGGAGGAATGGCCCTTGGTCCTGTGGGGGATCGATCCCCCAGTGTAAGGGAATGCCAGGGCAGGGATGCCGGAGTGGATGGGTGGGTGGAGATACACACTCATAGAAGCAGGGGGAGGGGGATGGGATAGGGGTTTCTGGAGGGGAGACCTGGGAAAGGGATATCATTTGAAATGTAAAAGATAGATAGATAGATAGATAGATAGATAGATAGATAGATAGATAGATAGATAGATAGATAACATGGCTTCCATTCATTTGGCTATGTCCTGATACATTTTTAACTAAGTTTTTCTTTCTAAAAGTACTTCTGGGCATATCAAAATTTCATGATTTTGGTATGCTAGTCTTGGTTTGTTTCTAAATATTGTTTTATAGGAAAGAAACATGGTATAATTGCTAGCTTAGGAGAAAGGATTTAAAATGTTGAAAACAAAATTCTTTCAAACAAGAAAATATCAATGGCAGGACTCCAAGATCGCCTTCTCGGTCAGCAGATCTCCTAAGGTTGGCACTGCCACATGCTGTGTGGCATTCATCCTCATTGTCATACCCAGTGGAGGTGTTTCATTTGCCAGTTTACTGACTGGAAGATGAATTTCTACCCCTTAAGTTTGAATAAAGATATTAACCATCCATCTGTAGGCCCACTAGTGTCATATGGTATGCCAATTTTAAATCCATTATCCTTATTCCTAACAACCAAGTTTTATAATAAATAGTATTAGCATTTTACAGATAAAAAGGCATGTTGTTGTGCTATTAACTATAATTAATTAAGCAGATATGAGATTCTCAATCAGGGGGTCATAATTTTTCAGTGTTTTTAGATTAAGTGTTATCAAGGGATAGCTGGGACAAGTCTTGAGCATCCAGAAGTCTACTTGGATGTTACATTATGGCTCCTCGGTACCATAATGAATGATTACAAAACCTTGTCAGTTCAAACTCTTTGCAAACTAGAAAGTATTTCAATTTTCCTTCTATTATCAATACAGCTTGAATAAACTCTCCATGCAAGAGTCTTGATGACCGTAATTGTCTTTTCTGGGACTTAATGCTTATTTCGTATATTCTATATAATATAGCTGGGAGATAGACACATAGTTCATGCAGTCACTGTGGAGAGACAGTCTCCAGCCTCATGGTAAAACATCATAGAATATTAGGTAAGGTGGTCTTTCTCAAGTGGTGGCAGAAAGAGAGAGTAAATTCATACTTCTTCTTTGTTTTCTTCTAGTCAAACCCTCAGGGGATCAAATGACACCTGAGCACACTAAGGACGAGTCATTGTATTTGCATTACTGATTCACATGCTAATGCCATCTAGAAATACTCTCTCAGGCAACCTGGACATGATGCTCACTCTGGTCAGGTCACTGACTACACAAGTAGATACTTAACTTCCACAGGCTGTCAGCAAAGGCAATGCCTAGTACTACTCTGAGCACACCAGTCTTCCTTTCACTTAGTGAGCATAAGGACTGACCATAACTTCTCACCCAGGCTTATTCAGAATTTAGTCAAATACTTTTTATTATATCTAACTTCCAAATCCCTGACTGTAAGAAAAGAATCTTTAAAGGAATACATGAGGCACAATCTTCCTTTCCAGGAGTTACCATGGAGTGCAGGAACATCAGCCATCAATATCTCATAGGCATATTCTAGTTGCCCAAGGAGGCCTCTGTAGTTTAATACTGTCAATAATACAAACGAATGCTTGCTGCGTGTGTATATAAATATGAATGTGCAAGTGTTCGTGTAGGTGTGCATGCATATGTGTTTGCACGTATGTGGAAGCAGAGTTCAACGTTCAGTGTTTTTCTCAATTGCTCTCCACTCTATTTTTAGAGACAGGGTCTCTCACTAAACCTAGAAGTTAACCCATTCTGCTAGGCTAGGGATGCAGCTGTTTCTGCACTCTGTTCCCCGCCCCACAACAGCACTGCAGTTATACATGTGTGCCCAGATTTTCATGGGTGATCAAGATCTGAACTCAGACCTTCATGCTTGTCAGGCAGAAACTTTGCTTTAAAAAAAAAAAACTTTTCTATTTTTAAGATTATCATATAATCACAACATTTTTCCTTCACTTTCTTCCATTCAAATCATCCCAATCGTCCCTCATTGCTGTCTTTCAAATTCATGGCCTCTTTTATTCAATGGTTGTTACTACGCGCGTGCACACACACACATACACACACACACACACACACACACACACACACACACACATATATTTTAAATATAACATGCTTGGACTGTATAATATTATTTTATGTATATTTTCAGTGCTGATTATTTGTTATTGCATAACCATACTTGTTTTTAACTTGAACATTTCTGTTTTTTTTTTTTTAATCTTTCAGAAACATCATGTACTTTTTCTTTCAAGTAGATCAAGTTCCCCAAAATCAATTCCCAGGTCATTCAAAAACCCAGTACAGTGTTGAAGAGGGACAGACTTAATTAATTGATTTGGAAAGGTATGTCCACTCAACAATGATTCCCTAGCATGGTCAGCATATTCAGAACCCTTGAAAGCTATCAGGAGATCTAGAAGTGTGGTTTATATTCATATTAACAGAAAGATGTTATTTGCCTTCTTCATGATCACATTTGCAGAAGTAGACTTTTTAAAAGAGAAATAATGTAGTATATTGATAACAGAAGCAGCATTATATATATTCTCTCTCTATAATATATATATATAATATATATTATACATTATATATATTATATATATTATATATATTATATATATATAGCTTTTGAGTAAAATATAAATTAGATTTACACCCTGAAAGAAAAAGAGTTTTTTCTCCCTAAGTTATTGTATTTATTTGCAACAAAAGTATTGTTTGCTTATAATGAAACATATGGGTGAATTTTGCTTTTGAATGTTTCATTTTGTCGGCTAAGTTTTAGATAGGGGTACTAGGCTGTTTAAACCTCTAAACTTTCTCCCTTGGCCCCACTGAGTGCTAAGGTTACTGTCATGGGCCACCACAAGAGGATAATATGTGGTTACTATATTATTCTAAATAAGTGTAAAGAATTGTTTTTTTAATAATTTTTTTCCTTTTTATTGTCTTTCAAAAAGTAAAAACAGTGTCATGTGTATCCCAGGCTCTCCTAGAACTCACTGTGTAAATCAACATGGCCTCCAATCCCAATGATCTGGCTGTCTCTGTCTCCTAAGTGTCGAGATTAAATGCATCAAATCACAGAATCCTCCTGTATCAACATCCTGAGTCCTAGGGTTATAGGACTGTTGAGTTGTCTGACTCAGAAATATCAACATCCTGAGTCCTAGGTCACGCCTGTTGAGTTGTCTGACTCAGAAATATCTGGATCACACTCAGAGGGAATCCCAAGGATAAGAATATACAAACTTCAAACTCTTAGTGTTTTCATGTTTCTATCTTAAAGATACAAACACATGAAAACAAGGGCAGCATCATTGTATCATAAGAGAATGCAGAATGAAACCCTAGTGTGATATCATTCCTTATTTCCTAGATGGCCCCGATAAATTAACAAGAAAGTAGTAAAGTTTTCTAAGAATGTGAAGAAATGACAGCACATGTATACTTCCTCCAAGAATGAGAAATGGCAGGACAGAACATAGCCTGGTAATTCTCTATCCAGTATTCTATGTACGAATCCCCATAGGACTGAACTTCTCAGGTAAACGAGAGACTCAAGGAGAATCAAGTACTTAGAGAGATTTTACACGCAAATTGCAATAACAGAATCACTCCAAACGGCCTCCAAGTAGAGAAAGAAATCTTGAACTTTCATCAGCTGACAAATGGATGAACAAATCGGGACATATGCGTGAATTATTATTTAGTGGTCAAATATTATGAAGCTTTGATACATGTGATCACATGGATGAGTCTCAAAAACTCTTCACTAGTTGATAGATGTCAAGCTACAAAGGACAGCATATTGTATAATCCCCTTATCTGAAATGTCTTTAAAAATTAATTTTAAAGTTATCAAAGTTAGGCAGCCTTTGCCAGGGAATGAGATGGAATAGGAATTAACATTTGTTATTGTTGTCATAAAAATGTATGAAGCCCAATTTTATGATAATAGTTGCAATGCTCTATAAATATACTAAACTTATGGATTTGTACATATGAAGTAAATGACTATGGTATTAGCAAATGAATCTCCATAAACAACCCTTTAAATGTTGCCAGGATTTAATGACATTTAGAAAAGTATCTTCTTACCTATTGCTGAAGGCAGATGAGGCAGTGAAATATCAACCTAGTAGGCCAATGAGAGCAAAATAAAATACAAAACACTGAACTTAAAATTTTCAAAGCAGTTACGGGGAAATATGTGAAAGCTTATGAAAATAAGATTAAGAAATAGTGACTCATTTTAATGCGTACTGAGTTATTTGGTGAACATTAGAAAGATGCTTTAAAGGGAGTCTTAGACATTACTATTCATGAAGATTTCTGAACGACTATTTCAATTAGCTCATCCTTTATTTTCATTACTTAAGGTAGGCTTTTAGCTGGAGGGATCTGCAAGGCAAAACACTTTTTGAACTGAGCCTCTGGAATGACGTGGCAGGTCAGTCAGTCTGGGCTTCTCTGTTCATCACTGTACATCCCTAGACTTTCTACACCAGAGCTCACAACAGCTTCTGTTGGTCCCGGATGAAAATGTAAGATGCCTTTTTGGTGTTGGTAGAATAAAATGGAGCAACTGCCTGCAAAATACAGACCCTCCTTGAACAGGAAATGAAGCCCAACGGTTGGACCTAATCTCTATTAGCTGAAACAACTGACCCACAAAGGAGTCCCAGAGAGATGAGAAGTAGGATAAGAAACTTAGTTATTAAAAGAACGGTGATTTAAAAAATGATGTATAACAAAGTGGTAGAGGGAAAATAATATAAACACATTATAGTTTAATATTTATATTATAAACAGGACACTGTTGCATCCCTATACAGTCTCTTATGGAATGGGTAGAAGGGGCTGGGGTGCAGTTCTATGATAAAAGATTTGGGTAGCATGTACAAGGTCCCAAGTTCAATCCCATCCCAGTACTGGGGTGGAGACAGGGAGCATGAGTCAACAAGAATATTAGAATAAACAAGTTTGATTTTTCTCCTTTGACCCAAATGGAAAATAGGAGAGAAAAAGCAGCAACTAGAGGCAAAACAAAAATGACAAAGGAAAGTTCAAGAAAGATTTCAGAAGATCAGCCAAGATCAATTCTAGCCTGGCTTGCTTTTTCTAATTTTGGAATTCTGTTTGCCTCCAGAGACAATGCCATGTACCTCATCCTGCATCTGGAGCTCTAACTGACTAGTATTCCAACTCTGATCCTTTACCTAGGGAAAAAGGGATGTATGCATATACATATGTGTATACACACATATGCATACACACAAAACAACAAAAACTCAGTGCTCCAAAGTCCCAGAATCAATTGCATCTTATAAGTATTCTGACTTGAGCTTGAACTAAATCCAAACTGAGCCTTCTTTCTTACAAGATGAAAGCACAACATTCTACTTCATTCTAACAACGCAGATTCTCTGTACTACACATTGGGTGAATGTCTTTGCTTGTTGTTCTAGGCCACTGTGGATATGTCTTGTTGGAGTCTTATGGATTTCACATTTGATTTATGATTGAATTAGAGGTCCTGATGACTTGAACCTTGCAAACTCCAGTTACCATGAATGCTCATATAACTTTGTAGCTGAAATTTAGTTTACCAAGACTGTCTATGGTGTGTCCATTATATCTTCCTTGTACAATACCAGATCATACGAGAGGTCTCTATAATGGGCAAATGAATGAACATTAAGTTAATCAATATGGTCATGCCAGCATCCTCCCAACACTCATGGCCACTATCAAGGATATTTCTCTGAAGCACAAACATATTCACTGATGGACTGTCAGTTTCTGTTTAGAAACAAAAAGCACCTTAGCAACCATCAAATTTCTTTATGTCCCCATTCTAGTAAATTACAAGCTATCAAAACGGCACACATTTTGAAAGTTTATAATATGCAAATGAGCTGTCTGCTTGCCACCCTGTAACTTGAGATAATAAAGAACTTTGAAAATAAATTCTTTGGAAACTAAACCTGGTATCTGTGGGTGTCAGAGGCTATTTTGACTAAGCTCATTTCAAACTGTAATAGCAGCAAAAATTAAGCCATTTAAGTTACAAATAAAACAGAATTGTTGGTTCAAAGAAGAACTAGGTCTAATTGGATACACATATGCCTGCTAGCCTGTATATCTTAAGTGTGTGGCTCATCAGTAGTTATTACTAAAGTTGCCAGAAATAATGGCTATAGTAAAATACATTTCTACACTCATTTTCTGCAAATTTCTTTGGGGTTATCTTCCTAAATGAATGACGGAAGAAAATCTAAGAAAAATAAAAACACAAGGACTTAAAAATATATTTGTTCTTTTGCTATTACCTTCTCGTACTTGCTACCATGATGATACAATAATAAATGAGATGCATAAATGGTCAACAAAATGAACATTATCCATTTCCCATCTAAATTTATGAAATTCAATGCTCTTCTGAATAAAAGTAAATTTTCAACAATACACCAACCCTTTAAAAGAACTGGGAAATATAAGAAGGTCAACATTGAATTTGAATGCTAGTTGTTAACGCTAGTCATTTGTTAATTTTGAGGTACTAGGTTTTAGAGAAGATATATGCACATAAACACACATATAGATACATAAATACAAGCACACCCATAATCATACACAAACACACAAACCCAAACATACATGTATAGGTACGTATACTATCTTCATAAGATATGTGTTTCTCATTTTTTACATATTTACTCCAATAATAAAGACCTATAGACAAAAGCATAAGATATAATTTAGTCATAATCTCAGACTCTAAGAATAAAAGTAAAAAACTACTCAATTTTATATGCTATATCAGCAAATGATAGTACATATTCAGGTTCTAGAACATTCTAAGATAGTATGGGTATAATTCATCTAAAGGTGCTATTTCCAAGGCTGAGATCATGTCATGCTAATATTCTTCAGAACACACCAAAATGCCTACAGAAACCAGCCAATGTAAGTTTAGCTTCCATACTTCACTAAAGAAGCTCTTTTGTGTGGCAGACAATGTGTGTTCCAGAGATCCACCACTAATCAAAATGCAGAGTAATTGGCCAACTTAGACGTGTAAAATACAACCACTGCACCAAAGATTTGGGGAACTTTGAAGGAATAAGAATGGGTAGATTGTAAGACTCAGAAACCCAGGATGCCTGCTGCTAGAAAGTGCCTTCCACATTTGACAGGGAAGCTACATTCATGACATCTCAACAATATACTTGCCTAAATGAGACCTGAATATTGACTCTACCACACAAGAAGACCCCTGCTAGATAAAGCGCTATAGGCCTTGAATGTTTGCTGTGGGAGAGTGAATAACTTCTACCCAACGTGGTGAGCCCTAAATGTACACACATGTGAGCAGAATTAAATAATTGTATGCATCATATAAAATAGTAAATACAGAGCAGGAAGTCCTATAGGACCCTGGCGGTATAAGATCAGGGACATAAAGGAGTGAAATAATGTAAGTATATTATAATCATGCATGAAACTCTGAGAAAACAAATTCAACTAAAAATGTGTGTACCAATTGACATGCTAACATGGAAGGGGAAGCTCAAAAG
The DNA here is from genome assembly GCA_030674055.1 of Rhabdomys pumilio. Classification (NCBI taxonomy): domain Eukaryota; kingdom Metazoa; phylum Chordata; class Mammalia; order Rodentia; family Muridae; genus Rhabdomys; species Rhabdomys pumilio. The sequence continues at coordinate 38,506,109 of JANHMN010000019.1, forward strand.
ATTCCAAACCTCAATGAAGAAATATACCATAAGCTATACTGAGAGCAGGAGAAACAGTTCTCTCCAGAGAAGATCTCTGATTGGTTATCCAGTATCAAGTGCTTAACCTTGAAATAATATACAGACTGAGGTTATATTTATATATTAAGAATTATGTATAGGAAAAGAGGCCGTGAATTAAGTAGAGAAGGGATTAAGAGTTACATGGGAATAGTTGAAAGGAGAAGAGAGATGGAGTTAATAATGAAACTTTAACTAAAGAATCAACATATAAAACTGACAGAAGAAAACATTGGGGAGATAAAAATTCTTTTACTCAAACATTTAAAAAATATGCATATTTATGAATAATCCTAAAATAAGCATTTAAAATTATTTTTTATGGAGAAAAATATCATCATTTTCACAGGAAACCACTATTTAGAACGTGATGTGCAAAGCTCATAAAATAAGTTATCAGTTGCTTGTTTTGTTACTAACTAGAGCTTCTCATTCTAACCATTTATTTTAAACATCTACAGGAAAAGAAACCAGTTCTCTGTGCTAAACATTGGTCACATGGTTTACTAGTTTTTTTGGTTGTACCAACAAAACTGAGCATGCATGGACTTGTAATGATAGAAACTATAGAACAAGATGTTTCATCTTCTTGCCCAATATTGTATACTCTTTATTCAGGATTCAATACTACTGGGATGATATTAATTTTCCTATTTTACTTGCGCTGGGACCACTGTGTATAAAAGTTTTAAAAGGTCTTTAAAAAGTTGCTGACTGGAAAGTGTCTGTGTGACAATGATATTTCTATCGCATTATTCTGTAAAATTCTCATACTAAACTTACCACAAGTTTACTGTTTCGTTTGTTTGTTTTGGTTTTTTGAGACAGGGTTTCTTTATGTAGCCCTGGCTGTCCTGGAACTCACTCTGTAGACCAGGCTGGCCTTGAACTTAGAAATCCACCTGCCTCTGCCTCCCAAGTGCTGGGATTAAAGGTGTGTGCCACCACCGCCCAGCTAAGTTTACTGTTTCAGATGAATAACTGAGTAGAAAATGCTCATGTATTATGCCAGCAGCTTGCATCCCGACTCTAATCCCAGCATTCTGCCAGTTGAAGCAGAAGGAACCTGAATTTGAAGCCATCCTGGGCTACATTAGTGAGGCTATGTTAGAATTTGGAGTTAGAGAAGCCCGCTAAATCTGCATATTTAATACTTCTTCAGCCTTCTGTGGTATTATTCTCGTGTACAGCTTTGAGTACTGCAAATTCTTGAAACTCAGAAGAAAACCATAATAAAAATAATTTAGCTTCTGTTACACTTCTAATCTAAAAATTTCTCCCTACAGTCCCCAACCCAGTCTTGCTTTCAACAACAAAATCCATGATTTCTGTGGAAGGAAGCAACGTTTCAACAGAATATCATCCATCAGTTCAAGGACCACCATGCACAGCTGAATGAGCTTAGAAGCAAATGCTTGTCCAGTCTAGCCTCAGGTGACTCGACAGCTCTGACAGGAGTGCATCCCTTTCTAAGATTCTGAGAAGACTCGGTTATGTCATGCCTGACTTTTTGACCCGTGGAACTATCAGATACTGTCGTAAACTGACAATGTTAGCAGTTAGCAAAGATCAGTGTGTATAGCTGGGAAGCAGAGGAGATCCAGTTAGTGGGACAGGAAGGAAAAAAAAAACATCCAAACAAAATCACAGACTGCATAGCTCTTTGACCCTTTGTTTGGTAACAGTTGTAACTGTAAGAGCCTGTGTTGGCAAAACGGTCCTTAAAGACCACTGTTTTATGTGAGAAAAACACCTTTAGGGTTTAAGATGACAAATGTCACGTATGTAGTAGTTTTTTTTTCCCTACAAAGCCTTTTTAAAATACAGTAATTTAGTGGTCATAAGGAAATGACTGCAGTGAATTGGGAGCAACCAACTGAGAAGGCTATGAGAGGACAATTACAGACATTTTTCTGTTCCCCAAGGAGGCTATTTTCTTCACAGGAGCAACATGAGACATTAGTGGCAGGGACTGTGTTATTACTCAGTGGAATTATTCAATGGTTTTATCATGAATAGACTAGTTCTAGGGAGGAAACACCTCATCATGGTTGAGAACATACTGTCTGAGCCACTGCTCTCTCTATCTTCCTCTTTTTGAAAAGCTTCTTTTGTGAAGTGTCTTAATTGTCTCTATTGTACGTATTATGGGTTGCTATGCTGAAAGGTCTAAAAGAAGAGACAGTGGACGCAAGGACTATGTGGGAGACTTCAGAACTGTAGACAGGAAGGGAGCCAACAGCCTTCTGGCCTTTGTAACTACATGTATTACAGAAACATTCTATAGATAGATATAAGGAACAGAGATATTGTAATAGAACCACGATGAAATAGATTCTCTCTCTACTGAAGAAGGCCACTTGCTTAAACATAAGAATTAACACATGCTGGTAAGGATCTGAGAATGAAATTCTACCACTGTTGGTAGGAATGTAAGTTAATGCAGACATCATGTAAAAAAAAAGCACTATGAATTCTACAGAGATCAGTATGTATCAACTGATGAATGGATGGATTTAAAAAAAGGTTCACATATAAATAAAGAGAGCTATATTTCTGTGAGGGAGAATGACACTCTGCTTTGATGGAATTGGAAAATGCAATGTTGGGGGCAGGTACAGAAAGACAATGACCATATGATGTCATACATGATGTAGAATCTCTAAAGGTTGATATGATAGAAGCTGAAGGTAGAACAGGAGTTGTCAGAGGCTGGGGAGGGTAGAAAGGAGTGAAGGGGGACAGAGAAAGCATACTCTAAGGTTGTAGCGTCTAGTGACTCTACAGTTATATGTGTATAATCTAAAAATACCTTAAATGTCCTCATCTTAAGAAGAGATAAATTCTGGAAAGAGATATTTTTCTAGCCCAATTTAAATATTATATAACATACACATATGAAAAATTACAGGGCACCACTCTAACATATATCTCTTTGGAGTTTTTTTATATATTTGTATAAAAGGAAGTTTTACCCAAGGAAAACAATTAAGGTATCTTGTTCATCAAAAAATATTTTATATATATATACATATATGTATATATGTATATATATATGAAATCATGTATACATATGCATGTGTGTATATATGACAAATATACATATATATATGTATGTATATATGAAAATATTTATCAGGGCAAATACAGGAGCAATATTTCTTGCCTCTGAGTTTAGCAAATGGAAAATAATTTCAAAAAGAGTTCTAGAAAAACACAAATTAATTATCACATTTTGTTGATAATAGATGAAAAACTAGAAATCATTATTTAATGAGAAAATTTCTGGGTATATTGCTGAACAGACAATAGCAAGAAGTTTATTTTATTCTCATTTCAGAGCAATGGGAGAGAAGACCAATACCAGCTAAAGGCTGGGAAGCTCCTGGATAGTTTATTTATATTAAGCACAATTGGTTTATGATTTTATACTATTTACCTGCCTTCCTTTGGAGGATTCACTTTGTGTACTGTAGAAGAAAACACAATTACACACATTCACAGAGGGATAACTGAAGATCCTTTGGGACAAACAGGGGACCTTCATTAAATGACAAATAATTCTTAAATAAGAAGCTGCTGATCATGCAAGAGTAAACAGTCACTCTTTGGTGATTCCCCAAGTAAACATAAATAATAAACTATACCCAGAGCTTGGTAAATATCATTATTTTATTTGAAGCTAAAACAATGTAAACGAAAATAAACTCATTCCCCAGGCTCATTTGCAATTTACAGAATAATTTGATGGTTTATGCACCTACACCCTGCTGCTAGGCACAGAGCTGAAAATCTCCCCGCCCAAATATTGTAAGACCGTCATTCAAATGTCACTTCAGTTTTACAGAAAATGTAGTAAGTGCTTGGAGATTTATTCTCCCGTTCAACATATAGAAGTTTCATACAACCTAAGTGTTTTCTTCTTATTTCTTCTATTTTTTTTTGTTTTTTATTTTATTATTATTATTTTTTAAAAATATTGTCATCTGACCAAAGTTAAAAAGCCCACTCAAGGCAGAGGCAGGAAAAAGGGTTTTAACGAGAATTTAGACTCCTTAAAAGACTTGTTTTACAAGAAAACTGTCAAAACTGAAAACTGGCAAACATCATTTTATATCTATCCAAGAATATTTAACAATATGATTGCATAATGAAATTAATAACATCTCTTAAAACAGTGACATATTTTGTTCCTAAGTTGGATATGCAACCATCACAAGTAGATGGCTCGAAGTCAAAATTCAGATCTGACTGAACCAAACAGCAGCATATGACAGAAACACCCATGTGAGGGATCTCACACAGGATGAAAAGGATGGAGGAAACCAGGCAGTCCCAATGCTGGGCTGAGATGTGTCCTTGAAGTCTCTCAAAGTTATACAGCCCAACAGCTTGTCAAACTGTCAGCACTGAGTGGCCATATAATGAGCCACTGTCATTCAATATGGCCAAAACTTCTTTCCTGAATTCCCCTCATTGATGGAGACTTTAGCTTCTAGGGGTTCTGTTCACTTGTCTTAGCTAAGAATAGAGGTGAAATGTTACAGGATCAGAAAGTTGAGTAATATACTTAGATTAGGATCCATGCTTTAAATCTTCTCCTCCTCCTCTTCCTCCTTTCCTCCTTCTCCTCTTCCTC
>JANHMN010000019.1:38511044-38546044 GCA_030674055.1 Rhabdomys pumilio
CTTCTTCTTCTTCTTCTTCTTCTTCTTCTTCTTCTTCTTCTTCTTCTCCCTCTCCCTCTTCTCCTCCTCCTCCTCCTCCTCTTCCTCCTTTTGTTTTGAGTTTTCTTTTTTTATTGGATATTTTATTTATTTACATTTCGGATGTCATCTCCTTTCCCCATTTCCCCTCCCTAGAAACCTCTTCCTATTTTTGCTTTTATACCACTAAATTAAGAAACCACATCCCCCTCCTCCTTTTTGCTTTTATACCATTTTAATTACATGCAAGTATTAAGGTCAGTTCTAGGTTGAGGAGCTAGCAATACAATAGATGCAAATAGTCAAGGAACATGCAAGACAATAAACACAAATAGTCAAAGAACAAGCAAGGCAATAAACAAAGTTCTATGAACACTCCAGAGATCACTGTTTCTAAGGGTTTATCAGGATGACCAAAATATCTGAGCCAACTTCCCTGTCCTAGCCCAAAGTCATTTTCATGTCTGAATCCTACTTCCTTGTTCTAGCCTAAGATTTAGATTTCTGTCTGAAATTACCTTTTTGTTCTAGCTTAATGTCAGATTCCTGCCTGAAGCCCACTTTCTTGTCCTTTGCCAATGTCACATTCCTGCCAAGCAGCCCATTTCCTTGTCCTTGGCCCTTGTCAGGTTCTTGCCAAGCAGCTCCAAAAGCTCTCCGATTCTTTCCCTTTTTTATTTCATAAATAAGACTGAGTCTCTCTTAGGTGTTTCTGACAAGAATGCCTTCTTTATCCATCTTGGAATACGCATTATCAAAAGTAATGCACTCATGTCTCATGTTGGTAAGGTTCTGTGCAGAATCTTACCCGTCCTTGACTTGCCAGCCTGTTTATTTGATAACTCTGTCTGGGGGATCTATTTTCAGTTTCAAGTCATGTATTTTGGCTGCCAACATGTGGATGTTGTTAAAGACAAGCTTTAACATGATGGGCAGGAATAAAAGTATATCCAAAACAAAAAGAGGTAGCATGATCAAGCTATAAATGCCATTCTTGAAGCTTGACCAAAATAGAAATACTGACCTCAGGACATGAGTAATTTTATCAGAAATGTCTGCCACAACAATGCTCAGCAGAGCAGCATTCTTTAAATTCATAAGCTCACTATGCAAAGTTAAAACATCCCGAGAGGTGCTAGAATTATGCCAAATACACTGCAAGTGTCTTTAAACTTAAGCAGATGATACGATAGTATACTTAAGTGACGTTAAAATGTCCACCAGAGAACTCCTAAACCTGATAAACAACTTCAGCAAAGTGGTTGGATAGAAAATTAACTCAAACAAATAAGTAGCCTTCCTCTTCTTAAAGGATAAACAGGCTAAGAAAGAAATTAAGGAAATGGCACCTAGTCACAAACAATATAAAATACCTTGGTGTGAATCTACCCAAGCAAATGGCAGATCTGTGTGACAAGTACTTCAAGTTCCTGAAGAAATCAAAGAAGATCTCAGAAGATGGAAAGATTTCCCATGCTCATGGATTGGCAGGATTAATATAGTAAAACTGGCCATCCTGCCGAAAGCAATCTACAGATTGAATGCAATCCCCAACAAAATCCCAACTCAATTCTTCACAGAGTTAGAAAGAGCAATTCTCAAATTCATTTGGAATAGAAAAAAAAAAAACACCAAAAACAAAGAAAAAACAAACAAAGAAACAAACAAAAAACCAGGATAGCAAGAACTGTTTTCAACAATAAAAGATCTTCTGTGGGAATCACTATCCCGGACCTCAAACTGCTTCAAATCTTACAAATATGAACACTTAAAACATACCATGAAGGACCGTCTTCATATCTGCTGAAATCATTTAAAAAAGGAAGAGGCAATAAAAACAATACAATTCTGTTTATTAGTAGTTTTCTTAGGAAGACAGAAGATGGTGAAGGAGGAGCCCAAGGTTGCAAAGGACAGAGGAAATTTTCAAGACTGGAGAAAAATCTTCTTTGCAAGTTGCTCTCAAAACCATGGATGCTCACTTTGTTATCACTGTGTAATCTTTCTTCTGCATGATACACTTCACCAAAAACACAAACACATCTTAAAAGCAGCCAGTTGTATTTCTTTTTTAAAAAAAGAAAACCATTATCTAAGAATCTCAATTTTTGTGTCTTAGTTCTACATTATGTTTCTCTATAAAGCATTCTTAATATTTTAGAATATTCAGAATGGCATTAAGGTTTTCTCTAAAAACATGTGTTTTTTCCCCCTTGTTTTAATTGTTGAAAAAAATCTAGTGTGAGGCTTCAGGTATAGTTAGTTAGATACTTTTGAAATTGTTGTTGGTATCAAATGTCAGATTCTCATCTTAAACCAATGGCTAACTCAGAGCTCACTAGGGTTACAACTGCATTTTAGTAAGTTCAAGGCCAATTTCTTAAAGACTCGGCTTCCATGCCTTTCATAGCCTCTTGGCTGCATATTGTAGAGAAAGGCAGACATCTATTGGCATGCACAGAAGTAAAATATTGTTATCTGTCTTCTTTTTCATAAACAGAGAATCAGTTGTACTTTTTTGCCTGAGGGAAAATATTAAGAAAGCAAGCTCCTGTCATGTATCTTTTTTCCAAATTAAGAATTAAAACATGGGAGGTAAGCTATCCATACACATTTAAGCAAGCACCTGGTCAGAATCCCCTAGCTCATCCGATTAGGAAGGCAATCAAGTCAGAAGTAAGAGAGTTTGCATCTCCCCACTCTACTTGGGAGTTCAGAGGGAGATATAGGAAAAAAAGGAGAGAGAGAGAGAGAGAGAGAGAGAGAGAGAGAGAGAGAGAGAGCACAACCTACAAATCTAAACCAGTAGGGAGGAAGAGGGAGAGATGAATCAATCCAGAGAGTTTTTACAACAGGGAAAAAGCCAAGCCAAGGTAAATCTCAGGAGATGAAACTGGTTTGCAAAGAATGTTTGAAGAGGCCTTTTGTTTGGTTTTGCTATGCAATTGGGAAAAAGAGTAAAAACAGAATAAGAGATAAAAGGATCAAAATGTAAAGAGCATGGAAAAATAATCATGTGGGAATATCTAAGACATTAGTGAAACTTCTCTGAACATTACAGGGAGAAAAAGGGTTCCCATGGGACTGAGTGTCTGAGAGAGAAACTGGGCTAGTTCTGAAAGCAGAGCTCAGATAGCAAACTCTGTTCCTGTCTCTCCTACAATGCTCTGCTCAGAGCCATCAGTAATTGGATACATAAGCATATAACTATGGCACGCATTTTCATTCAATGCTGGAGTCGGGTCATCTGAGTTTCAAGCATTTTCAGCATTACAGTCAGATGTAGGAGAGATGAGGTCTATTTCAGAGAAAGTGGACAAGTCAAAGTCCTCACACTTTCTCCAATGTACTCACTTTGCAAACTCTCTCTGCTTCTGTATCTAGGTGTACACATCACATGTCTGAGAAAACATTCTGGAGCTTATACCACTAAGATTTGGTTACTGGGGCTGCAGCTGGCTTAGCAGTTAAGAATATATGCTTTGCCCCTACAGAGGATTTGAGTTCAATGTCTAGCGTTCATATCAAATTACTCAAAATCAACTGCCTATAACTCAGTTTTAAGATAATATAATGCTTTCACCCTTTGATGGCAGCTGCACTCAAGTGCATGCATGCATACACATGCTTATACATATGCACACACATGAATGTGCATATATATATACACACATATGTATATATACACATACATGCACACACAAACACATGCATACCCATGCATCCACACATTTAAAAAAATCTTAAAAAAAAAAAAAGGCTTGGATATCCATCCATCTGCCAAATCATCATAGGCTCCCTTCTCTCCAAATTGTATGAGTTTCTGACAAGCGGGTAATTCTTGGTGCATAATAAATGGCACATGTACAACACTTGAGAGGACCTTGATAACTATGAAAATCACTAAAAGAAAATGGAATGTTTAAAAGAACACAAGTAATGGTGTCCTAGAATTAACCACAAAGGTTGGCTATTTGTAACCTTCATGTTTTCTTTTCCCCATGTTCATGGTTTTATTTTTTTCAATAGTAAAGTCTTCAAATGGTTTTTGGATTATGTCTACAAAGAGAGTTCAGGGTCAAAGTTAATTTGGTTGAATATCACACACATTTCACAAAGAAATATAGCAATTAATTGTAAATCTCTCAGGGACTGTAACAGATAAATTCTCACTTGAAAGAATTCTGTATCCACTGTAGTTTCTGTCAATTTTGGAGGTTTGACAGTGCGTGTGTGTGTGTGTGTGTGTGTGTGTGTGTGTGTGTGTGTAAAATCACACTTTTGTAGATCCACATTTAATTAAGTCATACTTAATTAAAGAAAAATTACTCAACCTAAAACTATATTTTGTCTTTAAACGGGGAAAAATTAGTATGATATAATATTAGGTTTAGAGTTGTTACCAGCATCAAATATAGTGAATACAGAGGGCCATTAAAATGTACTTTTTATTCTGTTTTACTATTTTAATTTTAGAAGTAAATTAATAGAGGCACCTTGATCTTGCCTCACACTTGCTCAGTATTGTAGGACTTTAACTTCTGAACCTCTTGCCTCCCGTCTCTAGCTTCCGAGTACTGAGGTCACAGACATGTGCACCATGCTTGCTTTGCTTCATGCTGGGGCATGAAGTCAGGGCTTTGTGCCTGCTTGATAAGCATTCTACTAACTGAACCACATCCAGAGCCTCACGAAGGACTTTTCAAACACAAAACTGCCTTTATACTTTAAACAGACCAACATGTACAGATGGGTAGCAGGAATGTTTTCTTACCTTTGAGTTTTGAGACTTGTTAGTAATATATATATATATTATTAAATATTATTTTAATATATATTAAAATTATATATTTAATTATTACATATTATATATAATATATACATATATAAATTATAGGTTAATATAAATATATATTACAATGCATAGGATCTAGCAGAACAAGATATGGACAGTGTTAATTGGAGTCTTGTTTTTGTTTTAACTTTAGATAAAATCAAAAATGTTTTTATTTCTTTCATAAGTTATATTTTCATGTTGCATGAAGGAATGTGTAAATCAGTCAACAAACAGCTCTATAGTCTCCTCTGGAGAATTTATATTTTCATGGTTGAGGTCATATCATATATGAGCTGAAGCATATGGTGGTGCTGTTATTGAATTTGCTTTTGTTAAGAGTTTGCAACTGGTGATCTTGTTTTTTTTCCTTCACCTCTCATGGCCAAGGAGATTCTAAAACATTTTGGTGTGCCTCTGAAGACTTACTCTATGTCTGGACCCACATTAGCCACTGATGACCTGTTTACAATGTTTAAGATATCACTGTCAGTTGCTAGTTTTGTTGCAAGGCTCAAGACTTTCTAAATCTGTTTGTTTCTTTGTTTTCTTAATAATTTTGGTCCTTCCCACTCCATTTTGTAATCATGGAAAGTATAGAGTAGGTTTCTCTAAAACAAAACAAAACAAAACATGAAATGAAAAGAAAAGAAAAGAAAAGAAAAAAGAAAAAGACACTGTTAGTAGTTTGACAGAAATGATATTGCATTTACATAGCAATTTAGGAATAATTTACATGTAAACATACCAAATATTCTAATAATTGAACAGTATACATCATTTCATTTTGTTTATTTGGGCATCACTTAACTTGCATTGGCCTTTTGTAGTTTGTACTTTATGGAAATAACTTTGTAAAACAATTATACCATAATATTTCATTCCTGGGAGCAATGTGGATTGATATTCTTTTATAGCTTTGTTGGTTTAATTTGCTTGTACTTAGAAATACAGTTTGTATTTGCAACCCATAATCATGTCACCTGCAATTAAAAGTTTTACTTAGTCTTTTTTAGCCCATTAGCCTTTGACTTTTTCTCTTGTCTTATTGTGTGGGTGGAGTTTTTTCATTGCTAATAGAAACAGTAAGTAGGCTTTCTTGTCTTGCTCTGGTGCTAGGAAAAAAAGCATTCATTCTCTTAACTATTTGGTATGGTATTAACTGTAGGGATTGGTTTTGTTTATTTTATTTGTTTGTTCATTCATTTATTTATTGCTGGTGTCTTTTTATAAATATCAAATCTGGGACATGCACTTCTATACCTAATCTGCAAAGAACTTTTTTTTTTAAATATGGATAAAATGTATCCTTTGTTCAACCCATTTTCTTCCTTTTTGGTATTATCTTTTTATCTTCTGCTACTCAGGGTTCACAGCATGAGTCATGAGTAAGTAATTTTAATACATTAAACTGTCCTCTTTTTTTTTTTTTCCATAAGAGAAGCTGTCCTTGGTGCTGAATTTGTAATGCTGCTGCTGAGAGCATTCACATGTACGAGTTTCTGCGTGACATCTGCTTTCATTTTGTTAATGCAGAGGTGGAGCTGCTGAATCATGCGTTTCTTATGTGATACTATTGGAGAATTACCAGAATGTTCTCTCAAGTATCTGTACTAATTTATGTTCCCACTAGTACTGCACAGAAATTTGAATTTCACCACAATACTTATTATTATTTGCTACATGGCATTTGAGCATCAGCGTTAATCAAGGAATTAATTCAGTTCATTAAACTTATGTGCATAGTGTGTAGTGTGTTTAAGACTTCATTAATATCCTTTTTTTTTTTTTTTTTTTTTTTTTTTTTTTTTTTTTTTAGTCTTTTATTGCTGGGATCAATTCAAGGGCTGTTCCACATTCCCTGTCATGATTTAAATGTATGTGTTCCTTCCTGAAGTGACATCCTTTTTATTTGTTTGTGTGCATGTATCTGCACATGTGTGTGCACTGTGTGAATGTGAGTATGTATGTCAGAATTTCATATAACTTAGACATCTCTAACTCCTTTGTGCCCAATGATGAACTGAACATGAACTTCTAATCTGTTAGCCCATACCTCAGAATTGTCAGGAGTACAGGCCTATGTGTCACCTCCCCAAGTTTATAGTGTGGAGGGTGTAACACAGGCACGTGGCATACTATGCAAGTTCTCCACCAACTGAGATATAGCACCATATCCCTCTTTTATTTGACGGTTTATTAATTTGCATTTATTCCTTTTTTAATGCGCAACCAGCTAGGGTATCCCTGCCACTTCTATCACAGGCTTGTATTTGCCTCTCATAGGGATCTACGAGTTAATCAGTTGCAGTCTATATACTACATGTGTCTATTTTTTGCCATAACATAGGGGATCTTCTTAGAGCTTTCCTGTCTAGGCTTTGGACAGAGTTCCCACCTGGAATCTACCTAGGAGTCCAAGCCAAGATATACATGGAGAATTATAGTGATTTCTTCTACTGTATGACAGTGATGGCTTTGTAGGGTATCTCAGGACTTTCTGTATTATGTCCAAGTCTCTGGTCGTCATTAGAGGGATAGTTGGGCACTATAGTGATTTATGTTGTTAATTTTACAGGATCTAAAATTACTTTGGAGACAAATTGGCAAAGAGATAAAATGAGGTGGGAAGACCCATCCTCAATGTGGGTGAAACCATGGCACTGAATGGGTTCTCAGACAGGCATACACACATAGACATATACACACAGACATATATGGATCCCTCCAGGACAGGCCTCATGTTCAGAGTCGTATTTGACCAACACAGAATTCAATTATATTTGTTTTATGTGTGTTTTGATTTAGTTACAGTTTGCTGGCTTTATTAATTAATTAATTAATTAATTTTTGGATATGTTTTTACCTTGGTTTTTTTTGTTTGTTTGTTTTTGTATTTGAGGGGTTTGGTTGTATAGAATTTTTATTTGCTTTTTTTTTTGAGAAAGAACTTACTATTTGGTGAGTAAGGAGGGGGAGAGGATCTGGAAAGACTTGGGAGAATGGAAGACTATGATCAAATTATATTTACATTTAAAAATTGTTTTAAATAATAAAAAATAAAAATAGTGAGAGAGAAAGAGGGAAAGAGAATGAGAAGAAAGCGAGACAGAGATGGAGAGAGGGAAAGAAGGAGAGAACAAGAGAATGATAGAGAGTGAGAAAGAATGAGAGAGCAAGAGAGCAAGAGAAACTGAGAGAGAAGGGAGGTATGAAGCCTATGTCCTATAGAACAGCCAGTGCTCCTAAATGCTGAATCAAATCTCCAGCCCAAACTATATTAAGGTGATTTAATCAAAATACTATCTGGGCTCCATGTTTCATCACTTTGGTGGCCAGTGACAAGACTGAATTTGTGTAAAGTTCATCTTTCTCCAGGTTCACTCTCCTCGCTGTATTTCTACATACTGTCACAAAATGATGCTGCCTCTTAAGGTCTCCTCAGACACATTAAAGCTTCAGGCACATCTGGACCACATCCTGCTCCTCAGCACCGAGAGGAAGCTGTGCTCACAGTCAGGAAACTCTAAGTGAGATGTGGCTGAAATGAAGGGGTAAAGCAAACTGAATCCTGAGCCATATTCTGACCCCAGAGGTACAACAGTGCTGCTTTTGAAAATGTTGGGAGCTTTGGACAGGCTCTTGAGATAAGTGTGACAGGCAGCAGGCAGCAGCAAGGAGCCCAGGCTGGCCTCCATTTTACTACTCGCCCAGGATGTCTTTGAAACTCTTATTTTTCTGCCCTCCCAAGTGTGTGCTGTGATCATACATCCTTTAGAGTGAAATTTTTTTTTTAGCCTTTGTTATTGGCCAGCATTTGAGTGATAACATGAAGCATAAAACCTTCACACACATGTGCGTGTATACACACGCTCATGTATACGCACACACATACACACAACACCACCAAACAAAAACAAAAATACCCTGGAAGCCAGTGGTTTATTATTAGGTATTTTCAAAGAAGCATTACAATGATACAAAAAAGGGAAGAAAGAAAAACATCAAAATTAGAAAGTTTATTTAATAAAGCAGAAGAAGCAGAAGCTTCTATAAATACCCCAGCATAAATTTTCCTCTGAGAGATACAGCAAATGCTTACATTTGGGGAAAATCAGCAAATTTAACATGCAAATTTCTCTTAAAATCTGTGCTGAAAATGACAGTAAACTAAGTATTCTGTTTTCCTCCGATTCCCCCCATGTGTTCCTATTTCTGAAAGTAGAATAGTTAAACAGATTATTTCAATCCAGTGCCAATGTATAGTGTATTGCTGTTTTCATCTATTCTTGGGGTGGGAAATACAGTTTTTCCTATTATTGTATTTCCTAAACATGTGTAATAGTGATACATTTCAAAAATGGAACTAAGTGGCTAAAAGTCAAAAAACATTTTTATATTTTGTGAAGCATATAATTTGAATTTTAAAAAAATGTTTTCTCCTCCATAGTGGTGAATCCACTTTGAGCTTCTGGGCTGGTGATTACATTTCTTGCCACCTGCCCAGAGTTCTCTGGATTCGTGAATGAAAGACATACATACACACACACACACACACACACAGAGAGAGAGAGAGAGAGAGAGAGAGAGAGAGAGAGAGAGAGAGAGAGAGAGAGAGAGAGTTATTTTTAATATGCCTTCAATGTTTGGGCACTTCCTGAAATGCCCATCAGCTAGTATACACTCCCCTCCGGTATGCCTGAGCCAACGCTTTCTAAATCTATATTTTATGTTTGCTGTCCTCCTTTCTTCTGTGCAGCCCTCCCATGGAGCTGCTTTCCTTTGTATTTACAATTCAGCCATCTCACATTCTTCTCCTTCATGGAATAGCCAGTCCTACGCCCCTCTCATAGACGCGCCTCTCATGGAAGAATCCCTTCTCCTTCTCACCTTTGTTTTCTTGCTGGAGAATCCTAAATGTCCCGCCTCTCTCACCCTGCCCAGCCATTGGTCGTTCACTCTTTATTGATTAATCAAAAAACCAACTGGGGACAGCGACCTTCATTGTTTGGCCATGCAGATTCCCGTATGATTTGGGAAGCTGAGTTAAGACAAAGCCAATACCTCTCAAAATGATGGGGACTGAATGGATTTGGTTTCAAAAATGCATATGTTGAAATTCTAGTCCATGAAATGTTCACAGTTGAAGACATGGCCTATGTTTGGAGGGATCTCTCAGGGTGAAACTGGAGTTCTTATATGACACCTGAGGGAGAATTTATAGCCCCCCATCATGCTCACAGCCATGGGAAAACACAGTAGCTTCCCCTCAGTGTGTACTTAAGAAAGAAGAGCCTTGGGCTCCAGACACTCAGATCAGCAATTAACACTAACTGCTCTTGCAGAGAACCTAGGTTTGATTTTTACTAGATTTTAGTACCCACATCAGGCTGCTCAGAGCTGTCTATAATCCAGCACCAAAGGATCAAACACTTTTTTTTTCTGACTTCTGTATGCACAAGTGGGGCACATATAGCCAAACACATATAGCCAAACAGGTGCACGCAATTCATATTAAATACAAGTATATTAAATATATATTGACACCTGGACCTTGGACTTTCAACATCTAGAGTGAAAAATGAATTTTTTTTCCCTGTTGGCTCTTGTTACAGCAATCTAATAGCAGTCTATGACATTTATGTGTAAGAGAGGCTAGAACTAAAATATTGAATCATGAAAAACAAGAGTGAAAAACAGTTCTGTGAGCTAAAACATGTTCGGAGGTAAAGATTTCTCAGATCATGAACACAAATCTCAGGATGAATTTTCTCCTTCTGTGACTGACTTCTATGTATATCTCACTTGAATTTCTCTGCCACAACCAGGCCAGTCACACAAGAATCTAACCACCAGCACTTGTCAACTATAGAACCATGGACTGATTCTTCAACAAAAGAGAATTAGTGATAGCTACTTGTACAGCTATGCAGCCGAGACATTAAGGGGAGTCTATGAATCAATGGTCTATAGAAACCATTTCAAATGCACCAAGAGATACATTTTATTGCACTTGTTTCAAAGCTGGCACTGGTTAAATAAATTGCCTACAGTCAAATTCTAGACTTTCACTGGAGCTAAAATTCTACTTTCTCCTTTAACAGTAAGCTCCACAAACATTATTTGCTTCCTAAAATGCAGAAAACTCAAACACTAATTCCTTATGGGTTTTTCATTGTTTTGGACAACTCTGAATCATTGTTACTATTTTTACTGTTTGAAAACAATTTATGACCTTTGAGCGGTAGCAACAATAACAAACATTTAAAATGTGCACAACACATCCAGCTCTCCAAGAAGAACAATGCTTATACTTGTCAGACTTTTAGAAGCATAAGAAAACCAAAGCAATATATTCTTGTTCTGGTTTGGAGAGTTTCTTGTTTTATTGCAAAATACATACAAGTTTTTGAGATTCTGAACACAGTTAGATACCTGATCTTTTACCACACAGTTTAGAATATGGACAAATGTTTCAGGTAAAAATGACTGAAAGAAAATCAAAGCGATGTCACCACAGGCATGAGAGGACTTCTCTTTCACTCCTCAGTTAGGACTTGAGAGCATGTGGAATTTATGCAAACTAAGAGACTTTTTACAATTCTCTAATAATGAACCCATGTCAAGACCTTCGGATCTCTTGATTCCCTGTTTGATATTTTCTACATGACCATGGCACAAAACACAATATTGGGAGCAATGTGTAAACTATTTTTCCTATGTTTCTATGAGTATGAATGTGTTCGGTCTGAGTAACTCATAGCACTAAGTAGACAGAAATTCTTCTTCCTTATTATTTCACACCGCTACTCCATCAAGTTTATTAATGATCAGTGAGTGTTTTACTGTTTATCTATTTAATATATGAACATAATATGTCTAGGTCATGTCAAGTCTTTGACTCTACTTGCAATTTTAGATTTTTGGCCACAATAGAAGATGAGTTAAGAGAGTCACTCACTCAAAAGCTATTGTCACCTTAGTATCATGGGACCATGCTGAGTTGGGCTCATTCAGAAGATGTAGACAGCATATAGGATGGCCAATCTCTGTTGCTTGAGAGCCATGCTCTGCATAATGCCCTGCTTTAAGTAACCTAGTAACCTAACCCTTTCTCCTTAGCAACTCATTTCAGAAATCTTGACTAACAAAGGTGAAAGTCTAATACTCCAGAAGTTTCCATCTTGGTCTTTTTCTTTGACTCTCATTCTCTGTGGCATTTGAATGACTCATTCCAAGGATGTCAGAATGCCCAGTTCTGAGAATGCAGAGGGAGCACCTGGAGGTACCAAAATAACAAGAAGCTTAAGTGCCCAGATGACATCCAGAATGGTGAGTTTAGAGATTTCCACACATCCTAGGTAAGGCTTGATTGACAGCTACAGTCAATAACATTCTAGCAAGCTCATGAGAGACTCTCGATCATAAGTACCCAGCTACGTTGTTCCCAGATTTGATTAATCAACATCAGAAATTACAAGAAGATGAATATTGATTATCCTAACTTCAATGATAATGAGTGACAATTAGCTTTGAGGGGTAGAAGGTGTTGAATTGTACACTGGTGAGAGAGAGTTCAAAAAGGACTGGAAAAATACTCATGAAGAGATTTGTCCATTCACTATTGAGGTAAATCCCTATAATTTGTAATGAAAATAAAAAACTAGCCACCAATAGATCAGAAGTTAAAAATCCCTCTAAAATACAATCCATTCCAGTGCTTCTGAGTTTATAAAATCTGTGTTCTGATTAGAATGTCTGAGTCAATTCAGTTCTACCTTTGAAATGGAATCACTAACGTTGCATTAAAATATGAGGCCTTTAAAAGTTAGAGCCCTTCTGAAAGGGATTAAGTAGCAGGAAATCTGAGGGAGTCTGTTTGCCCTTTCCACCCTGGGAGAACACTAAAAGATTAACATCTATGAAGAATAGGGCCTGAAGATTTTGAGAACCTTCTGAGATTTTAACTAGAATTACCTGACTCCAGAACACTGATCTGAGGAGCTGTTGGCAACTGATTGGTGCCAGAAGGAGACTCAGTTTCAGTTAACTGTGTGGTACTTAATTCTCTGACCTTGCTCCTAGAGGGAGGCCACACCATCAATAGTATGTGAGTAGCTGAAGTTACATGAATGAAAAACAGGAAAGAGGGCACAGAGATAAATGGGTGGACTAAGAGAGAAGTATCACTCTGAGCTTATAGGTGGGATTTCTCTGAACTTTCTATACCTTTGCACTTGCATTTCTGGGTTTATTTTCTTTGCCAGCTTAAATGTTATTTTCAAAAGGGACTAGACTAAGATTGGAGATTGATCCATACTCAGTCTGTTTCGCAAATCTTAAATCTATTGTGTTTTGTTTGTTTGTTTTGTTTTACTTATTATTTTTGAGACAGCCTTTGGTGACATATCCCTGGCTATCCTGGAATTTATTATGTAGGCCAGGTTAGCTTCAGACTTACAGAGATCTACCTGTTTCTGTATCTTAAGTATTGAAATTCAAGGTATGTGCCACTAGGCCCAGTATAAGCCTTTTTAATAGAGAAAGAAACACAAAACCAAATTTTGTCTCTGGAATCACATTTGCTTAACTGTAACTGTAAATAGAAGATAAACATTAAAAAATGATAAATGAAACATTTATGTTTATAACTAGCAGTAGCTGATAAAGGAAGAATGAATAGATCAGAAAGGTGAGATGGAAGGGACAGTGTAATATTTTAACTTCATGCTTTATATCAAAAAATGAGTTTATTTTCAAAATTAATGCTCTTAATTCTTCTTCTGGCTATGTAGAAATTTTGAGACAGGGGTAAAGAGATGTGCATAACCTTTCCTAAATCAGTAAAAACCAAAAATAAAACTAGTCTTTAGAATAGCTGGACTCTTTAAAAAAAAAATACTGCCTGTAGTGTTTATAATAAATGGTACCTTTAAAAAACCTCTGTATCTGCAGAGAAATTTTATAACATAAATTGTTCACTTAACTTTAACTGCTACAGATTTTGGCAGACAATAAAATTAAACGGTGGGTGATCACCAGAATGTACGACATCTTTCAATATACCACTGGGTTACTAATGCATTTTAAGAGAAGAAATCTCCTGCTATGTCCTTAGCCTGTCATTAGGACTATGAAGCTGTAATACTTTCTACCATAATTGCAGAGAAAAAGGAATTTATATGTTAGCATGAGCTAGAAAAATTACTTAAAGATTTATTTATGTTTATTCTATGTGTATGGACATTTTTCCTGAATGAATGTCTCTGTACCGTGTGTGTTCCCATCCCTGAGACCAGAAAATGGCATCAGAACACTTTGATTGGAGGTACAGATGTTTGTTAGTTACCATATGGGTGATGAAAACTAAATCTAATTCTTCTTCTCCAAGACCAAAACAGTGCTATAAATAGCTAAGTCATCTGTCCAGTCTCCAAATTTAATTATTTTTAAAAGTTTACTTCTGTTGGTTTTAATCATATGTATATGAGTGTGCTGTGTGTGTGTGTATGTGTGTGTGTGTGTATGTGTGTATGTGCGTGTGCGTGTGCATGTGCGTGTGCGTGTGCGTGTGTGTGTGTGTGTGTGTGTGTGTGTGTGTGTGTGTGTATTCACAGTGCCCTGAGAGGTCCGAAGAGGAAATTGGATCTCCTGGAACTGAAGTTCCAGGCAAATTGTGAACCACTCTGTGTGAACGCTGGGATCTGAACTCAGGTACTTTGGAAGTGCTCTTAACCTCTGAGTCATCTTTCTAGTCCAAAATGTTTATTTCTGAAGTCAGAATGTATGTGAACAGATACGAGAATTGCATATGATAGAAATGGCTTTCCGGTTAAAAATCTCTTTGGTTTTCCTAGTTATCTCTATCTTCACCAGCTCAATTAACATGACCCCAGCGATGTATGCCTGTTCCACTCTTAGCATCATGTTTCCTCCCAGAGGGCTACAATTATAGTACCTTGCCTTGCTGTCTCCATTCAAACATCTCCCCAAGCTCTACCTGACTTCTTGTGATATCAACTATGTTGCCACTTCTTGCCAAGATAAGTCCATCATATTTAATTTGGCAACTCATGACTTTATTTATGGATTTTATTGAGTAAAAAGTTCTCACCTATTGACCAACCTCAGAGATGTGCCAATGCCTCTGCACCTTAGTCTGCTGACATGCCCTTCTCGTCACAGTGATCCCCTCACATACCATGTGACTTCCCATCTATGAGTTCTTTCCGTGTAAATTCACCCTACCACACTTGGAAAAAGGCTACATGTGCTATTCACCTTTTCAATAAATGCCTATTCCTGGACACTGAGATAGTGGACACTGACATAGTTCAGGAGGTGGGGTGGATACAAGTGCTTGCCAATAAATCTGATGATCTGTGTTTAAATACCAGGAAGTCACATAGGGAAAAGAGAGAACCAAATTGTCCTTTGACCTCTATACATGTGCTTGGGTTCATTAACAGTCCCCTACCTTTGCTGGACACATGCACACAAATAAGTGAATTTAATAAAATTGTTTCCTGTTTGAGTTTTCACTTACTAAATCACTCTTATCAGGAAACTTGGTGATATACCTTTGTTAGCTGTAAATACCCCTGGCCAGTCAGGATTGCATGTGGAAAAGAGCAACAGGGGAGATATTTGGGAGAAGGAAGAGGCTAAGGTCATTGACAGTTATTTTCTGGTTTTGATTGTACGCATTTACCAGCCAGAGAAACAGATTCTGACTTACATACCAGACCCAAGTAATGGTCTCTCTGAAACCAAAGGAGGGATGAATCCAAGGGGGCACACTCCCTTAGTGTGCGAACCTCAGTGACCTTGAACCTCAAATTCAGGTTTGCAGATGATCATATTAAAAGCTTTACAGCTCACGTCAATAAGTATATAAACACAAGTTCATACATTATACAAAAAATATCACTTTAAAATGTAAAATTAATCGCCTTCTTAGCTAAAGGCTACAAAGATATAAAACAGACTGCGAACAACAGAAGTGAAATATCCTATAACTTCCATGAATCTGATTTTCAAGATGAAATGATAAGCCAAACTACTTGTGCTATATATTGCTTACATCATTAAAAACATACACAAAAATATGCTAGTTCGTGAAATATTTTACTATTGTTCTCTTATAAAAAGTATAATCGTTAGCTTTCTCAGTTAACGGAGGATTAGCCCAGAGCCTCCCTCCAACTGTGATATGACATAATGGTGTGTGTTATCAAGAGGGAGGTTGAAATATTGATCTCTTCAGTATTCCAAGAAGAAGCTACGACGACTCCAATCCTCAGAGCACTTGATCCCCACTGGCCTCTATGCTATTACACTTTTCTCAATAGCCAAGCAAGAACCACACTTTTATTAGACATTAGTTTATACTATCATAGAGTATATATTATTAGATTGGATATACCCTCAAAATCAGAGAACTTATGCCTGGTACATTAAACCTGGTGAAAAATAATAAAACATATCTGAGGAAGTATTTAGTCCTAGAGGAAACTCAATATGCTAGCAAAGCTTACATAGCATCAAATTCTGTCTCTCTTTTTCTCCCTGGAGGCTGTTGGACACCAGCCTGAGGGGAGAAAGGGAGCAGAGGCAGAGAGCAGGGTTCAGACAGCCATGAGTACGAGCAGATTGACCTCTGCAGACAGCTGCAATGAGGCAAGTTTACTTTCTTGTTCCAGGAATAGGGTATATAAGGGCTTTTTAGGAGTATGGATAAAAACAGCTAATTGGTCATAGCATCGAGCAAGCAGGAAGGCCTGATTGGTTATGATACAGCACCTAACTATTATGCAATAATTATCTGGGAAGCCATAGAGGTATGTGTGTGCTGAGTGATGCAGCCTTGAAGAGAGTTCTTTACAAGGTCAGTTTTCAGGCAAGGCCAGCCTAAGCCAGCTATACCCTATAAACAAAGACAAACAGAGACAGAGAGTCTGAGAAAAGGAGTCCCACATCTGGTCATGGGGGACTGCTACCTTAATGGCAAGGTTCCCTAATGTCAAACTGTCTTCTAAATATGATCACAGACAAATGGTACCATGGATCGTTGTTAGAGAATCATTCTGCTGAAACAGTGAATGCAGAGTCTCATGTATGCATGAGGTGCTGAGAATAGATGATGATCGGTGCTCAGCCCTAAACAACACATTCACACCATCCCCTATGAGGCTCAGGGAACATCCCACAAGACACATTCACACCATCCCCTACGATGCTCAGGGAACATCACACAAGACACATTCACACCATCCCCTATGAGGCTCAGGGAACATCGCACAAGACACATTCACACCATCCCCTATGATGCTCAGGGAACATCCCACAAGGAATGTTAAGAGCTGGAAGACAGGAAGAAGGGCTGAAAGTTGTCATCACAAACAGTATAATCATGAACTCACCAGAGCTTACAGATACCTGCCCTGGATCTACATAACAACAGCCCTGTCTTTAATCAAGCATGGATGGACACATCTGGTCTCACTCACAAATGGACTGCTTGCTACGGACAGACTCAGGGAGTAGAGACATCGTTGTCTCTAGTTGTGTACACACTGATGACCCAGTTGGCTCTCATGAGTAATTAAAGCCAACGGTCATGCAGAGGGCCCTGGTTAAATACAAAGCAAAATAATCCAACCATAATGAACCTGGGAAAGACTAGTAAGGATCTATGGAGAGGCACATTAGTGGTGGAAGGCAGGTAGAGAGTGTTAGCAGGGAAGACTAATCAGAACCCACACGGCAGTATTCTGTATTGATGACACATAGTTTAGAGGACAGAGTGAAACCAGCCTCTCCTCAGTGGGCACAATTACATATTTGTGTGTATGTTTGTGAGGAATTCTGGAAGAACAAAATTAATCAATAAAAACTACCCCATTAACTTACTCTCCCTTACCTAGCTGGATTTCAAAGAAAATGATGCATTCCAACATATGTGATTTTTATTGTTAATGTAATTAAGTAAAGGATTCCCTGAAGTGAATCCTGCACTCCTTTGATTTTTCTTAGTTTTCATAGAAGACTCCCTCATTTTTTATTGGTTATTTTATTTATTTACATTCAAATGTTATCTCCCTTCCCAGTTTCCCCTCTGGAAACTCCCTATCCCATCCCCCCTCCCCCGGCTTAAATGAGGGTGCCCTCCCCCACCTACCCACTCATTCCCACCTCCCTCCCCTGGTATCCCCCTATACTGGGGCTTCAAGCTTTCACAGGACCAAGGGCCTCCCCTCCCACTGATGCCAGATCAGGCCATCCTCTGCTACATATGCAGCTGGAGCCACGGGTCTCTCCATGTATATTCTTTGGATGGTGGTTTAGTCCCTGGGAGTTCTGGAGGGTTTGGTTAGTTAAATATTATTGTTCTTCCTATGGGAAGAACCCCTTCAGCTCCTTCAGCCCTTCCCCTAACTCCTCCATTGGGGTCCCTGTGCTCAGTCAGATGGATGGTGGCAACCATCCACATCTATATTAGTCAGGCTCTATAAAGCCTCTCAGGAAACAGCTATATCGGGCTCCTGTCAGCAAGCACTTCTTGGCATCAGTAACAGTGCCTGGGTTTGGTGTCTGCATGTGGGATGGATCCTCAGGTGGGGTAGTCTCTGGATGGCCTTCCCTTCAGTCTCTGCTCCATTCTTTGTCCCTGTATTTCCTTTAGACAGGAGCAATTCTGGATTAAAATTTTTGAGATGAGTGAGTGGCCCCATCCCTCAACCAGGGGGCTGAGCCTAACCTCTGAATATGGTCTCTACAGGTTCTATCTTTTCTTTGAGTATTTCAGCTAATGTCATCCCCACTGCGTCCTGGGAGCCTCTTGTTTACCTGGCATCTGGGACTTTCTAGTGACTATTTCTAGTTCCCCATCCTTCACTCCTACTTACGTCATGTTTTCACAGAAGCAGCAAGAGAAATAACCCTTCATTATGTTCTCTTGGATGAACATATCTGCATCATATGTTGTAATAAGCATAACCACATCGTATGTTATAAAATGTCCTACAATCATGCCTTGGGTTTGTGTCACATGATAGTATCTATTAGTGTTATCTATCAGGCATATGACACGCTTGTATGTTTCACTTGGAAATGTCATAATCAACCAGGAGGGACTGCGGCTGTAACTAGCTGCAGAGGGTCGTGTTGTTAATAGGCCATGAGTACAGGTTACTATTGTTTCTGTGATGGACAACTTGGTTGATAAAAATCAAACTCTACTTTTCCTTCTCTGGAAAAGCCCTTTCTCTGGCTGGTGATCATCTTCTCCTGCTTCTCATTACCACCCTTTCCTTCCTTAAGGAAGGAAAAGTACTTCCTTCCTTAAAGAAGAAATGTACTTCCTTCCTGTGATGAGGTATCATCAGTAGGTATGGTATGGAACACCATCTTCACAGTGGCTTAAAGGCCAAGTAATCGCCTTTCCTGTGCTGAAAGCCAAGACCTGGATGTATAAATTACATTCTGCTGCCTTAACACTGAGAAAGTGGGATGAAGAGCATATAGAATGTAACAGGCCTATTTTAGGATTTACTCTAGCAGTAGAAATATCTGGAAACCAGCAGTAACAACTATAGTATCTGTGAGGTTCTGTGTCACACGAGGATACTATTGACGTCATTAAAAGTTCAGCATGGGCCAGAACT
The DNA here is from genome assembly GCA_030674055.1 of Rhabdomys pumilio. Taxonomy (NCBI): domain Eukaryota; kingdom Metazoa; phylum Chordata; class Mammalia; order Rodentia; family Muridae; genus Rhabdomys; species Rhabdomys pumilio. The sequence continues at coordinate 38,530,563 of JANHMN010000019.1, forward strand.
GAACCTTCGCCAGAAGTGCAGGCTGACTTTGACATGGACGCCACGTAGAGCATTTTGTGTGGTTTGAAGAGTTTGCTGCATAATTTAGTCATCAGCGTTTTCTGTGGCTTTCAACTCAGAACCACAGTGTTGCTTGCTTAGAACATTTCAATGTAAATTCTTATTAAATTTACTCCATGAAAAGGATCATAGGCAAAGCTCAACTCTATCCTTTTCTTACTAGACATTTATGAAAGTAGGGTAAGGACCAGAGATGTGGCCAACTTCTCTTTCTAGGTGGTGTCTTGTTGGCTTTGAGAAGATCATCTGACTTAGGCTAGAGTTGAAGAAATTTCAAGACCTCAGAAGCATCCTCATGTTCACAATGGTAAAGAAGCGCAGAGCAGATTTCCATTTTTTCATTCTTCTCCCACATCTCCCTTCCTTTTATCTGACGCCAATTCATCTCCTCTGTCTTTAATCCTTTTTACTTTTGGCATTATCTTCAAAGACATGCTTCACATTTTCAACATCAGGAAATGTTTCAGTCTTTGCCTATGCTTTTCTGGAATCCACTCTCAAGCCTTTTATTATTATCTGACTATAAAGTTTCTACTAATGCATCGGAATCTGTCCATTTTCCTAATATGATACTACTGACAAGGAAATTGTGTATCAGTCAATAAACTATAGCTAAAATGTCAGAAAGCTATTTTCCAGTGCACATTATATAGTATATTTTAGTACTTGTGGAATTTGTCTTCATTTTAAAGCTGACACAACCGAGAATCACCTGGAAAGAGAGTTTCAGTAAGGAATTGTTTACCGTATGTTGGCCTATGGTCATGCTTGTTAGACATTTTTTTTTCATTGAATTAATTGATGTGAGAGGATCCATCTTGGATGTGGGCAGCTCCATTTCATGGGCTAGGCCCAGTCTGAATGGAAGGAGAGAGCAAGATAAGCACTCGAATGCATTAGTTCATTGTTGTCTTGACTGCTGGATTTGAGTCCTATCATAGTTCACTTTTGCAGAGAAGATAGATTTATACTAAGTAGATATTTTATTTATCAGCAACTTCTTCAAGTTGTTACCTACTGGTCCTAGCTCATGAAGGATAAAAGTTCTTCAAGGCCATGACTGACATGTAACTCCTTCTTCAGAGATGCTTGGATATCCAGGTTAAGCAAGTGATTCACAAGACACGAATCTCTCTCTAAGGCTCTCAGAGTACCTGCGATCTAAGCTGCGAGATTCAGGCTAGAAGGAAAGGAAATTCTGTAATCTACAAGCATGTCTTAGGCTGTTACAAGGTAGAGGGGACTGACAATAAAGTTCTCTGAGTTTGAAATCCAGGTTGGTGTCACTCACAAGGATTTTCTCTAAGCATTATTGTAATCAGGTTCAATGGACTCTTTCAACAGCTGTGCTTCATTGATGGCTCTTGTATGTAATTGAATACACAAAAGTCATGATCTCTTGTTCAAAAGCTCACCAAGGAACCTTTTAAAAGGCTGACCTGAGCTTTCTGGAAGTGGCTAATATCTGTCTCTGGACAGTAATGAATGACTTCCTTAATCTCTCCTCTGCCCTGGCCTTTGACAGAACCCGCTGCTTCTGTATTGCTGAATTGAGGTGACATCTTATTGATTATATTATGCTACTTTAACAATGTGATCTTATAAGAAATGTTAAATTTAAATGTTAAAAAAAGGACTTGATAATCAAGTATGAGGACAATCCTCTAGGGACGGATACATAACTGAACTTTGGTGCCTGACTTTAAGGATGGAGCATCCTAGCAGGGGAAACTTGTTTGTAAATGGCTGTTTATGACCACAGATAAAGGGAAACAAACACCCAGTAGAAGAAAAGCACATCCTAGGACAGAGTAAATAACTGTCACTAAAAGAGAGTCTAGAGTTCCCTTGCAAGGGTGGTAACCTTAGAGTCAGCGTTCAACCATAAATACAAATGGCAGTAGACAAGAAAATGCATTCTAACCACAAAGAACAGAATTAACTAAATCGTAGTAGCCAACAAGCCAATGACGTCCTGTGACTAAATGGCCAGCATCTTACAAATGTGAATTGAATTGTGAGTTTAAGGCTACTCTGCATTAAACAAATCTTTTAAATTAGTTAACTACTTTTAAAATTGAGGTTTCACCAAAAGGTTGGGTTTTGTTCATAATTATTAATTTTTAGCTTAATAAAAGATGCACTGTGTTTCAAAGAGATAATGTGATGAAACAAATAGGGCTATCTTTAAGCCGTGTAGCTATGAGAGGAAAGTCATTTCAATAGAGGGTTTACAGAGAGGACATGGCTCTTTAAACTATGGTTACTTCAAGACCTACCTTTTAAAGACTGCATTACCTAGAACTGAAAGAAATTACTCTTGCTGGAAGAAAGAAAAGGATTCCTAGGAGCCAAGTCTCCAACGCAGTTTCTTGAAATATGAGAATTACTCGTCATGTTAAGGAGGAGGTAGAAATATTCCAAATGTGAGGCAGAACATGGGCCAGACCTAGAGATGGTAGTAGCCTTAGTGTGTCCGCACGATTGGGAAGATGTCCACCGATACCATGTAGGCTGTTTTTGGTAACTCACCACGGAAAACATGTTTAGTGAATTTGAGGAGAATGAATTAAAGGAAGCAGGTAGATTGTATGGGAAGTGATACTATGGAGATGGAGAGACGATGGTTCAGGCACAGCAAAGGAGGAGACACTAATAAGCCCCAGCTACTTCTGCAGGAAAAATTCTGTTGCCTCACTCTGCTGAGCAGAGAAAATTTCTTTCAGTCCTACCTAGAATGTAGAATAGTAATTTTCAAATGCTGCAGAGAGCTAGGATCTTTGGACCAAATCCTCTGTCATTTCTGTGTATCTGCTTAGGGCAGGGATGAGATATACAGAGAGTAACCTGAGTCCAGCTTACCAACACAATTCATTCTGTTAATTCAGAGGTCAGTTTAACCAATTCGCTATTTAGTGGTTATGAAGACAACACAACAGAAATTTTCACAAGTAGCCTCAGAATTCTCAAAGTGTCTTAGTTTCCTACAGGGATGTGTAAAACAGTTTAATCACCCAGGTTTCTAAGAAGGAAGGGCTCCCCGGAATGCATTTTTCTTGTCTTCCTTTATTTTTATTTTTAGCGAGGTCTCATTATTATGGGTTAGATGCCACTGCAGAAAAGGCTAGCGCTGATTATTTTCAAGCCTCCAGCTCCCAAGATCTGAGATTATAGGTACGCCCCACCATGGCTTGTTCACATGGTACCAGGACTGAATACGGAGATCTGTGCATGATAGGTACAGACTCTACCACAGGGCTTTATCTGCAGTTTGGGATGCATCAGTCACTGGATGAATATATTATTATTTCCACTAAATACCATTTTTCAAGAGCAAGGGCAATCAGGATGTCTGTTCAGGGTCATTTATATGTCTGCTCTGTTTTCATCTTTTTTTCTGGCTGACAGTCAAACTACATAGTATTGGATGGTCTGTAACAATTGATGCTTTTTGACCTGCTGATTCCTGACTTTGATAGAGCCAATAACCAAAGGAAAGTATTGTCTATCAGTTCTTTCCTGTAGCAGATTTCCAGGACCACATGGAAAGATCCCGTTTCAAACAACATCACAGTAATCCAATGCACCTCCAGACGGGATTCCTAAGAGGAGGAGGAGTTCGGTATTTGGACAATATTATGGGAGTATAAAGGATTTCCTTTGATGATTAAAATGCTATGCCTCAGTTGAAAAAAACCCTAGCTTTCCAGATATTGATGCCTCACTAAAACCAACCATTAACATGTAGGGAACAGTGTAAATTTTTGAATTAAAACATGGAAACCTTGTGCTCTAATGTGAAGAAAACACTTAGAACACTGGTTCTCGTTCTCAACCTGTGAGTCATGACCCCTTTGGAGGTCAAATGACCCTTCCACAGAGGATGCCTAAGATCAACAGAAAATACAGATATTTACATTACAACCTACAACAGTGGCAAAATAGCAGTAATAAAGTAGCAACAAGAATAAATTTGGGGTCGCGGGTCACCATCATGTGAGGAAGTATATTAAAGGGTCATGGCATTAGATAGGATGTGACCACTGACTTGGAAGGTCATAGAATCCTAAAAACCTGCTAATGAGCCCAAGATTCTAATTAAAAAACAAAGGCACCATGTTTCAAGACTCTGTTGGTGACTGAGATGAGAAACTTTAGGCTTCCTCATTCACAAAGATACTTAAGGCAAATTTTCTAAAGAGTAGTGTTCTGGGGAGGGTCTCAGGAATAAAGAAAATTCACAGAAGACCCCCACTAAGTTATCTTGAGGAGGCTGGGCCAAGCCTGAAGAAACAGCTAAATGAAAATGAAACAAAGAGAAAAAAGGACACATTAGTATTCTTTTGCTAAAATGTGAGCTCCCAAGGCTTGGGAACACAAAGCATGACATTTCCAATTATGTAATTTGATAATTATTTAAATGATAAGTCCAAGATATGACCCTGGGTTGAACAAAGATGACAGTCAATGGTAGAGGACAGAAGAATTGGAAGTATTTTTTTTTTTTTCATAAACAATCTCTCTGTGGGAGAGAGAAAGCACACCGTCTTCAGCACTGGTTAAGATCAAACTGATCTAATTATGTTTTCCATTTAATTTATTGCACCGAATTCCCTTTTGTGAGGCCTGCTTTTGATAAATTTCAAGGAAAGCTACTTGGAAAAAAGTTCAAATTAGACTTATTTTTTTCAAAGAGGAAAACAGAGGCATACTTCAAGGATACACCCAAAGCTAGTCTGAAGAAAAGACCAAAATGATTAACTAGGAATCTTGAAATATGCTTTTTATTTAATAACAAGATTTATTTTGTGCAGAAGAGCCTAGAAATATTCTATACATCTCCTATTTGGGATGTAAGACGTAATTTGATGGACTATCGAAATGAACGTTATCTTATAACTAAATAGAGGAAAAGGCTTGGGGTTTGTGTGCTCTTTGGGCTGTGAAGATGTTGTATTGGTGCTTAGCTATTCAGTACAGCCATTATTAATTACAGATGGATTAACGATAATGTATTTTTGCCTCTGAACAATTTTGCCTCACTCTTTCTAATGTAGAGTGACTGCCAACAGTTCTAAACACTGTAGGAATTCACTCCCTCTTCTCCTTGAGTATCTGGCAGATGTAGTCTCTGCCTATGGAGTACAAAACTGCAGAGCTGGCACCTCATATCGATGTTATGGCATAGAGCCTGCAGGGGAGACTTCCCTAATGCATTCACAAAACTGAGACACAAGCAAGGTGCAGCAGTCCTGGTCGATGTTGGCTATTCCACCCCAGAGGAAATTTCCATTTGGATAAAAACAAAAGCTACATACATTTTCTCTTATACTTAAGATGTCATTTTCAGAAGCTGAAGAATAGAATCCATTAACTTAGCAGATTCTAGTTCCCACCTACTCAAAGTAAAGAATGTCACCAGACAGTATATTAGGCCTATAGAAAAGCTTCCCTCATCTTTCTGTAACTACCTTTTATTTTCCTGATGTACCCACGAAGGTATTCTAAACTTACTGTGATTATGAATTTCTTTGTACTATAAGACATCATGAAATTGCTACCACACTGGATCACAGGATTTGGGACAAAATAAATCTGTGTTCATAAGGCTATGGTTATTCAAAATGCCTCAAGAATAAACCCTTATTACCTTAAAAAATGGATAACAAGAACTTGATTTGAACAAATGAAGGACCACTACAATCTGGTGTAGTAGAAAAGAGACATTAAATGACTGTAACACAATCAACTTCCAAAGCAAGTACGTACATTTTTACACAATGACTTACATGTTCTCAATTGTTTTTGTTTGTTTTGAGACAGGGTCTCAAGCTACAGCACGGGCTGGTCTTCAATTTATTATAATACTATGCCTCAGGATCCATGTCCGTCTAGTCTGAGTGCTGGGCTTGCAATAATGTACCACCATAACTATACACTTGTTTTGTTACATTAATAACTTTGAAAAGTGGATGTGGAAATAACAGTTTAATATCAAGAGCGGTAGATGTGCCATTGCCACCTTTCCTCAGAACATTTCAATATTTTAGAGAGATGATAAGAAAGTTGATGGATTTATTATAAATAATTTCAAGAAAGAGCTTCAAGATGTAAAATGATACTAAATGTTTCATTGCCATTGTTTTGTTTGTTGGTTGGTTTGTTTGTGTTAAATGTCACCCATCAGAGCTGGAGAGATGGCTCAACAGTTAGAGCACTAGCTACTCTTGCAGAGGACCTGGGTTCAATCTTTAGCAACCACATAGTGGATCATATCATCTGTAATACCAGTTCCAGGGAATGTGATGCCCTCCCCTCTTCTCGTAGGGCAGACATACATATGGTGCATGAACAAAACATCCAACCATGTAAAGTGACAAAATTAAAAAGTATTGTGCATTCCTCCCTTTCACAAACAATATGAATTTTTTCATAATTAACATACCCTACATATCCTGTAAGGGATGATGATATGAATCTGGAAACTAAATACTGCAGGAATCCCAGACACAACATCACACCTTTATCAAGAGGCAATATATAAGAGGCATTCCAAATTCAGAGGAGTTTCATATTGACAGAGGGAATTCAAAAGAAGGAGTTTCTGCCATGTTGATTTATAAAATATTGTTGACTGTCATCTTCGCTCACGAATCTGTGTGAATACTGACATTTCCATGGGTCTCTTGGAGAAATGTTAACAATAGTATTTGAAGAGAAAATATCATTATACTGGGAGATTCAAAGCATTCTCTGCCCAATTTTATAAAATAGTAACTTGAGTTCTGCAACCAAAACAGTCCTGTATTACATATTTCTTAAACAATGAGAGAAAAAATATGGGCAAGAATCAGAATGCTATTTTCCATAGAATTGCATGTTAAGAGTAACCAGCATGTCTCTGCATACATAGGAGAAACCTGCTACAGTTAAATAATAAGAAACCCAGGGGTAGCAATAATATAGCCAAATGAAAGGCTGCCGACTACTGCATGCTTAACCCCATGCTGGCCTAATTATAGCTCCAAACATCTCCAACATTAATAAACACTCATAAGTGGCTAAGGCTTGGGAGTGTTGCATGTATTTGAAAAGACCTTGTTTTTTTTTTTTCCTCAATGAATATATTTATTTCACTGGGATGAGCTTTGCATCCATAAGTAGGATACCAAACACCAATTAGACGGCGCAGTGATGTGCCAGTGGTTACGCAATCAAGTGACACAGCCCGAGAGCCCTCGTTTTCCTATGTGTAGATCTTTGGTTGCTATGCAGATGCAGATCTAAGGAACAGTGTCACTGTGGACAGAGACTCACCAGTGCTTGTAAGGAAGTTGACATTTCTCATCACACCTTCGGTGTAAGCACCGGGTTCGTAACTATCCATTTCACCCGCGACAATGTGAGCTACTCTCGCGGCCCGTCCTCTGATGGCACCTGCAGCTCGGTCTAAATTGTCAGCATCCTGATCCCTCAAGGCTATAATGCATTTGTTGACATCTTCCAGGATGTGGCTTTCTGGAAGGAAACAAACCAAGTTACTTGTCTGCATGTGTTTTGATTACACAGCTGTAACACATTGAAATAATATTAACTTTTTACTTCAGGCACACCATGTACTGGGGATGCTGAGAATTAATTATGAAGTAAAGTTATCTGAAATTTTTTTTTTATTTCTTTACTTAGTAACAGTAACATCTGTGAAATATAACACTTATTTTTGAACATTAAAGTTTCAGATTATGGGGAAATGGCTCGGCTGGTAAAGTCCTGCAGAATAAACAGGAAGATCTGAGTTTAGACCACCAAGACCCAATTACTATCTGGACACTCTAGCTATATATGTAAGGAGAAGAACTATGTTTGGAGATAAAGACAGGGAGAACCCAGAGCATTTGTAGAAAGTCAGTCTAGCAAAAGGACACTGAGCTCCAAGCTCGGAGAGAGCCTCTGTCTGAAAATAATAAGGTGGCCAATGATAAGTGTAGGTACCCAACACCACCTTCTGGCCTGTTCACATTTGCTGATAGATGTGCACCCCCCAGGTCCCCCCCAGAGAGAGAGAGACAGAGAGAGAGAGAGAGAGAGAGAGAGAGAGAGAGAGAGAGAGAGAGACAGAGAGACAGAGAGAGACAGAGACAGAGACACAGAGAGAGACAAAGACACAGAGAGACAGAGACAAAGACCTAGAGAAACAGAGACAGAGAGAGAGATAGAGACAGAGGAGACAGAGACAAGATATATATATATATATGCCTTGCTTGGCTTGGGGAAATACACCACCTCCATAGCCATAGCCAGCATTATACAGAGAGTTAAAGGTTGCAGAGCAAAATTATTTCAAGCCACCCAGGGGTTAAAGGACAGAGAGCTGTATTGATTATATGCTATTTTAGGTGCTGGTTCCAATAGAGTAAGTATGTTTTATATCTGAGGGGCAAATACAAGTTGAAGGCATTTTTACATTAGAATAAAATACATTAATTATAGAATGTTTAGTTCTGAATAAAAGCAATACTGTATAAGCATACAAATTTAAAACTACCATCTTTGACAAGTATATGGAAGAATAAAAACATGGAATTTCACTTAGCTAGCAGATAATAGAATATAAGAAGTATAATATTTTAAAAATATTATTCATATGTATGAGGGTAGCTGAGTATGTGTATGTGCATTTACATGCCCGCAGAAGCCAGAAAAGGGCACTGATACTTTGGAGTTGGAGACTGGTGTAAGCCACCAGGTGTGGATGCCAGGAACTCTGAAAGTAAAGCAAGCATTTTGAAACATTGTGTCATCGCCACAATTCCCCAAACTAAAATCTTTTTCTTATAAAGCAACAATTTCTCAAGTCTGTGAACACACACACACACACACACACACACACACACACACCATTTATTAAGTTGGTGCAAACAAATCTCTGAGAAAGTTGCCTACTCTTAAATAGAGCTGCAGAGACCTCCTCCTCCTCCTCATTCATCTTTGGCAGGGTTAGAGTGTCAAGACTTTAGGGAGTTAATTCTCATGATCCAACAATAACTTTCTCTATAAAACTATTAATGTTCTCAAATAAAAGTAAGGTTATAATCTAATGTGTGTAATATCAACAAATACAAACAATAATTTTTTTGTTTCTTGTTTTAGATTTTCTTATTGTTTTTGCTGGATTTTTGTTTTTGAAATAGATTACCAAGCTAGAGTCCTGGGTGGCCCTAAATTCTCTTTTGTCTCAGCTTCCCATGTACTGGGATAACAACGATAACAAGCATTCATCACCATACACACGATTTTTTTTTAAGAATTTCATAACAATTAGTGATTTAGCTTCAGGCTTTATCACATAAATCCCCACTCAAGATAATTAAAATCTCTGTTATTTATCAACATACACAAAGATAGTTACAACAAAAGATTTTAGTATATCATAATATCTTATTAACCTTTCTTCCTCTCTTTCTTGTTTCTAGTGGATGAGTCTGTGCATATGTATTGACTGTGCCAATGTAAGTTAATCATGTAACTCATATATATATATATATATATATGGATTACTCCATTCCTTTTCCCCAAATACTCCCATCTAACCTAACCTTCCTTGCTCTCTTTAAAAATTCATGGCTACTCTTTTCATTAATTGCTGATATATATGTATATATCATATACATTTGTATGACTGTGTATATATATATATATATATATATATATATATATATTAGAAAGCTATTCCCCTCAATGCTGTAAGTTAAATGAACCCAGGCTATCTCTGGATGCATAGGGCAAACCTGCTATGGTTGAATAATAAGGATAAAAACAGAATATTGTCAGTAAGCCCTAACATTCCATTGCTAATCCATATTTTTATCGTCTTTCTTGACTCTTCCCATGTGAATCTTAAAACACTGACAGAACTTCAAACTTCACTGACCACTTCTGTGGGTTAGCATGATCACCTTGTATAATTTTTAAAATTATTATTAGTTTTCATTTCTGAGACTATAATATAATGTCAACCTCACTACTCCATTCTTTTTCCCCAAATACTACCACCTAACCTTCCTTGCTCTCTTTAAAAATTCATGGCTTCTCTTTTCATTAATTGCTGATATATATGTATATATCATATATATTTGTATGACTATATATGTATATGCATATGTATGTATAATAGCAAAAATACATATACAGACAAACACACAAACACACACACACACACATATATATATATGTGTGTATATATATATATATATACATTTTTTTGAATATTACCTTTTCTGTCTATATTTTGTTACTTGTATGTACATTTTAGGAATGAACATTTGGTATTGGTTAACCCATTGATGTGCTCTTCCTTGGAGAAGACTGTTTCTCTCGCTCTCCGCATTCCTTAGTTGCCTGTAGCTGTTCAGTTAGCCTATATCTATTGATTTGAAAACTTACCCCCAAAAACATTAAAGACTGAAAACCTTAAAAACTATTCATTCACCAAGGCTTTAAACTAGTATGTAGCATTCCCTTAAGGATATATCATAAGATATAAGCCCAGAGGTGGTTATCTTTCAACAGGAAACATGTGCTAACATTACCATCTTATCTCTCACATAATGAAATAAAAATTTAAGTGAAGGAGGCAAAGTAGTGATGCTTTTGAAAGTCGTCAAATACCAAAAAGCTATCATTCCCAGGTGTATTCATAAGCCTATGAAAACTATAACACATGTGCATACAATGAGTGTGCCGTCTCTTTTCTCGACTGGTTCTCAAGCTTAGACTGCATTGATGGTTTTGCTCAGTTCTATAGAGTATATTAATACATAAGAACAATACTCTGTCACAGAAGATTCATCATCTAATAAACTCTGTAATTTCTGTTTAATTAAGATGAAATCCTGCCTGCCACAAATTATTTTCTCTTAGTGAGCTTGGCCTGGAGTAAATAGACATATCTTACACAGGGACAATGAATTGGATGTTTACCTCTTCTATGAAATACTGGTGTGTGGCAGCCACTACGTTAGTTAAATCAGGGAATAAAATAAAACTGGTATGCATTGTCTCTTCTAGGTTTGGCCATACAGAGGGTTTTATGGCTCTTCTTTATACTTTAATAATGCCATGGTGTTGTTATATTAAAGAAATTAATATATATATATATATATATTATATCATATATATTATATCATATATATATATATTTCTTTAATATAACAACATGTTATATTATGTATAATAAATGTATATATATATATATATATATATGTCTCATATCACCATATGTAGTATTAAAATACAATAATAAAAAACAAGAAGCATGCAACCAGAATTAATCCATCACCGCCATCACTAACATGTTGAATATTGACTAAATGACCTTCAGAGTTACGTGTAAACACAGCGTAAGACATATATTTTTAACTTTTTCATTATTTTTACCCCTTTCCAATACCTTGAAAGCTTCACAGGGAGGTAGCAATATTATTTGCATGTAATTCTAAATGTATAGTTGAAAAAGGAAAAGGAAATGCATGTGCCTTCTACATACACACAGTATCTAAATATTAAGCTGATTTTAAAAAAAAACTATTATTGCATCATCAAAAAATTAAAAATTCCTTGTAAATAACCATATAGCCAATAAAATCTACATCAAATATAATGTATTAAAGTCTCACTGGTCTATTTCTGAATACCTTTGCAATACAACGGTGATCTCAATAAAAACTGCAATACTGCTTAGAGTTGTGTCTCTTAGGTTTTTTATCACCATTACAAATGCATCTGGTCTCAGGTATTAGATAATTTATTTAAAGGAGACACAGCATATGGTTATAGAGGCAGAATATTTAGAATATTGTGCTTTGAAGAGCTGACACATAAGGAAGCTTTGTCCGGGTCCCTAGAGTAGACATTTTTTTTTGCAAGGGTGGAACATACCGATATGAGCAACAGTGCATTGCTTTCTTTTTAAAGATTTATTTCTTTTATGTATATGAGTACTCCATCTTCAGACGCAGCAGAAGAAGGCATCGGATCCCGTTACACATGGTTCTGAGCCACCATATGGTTACTGGTATTTGAACTCAGGGTCTCTGGAAGAGCAGCCAGTGCTCTTAACCGCTGAGCCATCTCTCTAGCTGCAACCAGTACATTATTTTCAGAGGAGAGAACTGCTGAATAACTGGCGATTCCCATCGAATGCTTACAGCCACCCTGGAATGCAGAGGGTGATTTCTGTTATACTAGAAATAAGCCAGTCACAGGGCTAAAGGGAACTGATCTGTCACGAGAAGAACCCAATCCCCTGCCAGTTTCTTAGGCGAACCCTACCTTCCATCTCTGAAGTAAGCCAGCACAATGAGATTTCAAAAGACATTTACAGAAATGTCCATATTATTTTTTTCTTACTTATTTAGTTTTCTCTAATAAAAGCCAGAACTTAAAGGTCAACTCCACTGCTTCAAGGAATATAGAGGGAAAAAAAAATACAACGAAAATAAGTTAGTTTGTCATTACTTGGCCTCCAAAAAAATGCAATCTTATAAATCAACAGTACATACAATAGATTGAAACTGTAAGCATATTTTTATTTGCAAATATCAGACTGTGCTGAGAGGTAAGTATTTTTTTTTTCCTAATGACCCAGTCTGGACTTTGATTGTATTAATGGCAAAACCTGAGGGGAAAGAAACTTGTGCTGTAAAAACATCCACTGAGGATGAAAAACAGCATCAACAGCGCCCCCACCTGAAACCTGGGTCTGCGGGGGAAAAAAAAAAATCTAAAAAAACCTGAAAGGTCAGGAAGAAATGGATACTGATCCTTTTTTTGGTCTTTGTTTTCAAAAGTAAAATAAAATAACGTTATGAAATTGACAGAATTAAGGTGAGCTTGGCTTACTTGATATGCGTGAGTTTAGAAAGCAAGGCTGGGTTGAATTATAAGTAAATGGTGCTCATCTCTATATTCCTGGGTCTGCATCTGTTCATTTAAAACTCTTCAGAAAAACGGAGGAAAATTCCAGAAACAATAACCAAAACACAGCAAGCATTTCTTCCTTTTCTCACACAAAAAAATAAGCCATGAGATGTGAAATCCAACGAATGCAGCTGTATGTAAGATAATTGTTTGTTTCTATTTAATCATAGGCAAAGTTTCTGTTTAGCAGAAATTTAATCAAAATGATTAATGGCTTTCAAAGACTTATGTAAGTCCGACTTTATAAGGACAACATGTGTATACAGACAAGTCTTCTAGTCTCTGGTTTCCTTCCTGTTGCTATGATAGAACAAACTTGCCAAAAGGAATATCAGGGAAGAAAGTGTTTATTTTGCTTACACATCCAGGTCATGGTCACTGACGAAACTCGGAGCAGGAAATAAAACAAGAGCATACTCAGACACCATTGGGGAACACTGCTTGCTGGCTCTCTTCTAGACTCATATTTAGTGAGTTTTCTTCAGCCCTAGGCAATGGTGCCACCCACGGTGATATGGATCCTTCAATATCAATTCATAATCTGTCCAGTCCCCCACAGACATGCCCACAGGCTATAATGATCTAAGCAATTCCTCAGTCTAGGCTTTACTCTCATCTAATCTAAGCTGTGCCAAGTTTACAATTAAAGGTAAATGTAAAGTGGCATAAAAATGGTTTATATTTTATTTTATATCCAATGCTTTCCATTATTCCTTCCCTTGTCTAAGTCTTTAAAGATACAGAGAGGAAATAAATGGTTTCAGTTCTATTCCAATGGCAAAGAGCTGACAATATGATAACAGGGATGAATTAATTATTATTTTGATTAAATATTATTATGATCACTTTTCAGAATGAGTTTAATTTTATTGAGACATGGCTGGTACAGCTCGGGCTAATCTAAGATTCATAGCCCCTGCCCCAGCTTCTAAAGTTGCATGCCACCACATTCAGATAAAATTTCTACTTGTGATTACTTCTCCCTGAAATAGTCAGACTGCTAGATGACAGATAGGCAATTTTTGAAACAGGCTCTTTTCCCATTTGGTGAAAGCTCTTATCCCTTAAATAAATATTAACCATGCAGGTTGCCTAAGAACTTTTAGGGATCTTTTAGGAAACTGGTCAAAATGGCGGAGTCGATGAATTACCATTAAGTTACTTAAAATAATCTGTTAGTTCTAATAATATCTCTGTTGAGGTAGCTCTCTGCTGTCCACTTATCTATTTATGAGTATGTGTATGTATGTGTCCAGTGTGTGTGTGTGTGAGAGAGAGAGAGAGAGAGAGAGAGAGAGAGAGAGAGAGAGAGACAGAGAGAGAGACAGAGACAGAGAGACAGAGACAGAGAGACAGAGACAGAGACAGAGACAGAGAGAGATTCAGAAATTTTGAAACTCATTTCTCTCCTCTACTCTTTTGAGACAAGGTCTACCTTATATTGTTCTTCTTTGTTGTGTCCTCCAAGCTGGGTCCCTGCAAGTTCTGACTGAATCTCCTACGTCTTTCATATCCCAGGATACCAGGAGAGCTGTATTAGATATTTATGTACTGTTACTTCATCTGGATTATCATGTATATGGGGAAATCAAACACATATACAAACTAAGCATGCCCAGAAACAGTCTCACCTGTACATGTGGTGATGTCTTTCTTATAAGATTTTTATAAGAATAGCAATCAATTCCCTCCACAAAAAACCTTTCAATATTTGGTAAGAACACTGCAAAGAATTATACCAACAATTGTTGATTGGTATAAGTACAAGCATCTCCCACCAACTTAACATGGAACACATAATCAATAAATGAATCTATTATGTTAGGATTCAAAAAAATGAAAGGTTCTCTGTGCTGCCATATGAATTATTGAGAAAAAAAACAGGCTCAAAGAGGGTTCCAAGGCTCACATATCACTCAAGACTAGTATCCCAGGTCTATAAGTGGTTGTTTTTATGTGTTTGATGTATAGGACTGTTTTGTGTATATGTATATAGTCACCATAATTATGCAGTTGACCACATAGGCCACAAAAATATAAAGATCCCCTAGAACTGAAGTTAACAGTGCTTGTTCTCTGTCCTATGGGTGCCAGGAATGAAACACTGGTCCTCTGGAAGAGCAGCCAGTGCTCTTAACTTTTGAGCCATATCTATAGCCCCCAAATAATTCTTAAAACACAGTAATAATCAAACAAAAAATTCAATGAATGATGAGCAACAGATCTAAACATCTGTATCTCATTGGAGATTATATCCAAGCTTCAAACAAGTAAATGAAAATATTCTCAAAACATCATCTCACCAAGTGATTCCAAAGGAGAATATTACAATATATCTATTAAAGAACTGAAATGCATAACACAGAGAATGCAAAATTCTGGAGAGGAAGTGTAGAAATAGGAACTTCATCTTCACTCTTGAAAAGAAATGCAGTTTGAGGCAA
>JANHMN010000019.1:38551044-38557316 GCA_030674055.1 Rhabdomys pumilio
TAAATTAATCCTGTATTTCTTAGCTGCTTTTGTTCCAGTTTTTCCACACAAGAAGAAGGAAAATAAATAGTATTAAAGGCATTCTCCTTTGTGTAAGTGTGTGTGTGTGTGTGTGTGTGTGTGTGTGTGTGTGTGTGTTAACCCATCAGCGTCCCCAACCTTGGGATAGTACCACCCATATTCTGGGAGGATTTTGACACTTAGTTTGCCTTCTCTATTAATACACTCACAGGGGTATTATGCAAATCACTTGGGTGTGTCTCAGTACAATCAAACTGAAAAATCGCTGGTGAACAGATACAATATCATTATCTCACAGTAGGCTACAAAATGCAGATACTTACACCCAACCAACAGACTGAAGTCGGGGACCCCTGTGGTTGAATTAGTGAAAGACCAGAAGAAGCTGAGGAGGAGGGCGACTCTGTAGGAGGAGCAGCAGTCTCAACTAACCTGGATCCCCAAGATCTCTCAGACACTGAGCCACCAACCAGGCAGCATACACCAGCTGATATGAGGCCCCTGACACATGCACAGCAGAGGACTGCCCTGTTTGGCCTCAATAAGAGAAGATGCACTTAATACTTGAGAGGCTTGAGGCCCCAGGGACTGGGGAGGCCTGTTGGGGGTGGGAAGGATATGGAGTGAGAATATCCTCTTGGAGACAGGGGAGGAGAAATGGGATGACGAACTGCTGGAGAAAGACCAGGAGGGGGGACATTGATGAAACTAAAAAAAGATGAAAGGTAATTTAAAAAATTAAGAACCTATCAAGTAAAGTAAATTTAATTTAAATATATTAAATAATTTCAATTGAAAGGATATCTATTAAAAGGTTATTATTTAGATAGCACATACATATGTGTTTTTATTGTTATCATTTTTCTTATTTTAATTGTTTTTGAGTCAGACTCACAGTATGTAACCCAGGCTAGCTCCAAACTTATGATCTCCCTACTGAGTGCTTGAGTGCTGGGATTACAGATATGTGCAACACTGCATGACCTCTCTACACATTCATCTTCAATATATTACACAACTACAATCAACTTCAGTAAAAATATCTGACTACTTGGTGAGGAAAAGGAGCTGGGTAATTATGAGAGTATCTTATAGAGGGGCATGGATGTAAAAATTAAATACTTTTTAAAACTGGGAGTGTACCTTAGTGATAGAGCATTGGACTTACATGGCCAAGTCCCTCAATTCAATCCCCAGCACTGACAAAAATAAAGTTTCTATTTTTTTAAACAAACCCAGAATATTGTTATAAGACAAATTTATAAATGTTTTTATATAGATAGTTTATTTATGGTTCTGTTCATTCATCTGTTTCTTTTCTGGTTTTAAGTATTTTTTTAAATTTTTGTCAACACTTGCAAAATCTAGTTTATAGCATTATATACTAATATTTTAGTTTGATTTAGAGAAGATCTTTTTTCCAAAAAAAAGAAGTATAAAATGTGTAAAATTTCCCCTTTTAGCTGTAAAATATTAATTAATTTTATTATTTCTACATTCTACGCTTTCTTGTTTTTTATGTGTCAGACACAAGTATTGAGGAACACAGTACCTACCTCCTTATACTAATGTCCCTATAACCAGCATTATAGCCCTGGAGTCTAGTGGAAGTACTCTCATGCAGCCAATTAATAAAACCAGGAATAAAAGCAACATGAGATCAAAACCCGCCTGTAGGAGCTGGAGGGATGGCTCAGTCATGAATAGTTGGTATTGCTTCTGCAGAAGACCAAGTTTGGTTCTTACTCCTACATTAGGACAGTCAAAACTGTTTTTAATCCAGCTCCCAGGGAACTGGTGCCTTCTTCTGGTCTCGGGGAAATTTATTCATGTGCACATACCCACACACAGACGCACACACTCATTTAAAGACAAAGAAGCAAGCAAGCAAACAAAATCTGCTGATAGGAGAAGGAATGAGCAGTTAAATATTATTAAAATTGTAAGACAAAACATTGTGTGTGGGCTTTAGTGTGTGTGTGTGTTTTCAGACCAAAAAAAAAAAAAAAGTGCTCAGGAATTTGTATCTTTATTCCAGATCTTTTCCATTTATTCCTTTTAAAATGCGGAGAGCACAGATAACCCACGCAGCTTGTTCTCCGTTCTACTGTCAGACCATCTAATCAAACCAACTTGAACAAATTCAGTGTTATTATCCCAGCAACCTTGCCTGGAAGGCCATTCCTCGCACTGAAGCATCTCTGCATGAAAAACAGATTCACAACATCTGGTCTGATTTCATTTGCCTTTAATTTTCATTTCGTTGCCTTCTCCATTTTATTTCCTGTTCCCAATCGTGTTTGCTGAACTGCAAATAGCAATTTTCACTGGCCTGCGTGGTCTTTATTACACTGTCTGTGTTTAGGGTTAGTAGTCTACCCTGTTGTCCCAGGTTAGATACAAAATAGCAATTTATAGGACTGTAATTACCCTGGATATCTACACGCAATTGAGAATGTTAGCAAACACATTTTTTTTCCTGTTTGTATTAGTTCCACTAGTCAAACACCAGTTATAACTGTCTGCCTGTTGCCTTGGTGTCACAGATCTGTGGGCCCCAATTTGTTTCCCTGTACCTGGGTGGCTCATGTCTTTCAGCTAGGTCAATTACCAATATGATTAGAGAGGAAGAGATCAGAAAGAACAGAGGCCCAATTAGCATTAGGAGCTGGGAAATACTATAAACCAGATGTAAAAACAGTGCTGTCATTATTATAATAAACTCTAGCACATGACTCTCCATTCATCCTAATTTTACATATTACATGCATAAGAAAACAGGGTTGTTGCCATACGTATAATGATATGAGAATATTTAATATTCACAAGAAACCTCACACATGAAATTATCAAAATGTCAGTTCTTATCAAGTGCTACAATGTGGAATTTCATTTTTTTAAAGTCTTGCTATAACACGGATCTATGCTGTTATGTGAAGGAAACCTCTATGTGATTCCCAATGTCTGATACCACACTTTCAGTGAATATAGGGTATGCAGTGAAACCTTAATGACGCTGCTACTTGCACCCTCTCAGGAGAGTTAGTCAATGGTTATTTTTCATTATTTACAACTTCAACTCAAAACATCTGAGAACACATGGGGGTAATGTGGAGGACAGTTTCCGTGTGTGTGTGTGTGTGTGTGTGTGTGTGTGTGTGTGTGTGTATCTTCTTTTTTCATTTTTGTTGCTTATTTTATTTTTTTACATTTCAAATGTTATCCTCCTTCCCAGTTTCCCTTCTACAAACCTCCTATCCCCTTCCCCCTCCCCCTGCCTCCATGAGGGTGCTCCCCCACCCGCCCACCCACTCCTGCCTCAGTGTTCCTGCATTCCTTTATGCTGGGTCATTGAGCTTCCACAGGACCAAGGGGCTTCTCTCCCAGTGATGCTTGATAAAGCCATCCTCTGCTACATGTATGTACTAGAGGACGTTTTTCTAATGATGCTTATTCTTCTAATTCCCAGAGGAGGTCTAGCCCTTACATTTGGAGAACAGCATTGAGAACAGCGGAGTCATACACCTCCCGGCACAATGGTGCAATACAGGATGTTGACCCTCAATTCTCTTCGAAGCTCTCTGGCTCACCATCACAAAGAATGGAAATGGAGTAGAAAATATTATGGGATTTTATGTACATGGCGAGAATATTTCATGTCTACTATTAATGTAATATATCACTTCAAAGGCTGTTCACCTGCCAGAACTTTCAATGCTATAGGAGAATTTTCAAAATATGTGTGAAATTTGAGTATTAGATATTTTAGTTTTATGCATGAAATTTTATGGTGAAAAGCCTCTCACGTGGATGTTTGTAAGCTCATCTTGGTAACCTGGATGCTTAAAGCATTGTGCACACTTTATTATGCCCTCAGTCTTCTGGGGACCACAGAGAAACAACCACTATTATTACCCTTCTGACCAAAGAAACAGTCACACAGTAGACCAGATGTTCGTTCCAAGTTCAAATGCTAGCGTCCTATAAATGACACAGCTGTGCACAGGGAGTCTGACTCAGCTTGTGCACTAAGTATTCTTTGTATCGCCACAGTATTATAAGTCTGTCGCTATGAACTACAAGACAGATATATTTCTCATGGCTACTCAGAAAAATAATCAGAGATGATTGTTTAATGTTTCTTAAACTTCAAATTGGTTTCTGAGCAAATTCTCCCTTCTAAGAGCTCTGCAGATCTAGACCTCATTAAATTGGCTTTGTCTTATTAAACAGCTGTGAGTGTTCTCTCTTTAGAAGGCTCCGCCGATCGTAATAAATGTCTATCATCTGACTTTCCAAGAATATCAAACTCCACCGCGTAGATTTATGCAATAGTGGGAAGCACTCAATTACTTTCACAGAAGGCTTTATTTTAGGGACATGCATTCTAAGTATCCTGAGGACTGAAACAACTATTCTTAAAAGAACAAAAGCGGTGAGAAAAGATTGGAGTCGATTCGTCATTTTTATTATGTACTCCAGACTTTACCCAAAATGCATTTAAACATCATATTTCAGTGGCATTTATGGCGACTTTGCCACTCCACTTTATATCAGCCCCTGCATTTATCAGGTGGACGGTCAGCTTCTGTACAGTATCATCTGCTACTTTTCCTGGTGATTACAAGAACAACGGAAGCCTGGTTTCGGACAGCGCTGCTTCACACATTGCTCTGAACACTATTTCTCCCCTCCCCCGCCTCCCCTTTATGCAGCTACAGCTATAATGCTGACTCACGTTACTCTTAAGCTATGAGATCACACATGCAATTCTCGGACAGTTACGTGTTTTCATTCATTAGTCACGCTCACGTTCACTAGAGCAATTTCAAATGGCTTTTAATATCTTTACTTGACACATTAATTTTCCCCCCAATGGTAGCTTTTTTTCCCCCCAAATGTTCCATCTTGTTTGCTCCTTGATCAGACATGTGTCGTGATCTCACCTCCATAGGATGGCTGATCATTGAGCAACACTGAAGTGTTCTTATTGCTATTCAGGATCTGGTATTCATTACAAGTAGACGGGTTACATTAATCCACCCCACCTCCTCTTTATAGAACTTACTCTTTTTTTTTTAAAGATATATTTATTTATTTTATGCATATGAGTACACCATTGATTGCTTTCCTCAAACACACCAGAAGAGGTCATCAGATCTCATCACAGATGGTTGTGAGCCACCATGTGGTTGCCGGGAATTGAACTCAGAACCTCTTAGAAGAGCAGTCAGTGCTCTTAACCACTGAGCCATCTCTCCAGCCCTTTATAGAACTTTCTAATGTTCGATCTTTCAACCTCCAAATTTTATTTTCACACAAGCTACCAAAAGGATCCTGCCCAGGGTCTACCACAAAAACCTTTGTCATTTATGAATGCTCCCCTCTTCCCCCTTTAATTCTTCCAATAATATTCCTGCACATTAGTGAAAGTGGCCTTGCCAGTTCAACATTTGGATTTAAGAAATGCATTGTAAAATGTCAATGACCGCTGCTCAGATAGCTAATGAGTGTGTTAACCATTTTAAAAGGATAGCGTGCAGTAACCTAGCTAAAGATGTAACTCACAGGCTGGAACAGAGAGAACATTTTAAACCGGGAGTTATTCTCACTAATCCTTATCTATGTGATCATACTAAAACACACAAACAACACTGCTGACTGCATTCTAGCCCTGCATTGAATGAGAATACACAATGTATATGCATACATAATAAAAATTACTATGTCACCCCGTGCGAATATATACCACATGTGCACATGCTTGAGTAGACCAGAAGAGGACCTAAGACGCCCGGA
Source organism: Rhabdomys pumilio (assembly GCA_030674055.1). Classification (NCBI taxonomy): domain Eukaryota; kingdom Metazoa; phylum Chordata; class Mammalia; order Rodentia; family Muridae; genus Rhabdomys; species Rhabdomys pumilio. The sequence goes on from JANHMN010000019.1 coordinate 38,556,865, forward strand.
TCTGGAGTTATATGCTGTTGTCAGATATCCAAGGTTGGTGCTCAGAAACAAATGGAAATCCTCTATAAGGGCCTCAAGATTTCTGTACCCCTAAGGCAGGTCTCCAGTACATATAATATAATATAATATAATACAATAAATAAAATAAATAATAATATGTATTAAAATTTTTGATTAAGGGTGAATTGGTGTAAAGCAAACTTATGGAATTTCTGCTAGAATTCTTTCAGCATCATTAATATTCTATTAAATCTATTTCTATTGATATTTTCTGAATATTCTGAAGGTCCCTTCTGTGCCAAATCATTAGCTAGCCCATAGAAGAATGCCTAATGACTGTGTCTTTAAATGAGAAACTCAGAGTAATGAGAGGATATCAGATAGAAAAGTTTCAGCTGGAGAATTTATCTCACCCTAACTTTGCTTCATATTCTTGGTTCTGCCTGCACAGC
>JANHMN010000019.1:38557716-38572774 GCA_030674055.1 Rhabdomys pumilio
TTTAGCTTCACTTTAGTTTCTTGTCAGTAGAGACTATACATCACAGCAGTTAAGCTTAAGCCTTGACTACTATTTGGCAGGTAGTTAGAAGAAACTATCGAATGATAAAATTATGAATGTAAGCAAAGGAGTAATTTTGTGATAAATTGTGAAATTCAAGTTAAGATGGGCAATAGAGATAAGAAGTGGAAAACATTTTCTGGTGGTCCCATGTGATAAAAGGCCATTTGTCACAACAGGATCTGTAAGACACATTTAAAAACATAGAAAGTTGTGGGTGGAGAATGGAATCCTAAAAATTGAGGTCTTTGGCAGATATGGCAAATGTGTTGTTCATGACTCTGGGAGTGGGTAGCTCCACCAACATCAAAGAGAAAGGTCACCAGATATGAAAGGGTGCAGATAGAGAAGCCAGCACACTAAGCCAACCAAACAAGAGTGAACTACACATAAAGAAAGCCAAAAAAATCAAGTAGAAATGAAATTAGGGTTCCAGTGTTAAACTTCTTTAATATTAGCCCATATATTTTATTGTTCATGGAACCTTATTTTACAAAAGTTTAAAACAGGTCATTGGCAATGTATTTAGGAAATATACTGATGGAAATTGAAACATAGAAATCTGCACTTTCTTAAATTAATCTATCAGTAAGAATTTTAAATATAAAAAGACAGGTAAGACATTTATTTCCTGAGATATTTCATGACATATCAAGGTATGTGTTTTAAAATAGGGAAATAGACACAGGAATGAGATAATAATGATAGGTTAATAATAATAATAATAATAATAATAATATCTTCAGTATAAAATCTTCACAGATAAGTGCTGCTGTCTCTGCTATAGCTCATCTAGGGCTTCTTTCCAGGAAGCAGTACCACCCAAAAGAAAAACCAATTGATTACTTTGTTTTCCTAAATTTGTTGTACTGTTTCATTTATCACTGAACCAAAGAGATTATTAAAGTATTTTAATATGTAAGTTTAAAACAAATGATCAGTTCAAGGAGTTTGAGTGTAAAGTTTAAAAATCCATGTTTCATGTAAATATGATATGAATACGAAAAGAAATAAATTAAAAAATGTGGCATAAAAATGACTGTCTTGTTCCAGTTCTTTCTTGCAGTTAGTTAGGCATCAGTCTTATTTCTTTAAATAGAATTTCTACAGATTTTCTTTTGGAGAGCCCTGATTTTGTGCACTATTCCATGTTAAAATTTTGCAATTGCTTTTTCGAGGCCAGCATTAAATGCGTTTATTCTGTATTTTATAGTTTTCGTAGTTCTTATGTAAGTAATGGCTCCTTTTTCTTCATTACTTAGTTTTATTTCTAAGGTAAGTCACAAACTTCCCAAAAGGATACTCATTACAACACTTAATTCTAGTATCTGGGATGGGGAGTTAGAGGATTCCAAGTTCAAAGCCAGCTTGCACTACAGAGAGAAATGTCTCAAAAAACCAAAAGTGAAATAATGCAAACAAAATTACTTAAGGATAGTTGCTAATATGATTCCCAATATCACATTAAATCAATACACAATTTTTGGTATATGTTTTTAAATGGATTTCTATCATTTAATATGGTTTCCCTTTAAGATGTCTTTAATTTTTCTATATCTTTCATAACAGTAGAGTATGTACGGACTCACATTCCAATGCAGTTCTATGAAAATAGCATTAATACTCTTTATTTTATCTGATATAAATTTACTTCATATATCCTGTTGATACCTAATGTTATTTGCCAGGTGCAAAAGTAACTTTTATTCACTTGATATAATTGTCATCTTGGAGGCTTACCAATGAATAAGCTTACCATTTCTAGCTCTTTCTGAACTCTGGCTGGCTGGCTCAACTTAGCTGTCCTGGCTCTAACTCCTCTCTAAAATGACATTGATTCAATTTGGCCTCTCTCAGCTTCTCACTGAATTGTTCTACTTGGCCTCAAACTAACTCTGGCAATCTATTCTCATCTTCTGGCCCCTTCCTATGCTCTGGCTTCAACTGTCTCTTCTGACCTGCACTGAACTGCATGAACTCACAAATGACCTCAACTCCATTGTATAACATTCTCTGCACTGACCCCGACTGACTCTCTCCCAATGCTGTTCTTGATAGTTTCTTTTTCCAATGCTGTTCTTGTGAGATTTGTGCAATCCTATTTCCTATTCATTCTGTCAAGTCTTTCTGATTCAAACCTTCACCTGCCTCTCAATTAGACATCATTGCTTGGGATTAAAGGTGTATACTAAGGATGTGACCAGCCAGATCATGCAGACCTAGGTCTTTGGATGAGATCCCTTGCCAGAATAGTCATGTTGATGGATTAAAAGTCCTCTACAGCCAGGACTAGCATCTAAAGAGTTAATATTTGATGGCTAAGAGGTTCAGTTCTTATACACATATATGAAAAAGAAAAGAAAAGAGCAGGTCTCCAAGAGACAGTAGCCAACCAAGATAAAACAGGATACAATAAGACAAGGCAAAAGCCCTCATAATAAGGTTAGACAAGGCAACCTAGCAGGAGGAAAAGAGTATCAAGATCAGGAAAAAGAAGCTGAGACCCTACTGTTATGAGTCCCATAAAAACACCAAGCTAACAGCCATAGCATATACAAAGAGGACACGGTGCAAAGCCAAGCAGACCACGTGCTTGCTGCTTTAGTTTCTGTGAACCCATGTGAAACTGTCTTATTTCATCTAAAGGCTCAAATACATTAGAAGCTTTTTTAACGTTTATCATTCTAAATTACTTTCTGAGATCTTTACAATTCCAGAGATAAAAGCTTAGATGTTTTTCTTCTTCCTTCCTTTTAAGTAAACATATTAATAATATACTTTCCATGGATATTTCAGATTTAGGTAAATTTTGATCTGAATTTGATATGAATTCTCAGTGAATCCAACATGTATATATTCCTCACTGCTCAATGTCCTCTCAAGCCTGTCAGGTTTATACAAGTAAATTGCTTTCCAAATTGTCTACCTTTTTATTACTGATATATAATATCATTATAATAAGGCAATGCAACCTGTAGTAGATAGATTCTTTTAAGCTAAATGAGACTCCAATTTTTATATAACAAGTGATAAGCCTTCACATTAGTCCATGTGTACTTGTTTATCACAGGGATGAGATTTGGCTTCCAGAAGCTGATGAGATTGCCCTACCAATAGGAACTCTATAAATAACAATGACTTGACTCTCCTCCACGTGTCTACTGGCATAAACATTGAATGTTGGCTAAAGAGATAGTCGATGTTCACAGAATAATAAATATAATAATTTTTATTATAATAATAATTCAGTGGTTTGTCCATAATAACTGAGATATCAAGGGTGAAAAATCAAAGAGACAAAGGAAAATAAAATGGTAAATTGATATTCTTCTCTTAAATCCTGCATAGTTACATTTCTAGTATGAATTTACAGTACTCTTTTTTTTTTTTTTTTTTTTTTTTTTTTTGGCTTTACCACTAATTTTCTCTGAGCTTAGCTGGACATGCCTTCTTAATCTTTATATTGCTGACAAATAGAAACTGATAGAGTGGGTATTAAATAAATATTTGATAATTGGATAAATGGATTTTATGGATATGTGTAATGTGCTTATATAATTCAGGGAAATATAACCACTTTTGTATTGATACAATGGAAGTTTAATAGGAAACACTTTTTTTTTCTATTACAAACACAAGAATAGCGATAATAAATCATTCCAGCAAATGTCTTAATACTTTTCCTGTGACTTACAGTGAAGACTCTATAATGCTAATACCATGAACTGTCTTGTATTATCTAAGTGGCTTTGACTAAGGTATGTATTTCTACACACTGGAATTTAATGACCAGAAATGTATGTTGATTAAATCTTAACCTTAAATAATCCTAGCAATGTAAATCCCTGGTGTTATAAATCTTAACATAAATTAATCTATAGCAATACGGCAAGGATAAGAAAGAGAAGTCCTAAGCTTCACAAAGGAGTCTCATACAAGGAAAATCCTTTAAATCCCCTTTGGTTGATTGAAATTCTCTTTTAATGTATTCTTGGGTAAATAGTGAATGACACGAATAATTGTATTTCATTTAAATGTAAATTGTTATTTTTAAAAAGGACTTTTCCTCCTCCTGAGATAAAAATTTTATTATCCTAAGACCACATCTGTGGATTTAGGGAGTAACAGGAGACCAATTTCAAAAATTACAAAATCAACTTCATCTACACATTTCCCCCTGTGTTATGCTATAAATTCTCAACGGTATAGCTCAGGAAATCTCAGCAAGCAATACACTTCAGAACAATTCATTGGAATCACAGTTTCATTTGAGAAGGAGACCTTGTATGCAACACTGAAGCCGTTATGCTCAGGATTACCATAAGTATCATTCACATTCAGACATGCATTACTTGAACTCAAGAAAATATTTCCCAAAAAATGTCCTGACATCTATAAAGCTTTTCTTGGCCACCCCATAGACATCTTAAAATAAATCGGTCAAACAAACAATAGGAACAAATAAAGCCCACAAGCTTTGTTTTCCATAACAATTACATATTTTAAAAAGAATAGCTGATAATAACTACTTCTGCACCTTGCATTTATTGAGAAGTTACTATACACTAAGAACTTCAGTTATTAAGCATCAGTCTTTCGACATAGTCCTGTCAAATTCCCTACTGGATAGGCAGGGCTCTTGTTCTCCTTCTCTAAATAGGAAAACTAAAATCCAACAGGTGAGAAGAATAATACTTGGTGAAGCTAGGGCTAATTCCCTCCAGAACATTCCCTGTGCAACCCACCTTTAATGCTTTGTGCAAAAAGAGAAAAACTCCAATATGACCAATCAAAAGAAAATTCAGGCCCGGGGGACTCTATGACACAACACTCCCTTATTTATCAATTCAAAGTGATAATAGAAATGGTTGAGATACCTAAGTCTACATGAAAGTGTAAATTACGAAACTGCATATGGATAGCCAAGGAAGTCCTACCTGTTATAATCAGCTAGAGAGTTTTAATTAGTCAAAACTCTGTCAATCAATATTTACTAGAATGAAAACCCTTAAGCTCTTTAAGTCTTGCTATCCACCATAAGAAACACAAGAATAATGATCCTATCCTCAACTGTGATGGTTTGTATATGCTTGGGCCAGTGAGTGGCACTATTAGGAAGTGTGGCCTTGGTGGGAGTAAGTGTGTCACTGTGGGTGTGGCTTAATACCCTAGTCCTAGGTGCCTGGAAGCCTTGACTTCCACTAGCAGCCTTCAGATGAAGATATAGAGCTCCCAGCTCCTTCTCCAGCCACACATCTGCCTGGATGCTGCCATGTTCCTGCCATGATGATAATGGACTGAACCTCTGAACCTGTAAGCCAGCCCCAATGAGAAATGTTGTCCTTTATAAGAGTTGCCTTGGTCATGGTGTCTGTTCACAGCAGTAAAACCTTAACTAAGACACCAAGCTACTGTTTTGAAATTACATGAAAATAATAAAAAAGAAGTTTTTAAATATTATAAAATTATATGTTGCACCACCAACAAAAGCAATTTAAGGAGGAATAGGTTTAGTTCACCTTAAGTTTCTCAGGTCTCACTTCACTATGGAGGGTTACTGGGGCACAAACACAAGTCTGAAACCAGAAGGCCGGACCTGAAGCAGAGGCCATGGAAGAATGCTGCTTAATGACTTAATAGCCATGACTTTCTTGATCTGTTTTCTTACAGCATTCAGGATGACCTGCCCTGAGATGGGACCCCCTACATTAATCTGATCAAGGGAGTGGCCCATGGGCTTGCTTACATGCCAGCGTGTTAGAGGCAATTCCTCAATTGTGATTCCTTTTCCCACAAGGTTGGGTCAAGTTGAACAAAAACAACCCAGCACACTTTTAATAAACATGATTATATATAGATATTCATATGCTCCTAAAAATGAACATGAGAACATTAACCTGTATTAAAGTAGATAAATGGAACAGATTACTGGATTCCACCTTGACAATATTTCATATAAATCACGTCTGTAAGAGGCTAGTAACTTTTTACACAGTTTATTTACATTTTAGTTTCTTTCTTTAGACTTATAATAAAAATGAAATAATCAAGTTGATCACTATCCACATATTTAGGCTTAGCTCACTGATGTTTACAAGTCCAGTAATTGACAACAGGCTGATCAGTAGAACTGGATACCTATCCTTTCAAACCACAAACCTCCATTTTACCTAGCTCTACTTTCTTAATTGGAACATTTAAAAAGATGATATTATGGGAAGATCACAGTGAAGCTCCATTGTTTTGAAGAATAGGAAAATTTATTTTTGGGATTAATACTGATTAGAACCCGAATTAATAAATTAATCCCTAGCTAGGTAAATATCTCATTGTAGAAATACTTTAATCATCCTAAATGTATATAACTAATCAATAGGTAATTTTTTTTAAAAAATGTATAGAATTGATGGGCATTTAAATATAAAATGTATCTAGGAATTAGGACATATCCCTATCTACCTGGGAGGCTAGTGTGAAAACAAACAAACAAACAAACAAACAAACAACTCTATAGTTCAGGTGTTTGAGGCCAGCCAGCAAAATATAGGGGTCAAAATAAAAAATTATATGACTTAAATTAATTAATTAATTAATTGGTTTAATTAAAATTGAAGATGAAAAATATTTCACTGCCCCTCGCTTTTTAATTAAGCAATGCTTATTTTTTCTGTGCTGTATGTGTTCATGTGTTTGTATATATATGATGTTTTGTGTGTGTATATTAGGGACCAAGCACGTATGCATAGGCATGAAGAGGCTGAAAAAAAAAGGTATCAGGAATTCTTCTTAACTCCTCTCCATCTTATTTTTGAGAGAGGGCTACTCACTGAAGTTGAAACTCACCATTTGATCCATGCAGTCTGATGAGCAAGCTTACAGTATCTTACTGTATCCCTAACACTGAGACCATGGTGGACTTTATATAAATGTTGGGGATTTAAACTTGGGTCATCTTGCTTTTGCAGCAAGATTTTATACACACTGAGCTACTTCTTAGGCTCTTGTTCTCTTGGTTTCTTTGACAAAATTATATATATATATATATATATATATATGCCCATCTAAGTAGGAAGCAAGCAAAGTATTTTTTCAATTTTAATTAAATCAATTAATTAAACATTTCTTTGGACAGCATCCCCCAGTATTTTGCAGGCTGGTCTAAAACCCCTGAGCTGAAGAGATTTTTTTTTATATTAGCCTCTAGGTAGATAAAAAAAAAAATATATATATATATATATATATGTATATATATATATATATATATATATATATGATATGCTATTTAGAACATTTAAGGCTAGAGAATGCCACAACTATGCATTTAGTATAATATCAAATATCTAAGTTTGAAGAATTCATAGATTAAAAACAATCAGAATGTAACTGCTGACTTGGGAAAGAAAGATCTGAAAGAAAATGAATGATATGTAGACATTGTTAAAGACTTTAGAGCCAAAAATGGAAACATAGACACAAAAGCGGCTAGAAGACTCACTATAAATGTTACAGTCAGTGAGTGGAGTGATGCTCAGTCTTATTGGCTATTTAATAATTGTAACAAAAGCAATAACTGAAGATTAGTGTTTTAATATATAGATCTTTAAAGAGTAATTTCAACCTTGTAATATCCAGTTGTAACACGTATATAGAAAAACTATAAAGTGTGAAATTGTAAATGAGCCAAGGCCAGGAAAAGCCTATACCTTTTGGGTTAAGAAATTTATTTCTTAGAACCTATGAAAAGTCTTAGATATCAATAAATATTTTATTGAAGTAAAAAATACAATAACTGGAGGGAACATAAAACTTTGAACAACAAGGATATGCTAAGAAAAACAATTAATCTAGTTAACAGTGAACTACAAAACCCCCAAAGTAATAAAACTAAAGTGTAGCATATAAAGGTATGAATTAATTGCAAGTATTTATATGCACCAAAGAATGCAAATATCTTAGTATAATATATATCTTCTGCTTGAATTTCATGAATTAGTGAAAATATAATTAAAATATAACAAAGAAGCACTGTTTGTGTTTAGGTAGTACTAATAGAGATAAATGTTTTCTACTTTATAATATAAAATTAAATAATAATATTTCTATTTTCTATCCTTAAAAATATTGTTGCGTGAAAGACAGTTATAAAATGACCATTGCTCTACCAAAATAAACAAGGAATTTGTGTGAAAGTGTGCATATGTGTATATGTGTATATATGTGTATATGTATGTAAATATGGGTGTGTGTGCATGTGTGAGTGTTTGCATGTGTATGCCTATATGTTTGTATCAGGATCAGCTGCTACTGCTGAAAATTAAACACAAAGCCTTATGAATGTTGAATAAGAAATCTAACCTTACCTTTTTAAGCCCCAAGTACTGGAAATCTTCACCAATATTAGGTAAAGAAGATTTCCTACTGAATGCCTTACAAAATTCAAAGTGGTTATGAAGATTTTATTTTTTAGATTCTTTGCCTTACATTGTCATGTGTTTCTTACAAAAATAAAACAATTAGCTTAGCTAATATTACACAAATGAAAAAGTAATAAAATATTTTGTATAGTGTATAGTAGGTGTGTTGAAAAATAGGTCTGAGGGAATGGGGTAGCACAAAAGATCGCCTAAGTAATAAACTGACATTTTTAGATTATGAAAAATTTAAATTATATCATTGAAGGAAATTAACAAATCCCCAAATGGAAGGTTAGTATTTATCTCAACAATAAAAAAAAAATCAATCCTATGCTCATGGATTGGTAAGATTAGCATAGTAAAATTGGCCATCCTATTAAAAGCAATCTACAGATTCAATGCAGTCCCCATCAAAATTTCAACACAATTCTCAAAGATATGGAAAGAGCAATTCTCAATTTTACATTGAAAATCAAAAAAACTTAGGAAAGTGAAAACTCTTAAATGTACTTCTGGAGGAATCACCATCCCTGATCCCAAGCTGTACTACATATCAATAGTGATAAAAACAGCATGGTATTGGTACAGAGATAGACAAGTTGATCAATGGAATAGACTTGAAGGTCCCGAAATAAAACCACAGACCTATGGACACTTGATCTTTGACAAAGAAGCCAAAAAGTTACAATGGAAAAAAAGAAAATGTCTTCAATAAATGGTGCTGATCTAACTGGCAGACAGTATGTAGAAAAATGAATATAGATCTACATCTGTCACCTTGCACAAAGCTCAAGTCTAAGTATATCAAGTACCTCAACCTAAAACCAGATACACCGAATGTAATAGAAGAGAAAGTGGGAAAGAGCCTTAAACTATTGTGCACAGTGGGGTTGGGGGAGGATTTCCTAAACAGAACTCCAATGGCTCATGCTGAAAAGCTTCTATAAGGCAAAGGATATAGTCAATAGGACAAATTAGCAACCTACAAATTGGAAAAAAATATCTTCACTAACCCCACATCTGATAGAGGATTAATATCTAAAATATATAAAAAAAACTCAAAAAGCTAACCACCAAAAAGACCAAACAACCCAATCAAAAAATAGGGTATAGAACTAAACAGAATTTACAACAAAGGAATCATGAATGGTCGAGTGGCACTTAAAGAAATGTTTATAGTCCTTAGTGATCAGGAAAATGCAAATCAAAACAACCCAGAGATTCTACCTTACACCAATCAAGATGGCTAAGATCAAAAACTCAGGTGACAGCACATGTTGGCAAGGATGTGGAGAAAGTGAAATTCCTCCATTGCTAGTGGGATTATAAACTGGTACAACCACTCTGGAAATCAATCTGGAGGTTCCTCAGAAAGTTGGAAATAGATCTACCTGAAGACCCAGCTATACCACTCCTGACCATATACTCAAAAGATGCTCCACCATGCCACAGGGGCACATGCTCTACAATGTTCATAGTGGCCTTATTTGTGATAGCCAGAAGCTGGAAACAACCCAGATGTCATACAATGGAAGAACAGGTACAGAAAATGAGGTTCATTTACACAATAGAATACTATTCACCTATTAAGATGATGACATCATGCGTTTTGCAGGCAAATGGATGAATTAGAAAATATCATCCTGAGTGAGGTAACTTAGACCCAAAAGGGCAGGCATGGTGTATACTCACTAATAAGTGCATTAGCCAAAAAAAAAAAAAAAAAAGTAAAGAATACTTAGGACACAATCAATCCGTAGAACTCAAGAAGGTTCACAAGTCAAAGGGACCAAACAAGGATGCTCCCCCTTGGGAGGAAGAAGAAAGCACAGGCAGAGGAAGGGAGGGAAGGAATTGGGTGAGAGAGGGTAGTGGGAAAGGGAGGGGAAAAGAAGAATGTGATCAGGTATTGGGGTGGAGGGTCCAGGAATAAAGCCCCAAGAACCAGCAGAATGAATGGAAATATTCAACCTTGAGAGGTGGGAGGTAGGGTGACCCTCTAGAATGTAGCAGATATCTGGGAGGTGAGAGAATCTCAAGACTCAAAGGGAGGGACCTTAGATAAAATGTTCAACAGTAAGAAGAGGGAACTTGTAGAATTCACCTCCAGTAGAAAGACAGGGCATCAAGTAGAGGAATGAGGTTGCCATCCCACAGTCAAAAACTCTGACCTAGAATTGTTCCTGTCTAAAAGAACTGCAGGGACAGAAATGGGGAAGAAAATGAAGGAAAGGAGGTCCAGTGATATGCACAAATTGGGACTCATCTCAAGGGGAGACTCCAAGGCACGACACTATTACCTCTGCTGTGATGTACGTACAGACAGGATGCTAGCATGACTGCACTCCTAGAGGCCCAACAAGCAGCTAACAGAGATAAAAGTAGATACTTACATCCATCCAATGGTTTGAAGATGGAGCCCCTGTGGTTGCATAAGGGAAAGCCTGGAAGAAGTTGAAGAGGAGGACAACCCCATAGGAAGACCAGCAGTCTCAACAAACCTGGACCACCAAGATTTCTCAGACACTGAACCACCAATCAGGCAGCATACACCAATCAGGCAGCATAGCTGGTCCAAGGCCCTGACACATATACAGCAGAAGATTGTCTGGTCTGGCCTCAGTGAAAGAAAATGCACCTAACCCTTGAGATACTTGAGGCCCCAGGGAATGGGGAGGCCTGGCGGGGTGTGTGGGTGTGGGGAGATACTATTGGAGACAAGGGAGGAGGACTGGGATGATGCTGTGTTGGAGGATGATCCATAAGGATGATAACTGTTCTGTATAAAAAGATTTTAAAAAAATAATAAAATTAATAATTAAATCACTATTATATATGCATGTATGCATATGTACCAAATACACATACACACATGCACATATATTCATATACACATATATGCATACATGTACATATACATGTATATTCATATTTTATAATACATACAAGTGAATATTTATGTGTGTATGCATACAGATTGTAAATATATGTACATATTCACATACATACTATATATACATTTATATGTAGATACATGCATTCATACATAGATTTCTACATATATTTATATACACAGTTATACATATATACATATACATAAATATATACATATATTTACACATACCTACATATATTTATACATACTTACATGTTTATACATATCTACATATATTTAAATATATGTATACATATACATACATGCATGTATACATGTGCATAATACACATATACATACATAAATATATACATATATACAAACATGTGCATATGTGTATATGTATGCATATATATATATATGCATACATATATATGTATATACACATATGCATACATACTCAGTCTCAACATAAAAAGGAACAAATATCCTTCAGGTGCAACCAATCTAACATAACAAAAGTAGAATTAAGGCTATGTATTTGACAAGTTATAAACCAGATCTCTGGTAGCTAAGGAACATCTATTTTTCCAGTTCTGGGGTTTGAGCCCAGCATTTTACCCATTCTAGGCAAGTGACCCACTACTGCTTTAGTAGTAAATAAAATACGTAACCAATAAATAAGCAAAGGAGGAGGCATGAAGCAACTCACACATAGGAAACAACACTCCTTGAGGCCTCTCACTACAGACACCAATGTGACAGAATTTCTAAAACACAAATCAGCATTTTGTTTCTGGATATTTTAATTTTTGATATTTCAACAATTGAAAGTAAAAGTGATTTATTCTACATTATTGTTTTAACTTCATAAATAATGTTAAGTAAGTGATTTCAAAGCATGCCTTCAGAAAGCTTTTTCAATTCCAGGAAAGGTCATGAATTTTTGGGGGCTCATTTAAATTATAAACTTCAGCAAAAGGCAGTAACTACTGCATTACCAAAGGGCGACCATCCAGAAAAATCAAGATTCCAATGAGCAACGTCATTTCAGGACAATCATTTAATGGCTCTAAATCCAAAAGTCCATCTTCAACAAAGTAGCACACAAGCATAACTCTGTGGTAGCACCAGGCTTTTTTTTTTTTTTTAATTTCTATCCCAAGGAAAATGGACATCCAAGTAAGAAAATAAAAAGTCCTAAAAATACTAAAAACTTCAACTTCATGAGTTTCATTTATGAATAGAACAAATAATTGGCTCTATAAGAAGATTTCATACTGAGAGACAAAGTTAAGTTCTTATATTTTCCACTAAAGGTCAGAGTTCACACTCTTATTTAAAAGTAATTGTGGTAATAAAGTTTCTCTTTTTTGATTACCATCAAAATGTGCTGAACATCAAAATGTGAAGCTTTCTAATGAGTCACACCCATGCCACAGTGCAGCTAATGCAAGCAGCTGGCTGGCCTACTTAACTCAGGTAACATTGTAAGAGAAGCCAAGCGTATTAAAAAAAGAAAAGCTGGTTTTTAGAGATCCATAAAGTGTGAGTTTCTTTTGTCACTTTTTATTTTGTACTAACATTTAATGTACATGCTGGAAAACTCCTGATGATTTTTTTCCCCAAGAAATAAAAACATTTTGTTAGGAGTGCTAACATAAACACAGTAAGAGAAAACAGCCTGTACATTGGAAGTAAATCTCACCTACACAATTGTTTGTGCTGTGCCATAGTTAAAGTAGTTAAAGTGTACCCCCTTTTAATTTGTTACTGTGTCCAGACACCCTACATGACAAAATAGTAAGAATTTAGCATTTGGGTATCTAAGGTGAAAGGAAGGTAAAATATTAATTTCTTGGAGAATAAGAATAAAAGTTATCAGGGAATATCATGGAATGGTATATATAAATATCACTTTATAACTGTTAAGTAATCATTATATATGTATATATATTTTATATATAAAGCATAATATATAATAATAGAAGAATCTTCACATATATTATATATAATATATATCATATATTATGTTATATGTTACAAATTATACACATGATATATATATTATGTATACTATAATATATATATATATATATATATATATATATATATATAATCTTCTGCTATTATAACTTCTCAAAAAGAAGAAACAGCAATTGGAAAGCATTTGTCAGACTCAAGGCTACATTAAAATAATATTGAAAATGCTTACTCATTTTCTAACAAATTAAGGAGATTTATTTGCTCAAAATTAATCATCCCTTTCATTTGTAAGTGAGTATTTCAGGAACAGATGCGTGAAGATTGCATATTAAGCCAATTAATTCAACCATGATGCTCTACCTCACCTCTAGCTCTATTACAGACAAAAGAACACAAATTAGAGATGTTTCTGCTTTTGTATTAACCAACAGTTGTGCAGATATTAACTCAAATTAAAGCATGACTTCCTGGAGGGAGGACCATAAGACTCAAAGCTAATGAAAGCTTGGAGACAGAGAGACCTGAGAAAGTGACAAGTCACATGGCTCATTCTAGCCCTTATATAAAAATATCTTTATAAGGCCAATTTTAAAATTAAACATTAAGGCTCTCCCAAGTTGCTCTCAAAAACTGGGGCTTTCTGGGTGATATAACTTCCTTGAGTCATTTCTGCACCGGTAAGTAATCTATTACCCATATTCTCATAAGTAACTTCAGTGAGATTTATTGGATCAACTATTTGGACTTTTAGGGTCTCTTTACTTTGGTCTGTGATTGTTTTCTTATCTCCTGCAAGTAGATCTTCCTTTGTTCACGGCTTTCAGAAATAGCATTGCAAAACAACCAGTCATGCTTTAGGGATACATACCATTTCCCAGGAACCTGGAGACATGACACAACTGATAACAGATTCTCGTAAGAGGAACTGGTCAGGGTCTCATTGAGCCCAGGATGGCCTAAAACTCATTATAGGAGAGTAAACTTGAACTGCTGACCCTTCTGTGCTGGGACAACAGGCATGCTTCATGATATCCAGCTTCAAGTGATCCTTAAGACTGTGAGTAAATAAGACTCAAACATTCATTATGCATATGTCTAATAGAATCTCACATGGGGCACACTGCTTTAATACATTTGTTCCTATCTGTTATAAGTTGGCTAATCAAAGGCAAGAAGAGAAGAATAATGATGGGATTGATAGTGATTAGGTCAATGTGCTCTGAAATCAGAATCTTTTGAGTAGAATGTTAAAGCATTTTAGCTTGTGGCTATCCTCGGGTGATGTAGTAATGAGCTCCTTACAGGACACAATTTTTCATTTTGTAAATAGAGTGTTACATCATTTCATTCCACATCACAAGAGTTTAAATAGAGAAAAATGGGTTAAATTCATTTTGCATGCTATCCATAGGCAAGAAAAGACCCAAGGACATTAGGTTAATAAAATCTAATTAAGTACCATATAGTACAACTTTCTCTAAGAATCAGTTTCTTATTTTGGGGGGCACAATTAACTTAGGACATCCTTACACATAAATCGCAACTATCACTTTATGTTTCTGGTTTTAGATGTTTGTGTGTGCACATGCTGGGGCTGCATGTATACATGTGCATGCATTCCTATGCAGGCAGAAGTTATGTTCAAGTATTTTTCTCAATTGCTTTTCTAATTTAGAATATATATATATATATATATATATATATATATATATATATATATATA
>JANHMN010000019.1:38572784-38594957 GCA_030674055.1 Rhabdomys pumilio
ATATATATATATATATATATATATATATATATATATATATATATATACATACATGCATATGTATATGTATATATATATATATTACCCCATATATCATATATATGTATATGTATATATATATCCTATCCTATATAATATATATATCCTATATATCCTATATATATATGTATATATATATATATATATATATATGTGCCAATTCTTTTAGAATTTTTTATGTGCATATAATGCATTTTGATCATATCTACTCTCCATTTCTCCCAGGCCCTCTCTCACAATGTCTGCTTTCCTATTCCATAAAATTCCATAATCTCTTCATTGAAATCACTTAGTTCAACTATGCATATATATGCATGGATGTAGGACCATCCTATACCCTGAAACCTGGATGAACTAACAAGAGGAACATTCTTGATGAAAACTGACTCTTCCTCTTGAGCAGCTATCAACTGCCAATTGTTTCTTAGCTAGGTGTGGTATTTATGAGACCTTGTCCCATCTCTCCTAGAACTTGGACTGGCTTGATCTTGTGCAGTTTTGTTCAGGGAACTGAGCTCTTGTGCATTGATGAGTTTAACGTCCTTATCAATTCCATAAACTACTGTCTCAGTGTATTCTGCCTACCCTGTTTCTCTCATAATCTTTCTGCTTCTTCTCTTGTGTTGTCTGAGCCCTTTGAAGGTGTGAAACATAGATTTCAGGTTTTTAGAATCGAACACATATTTTTTGATATGAGGTGTCACACTGTACCTGAAGTTTACCAATTGGCTAAATTATAAGAATACCAAACCTCATTAACCTACCTAATCCTGCCTCTCTATATGCCACCATACCTGGCTTTTTAAATAGGTGCTAAAAATACACGTGCACACACACATCCTTGTATGAGAAGAACTTTGTTGACTGAGCTACCTCCCAAGTCCAGTATTATTGTTTTTATAAATCTTAATCTATAATTGCTGTCAGTTCCCATCCTGTAAGTACTGTAATAATAATATCGTGATACCTTGCCTTTATGCTTCTATTTTTATTTCCTGATGTTTATCATTTTCTTTTTTTTTAAGGGTAAACTTTTTTTTAATTGGATATTTTATTTATTTCCAGTACAGATGTCATCCCCTTTCTCCATTTCTCCTCCCTAGAGCTCCCTATCCTATACCCCCTTCCTATATGTTTTTATACCATTTTGATTACATGCATGTAATAAGGTCAGTTCTAGGTTGTGGGTCTAGCAATACAATAGATGCAAATAGTCAAGGAACAAGCAATACAGTAAATACAAATAGTCAAAGAAAAAGCAAGGCATTAAACCCAGTTATGTGAACACTCCTGTGATCACTGTTTCTAAAGGCTTATCAGAATGACCAAAGTATGTGAGCCTACTTCCCTATCCTGGCCCATTTTCATGTCTGAAGCCTACTTCCTTGTTTTAGCCTAAAATTTAGAATCCTGTCTGAAATTACTTCTTTGTTCTGGGTTAATATTTAGATTCCTCCCTGAGATTACTTCTTTGTTGCAGCCTATGATTCAGACTCCTACCTGAAATTACCTCTTTGTTCTAGTCTAAAGTTGGTTTCCTGCTTGAAGCCTACTTCCTTGTCCTTGGCCGATGTCATATTCCTGTCAAGCAGCTCCTTTCCTTTTCTTTGGCCCAGGTCAGCTTCTTGCCAAGCAGCCCCAAAGGCTCTCCACCTCTCCCCCTTTTTTATTTTGTTAACAAGACTGAACCTGTCTTAGGTTGTTGTGACAAGAATGCCTTCCTTACCCATCATGGAATATGCATTATCAAAGGCAATGCAATTATGTCTTAGGTTGGTAAGGCTCTGTGCAGAATCTTACCCATCCTTGGCTTGCCATCCTGTTAATTTAATAACTTTGTCTGGGGGTTCATTTTCATGTTTAAGTGATGTACTTTGACTGCCAAAATGTTGATGTTGTTAAAGATAAGCTTCAACATGATGGGCAGAAATAAAAGTATTCCCAGGACAAGAAGAGCTAGCCTGATCAAGCTATATATGGTATTCATGAGGTTTGTCAAAAATGGAAATACTGAGCTCAGGCCATGGATAATTTTATTGGCATTATCTGCAACATCAAAGGTCAACAGAGCAGCATTCTTTAAATTCATAATCTCATTATGCAAAGTTAACACTCCCAGAGAGGTGTTAGGATTATGCCAAATATCCTACAGGTGTCTTTAAACTTTTTTCTAATTATAATGATAATCATTGTGAATTTGAAAAGTAACACTACTCCAATACACTTAGGATGGCTCCTAACTCTTGAACCCTGACCCTCCTTCAGATAATATGAATGGGTTATAGAGCATCATTCGTTGTTCCAGATACCTATAAAAATTCTTTTGTATACTCAATACATTAGTAACATTTTTTGATAGATGGTTAACAAAAATAGTTGTCTTAACTCCTTGTGTCAAAGCTATTGCAGAAGCAGAGGTACTAGCAATTAATAGAACTAAAGCTGTTATGCCAGCAATAATCAAGCCTGCTACTCTCTTGCTTCTGCTTAAAGTCTAACTCACTTCTTCCAGCACTTTCAAGCTTTTTTCAAAGAATCAAGGTTTTCTAATACTCAGGGCACTGAGACAAAAGCTGGTTGATAGACCCCTGTAACAGACATGCCAGGTTTCAACACACTAACATAACTGGAAATTATACAGTCAATGCAACGTACAATAAATGCTGTAGAAGAGACAAAACCAATTTTAGCTTGACAATTAAAAGAGCCTTAAAACATGCACTAACTCTTGTTTGAAATTCAGATTCTGTCCCAACATTATCTCTTGCTATCCTAACAACACAGTGAGCTACAGCTAGCTTCCAAATATGTTCCTGACAAAATCCAGATCCAGTCTTCCAAAAGTAGACTGTTATTTTCCATATTGGATTCATTTCTAGACCAGTACATAATTGACTCCTAGTAGCTGGGCACCTTTAAGAAGAATACAAGAGACATAGTTTCTCTTTTTGATTCTCTATCCCACAAGGTCTTAAAACTTGAGGCAAGGGAGTTTGTCCCATCTGGGATATAGTCAAGCAAAGGTGGGTCAGGAACATATGTCCAATACAGCTTTTCAGTCATCCTTGTCAGGGCACTCAGCAAGCTCACAGGTAGGCATCATTCTTTGTCTCAGCAACAGTATGTCTCACCAATCTTTTTAAAGCTCTATGGGCTTCTTCCATAATACCTTGTCTTTGAGGATTACACGAAATCCCTGTAATAAATTGTTGACAAAAAGTCTCAACTGCTCAACTACAATTGCCAGATCCATTATCTGTTTTTTTTTTTAAAATTGGATATTTTGTTTATTTACCTTTCAATGTTATCTCTTCTCCCATCCCCCCCAAAAAACTTTCGGTGCTGCTGTCTCCTTAACTAAGATACTGCCCGGGTTAGAGCTCTGGGCCAGGAGTGAATTCCTAGGTCTTAGTGGGTCCCGGTTACTCCCTATTTGTGGCAGGTGTTGCTGTCTCCTTACCTAAGGTACTGCCCAGGTCAGAGCTCCTGGGAGGCTGGCTTCCTCTGGGTTCTGTAAGATTTCTATCATTTTCTAATATTCTATTGCACCTTTTTTCTCCTCCCTATTTTGCCATGGGCATAGGAATATCAATAATAAATTATCATTTAACAGGTATTGACACTAAATATAATGATACTTATCTTGTGTTGAGTAATTTACTACTACATACCATTGTTTATACAATGGTACAATGTTGCTTATATTGTGTTACAATCTTTTGTTAAATATTTTGATCATACTCATACTCCTCCAACATTACTCAAATCATCCTCATCTCCCTACCCAGATACCTTCAATCTCCCCTCCCCCCTCTCTCCCCTTCCCCTCCTCCTCTTCCGTCTCTCTCTTCAACACAACACAGTCCAGTTTGTTGTAGCCTACTTTTCCTGGGTGTTAGCCCTGATGTAGAGTCTAGTTGATATATCACTTGTCATTCCACTGAAGAGAACTCACATTCACTCATCCAGCAGCCAATTCTATGGCAATAACCAAGCACTGTTTGATTTTATTTAAGGCCCACTCCATGAGATAGAACCCATACATAACACTGACAATGAGGCCAAAAACCTGAGAATAGATGGATCCTGGACCTTATAGCAAATCCCACTACTACTATTGTGCTAAAGGAATATAGTCACAAAAGACTTAAAATGATATGGTGTGCTCACAGACAGGAGCCTAGCATGGCTGCCCTCTGAGAGGCCCAACAAACAGGTGACTAAGACAGATGCAGATATTTACACCCAACCAATGGACAGAAGCCAGGGGCCCCTGTAGTTGAATTAGGGAAAGCCTGGAAGAAGTTGAAGAGGAGGGAAATCCCACAAGAAGGCCAGCAATCTCAACTAACCTGGACCCCTGAGATCTCTCAGACACTGAGCAATCAACCAGGTAGCATACACCAGCTGGTTCTAGGTCCCCAACACATATACACAGAGAACTGCCTTGTCTGGCCTCAGTGAAAGAAGTACCTAACCTTCAAAAGACTTGAGGGCCCCAAGGAGTGGGAAGGCCTGGCAAGGTGGGGTTGGAGTGGGAAGATTCTCTTGGAGATGGGGGAGGAGGAATGGGATGAGAAACTATCAGAGGGTGGACCAAGAGTAAGATAATGACTGGAATGTAAAAAGATTAAAGATAATTTTAAAAAATGATGACCAATGATTTACTGCTATACTCATATATGAGTGTATTGATCACCCCTTATCAGAGAAGCTTTTCTCTTTGCCTTAGATGGAAATGAACACAGAAATTCTCAATTGGTCAATATACAGAGAACAGACACTTTATCTTGCTATCTTACATATCTTTCACTTATTAGGAAAATGATGTGATGATAAATGGTTTAAGAGTTCTATTAAAGTTTTAAGAAGCTTCTGAATCTGGAATTAGTACCATTAGAAATTAAAATAAATTATTTTTATTCATAAACATTATTCATGACCTATAGAAATTTTTGCTTTCCAAACTATTTTCAATGTGTGATTTTATAAACTTTAAGTTCAAAATAAATAAAACATTCAACGAATTTGCATTATGAGAAGTAGAATGAGTACATTATAGTTCTGTTTATCACAATTGTTTTTCTTATTATTCTTGCTTCTGTGACATATGTTCTCTTAGATTGCTGATGCTTATAAATGATACACTCGAAGAGTTCTTTACAATTAAAAAGCTTTCCAAATAGAACAGTCTATGGGTAGAAGACAATAAGAAAAACATTCAAAACATTATAAAATTTACCAAGTAACTACTGCTAATATGAGAGTTAATTCCTCAGTTATAAATGTTCTGATATTCATTTACACCCAAGCGCAGTAAAACAGGACAGAAACATAGCAAGCTCCTACAGTGAGAGGAGGAAGTTCAGAGAATGAGGCACCCCTTCCTTGAACAGCCCATGATGGAGCAAAAGGATCCAATTTAGGTTTTAGTAAGTTTACTGTTATAAATTTAAATAACAAAGAAAACCAAAGAAGACATGTGTTCTGTGCCATGGGGCAGCCATCTCCCAATTGAGCCAAAAATCAGCAGAAGAAATGTGTTTCAAGGTTGGGAGGAAGAATGGAATATAGTAGCCGGGATAGAGGCAACCATGTTCCATTTGAAACGTGAATACTTAACATGTAAATGAAATTTATTTCATATTGTTATTACATGTCTTTATTAATATTTCCATTTAAATGTCAATATGATTTACAAGAAAAAAGTATGATAGGCAAAAGTTTTTGTAGAAAAATCCCTGGGGAATTCTAAACTTTGTCTCAGCTTTCCAGTGTATATTGTCTATTTGATTATGGGATATTATGGAATGGGGAAATGGCAAATATCATTTCCAAGAAATTCATGATAAGAGAACTAATTTTCTCTCTAAAGTATGTAAATGATTTTTTTTATTCAGAAATGACCCTTCTTCCTATAAGATTTGGTTATTTCAATGTAAACTTTTGATTTTCTTTCTCTCAAATTAGAACATATGAAGTGATATCTTGATGGAGCAAAGTTTGTATCTGAAAGGCTGTGTGCAATGTTTCATAACCAGATGAGAAAGCCAGTAGTCACCTATCTCTACCATTTCCTAATGGTCAGAGTCTTCACATTTCTCTCCCTGATTTTTCAGCAAATCCATGAGCTAACTTGATTGAAAGTTATAGCTATGCTACTGCATTACAGAGTAAAGCCTCTGGGTACCTGCTGTCCTAACATCTCTATCACACCTGCCTTCTCTTCTCAACCTCTAGACATGACTATTACACCCTGACTTTCAGGTCAGATTATCTTTCATATAGAATAGATTCTGCTTTTTTTTTTTTGTATCTAGATTATTACACTTAACATAAAGTCCTCTAGCACCATCTTTTTTTTTTAATGACAGATTTTCACTTTTTTATGGCTATGAGTAACAATCCCTTCTTGGCATATACCCAATTTTCTTACCTACTCATCTCTTAATGGACGTCACATTTGACTTCAATTTCTGTCAGTTGTGAATTGCATTGCAACAGGCATTGGCATATATGAATTTCTTTTATGGTGATGATTTTATATTTACTTTGAATATACGACTAAAAGTAGAACACTAAATAAGTTAGGAGATCTAATAATAGCTTTTGGCAATGTATAAATATATTGAAAATTCTCATCATATACTGTAAATATATCCAATTTATATTTGTCCAGTACATGTCAATACAACTTGAAAAATAGCAAGGAATATTTATTATTTGAGCCCTAACACACTTAATGTTTTCAACATTTTCTTCTAATTTTATAAACAACATATTCTACATTGAAGTTACAAATTCACTATAGTTTAACATTTCCATATTTGATGCATAAATAATTTATTATAAATAATATTAAAAATGAGCACCCTCTAGTTTAAAGGAAGCATACACATGTAGACATGAATGAAAAGTAAGCCAATGAAAACCTACACACAAATCACAAACAAACCAAGCTATCAGCATCCACTCATGTAAATATATGTTAATTAAAGCGCACACTAAAAAATGTCCTTTTAGGACTTGTATATCAGAGGAGGAAAAAAAATTAAAATAATATATGTTTATTTACTGTGAATTGAACTTACTGGAAACTGAAAACATAGGTCTGGTTAACTCCAATTAGCATGGAAAGGTTTAGAAAGACTGAAATCTCAAAGATTAATAGAAGTCTGAAGGAAGCTGGAGAGGTTATGGTTTAGAAACAAAGTAGAAGCTGAAGAGGTTTGAAACCCCTCAGGAAGAACAACATCAACCAACCAGATCGCCCAGAGTTCCCAGGGACTAAACCACCAACCAAAGAGTATACATGGAGTGACCCATGACTCCAGCAGCATATGTAGCAAAGGATGGCCTTCTCAGGAATCAATGAGAGGAGAGGCCATTGGTTCTGTGAAGGCTCCATTGTAGGGGAATGTGAGAGTGGGGAGGCAGAAATGGTGCATCCTCACAGAAGCAGGGGAAGGGGGCATGGGAGGGGGGGTTCCAGAAGTGAAACTGGGAAAGAGGATAATATTTAAAATGTAAATACATAAAATATCTAATAAGAAAAGAAACAAAGTAGAAAATGGGTAAATATTGTGAGGTAAGAAAAATCATGGAAACATGTACAAGTAAGTAGAATTATTTCATGGAACCCAGAGGATGACAGTATGGGGGTCAGAGTATGAAATGAAGAAAAAAATAACTGACAAATGAGGGCCCCTTTAACACAATGCTAAATTTGTGTTATTTCTCCTAAAAGCATTAAGTAAGATAGTAAATGATATTAGACATAGAGTTCAGGAAACAGAGGTATAAGACTGAGGCTGTATAGGAAAAGGTCAAATTTTCATTTTGTTCAAAACACTCCACGCTGTGGACAATAACTTGCAGGCAATGGTGGATGTCACTCCAACAGCCAGGGCTGACACTAAGATTTATGTGTGGTAAAATAATGTTTTACCAAGGACAATGATGAGAAGAGAAAGAACCACTATATAGATCTTTGGGAACTAGATTCACTGAAGTTCTGATGAGTCTGAAGTACTGTGGATATGGCATAAACGACAGGTGGTATGGTTTCTAGAGAGAGATAATGGGCTTGAGTTTCCACATACTGATTTGGAAGTGGCCAGAAATAGCCAGGCATTGGTATCTAAAACTTTCCTTCAATTAGTGATCAAATTCAGAAACATGAATAAGCTTGACAATGAAAGAATTTAAAGAATGGAGATGTAATGGAACATACGGGTTATCTGTAGACTGTAGGAGAAAGAGGTAACAGCAATAATGGCTTATCAAGAAAACGCTGTTCATAGAGAGGAAGTCAAGTAATGAGAGAAACAGAAGCCAGGGGCAGGTGTGTTCTGAGAATGCAGGGAAAGTAGAGACAGAGAGAACTCACATGCATCCACTGCTTCTAGGAGTATTTTAATCACTAGTTGCTTTCACCACTGTTGTCTCTATGAAATAATAAAGGTAGAACCAGATTGAACTGAAAATAGATGATAGATAGATAGATAGATAGATAGATAGATAGATAGATTTAGATAATGATAGGTAAGCTATAAAAATAATTGATAAGAAATAGATAAGAGGTACATAGATAAATAGGTAGACTCATAGATTGATAGATAGATAGATAGATAGATAGATAGATAGATAGATAAGATAGGTAATATATTAAAAACTAGAAATATCAGTATATTTTTTCAGAGACATTAGACTATATACTAATGGAGGAAGAGGTGAGGTTTCTCATAGCTAAAGAAAGTTTTCATTTAAATGAAAAAAAGATGAGTGCATGTTTAAAATATTTTGAGGGATGTCTACTTTAAACAGCAAACACACATGGGAAATAAAAATGTAATGAATAAGGATTTCTGAGATAGTAAGATGGGGCAGACTGTAATCAGTTGGAGATATTAGCTTAGAATAAGTAGAAAAACATTTCCTCTTTGGGACCTGGAAAGATCCAGAATTCATCACAAGGTTTGACAAGAGACACCACTGTTTCTGTTTCTGCTTGATTTTAATCAGAGGGGCAGGAGGCAAGGTCACCTGGCAATCATAATTGAGGCGTGCAACTTTAAACACTGTGAAGAAGAATGATAAACAAAAAACATTCCTCCCTTATTCCACTGGCTTACTGTCCAACTTCTTTCAAGAAACATGGAGATACTAATGTTTCTGCTTTTCCTCCTGTTTCCTCAATGCAACCTGACTTGGGCCTCCATTATTTTATGCCTTTCTATCTCTAACTCCACTCCATTTCTTTTTTTCTTTTTTTCTGTTTGCTTGAAAATTATTGTTAGAAAAAAAATGGTCTTTTTCAAGTAGAAAAGTAAAGGCATTTGCAGATGTTTCCAGTGCTTCTGTACTTTCTTTCTGGTTTTGCTAAATATCTGGGTCTTGTTCACTGAGAGACAAGGAAAGTATAGCTAGTTAGACATCCTTCAACACCACGTAGAAGCTACTACTTGCCCCTTATTTGAATTGAGCTTTTCTTTACCAGGTTAAGATTTTAGGTTTCTAGTTCCATCCATTTGCCTAAGAATTTCACGAATTCATTGTTTTTTCATAGCTGAGTAGTACTCCATTGTCTAAATGTACGACTGAGCGACTGAGCACGGGGACCCCAATGGAGGAGTTAGAGAAAGGACTGAAGGAGCTGAAGGGGTTGGCAACCCCATAGGAAGAACAACATCAACCAACCAGAACCCCCAGAGCTCCGAGGGACTAAATCACCAACCAAGGAGTACACATGGAGAGACCCATAGCTTCAGCCACATATGTAGCAGAGGATGGCTTTGTTGGCATTAGTGGGAGAAGAGGCCATTGGTCCTATGAAGGCTTGATGTCCCAGTGTAGGGGAATGAGAGGGCAAGGAGGTGGGAGTGGATGAGTGGGTAGGTAGGGGAACAACCTCACAAAAGTAATGGGAGGGGGGATGGGATAGGATGTTTCTGAAAGGGGGGAATCTGGGAAAAAGGATAACATCAGAAATATAAATAAAGAAAATATCCAATAAAAAAAGATTTTAGGTTTCTTTTTAATCATGGTAAAATTGGTATAAGCCTCCTTGAAGATGATTTTCTAGTAATTTCCTGCATGAATACGGAGCCTTTTTGGCTTTGTTTTGCATCAAATTTCACATCAGGTCCAGCAGGCTTTCCCTTTCATTGCTGAATGTTGTTCAGCTGTCTTCAACCGATCAGGAAGAATATATTAGCATAATATATGTTTTAATTAATAACATATGCTTGCGCAGTGGCAGCATGTATAAATGTCTGTCCTGCTGTGCTGTGGGAGAAATCTCCACCTTTAAAACACGCTCAGAAGAAATTTTTAGTGCTGGTTAGCTTCTTTGCTTGAATATTCATTGAATTCTAGAAAGTAACTTCTATGTCTTGCCATGCCTTATTAATAACAATTTACTTGATTTAAATACCAAATAAAGCAAATGTGTTCGTGTGTATGTATTTCATATGCCAGGCAGGTCCATTCCTTCACTCGGAATAAATTCCATTTCATTTATAGGCTGGACTTCACTTGCTCAATTGCACACTAACATATGCCAACGCATAGTAAGCATTCAGTGCTTTGTGTGTTAAAGTGCAGATTGTTTTATATCTAAAAGCATCTATGTGCTTTTTCACTCACAACTCAGTCATGTGAGAAGCTGAAGAAAGATTAAGATTCCAGCTATAATGCACATTTTGGTAGCTTGAATTTGGCAAAATAGCTTTGACCGAAAAAAAAAAAGTGGTTTTATTCTCATTGAAAACTAAATGAGGTGAGCTTAATTTTATTTTTAAAGAAAGAGCCACATGTGGTTTACAAGGAGAGAGTCATTGAGCTTATGGTTATTGAGATTAGGACAGTGAATTCCACACCAGAGATTCCACACCAGAGATGTCGCCCCTGTAGACTGCAGAAAACTCTGTGTTGCATTATAATACGACAGATGACCAACCATATGGCAAATGGGGAGAGAATCTGGGGGAAGGGTGACAGTCTTTAATAGCAGTAGGGACAGGAATGGGAAAGCAAAGATTTAACTCAGATTATAAGGCTGTTTTTTTTTTTTTTCATTGAATGTTGAGCTTGTACAATTTTCTAACAGTACTTCTTGGGATATACGATTTATATCTTAACAGTCATATTTATATACATTTTTTTCTTATAAAACAAGTCCTCTAAGCAATAGCAGAATGGAAATGCAGCCAGAGTTCCTTATAATTTATATGTCCATAAATAGTCTAGTTCTTTGAGACATTAAAAATATTTGGAACTGTTTGAATGAAGTAGGTTAATTCAGCAAATATATCATCTTTTGTAAGATATGTAGTTTTACATTATCTTAGTGGTCTGCACTAATTCCTTTACAACACACAAGAATATGGCTGATATTTATTTACTTTTATCTCAGCTGCTTAAAGACAAAGCAATTAATCAGCATCTCACTTCAAACATGGCATGGTTATTCATCCATATGGCATAAAAGAATTAGCACGCTGTAGCATGGGGAGGACAGTGGAGGAGAGATCAAATACTTTCTCCTACTTTACAATCCACTTGTCCATTTCTTTTTATTTTTCAAAAACCAAAAGAAGACCAAGAAGCACACAGCAGGCATACAGTATATTTCCCCTACTCAGAGAAAAGACATATAGTAAGAATACTTTTTATGTGAAAATAGTTTATGTAGGCTTAAAGTTTTTAAAATCTACTTTAATAAGGGTTCTTATAAAGGCCTCAACCTCCCTTCGAGTCCACCACCCAACAGAGGTAGTGGAAAAGAAAGTTAATGGGGGAACAACTGGGGTTGTGGACCTGGTTAGAAAAAGCACCTTTGGAGCTATTCCAAGGCAGTTTACAGCAGTCTAATCGACTTAGCAATCACCACGCAAGAATTAGCAATGGCAGATCGATACAGAAGAAACCACAAGGCTCCACCAATTGGCCCAAGTCTGAGGAAGTGGCAAGAAGCTGCCAGAATAATTACGAGAAGTTCTATGGTGAGTTACTCTCTACAAAGTCATGATAAACAAAGACCAGCAACACCATGCAAGGCTGCAAGGCGAAGCAATGCCAGAGCATCATCAGCAAAAACTAGTGAGGCAGAGTAAGCCAAACCAATGTGGGAGCCTCCTTCTCCTGTCTGCATGGTCATATTTGTATTCTTTCTAAACATTGTGTGTCCTCCTATGTATCTGCTTCAGCAAAGCATCATATGACGTAACTGAGTTTCCAAAGAAACCAGAAATTTCCACTTCACGGTTATGTGATTTTTATTACTGACAAATTTCTAAGTAATAAGCATCTGTCATTTATTACCTTTGATGCATTTGGACAGTCTACATGTGATGTTTAGAACACTCCATGCCATAAAACAGCTGGCTTTTGTTTTTCCAGTGTGATCCTCAAATGATGGGTCTCACTAAAACCAAGATTGTGATTCAGAACTGAGCTAACTGCTCCCAGCCACATACTGTTAAAATGTCTTCACCAAAATACCCACTTAAGCTTTGTCTCTATTTAGCCTCGTGTGATACTTTGGTGTGCTTACTGCATGATGTACAATGATGATAGTGATTATGAGGATGTTTAAATGATGGAGACAAACAAGAAGAGAGCAGACAATAGAAAATTATGTGGATGTATCCAAATAATCAACATGTCCTTCACAAATGAGAACATTTTACAGAAAATTATTTATGAAAGATGAACAGGTCACAAATAAGTATTCAGATTATTTCCACAATGTGAATGTGTCTGGTTAAATACCACCAAGACCATGAAATAATACATTTCTTGAAATAATACATTTCTACAATTCTCTGCTTTTTCAGCTTCCCTTCCTGGGGATACCATGCCTCCTAAAGGATAACCGTCAGGTTAGCTGCAGTCAATACTCATTTTTACCTCATATGAAGGTAAGTTAAGCCTGACCTTTTAACGATGGATTTCTTCCACACTGTCCTATAGTTTTATCCCATAGCACTGCAAGTATCAGCCATGTGTTCGTTTCTATGAGTTGGACATCATTTCATGGTATCTGTATATTATGACTTTATCAAGTCTCTACTTCATAGATTCTTGGGCACTATTTTGTGGCAATGAATAATGTTGCCATTGCCATTCCTGTACATATCCTATAAACACTTCAAAACACTTTGAATTTAGATTCTATATCCTGGAAGACAAATCTGCTTCCATTTTTTTCCTATTTACTAAAAGCAGACAATATCTGTCACTTTTTCTTACTCTTCTATTTTCAAACCTTGGCAACTGATAAAGCTCAGGGCCTCTTTCCTTTGAAATTAGTGGTAAATTAAAACCATGTAAGCATCCAGAGTTACTCCAAATTACTATCAATTCCTTTCTACTCAACACAGATACGGATCTGAATAAGCCATGTCCTCCATACTCTAGAAGTCTATACTTTGTAAGTAATAAAAGCCTTTAGATATCCTCTTAGGGTGGACATGTATATACATTGTATGTATTAACATATGTGTGTATGTTGTATGTGATATAACCATTCATGACATGTAGAGAAAAATATTTTTGTGTCGATTTTTGCATCTGTGCAGTGGCCATATTTTTATATTAAAGAATTTGTGATTTATTAGAATTGAATGGTACCAGAAGCATTCTAAGGCAGCCATTGTGATCTACACTCTAGCTAGATTTTTCCTTTACAAGAACTTATCCAAGTCTTTATTTAAGTCAATATTTCCACTGATTTATTGTTGCGACCTGCTCTACCCCACGCTTGGGGGCCAAAATGTCCCGGCCTGCGCTGTCGCTCCAGTCCTCGGGTCAGGGTCTAGCAAGAGAGAGTGGGGATAAAGGGGAAGAGATGTGAAGAATGGAGACAAGACAGAGGTTCTGATCAAGTCTCAAGTTTCCTTTATTGTCTCCCTTATTGTCTCTCTCTCTTATTGTCTCTCCGTTGTAGGGAAGTCTGGGGTATTTATACACTTTGTCACTTGCCTTGTAGGTGTGTGGATACCACGTGCCTTGCAGGTGTGGATATGACATAAGCCTTACAGGCATGTATAGTGTGGATAGCACGCGCACCGTGTGCCTTGCGGGCGTGGATACCACGTGCACCTTGCAGTTGTGAGCACTAAACAGCAAAACAAGATACATGGGATAAACAAAATGTTTATCAGTGTGTGCTTCAGCTGTTGTAGGCTGTTGAAAACAAAGTCTCATGTCAGGGTATAAGGCTCCAGATGGCTGCAAAACTGATAGCCGCTTTCCGCTACAAGTCGGCTCCCAGCAATTTATCTGCCTTCTAAAAATTTAATTTGAAATTATTAACTGTAGATAGATGTCCTTTGTGTGCATTTATTTCCATGTGGAAATAGCCACTAGCATTTAGTTGGTAGGTTGTTGTTTATAAGTTGTCATCAAATTCTTCAGAGATCAGGGCTCCTTCATATCAGAGTTAATGACGCATGTGATAGCAATGTTTACCCGTTGATAAACGGAAGCTCCAACAAGACACAGAAACACACCCTAGCCAATTTACATTACATTCTGTATGTATTCCAGGAATGCCCAACACTTTGCAAGATCCGTTACCAGACACCTGCCTCTGCAGACTAAGTAGGTGCTACAAATTCAGACAATATTCTCTCAAACCAAGCAGGGCAAGAATCCTTTCTTCCTAAAGTCCCAGGTGGTAGTAATGATAAAACATATAGGATAATGAAAATATTTACTCTTCTATTCTTTTCTTTAGACAGTTCTTTATCAACCCCTCTCTCCCCTCAAGCATCTTGTGCAAGAGGAGGCAGAAAGATTGTAAGAGCCAGAGGTTGTGGATAACTCCAAGGAAACTGTTCTCCAGACATAAAAGGACTATTGTACATATGAACTCACAGAGACCGTGGCAGTACACATTAGTCCTACACAGGTTTCCTATTATGAAGTCCTAGAACAGAAATGGCAGGTGGATACAGGAGCCCACCCCTAACCAAGCAGCTCTTTGCAATTTATATCTGCTAGCAAAAGGAAAATCAGTTTGCTCCAATGAAGTGACACTGGGTGTATTTGCCAAACTTCAGGGTTGGCTCCATGCCAGGGAAGAGTTGGCCAACACAAAAGCACAACTGTGTGTGGGTTTGTGCTTGGGTTCTTGTTGTTGTTTTCTTTCTTTCTTTTATTTGTGTGGGCTTTTGGGTTCTTTTATTTTTGGCTTTTTTTTTTTTTTGCCTAATTTGTCTTTTGCCTTTTTGATTGGATTTTTGTTTCTGTATTCTGTTTGTTTGCTTTCTGAAAAATATGATAGAGTAGGAAGTCAAAGTACTTAGAGAGGTAGAGAAAATCTGGGAGGAGTTGAGGAAGGTAAAGATATATGATCAATAAATATTATACAAAAATCATAATAAAGGATTATTGACATGCACCAGGCATGTCAATAAAACAGATGGCACTTGATCTGAATGTTATTTGGGTACCTTCTACTTTATACTAAAGTCAAGTATAACCTGAAGTACTCACAACAATGGTCTTTCCAACTTTGCCTTGCCCTCCAATGCAAAGCACTATGGTTCTAATTTCCTATCACCAATATTTCTCATTGCAGCTCAAAACCTTCAGTGTGTGCATGTTTCTGTTTTTAGCTTTGGTCCTAGGCTACCATGCCAATGCTCAACTTGTCAGCAATTTTAAAGTTTAGAAAATAAAAAGGCATTCTGTGTTGTGAGGGCCTTTTCACTGGTGCCATAATAAAACTTCCCCAATAATGCATACTCTGTTCGAAATGTTGAAATTAACATTTATTGTATGGTTTGGAAACAGCAAAAGTTTACCAGCATGTATTCTCTTTTAAGTGACAACACTATACACTAAGCTTGAAAATGTTCCATTTTGAGAAGGCTGTCAGGCAGAGGTTATTATGTTCATGTAACAGATCAGAAAACTGGAGTTCTTCACTGTAGGATGGTAAAACATTTGAGGGTACTGGAGAAGGAGAGCAATTTTCTTCAATGGTTTAGTCTCTCCATCGTTGAGTAGGCAACTTTTTTTATTTAGGCAGGCTATAACTAAGATCAGTGAGAAAACAAAAGGAAGGGATGGAGAGAGGATCAGAGGGATGCTAAGAGAGAATTGAAAATATAAGGGTCTTCTTAGGAAGAAGCATTTCATCAGTAGAGAAAAGGGGATGAAAGAGCGTGTATGAAAATGATCAAAATTCCATCACACATTTTATCAAAATTCTGCAAGTTGGAAGGTTAAGATCATGTAACGTCAAGGCCTACCTCTTTGACCTTGCCCGTTGACTTGAACACACCTGCTTCTAGATGGAGCATCATTAACATTTTTCCTGTGGGTGAATAATGCTGGTGTCTCTTCTTCATCTTGCAATCACACCACGAAGATTTGATTAGAGCCCCACCCTATAACTTTCCTGATCCCTCATCACATGGGCTTCAACACATTAATTTGAGAAACACACCATTCACTTTACAGTGTGGTCTGAATTTACTATTGAAGCAATAGTATCATATCTTAAAATGGCATGTACACCTTTGCCGTTTCATTTATCTAACTCTGTGATTGGCTTGGCAAAAGGAAGCTTGGTTGTGAAACTACCCGTTAGCATGCTAACAATGGAGTCACTGTATTTCAGAGTTACAGGTTGAGAACCTGCCATCTTATTTTCCTTCCTTAGGATTCCCAAAGGGTGAAAAATTCAACCCCATGAAATAGCTCTTGACACTTCCTGAAATATTCTAATCCCTTTACTTGCAAATAAGAACAGTCTTGTATTTAAGCAAGTAGGGAAAAATAAACCTGTGATCATCTGAACTGATA
This sequence comes from Rhabdomys pumilio, assembly GCA_030674055.1. Lineage (NCBI taxonomy): Eukaryota > Metazoa > Chordata > Mammalia > Rodentia > Muridae > Rhabdomys > Rhabdomys pumilio. Next base: position 38,589,645 of record JANHMN010000019.1, read on the forward strand.
CAGAGTGAACAGAGCTGACCATGGCAGGACTGCCATGTAGATTGTAGACATTGGTGAGTGTGTGTATATATGTATATATGTAAAAATATAAAAGTAAATATCTATTATAATACAAGTAAAAATTAAATATAATCTATATTATTTAACAACCAATAATGTACAATATATAATATATTGATATATAGTGTATAGTATCATATATGATACACAATACATGATGATGCATAATATATGATACATATGATACATGACATATAACACAAAACATAAGCATATACTATATGCAAATATATTTGTATAATACATATTATATATATTATATAAATATATATAATTATATTAATTACATTTTAAATATAATATATATTTATATATATAATATATGTAATATATTATATATATAAATTATAAAATCTTTTACTTTTCTCCACGTCATGGAATTCATCCCTACTGGCTTGCTTTCCTAGTGCTAGAAGATACTATACGTGACACCAAAAGAGTGAAGTCATTAACTGTCTTATCCAGCTGTAAGCTCTATAAGTTAGTGACATCTGACAAGGTGTATCCAGTGCTTTGATCATGGTATAGATGATAGAATCTATGCCTGATACTGTTAACTGGACCCAAATCCCATGGCTGGCTAGGTCACAGGCCTAGATGATTATCTCTTTTGTTAAATAGACATAGTAATAAACTGCCAGCCAAATTATCATTCTTATATCCATTGATTATCATACTTTTAACCTTCATAACAGTTCTCCTAATAGTAGATGGGGATTGGCAGATATCTAGAACCAGACAACAGAGATAGGGGTTGTGACATGTTCAGCTCTAAATAGGACACCTCTACCACAGCCTCTCCCTTTAAGACTCGGGGATCATAATGGAAGAGGAAACAAAGACTGTAAAAGTCTTTAGGAAAACAGGGTATGCTGCAGAAGAGCACAATTCATGTATGAACTTAGGACTGTTGCGACTATGTCACAGGACATGTGCAAGATTACACCACAGAAGGGCTTCATGAATTCCAGCTTCTATCTGAGGAGCTACTGGTAATTAATGGCAACTGGAGGAGGGAGAAACGGCTTTCTTCAGGGATGTAGGCCCACAAATACTACCAATCCTTTTGTTGCTGGTTTGGCAATCATGTACATATGGGTAACATTCAATGGACTCAGTTGACATTTAAAAACCATAAGTGCATAACCTAGAATGTGAAGAGCAGTGACCTAGATAAGGGAGAAATAAGAGAGTGGGGGTTAAAGGATAGATGTCTGGATATTAAATAATTTAAAAGATAATTTTCTCTTGCAAAAATTTAAACTTGTACTATTGAACGTGTGTTAAGAACACATGTACAATTTTGAGAAAATCAGCTCTCCGCCATTTGGGCAAGTCAACATTTCCCTGAATCTTGAAATTTTGATCATGCAGGGTTCAATAAATTGTTCATGCTTGTTTACAAGAGTTTCCAAAGATAAGTACCCTAGAAGGCCATTTGTAGAGACTGCTTTTGTCATTAAGCAACATATTGTAAGATTGTCCAAGCATATGCGGGCTCTTTAAAGTAATATTCAACTCTATAATTGTTATGATTCTGCACTCACTGTTGATCACATTTCCTTTTACAACAATGAACTTGAAATTTTTAAGGGGGAAAAAAAGAAAGCATAAAGAGATCAAGAAAAATAACAAGTACATGCTAATTATTTTGAAAGCCTTTTCAGGGATTATGCATTTCTAAACTAATGGACTCAAGTACACAAAACTGTTCCTTCAGGAAAATTCACATACAGGAGAATGCAGTGATTTTGTTTTAAAGTCAATTAATCTCAAGTTGAGGAAATTCTAAACCCATTTTAGCTAATTAAGATAATTTAAATTTGCCATTGCCTGTATTACTTTGATTTCAGCATAACATTTCTAAGCCAGGATTTGAAAATAAACATTGCACATGTAAATCTATAGTTTACTTTCTAAAACAAACACAATACTAACAAATATCAGAGCAGCATCAAAGAAACACTAGGACTTTCATATTCTCCATGTCATTTGTTAGTCACTGCTTCTACTGAGATTTAATCTTTAGCCATGTTTATTCTAGGATGAAGAACAACAAAATATTTGGAAAGTTAATAAAAGAATTCTTTGAATTGCTGCCAAACTTCACAGCTTGAGGAGAAGTCTCAGGTTACATGTGATACACCCCTCTCCAAAAGTATTTGATATCAAATTCAGAAAATACTTCTCAAAACATGACCCATGACACCAGGCATCACTTGAGCTGGTTAAAGAGACAAGCTATCAGCGTAGCCCAGCTCTGGGGTGGATAGCACTGAATGTTTTTTAAGTCTGCCCTTCTATTGTTTCCAATAATTTGGGAGCATGATAAGGTTTAACAAATACCTTTATAGTGAATTTCATTATAATAGGGTCTATTTCAAGCTCTCTTGGTGTTAATAATTTTAATAAGGGGCCAGCGAGATGGTTCAGTGAATGAAGGCACATGTTGATACACCTGATCAGAGATCGAAGTGAAAAACCAATTTTTGAACACTTTCCTATTACTTCTACCCCTACACTATTACACACACACACACACACACACACACACACACACACACACATAGTGAGAGAGAACCAAAAGGTCAAAAGATTGTTTACTAGTTGGTAAAGACATAATTCTATGTATGTTGGTTGCTCATGTCTCTCATTGTACACATAAACATCTTGACCTATGTTTATGTTTATGTCATTTATGTCTTTGTATCTTTGGGCAGCTGAGCAGTTGGGCTTATCCTTTCAAACAAGCAGATATTTAAAAGCACTTTAAGACTTTTAATAGTGAAGACTTTAAGTTTTATTCTTCAACATCATCTAAGATTCTTTAATTTTTTTTTTACCCATCTTTAGCTATCTCCTATGAGAGAGACAGGAAACAACAGAAAATTAATTTTTGAAAATACTATGTAAAATTACACAAATAACTATCAGACAAAATTATTTAATTAAGACGTTTAATGAAGACTTTAAGTTTTATTCTTCAACATCATCTAAGATTCTTTAATTTCTTTTTTTACCCATCTTTAGCTATCTCCTATGAGAGAAACAGGAAACAACAGAAAATTAATTTTTGAAAATAGTATGTAAAACTACACAAATAACTATCAGACAAAATTTTTAATATAATCTATTAATATATTATGTTTCAGAATAAAATAAAGAGACTTTTAAGGTTAAAGTTGATTAAACTTAACTATAGTCACCTCTCAGTATTATTGAACACTACAAGCTACTCATCATATCTAGTTGTATTTCCTTACTCAGTAACCCAACTCTTCAATCTGCCTGAATTTTTTAGACACCTCTATGTCTACTCTATCATCCAATCCATGAGACAAGTTTATCTTCCATGTGACTGAAACCATGCAGCATTAAGTACCTTTTATTCTCTAACACGTTAGATATTTCACTGTTGGTTTATGTCATTAATCCTTGTGTGATTGGGATTTGTGCAGATTTTGAGATCTGCATGTAATTACATTAAAGATTTTCCCATAGTTCTTTAAATCATGAAATCTATCCCTTACCTTACCCATCTCCCTAAGGAGGCACTCCTTTTGATCTTCTGTCAACCATCAGGTCTGTCATTGTCTCTTGATTCTCTTCAATGGCTTATATTCACATATAAGTATATGTGTCATATATAATTAAATATCAGAAAAATCTAGTGTTTATAGAATTTTCTGCCTAGTGTGACACTTCCTTAAATATCAAACCTTATTCTGCTGCTAGGATGAGTCTGTCCTACTTGCTTTCAAGAGTGTTTTGGTTATACTTCATTCTGCATGATCTCCTACGAGAGTTTAGAAAGTCTACTGCCTTCCATGAACAGAGCCAAATTATATTTTAATATTACCTGGAAATGCTTTAAATTGATACATTTTTTAAATAAACTTGACTTCATCCTAATCTTAACTATATCAGTAAGTGAAAATGGTTAGGGAATTCACTTGTTTTTACTTTGTTTAATATCTCTGCCAGCACTTTTAAGTCACAAATTGTCAAACTAAGTTCAGAAACACCATCATTGTGAAGCATAAATTCTTTGATGTTGAACAAAACTTAATAAATATGTCAGGCTTGTACCATATTTTAAGTTTGTATAAAGACACATACACACACACCCACACACATACACACACACATGAGACATCAGGGAAAGACCTTCTTAGTGTGACACTATTATTTAACTATTTTTAAAATTGGTTTTTGAATTTGATGCACTAAACTTTTGGCACAGGATTTCATGTCCCAGGATCCCCTCAAATGTGCTGTGTTGCTGAGGATAACCTTGATCAGAAGGAGATCCCCATACCTCCACCACATCCAAGCTTTCATACTATTTTCAAACTATTTGGTTGACATTTTATCTATATTATATTTAATATGCTCTGGGAAACAGTCCAATACAGCTTCTATTCTGGAAAGTCTAAACCAAAAGTTATCAGGAAAAATATTCTAGCACATGGTGAGAATGTTAAAAACTATCAACACATGCACATAGCCACACAAATGTACACTCCAGAAGGAATTTAGCAAAAATTATGCAAATTAAAGTGAATGAACTGAAATCTAATAATTTGGAAGTGACAGGCTAACCCTGGGTCCTGCGTTTGAAAATAATCCCACAAGGAAATAAGAAATCTGTTTAGAGGCAGTTTTAATTTCCAAAGCTATTTGCTCCTTGTTTGAGTAAATAGAACCCCAGAAATTCAATTTCAAAAAGTCATCTAGTTCTGTGTCTCACAGTTCTGGACAATTTCAAATCAAAATTCTAAACCTGGTGATGAAGCCACTCCTAACTATGATTTATTTACTTCAAATGTGAGATTTATATATTTTTTTTGAAATTATAAAAAGAAGTATTTGCTAACTCTGATGTGCTTAGCTGCTCCAACTAATCACGCTTTTCCATGCCGTGTGTCACAGTAGCTCCCTTTCTCTTGCTTATTAGGTGTTTCATCCTGCCTTGTCCAGAGTTCTACCGCTGTGAAGAGACACCATGACCACAGCAACTCTTATCTTTAAAAAGAATATTTAATTGGACTTGCCTAGAGTTTCAGAGACTTTAGACCATTCTCACCATGGTTACATGGAGCGTGGTTCATGCAGGCAGATGTGTTGAAGAAGTAGCTTGATGTTCTATATGTAGATCAATAGGAAGCAGAAAAAGAAGCCTGGGACTGACTTGGGCATTTTCCCCTATTTATTTATTTATTTATTTATTTATTTATTTATTTATTTATTTAT
>JANHMN010000019.1:38597485-38619805 GCA_030674055.1 Rhabdomys pumilio
AGAGAGAGAGAGAGAGAGAGAGAGAGAGAGAGAGAGAGAGAGACTCCTAAATTTAATCTGTTCAGAATGTATAATGTTTCTCATAAAAATCTATGTTTTCAGAGCAGACCATTTGGTATCATATAATCAATTGGGCTGTGTTCCCTGGAGAAGACTCTTTCCTCCCCTTTCAACATTCCTTAGTTGCCTGTTGTTGTTTGTGTTGGGTTGAGCCCTTATAGGCTTTCCCTGTCCACTCTTGGTGTCATCTTTCATCAGTTCAACTGACGTTCCATGACTGCACCCACGAAGACCCACTTGCACATATCCAATATTTCATCAGCCATCAGCAAGACTTGCCCAGTGTAGCCACTAAGGTCAGAGGTTAGCTAAGCCCGGCCACTATAATGAGTCAGGGTACTTCCTCCCATAAAAATTTTCCCTATGAATTTGACGATTCCTCCAGTCCTCACTAAGAACTATCTACTAGCAAGAGTTCATAAGCTATCATTATGCAAATCGCAAATCATGTAAGTTGACAAATATACAGCTCTTTCCCACCTTGTATGAAAATGACCAGAAATAACTACAATGATATTCCAGAAGAATGGTCCTTCTTCTATGACTAACAATAAGAATCTAGGAATTCTATGCTCTTGCAAACAAAATCATTTAGGGATCAATATTAGACAGACATTGATGATGACTTCCAGAATATCCTAGCTATTCCACACACAATTAATACTATAATATTTAAACATCATTACCCTTTTATAAAATTAATATAATCATCTTCAAAACAGAGAACTGAACCAATGCAAAATATCTCCTGTATTTTGTTAATAGTTTGGTGTTGATCAAATATAATAATATAGAATTGCCATGAGCAGTTTTGCTGTAGTGAAAGTCTTCTGATTGGAATACCAGTGGAATTCATGATTAAACAAAATGTTTGTCTCTACAGCATAGCATAACCCTTCCAGACTTATATATCACAATGCTGAAACTTAGCTATTTTATATTAAGTAGTAGACATCATGGAAGTAAGTTTTTTTCTTTACAAAGCTTCTTAATAAATTGTGTATAAGTGACTGACATATACATGAAGGTCATACAGTTTACAGCAGGGAGTTTTGTTAGCTGATTCTGCTGCTATTGGCATGTGGGAAACACAAAAGCTTGGAGGACGATAGTAGAAGAAAAACAATTCATAAATTCTAAAAGAAGTTTAACAATATGGGATGGGAATATATGATCTATAAAATAATGGTGCTAAGTATGCCAAGGAAAGAAAGGCAGACAGACAACAACGGATGGTGACTCATACAGACTAAAACAAAATTGTCATTCAATGATGACAAAGAGGAAGTTCTCATTTATTTGTGCTTATATAGGGATAATTTGATTTGACCTTTGGAACAGATAGGATAAAACTATTGAATCGGAGTTCCTTCCTCTGTAGGTGTTTTTGACTGTACTGATGAGCCAAGGAGACTGATCACACATTGGAGGCTGCTCAATGGTTTGGCAAAAGCCAAGTGCTGCGCAAAACTATTAATGCAACTTTATGCATAATGATAAATCACAAAGGCAATGCTACTACCTCCCACAGACAACTCATAATACAGTCATGTACTTTTCAAAATAGTTATTGCAAGAAAATATATTTAGAACTGATGTATACAAAAAAAAAAAAACCATAGCCAAGGTGTTCTGCATATTTCTAGACTGTGAAGGATGAACATAGATGTGATGGAAGAGGACCTTCTAATGGGAGAATGAAGGTATAAAGGGTCAAAAAATCTCTTATGCTATTTCTCTTCATAATGGCCTTTATTTTACATGTTTATACATATATACAAGCATGTATACACAAAACTGCTCTTCTTTCTCTTTCTCGTCCTCTCCTTTTCTTCTTTCCCCATCTCTAAAACACACAGAGCTGCAACTATGATCACTGCAGCTTTATTATATTTTTATCTTTTCATAATAGCCAGAAACAGGGAAAAAAGAACCTAGATGTCCTTCAACCGAAGAATGGATAAAGAAGACATGGGGCATCTACATAATGGATTATTACTCGGCTGTTTAAAAAAAAAAATGACATTGTGAAATTTGCAGGCAAATGGGTGGAATTCGAAAAAACTATCCTGAGTTAACCCAGACCCCCACGCAAAGACAAATATGGCATATATTTACTTATATGTGTGTATTTCCTATTAAGCGAGTGATAATCAAGCTATAGTCTATAGTCCCAGCAGTACGGCAAAGATGAGGGCTCTAAGGAAAAACAAGGACCTTTCTGGGAAGAGAAAAATAGGATAAATTTTCAGGTGGACTGAGGATGGGGTAGCTGGGGGATAGGAGTGTGAAGGGTTATGTTATGGGTGGTGGAGGGAGAGAGTATGAAGAAAGACAGCTGAAATTGAGGGAGCATTGTGAAGTGTTTGAGAAACACAGTGCAGTAGAATCATCCTCAAGTCTTGAGTGTGACCCTAGTGATGCCTCCTAGCAATAGAGAATATGAAGCCTGTACTCGCCATCTTTTGCAACCAGGCAAGGCTTCCAGTGGTTTGAGTGTGTTGTATTTGGTTGAGCTGTTGGCTGATAAGGTACCATGCACATCCCAAAACTACCCAGGCGGATGCTAGAACAGAGGAGGTCAGCCTTTAAAATCTGACAGCAGGAGCCAAGAGCATTATCGACATAGACCATGGTATGTAGAGAGTTCAAGCTGGTACCTACATGAAGCACTCACCCCTACATCCTAGTGTCTTTAGCATGAGAAGAAACTCTGCAGGCTATGGAAAAAGAAACCTGGATACCAACCCAGACACAGAGCCCTTCACCTACAATCTCTCCTCCCTGCAAATGTGCTGGGGCAATGATGGCACAGAAGTTGAAGGAATGGTCAATCAATGTCTGATTTAATAATGTCCAGCCCATTCAATGAGAGGGAGCCCATGCCTAGCACTACATAGATGGACAGAAACAGGAGACTAAAGGGCAGACCCAAACACAACTGGAAAAGGAAAAATAAAATGATTTTTAATGGTATTATGCTATACTCAGTGCCTTGTCCAGTCATCCATTGGACAGTCTTCCCCTGGCAGCAGATAAAAAAACCATAAAAGAACATATAGAAACCCACAGTCAGATGTTGTGCAGTCTAAATTGGATTATCTCCATCAGATCTTAGACTGTGGAACCCTGTGGAAGATGGACAAGGAAGATTTTAGGAGTCGGGATGGAGGATGCAAGGAGAACATGGCCCTCCAAATCGACTAAGCACAGCTCATATGGACTCACAGAGACTGAAACAGCAAGCAGTGGGCTTCCATGACTCTGCACTAGATTCTCTAAATATATCTTATAGCTCTTAGCTTGGTGTATTTGTGGGACTCCTAACAGTGGGAGCGGGAGTATCTCTGACTCTTGAATTCTCTGAAGATTCTTTTCATTCTATTGAGTAGCCTTGTCTGGTCTTGATATGAGATTGCCTTGTCTTATATCTTGTTCTGTTTTGTTGTCATCAATTGGTTGTCACCAAATATCCCTTTCTGAGTGTTAGGGATATTTGGAAGATGTGGAAGGTTGGGGAGATTGTAGTATAAAACTATTTTTAATAAAAATAAAACCTACAGAGCTAAGATATGTCACATATAAAGACCCCATTCTGTTCCCTTTCATAAGATTAAATACATCCTTATGAAGAGCTTTGCTATGACATATTATCATATGTGTCTATTTTAGGAAGGAGTGACAGCTTTGATCTCATGGAACCTTGTTCAAAGTCTAACAACTATAATATCCTGGAGCAAGAGATTTTGTAAGTCAGGTGTAGAAAACCATTAATTCTTGGTGCTACCTCAACTAAAGATTGGCAAGCCTGATCTAAAAATACCACACTCTTGAGTTTCTACCATGTTCTGAAGACACAGGGAATGATAATTTCCGACATTTGAATCAACAGTCTTTATGATGGAATTTCACATTCAGCACACATTTACTTTCATGGTTAATATCAACTAGGAATTAGAAAAATGGATGATCCCAGTTCTCAGTGTATTTAAACTAGTTAATGTAAATATTCCAGTTCTGGCTTACTTTGGGGGTCCTACTATGTGAAGTCTCTCATATTATTTTGGAGATAACCATAACTTCTGAAACAAATATGACTTAATTTCTTATTTTTATATTCTTATATAATTTTGTAAATTTCTAATATTTCCCATATTATGATTTACATAATCCCTAAAATATTTCACAGCAAAGATATTAGCTTGCTGTATATTTTTAGTTTGTAATATAAAAGTTTTAAAAGGAGTGTTAAATGTTAAAAATCAAAAGGAGACAAGGACATATTTACTTAAATTGAAAGACATCCTTTGCACTAAGATAGTTTTTCAAGCATAAAAGGAAGATTATTTCAACATAATGTAATAAATATACATATGTGGGTCAAGACTATCAATGTATTAATAAAGAACTTATGTAAATTCATAAACCATAAACCATGTGTGGTTTAATATTGAAAAAGAGTAATGTTCATATGAGATCTATAATATGATTAGGGAAAGTTTTTTTTTTTTTTTTTTTTTGGTTTTTTGAGACAGGGTTTCTCTGTGTAGTCCTGGCTATCCTGGAACTCACTCTGTAGACCAGGCTGGCCTCGAGCTCAGAAATCCTCCTGCCTCTGCCTCCCAAGTGCTGGGATTAAAGGCATGTGCCACTACTGCCCGGCAAATCAAAATAAAATTCATCAGAAACATGTGTGTGGTGCCTGTTCTCTTTTTGTAGGCTCTATATGAAGAAACACTCCTGAATAGGACATCTAGGTAGACCTCTAGGCTCCTACTATCTGCTTACACTTCTTGGTGATCCTGACTGAATATAAAATATAGTGAGAAAAAAATCTTTTTCATTTTAAGCTGCTGGCGTGTTTTATTGTCTGTTCTTAAATTTCTGTCTAGTTCAAGTGTGCCTAGTAGTTATACACAAGTCTTAATGTTGTGAGTACTTATGCAAAAACACTTACAAAATCAAAGAAAGACACAATCATGATTAAGTAGCTATGGAAAGACACTATTTTCATGAAGAAACAGCAATATCTGTTCCAATGCATGAATATGTACATTTACACAGTACCTGTTCCAATGCATGTGTTCATACACACACACACACACACACACACACACACACACACTCATGTGTGCATACACACACATGCAAGCACACACTCATATATACACACCACTGTGTTTAATCCATCACCCTGCAGAAAACTCATGCCATACAAAAGTGCATTGAACACCACAGTAAGATAATACGCTATTCATTCTTTAGTGTTTGGAAGAGACTCCATACATATAGGTTACAAGTTCTTGTGGTAAAAATAAGCAAAATGTCCTATTGTATGAGCTCTTCTCCAATTCATACAGTTCACAGGTAATTGTTTATAAAATGTTGTAAAAAATCCTCTCCAGATACATGTGGACATTCCTGAAGATGAACAGTGACCATATTTATTTATACTCAGGAGACATTTAGTTTTTAATTGCTCAACAATAGACAACAAAATATGTAAGAAGCACATGAGTGATATAGATAGAGTCTATTCTCTTTGTTGTGAAGGTTCCTTTTGTTTCCCATTTCAGTTGTGCATTTATGATTGTTCTATGAGTAGCTTGATGTCCAGCCTGTGTGGGCCTGGTACCTTCTATGTTGCCCAATATGCTATCAAGATCACAGGAATCCTCGAACCTAAGACTTCAGTGCTGATTCTGCAGTAGTAAAATATCTCGGTCTTTAGAGTGACTTCTACCTATAAAGGCCCTAACTAATCTACCAGAGATCACTCTTACTATTTCTCTGCTCCCATGTCTTTAGCACAACATACTAACCTGTTAATGGTCCATTAGTTGTTTCAAGCATATTACATTCTCTTCCCCAGAAGAGAAATAGATTTGTTAGTCAGCATTGTTTTTCTTTCTGTGGTAGTTTGAATATGCTTGGCCCAAGGAGTGGCACTATTTGGAGGTGTGGCCTTGTTGGAGTGGGCGTGGCCTTGTTGGAGTAGGTGTGACCTTGTTGGTGGAACTGTGTCACTCTAGGTATGGGCTTTATGATCCTTATCCTAGCTCCCTGGAAGCCAGCCTTCTCCTTTCTGCCTCTACCCCTACATCTGCTTAGTTGCTGCCGTGCTCCCACCTTGATGATAAAGCTTTGAACCTGTAATCTAGCCCCAATTAAATGTTGTCGCTTATAAGAGTTGTCTTGATCACAGTGTCTGTTCACAGCGCTGGAAACCCTAACTAAGACACTATTCTTCTCTTGTCTCCCGCAAGGAAATAAGGACTATATGAAATGTATTGGGAATTCCCATATATCATTCTTTTATGCAAATTCTTTCATCTGTTACTCTAATAGAAAATCCAAACAAAGAAGCTTACCATAGGAAGGTTGCTTGCAGGGAATCCATCATAGTCCTTGTTGCATGTAGTCACCTTTTTCTAAATATCTGTTCTGGACGTCTTCTGAAGTTCTACAACTGGCATTGACAACAACTTATATCCCTCCAAATATTTTTTGATACCTGAAACAATTTCCAAGCAATTTCCACAACTATGGTTGTTCCCCATGGCTCCACAAAAATAAGTGGAAGTCGTGCTCCATCAACATTGACCACTCTCTTAGAATTCTGGGATGTGATTTGGCTAGCCAGAGGCTTGAAGTCAGAACAGTCAGACATGGGGCCACCAATTGGGCTTCCATTTCAGTAACCATAGTTGATTTTACCCCATCCAGTTTAAAGTTCATCCTTCTTGATAGAGAAAGGCAGAAACAACATAGGAGTTGAATGGTTCTGTGATTCGTTGCTCTGTCATCTGATTTCCCACCACCTGGCCTGAGCTGTTGGGTTCAACCCTCCCCTTATTCTTTCTTGACACCAAAAGAGGCTTGCATGACTTGTCTTGCAAAGGGAATTGGAAACTGTTGTGCATATGGAAAATGGAACTGGGAAGCACAGATCGTATCTACTGAAATGGGAAGTGTAGTGAGAATAGTAAGTGTAGTGAGAAAATTGCTAATTGCCAGATCAACTTTACAAAGAATCAAGAGGTAAGGATGGGGCAATCAGAAAAAAAATATATTCATGTGGAAACAATTATAAGATCAGTGGCAGCACAGTTATGACATGGGAAACTAATGTTTTCACTAAGCATGATTTCGCCTCCAATTAATAATTGGTGAGATATATCACAGAAAAGAACTTTATAATGTCATTTTCACTTCTATTATAAAACCACCGTGAAAGACAGACCAAAGAGCTACAAAGGAAAACTAATCCCAGAGCAGAAAATGGCTGTCCAGACCTACAGGGCTGAAATGATTTTCCCAAATCTGCATCCACCTGTTCTCCCCAGGGCTTTCATGCCACAGGTTAAGGAAGTAATAGTTTCCATGTCTCTGTCCACTTAGCTTCTTTGTATTGAAACTCAGAATGTTTCCATACAAACATTCTGTATTGAATGTTCACTTGGTTTTAAATCTGGTAGCTACATGCCTAAAATCTTCCAGTGTTAAGAATACAAGTCCTTCTGTGAAGAAGAGGAAGTCACAATTTTCCTAAATGACATATCAACTGTTAAATAAAGTGAGAAGCTTTTTAATTAGTAAAAATTGATCATAACTACCAACTGAACAACAAGAAGCATAATATGGATACTGCATGTTACATTACTGCATATATACATATATGCAGTAATATATATATAATACATATATATAATATAATGCATATATATTACTGTATATGTATATATGTGTATATATATAATATGTGGAAGAAATATATGAAAGATATGTTATATGACTGATTGGTATATGACACATGACATATGATATATTATATATACCATATATTATATCATATATAGCACTTATTATACACTATTTCAGATAGTATAAAAAAGACAGCATTTATAATATTATGATCACCTTATAAAACATAATGCCCATGGTTCTTCTAAAAATCATATATTAGGTTATGCCTAACATTTGAAGTTCACATAAATGAAGAACTCAGCTACTAGTTAATGATATACTTAGAATAACAGATCAACATTTTGTTTTATAAGACCAACAGAAGAGGAAAAAGAGATGAAAAAAGGGAAATACTTGACAAATTAGAGAGAACCATATTAAAAACAATGATTATGGAAAATGGAAGAAGGTTGAAAATGCATTTGCCAATAATTTTGATCTATTACTGACAGACTGAGTGGTATAACTCCTTTGCTATGTATCTCCTTAAACATTACCTTTTAAATTTTTACAAATTATGTATGGCATCACGTACCTGTAATTCCAACACTCAGGAGACTTAGGCTATACAATGGCTAGTCCAAAGTTGGTGTGGTCTAAACAGCATGATTTTTGTCTCAAATACTATCTTCTCATGGATAAATTACTACTCTTAGTTTTTCAAATAATTGATCAAAAGATGCTGAGCAATCTTTTCAAGGCTGATAAGTGAAAGGTGGCATGTAAAAATTAGCAATTTCAGTTGTAAGATTCCTGAGTAAACTGTTCATCATTCTATTTTAATATCTATAGCAAAGGAGAAGAGATGAATTGTCCCCATACACTGTGCTTTGTCAGCATTCCTCCAATATAGATCAATCACCTGCCCCTAAACTGCAACAGCTTCCAATTAAATATATACTTGTATATTAATACATTACTATTTTTGCTAGAGTAACGTGCCTTAGATATAAACTTTCATGGCTCAGGATGATTAAAGGATCCCTTTCATCATAATTATTAAGCCACACCACTAACTCTCAATGTTATTTATCCAGTTCATCAATTTAGTATTTATATTGTAGAAATAACTTCTTCCAGGATAGAAAAGTAAACAAATAACCTTTATTTAAACATCTCTAATTAATGAATATGGATAAAGTTAATATTTACATATATATTAAATATCATATGGATATGGCTCTACCAGAATATGAACATAAACTTAGTGTTATCAAGGGGACAATTATATCAAGGGATTGTGTCTAATGAGAAATAATTCATAGTTTGTTTATTACCTTAGTGGCTAGAGCTATAGATATCAATGTACTATTAATCAACAGTATAGTCCTGAGTATTTGCATAGCCCTCATTGTTACAAGACCACAAGAATGTCTGTGTAATTGAGAAATTCAAATAGGCTTTAGTGTAGAGAAAAGTAACATTATATTGAAATTTTATCATATAGAAACTTAGCTCACTTATAGAAACTCTTTCCATCACAAATGACAGCAATCTAAGACAATTTCCTAGCAACTTCACAGGACAGAGAAGTGGATAAAAAGATCATATTTTTTTATATTATTTTATATCATTTTCATATCCTCCTTCAGTTAATTAGACACTTAGCTAAATAATACACACCGTAGAGTACATGATGGAAACCACTTATGAAAGTCCCAAGGAAACAATAGTTAGTATTACCATTTCTATACTGAAATCATGGCAACAGCAAAAAATGGGATAAGTTTCAAATTTTCATAGAACACTCTGATAGTGTAGTAGATTTCATCAGGAAATAACGATATTATGCTCAAAATAAAAGAAAAAAGTCCTACTCAAGTGGTTGTATGATAATGGAATTTTGCTGAATAGAATGAGGGGAATTAAAGGGCATACCGCACAGAGCATTATTTTATTTTAGTTATGAACAAACTGTATCTGACTGGCATGTCTTATTACACATTTAAGATGGCAAGGGCCATTTTAAAGGGCACAGGAACAATGGAGAACTATATACCCTTCAGTTTTCTGTAGGAAACATATCACAGGCCAATCACAGGACAGACTAAACAATTCTCCATCTTACAACACATAATTTTCTCAGGAGACATATTTCAAAAGGAAGAGAACAGAGACCTAGTTGGAATTACACCAATCATAAAGCAAAGAAAGGCACAGATAGTAAAAGCCTGATAACAATTGGATTAGGCTTGCAGATAAACTGTTTATCAGAAGGCCATGCCTACACCTCTTTCCTCTGAGGACCACCTCCCAAATTGATATGATACAGAAATGTTTTAAATTTGGTCTAAAATAGATGATCGTGGTCTGAATAAAAGAAAAAAAAAGAAAAGAAAAGAAAAAAAAAAGTAGAAATGTGATATTTATTAGCAGTGGGTATAGCCTAAATTCAGCTACCAAATATATTATTCCTAGTTCTGTTGAACAAGTAACACTAATAATAACAGTTTTTATTGTTTTTATTTTTAATTAACATAAAAAATTTGGAAAATCATGCCCCACAGAAATAATTTATTTTTTTTTAAGAAGGGCCAAATGCAGAGACATGAGGAAATCAGCACGAACATAAGCTTCCTGATGAGATATTATTGCCTGTCTCTGGCCAGCAAAAAATAAAAAAAGAATTTTTACTTACTACTTGAGGTTGACACTTTGGTCATACTCAGCCAGCACACATTGAAAGTGTGGCAAAAGGGCAATATTTTCATTTAATTTCCTCTATTCATTCTTAAGAGAATTCAAGTACCCCTCTCTGCTGTCATGAAAACCACGTAGGTTCGTGTCATAAATTGTTTGAGAGACATAAATCACACATTTCATTACTTGTTAGTGCCTAATTAAGCAGAAAAATTAAGTTCAGCGAATTATAAAATCAAATTTAAAACACATCAGATTTTACATTAGGAAATAAAGATCTGGGCACGAAAACCTTTAGCAATTAGGAAATGAGTTTCATATTCTACATTGGTGAAAGGCACAGAGTGATTATTCCATGCAATTATAGAGCTGGAGGAGACCTTGATTTGGAAGCAATACTATACCAACAAGAAAATCACTTTGCATAGCTAGACAGAAATTTTGTAGCCTGTCTAGAATACTGATGTTAGAAAAGCTTTCTGCTTTTGCTGGGTGGCTGGAGTGAACTCTAAGTGGAGACTGTCCTAGATCACTATTGGAAGCTTTGCTATAGGTATGAGTTTACATAAAATGGACTCAATTAATAGTTTGCAAATCATATGTAGAATTGATGTATACTGACCCACAATGTAGTGGGATGTGATAACCTGCGCTGAGCCATAGCAGCCTGTGGCTTCTTTACCTGACTTTATTCTTTGTTGATCTGGTGTGTTAGGTGGTCACAACACCATCACCTTTTGAATGAACTGTTCTTCCAGAATCTTAGTAAATGCTTGTTGGGGGCATCTCATTTTCCCACACAAACCATGCTCAATCTGTCAGAAGCTGCTCATTCTGCCTCATCCTAATTACACTAATCTAGCTATATGTATATGTAACAGCAAACATTCATATAGGAAATGACTTGGACATTTTGTTTATTATTTGAATCAACATGTGAAAGGGCAACAGATTGAAAGAATTACCAGTCTAAACTCTGTCTAGAAGTAGTAACACCACTATCTGCTATAATAAAGATGTTGGTCCATTGAGGAATTTCTTTGTGCCTAGACACATTAAGCAGGATCACACATACTCGAACTACCATGTAACATGAAATGAGGCAGTACCTATGAGGCTATTAAATGTTTCCAAATTGATAATATGAACTAAACTATTGGTTATAATTTTTAAGAAAAACAAAATTTCAAAAAAAAGAAAACCCCAAAGGTAAAGCATACAAAAAACTATACACAGAGATGCAGAATTTCTGTTAGAATCGTGAACATTGATGAATAAGTTAATAAATCTACTAATAAAATAAATTCATACCATATATACATAATGGATATTTAATTGATAAAGCCATTGAATATAGTCTTCATAAAACTGTAAAATTGTAATTGGCTTGATATTTTAGATAATTTTTAACCATTCCATCAATAATGTGCTTTTTGAAAAAAAGTCAATATAATGTTAGGTTATAAATCAGTGGTCAAGAAAAGACTGATAGAATACATAAGAACTATTATATAATGACTAAGTTTAAGAAGAGTCAAGTCAAAGATTATATTTGTCTCAATGATTTTGCCATCAATTTACTTGCAAGGTTTTTTATATACAATTGGATAAAGCACATAGAATGACTGTCACGCAGGCAATGCAAATTTGAATAAGATATTGATTGCACAAAATTTTAAAATAGCTAGTATAGAATATGGAACAATGTGATATTTGAAAGCAAGTATGATTTTATTATTCCTTCCATAACTTCCCACATACTGCATTGGATGCTGTCTCCAAAACTAAATTCTATTTAGATCCTCAAATTTAATAAACTGCTTAGAAGATTATAGAAAATTGTTTACTAGTTTCCCTGAAGGTCACTGAATATTTTAAAACCATTTACTACAATTTAGTGCAAGATATTTGAAGGCATCGAGTGCATTGATATTTTTACTTAAAGATTTAGGAAATATCCTACAGTTATGATTGGACAATCCACTGTCTGTATTAGGGAAGGCCTATACCTCAAATCATGTGATTCTCTTCCAGAAATCTTGAGTAGATGAGCTGCATGCTGCCCGCTGACCTACAATTTCTGGCCCAAGGCTCTCCCTGCTTTCCCTAGGAGGCCTACAAAAGGAGGAAAAGCAGGAACATTCAGCTTAATTCTCTCCCATCACCAATTCTCTGCTAGTCAGGGATACCAGAGGCATAGCCAGCAGAAGGGAGCAGCATACTATCCCCTGACCTCCATTTTCTGGCCCACAGGTTTCCCTGCCTTCTCAAAGAGCCTTGTGGGGGCCCCATGAAAATTCAGCTTAAACCCCTCCCTAGCTAATTCCCTGCCTGCCAGGTCCACCTGGCACAGCCAGAAGAGGTATGCAGTGTACTGTTCCCTGAGTTTCAATTGTCAGGTTCACAGCTCTGCCTGCCTCCCAGATGAGTCTTGCTTACATCAGGAATATCCAGCTAACACCAGGGACAGTCAGATGGCTAAAGAAACGAGTAAGAACACAATCAACAGAGCTAGGGCAATAAGGTACCACCAGAGCCCAGCTATCCTATGATAGCAAATCTGAATACCCTAACACAGCCAAAGTCCAAGAAGATGACCTTAAATCCAATCTTATAAAGTTGACAGAGGCCTTTAAAGAAGAAATGAATCTCTTAAAGAAATATAGGAAAATACAATCAAGCAGGTGAAAGAAATGAACAAAACTGTCCAAGAGTTGAAAATGGAAATAGAAGCAATAAAGAGAATACACACTGAGGGAATCCTGGAGATGAAAAACCTAGGAAAGAAAATAAGAGCTATAAATGCAATTACCAACAGAATATAAGAGATGGAAGAGAGAACCTCAGTCTTAGAAGATACCATAGAAGAAATTGATACACTGGTCAAAGGAAATGCCCAATATATTCATGATACAAAACATCTAAGAAATCTGGAAGACCATGAAGTAAACCCTAAGAATTAAAGGAATAGAATAAGGGAAAGATTCCAAGCTACACGGCCCAGAAAATATTTTCAACAAAATTATAGGAGAAAATTTCCCCCAATCTAAAGAAAGATATGCCTATATACATAAAAGAAGCTTATAGAACACTAAATAGATTGGAGCAGAAAAGAAAATCCTCTGGTCACATAATACTGAAAACACTACAGAAAAAAAGAAAAAAATATTAAAAGCTACAAGGGAAAAAGGACAAGTAACATGTAAAGGCAAAACTATCAGAATTACATCCAATTTCTAAACAGAAACTCTAAAAGCCAGAAAGGGCCTGGACAGATATTTTACAGACTCTGAGATCACTGATGCCAGCCAAGATTAGTATACCCAGCAAAACTTTCAATCACTATAGATGGAAAAAAACCAAGATATTCCATGACAAAACCAAATTTAAACAATATCCATTCATAAATCCGACCAAATGAAATATACTAGAAGGAAAATTCTAATCCAACAAGATTAACTACATCCAAGAAAGCATAGGAAATAAAACCACAGCAGCAAAGGAAGAGAAGCAAACACACACACACACACACACACACACACACACACACACGCATACACACACGCACACACACACATACACACGCTACCACCACCAACATCAAAATAACAGAAATTAACAAACACAGCTCATTAATATCTCTTAACATCAATGAACTCAATTCCCCAATAAAAGGATACAGGCTAACAGAATGGATGCAAAACCAGGATCATTCATTCCATGGCATACAAGAAATACATCTCAGCAAGAAGACAGATATTACTTCAGAATAAAGGGTTGGAAAAAAATTTCCAAGCAAATGAATCAAAAGAGCAATCTGGAGTAGCCATTCTTATATCTAATAAAATAGTCTTTCAACCAAAATTAATGAAGAGATGGGGAAGTACATTTTATACTCATTAAAGTAAAAATCTACCAACATGATATCTCAGTTTTGAGCATCTATGCCCCCAAAGCAAGGCCATCATCCACATTTGTAAAAGAAAAATGACTAAATCTTATATCACCCATACATTAATAGCTAGACTTCAACACCCCACTCCTACCAATAAACAGATGGTTGAGATGGAAACTAAACAGAGAAATAATGAAACTAATAGAGGTTATGAATCAAATGGCCCTAACAGATACCTACAAAACATTTCACTCAAACACAAAAGGATACAGCTTCTCCTCAGCATCTCCGGGAACCTTCTCCAAAGTTGACCATATGCTTGATAACAAAGTGAGATACAACAGCAGATCCAACAAAATTGACCACCATGTATTAAAGGCAGAATTTAACAACAATAAAAACAACAGAAAGGCTACAAACTCAAGAACACTGAACAACTCTCCTTAATAATCACTGGGTCATAGATGAAATAAAGAAATAAAATAAAAACTTTCTATAATCCAATGAAAATGAACACACAACATACTCAAACTTATGGGACTTGATGAAAGTCACGCTAAGAGGAAAGTTTATAGCATTAAGCACTTTCATAAAGAAATTGGAGAGATCTCATGATAAGAACTTAAAAATCACATCTGAAAACTCTAGAACAAAAAGAAGCAATTACACTCAAGAGGGGCAGATGACAGGAAATAATCAAACTCAGAGCTAGAATCCATAAATTAGAAAGAAAGAGAATAATACAAAGAATCAATCCAACCAAGAGCTGCTTCTTTGAGAACATGACAGACAAACCATTAGCCAAACTAAAGGGCAAGGGAGAGCATCCAAATCAATAAAATCAGAAACAAAAATGATGACATAACAACAAATATCAAGGAATTTCAAGGAATCATTATATCTTACTTCAAAAGCCTGTCCCCTACTAAATCTGAAAATCTAAATGAAATGGATGATTTTCTTGATAGATACTACTTCCCAAAGTTATCAAGACCAAGAAAACAATTTAAATAGTCCTATTACCCCTAAGGAAATGGAAGTAATCATTAAAAGCCTCCCATGCCCCACCCCAATACATATCCCAGGATGATATAGTTTTGACTCAGAAATCTATCAGAGTTTTAAAGAAGAGCTAATACCAATACTATCTAAGCTATTCCAAAAGAAAACAGAAAGAACATTTCCAAACTTATACTATGAGGCCAGAGTCACACAAAGACTGAACACACACAAAGACTCAACAAAGAAAAAGAATTTCAGACCAATTTCCTTTATGACCATTGATTCAAAAATGATAAAATACTCACAAGCTTAATCCAAGAACAGATCAAAAATAACATCCACCGTGATCAAGTAGGCTTCATCCCAGTGATACAGGGATGCTTCCCTATATAAAAACCCATCCATGTAATCTAGCATATAAACAAACTGAAAGAGATATAAAAGCACATGGTCATCTAATTAGATGCTGAAAAAGTCTTTGACAAAATCCAAATGCAATATCCTTTCATCTTAAAAATCTTGGAGAGATCAGAAATACAAGGTCCATATCTAAACATAATCAAACCAATATATAGCAAGCCAATAGCCAACATCTAATTAAATGAGGAGAAACTTAAAACTATTCCACTAAAATCAGGGACAATACAAGGCTGCCCACTCGATCCATTTCTATTCAACGTAGTACGTGAAGTTCTAGTTAGAGCAATAAGACAACTACAGGAGATCAAAGGGATACAAACTGGAAAAGAAGATGTCAAAGTATCACAATAACTGATCTCAAAAAAATTACCAGAGAAAACAAATAGCTGATAAGCACCTTCAGCAAAGTAGCTGGATTCAAAAAAAAAAAAAATAACTTAAAGAAATAAGTAGCCCTTCCCCTCTTTACCAAAAGGATAAATGTTCTGAGAAAGAAATGAGAGAAACAACACACTTTACAATAGCCAAAAATAGTAAAACTATATTGGTGTAACTTCAACAAAGCAAAGGAAAGACCTGTTTGACAAAAACTTCAAATCTGAGAAGAACGAAATTGATGAAGATATAAGCAGAGGGAAACATCTCCCATGCACATAGATCAGTATGATTAACAGAGTGAAAATGGCCATCTTACCAAAAGCAATCCTCATAAAAATTCCAACATAATTTTTTTACAAATTTTGAAAGATCAATTCTCAACTTCATAAGGAAAAACAAAAAATGCGGGATAGCTAAAACAATACCATATAATAAAAGAACTTCTGGAGGAATCACCATCTCTAAATTCATTCTGTACTACAGAGCTATAGTAATAAAAACCCCATGGTATAGGCATAAAGTTAGACAGGTTTATCAGTGGAATAGAATTGAAGACCAGAAATAAACCCACACACCTATGGACTCTTGATTTTTGACACACACACACACACACACACACACACACACACACACACACAAGCCAAAACTAAATTATACCATGGCAGGGGTGGGGGAGTGGAAGCTACTTCAACAAATGGTATAACTGGATATCTGCCTATAGAAGAATGCAAACATATCCATATTTATCACCCTGCACAATACTCAAGTCCAAGTGGATCAAAAAAACCTCAACATGAAACTGGACACACAAAGTATAATAGAAGAAGAGTGGGAAACTGTCTTGAACACACTGGCACAGGAGATGATGTTCTGAACAGAACACTAGTGGCTCAGGCACTAAAACTGAAAATTAATGGGACTTCATGAAACTAAAAAGCTTCTTTAAGGCTAAGGACACTGCCAATAGGACAAAATGGCAGCCTACGGAATAAAAAAAGATCTTCACTAACTCTACATCAGAAAGATGACTAATATTTAAAATATATAAAGTACTCAGGAAATTAGACAGCAACAAACCAATAACCCAATTTTTAAAATGAAGTAAAGAGCTAAATTGAGAACTCTCATAAAAGAAATATCTAATTGCCAAGAAGCACTGAAAGAAATGTTTAAGATCTTAGTCATCAAAAATTGCAAGTCAAAACACCCTTGGATTCCATCTTACACTCATCAAAATGGTTAAGATCAAAACCTCAAGTGACAGCACATATTGACAAGGATGTAAAGCAAGGGTAACACTCCTCTATTGCTGTTGGGAGTACAAACTTATACAACTGTTTTGGAAATCAACTTGGTGGTTTCTCAGAAAATTGGGAGTAGTTTTATCCAAATCCAGCTACACCACTCCTTGGCATACATCCAGATGTCCCACTATGCCTCAAGAACATTTGCTCAATTATGTTCATAGCAGCTTTATTCATAGTAGCCAGAAACTGGAAACAACCTAAATGTTCATCAACTGAAGAATGGATAAAGAAAATGTATGTGGTACATTTACATAAGGTAATATTATTTAGCAATTAAAAGCAAAGATACCATGATAAATGTGCAGGTAAATGTAATGGAACTTGATAATATCATTCTGAATGAGCTAACAGAGACCCAGAAAGACATGTATGGTGTATGCATGTATAATTGGACATTAGCCACAAAATACAGGATAACTATAGTACTATCCACAGACCACCACCCCCAAAATCTGGGTAATAACAAGTTAATCTCACACAGTAAGAGAAACAAAATAATTATCAGAGGTAGATAGAGAGAGGGAACTGGGTGGGAGGGGATATTAGGAGGGAGGGATATTGGATAACAATAAAGTGTGTGAACAATAAAGTGAAGGAGGAGCAGGGAAAGGGCTAAGACTGAAAACAGTAATCATTAGGGGACATTCCTGAGACCAGCTGGAGATCCAGGATTGGGGAGGTATGGAGGTAACCCTACCTGAGATTCCTACCAGTAGGGGATATAGAGATTGAAATGAGCACCTCTCGTAGCCAGGTAGGACTTATAGTGGAAGGCAGGAGACATCAAACCACCCACAAAACCTTCAACCCAACATTTGTCCTGCCTACAAGACACAGAGGGAAAAAGATGAAGCAGAGATTTAGGGAATAGCCAACCAATGAATGGCCCAACTTAAGACTCATCCTATGGGAGAGAGCCAATCCCTATTAATGATTCTGTTCTATGCTTGCAAACAGGAGCCTTGCATAACTATTTCCTGAGGGGTTTCATCCAGCAGCAGATGGAAAAAGATGCAGAGATCTATAACCAAACATTAAATGATGTTGGAGGAGTTTTGTGGAAGTGGGGGATAGAATTGAGAAAATCAAGGGGAGTCAAGGACACCACAAGAAGACCTACAAAGTCAACCAACCTGGGCTTATGAGGGCTCACAAAGACTGAAACACCAAATAGCATACAGGGAATAGACCTAGGCACCCAACACATTTGTAGCAAATGTATTGCTTAGTCTTCATTTGAGTCTTCTAACAACTGGGACAGGAGCTGTCTCTGACTCTGGTGCCTGGCATTGGATCCCCTTCCCCTAGCTGCACTTCCTTGTCAGATTTAGTGGGAGAAGATGTGCCTAGGCCTACAATGACTTGATGTCCCAGCGTGGGGTGGTACAGGGTCAGGGCTTCCCCTTCTCTGAGAGAAAGAAGAGCGGTAATGGGAAGATGTATTTGTGAGGGGGTACTTGAGAGGAAGGAGGTGGTCTTTGATTGGTCTATAAATTCAATAAATAATAATAATAATATCTTGAAGAAACAAAAAAAACTGAAAAATGATCTACAAATGTGTAGGAAGCCATGGCAAGGCCTTACTCTTGGCAAACACTCACCCTTGGCTCTCTTATCTACTATTCTTTCTGCTTACCTTCCATGGTTCACTTGTCAGTTCTCAGAACTTCAAACAAGGCCTCATAGCAACCTACCTTAGTAACCCTTCCTCCTGATCTTTAGATTTAGCCAACATCCTGCTAGATAGATGTTTTTAGAACCCCTGGCAAGGCTTTGTGAGAACAACAGGCATAACTTAGTGAGACCTCACAGCTGCAGCCAGCTTCCTCCACCTGCAAAGCTCCTTTCCCTTCCTGCCCCTCCCCATATCCTGTTTTCAGAGTATATAACCTGTGTGAACAATAAAATCTTTGCCAGCTTGATCAGACTTCTTGACTTGCTGTGTCTTTTATTTTCTTGTGCATCTCAGTCCTCTCCATAGGGTCTAAGGGTCCCATTTGATTGTCCAGCTGGACTGGACACAAATGGATATAAGGTGATTATTTATAAATTCCAACTATTTACATATTTTAAAAGCTGTCCCAGAGAAGTAAACTATTTATAAAAGTGTATAATTATTGTAAAGGTGAAAATAGAGATTACTCTTATAGACCTGGACTGTGTTTTGTATCTTATTTTAATTACCATGTGAGTTCTTATAATGAACTACAACATGCTAAACCCAATAAAAAGTTGGTGAGAAACTCAAAACAACTAAAAAATTGTGAGTGGCAAATACTGGTTGTCCCATGAACCTTTTGCTGACAAAAATAATCTTGCTGGTTTTTATGACATAATCTGTTTCCACACTTTAACTGTCCTTTGAAGGTTTGTTTTCCCTGTAAGTTCACTGGTCCTCATTTGCCATCGAGTCTCTGGAGTGAAAGTAATATTTGTTCACTGACATAAGAAAATTTGATTAGCTTGTCAATTCCAAAGTATTAATCAGATGCTTGGTTCAAGGATATTCATTTCCACATTGCTTGTGATCAGGAGCACCCTGCACAAGGTAGCAAAGGAATTTGTTTCCAATCCCTTCTGATCCTATGGGAAAGTTGTCAGCTCTTACTTGGAGTTTGCATATCCTAAGATGGGCATTCTCTACTTCTGGGAAAGACGCTGATTAATTTCATGATCTCCATTTCCTAATTCAATGAGAGAAAGTCTGTCTTATAGATCAGATTATTGGAGAAAAAAAGCTTTAATCAAAATCTAAGAGGATAAATTGTAAAATTCTATGAAAGATTACACAGAGAACATCAGTTATAGCTAGAAGGAGAAGCATGATAAAAATGAATATTGAATGAC
The DNA here is from genome assembly GCA_030674055.1 of Rhabdomys pumilio. Classification (NCBI taxonomy): domain Eukaryota; kingdom Metazoa; phylum Chordata; class Mammalia; order Rodentia; family Muridae; genus Rhabdomys; species Rhabdomys pumilio. Next base: position 38,617,781 of record JANHMN010000019.1, read on the forward strand.
CTAATACAGAAAGAGAGTGTGTTATTTTTTATTTGTTTACAGACAGAAATAAATTAAAGACTTGAAAATTTCAAAACAATACTTAAAAAAATACCTGTTTTTTTCCCCGACCCTTATGCACCAAACAGGAGTGGGAAAATGGTCTAAAATCTCACTAAATTCTGTTCTACAATTATGATACCATGAGTAAGAAATGTTTGCATTATTTTTAATTTTTAAAAGTGTTTTCTTATTATTTCTGTCTTCCTATTTACTTACTAATTTATTTACTCATTCACCTTCTCTTTCCAGTTTGAGACCTGATTTTATGTAGTCCACGACGACTTGAACTCACTATGTGGAGAAAGATGACCTTGGATGCCTCATTTCTCCTGGCAGATTTCCCATAACAGAAAAAGATGCAGGCCACATAGTGCATGACAAAGCAACTCCCATGAATGTTATAACTGAGATGCATAGTCAAGCGTGAGAATCTCAATTGGGCACCATTTTTTAATGAGCTTCAGGGTGAGCTCTCTGTCACCCAGCACACTTTGATCTGTGCCTCCTGCCCTTATACCTCTATATTTAGTTTCTATTCACTTTAACTTCATTATTATAAATATTTAAGAAAAGCTGAAATCATAATATGGTATAGAAAACAATTGTTAGCCTCAATAATGATGAGTAGTATTTAGTTTTACTCATATATAATTTTTTTGTATTTTAAAATGTATAGCTGTGTGTCTCTGTAAATAACATTAGGTGCCTGAGGAGGGCAAGGCTGTCAGATCTCCCTGGCCCTGAATACAGCTGGCTAAGAGCTGCCAAATGTGAGTGAAAGGAATCAAACTTAGGTCCTCTAAAAGAGTACTAAGTACTAAGTACTCTTAACCACAGAGCCATCCTCCAGTTTCTCATTCATGTTTAATTCTAGTTCAGTCTTATTCATGCAATTAATTTATTTTATAGAAATCCAGTCTGACTGGCTTCTCATCACTCTCAATCTTCCTTGGCAAGTTGACCACATCTGGAATGAACTAAATGAAAATTTCTGAGTGTATCTGTGATGGATTTCCTGAATTAGATTATCTGAAGTGGGATACCCACCCTAGATGCTGGGAGCATCTAGGGCAGACTAAAAAAAAGAAAAGTGAAGGATAAAACATGACATTTTGCCTCCTTGTCATTCTTTTCTGTGAGATCATCTATTCTGCTGCTTCTACTACTGCTGCCTTCCTTTGCTGCTATTGGGCTTCCAATGTATTGTAAAGACCTTAAGCATTTCAGAAGCTAGGATTATTGAGACAACTGCCCTTGCAGAATGGGCAGCTACTGCATTCTTGGGTTCTCCTGTGTGAGACAACCATTATAGGACTATGTAGACCTATAATAACCTATATAATAACATATATAACCTATGCTAACGTTATCCCATCTAACATATATTCATTCTGCAGATCTGTTCCTCTGTGTTATTCTGACTAATGTAGGTCTCTTTATCTAAATATCCCAGAGAATAAAAACACACTTATTGAGGACAAATGAGACACTTTAAAGTCATCCCATGGACCAGGTTTATGATCAAGAGAGAATATGGCTTCTTCTTGTGCAACTTTTAATTGGCCTTGGGGCTAATAATAATAACAATAATGTGAAAAGAATAATTGGATTTGGGAGAAAGATAAGATGGAGGGTATTACAGAAAGAATAGGGCAAGACAGTGATGGTGAATTAAGGTTAAAATTCATCAAATGCACAAATGAAGGTTCACGTAACTCTTCATCAGTGTCATTTGACTAGATCTCTACCAGGACAGAGAGGTTTTTTTGTGTTTGGTTCACAGTACACTTAGAGCATGGTGTCTATCCTGCTCTAATGCTTGTCCACTGAAGAGTGCTTTATAAAATATGTCCTTGTTTAAGCTGAAGACTGTTTGCCTCAGCAAGTAAATCTGCTGCTTCTGATTCACTCCAGTATCAATATCAATGGTTGGGGGGAGATATATATATATATATATATATATATATATATATATATATATAT
>JANHMN010000019.1:38619815-38643256 GCA_030674055.1 Rhabdomys pumilio
ATATATATATATATATATATATATATATATATATATATATATATGCAAATACTTCAGAGTATGTGCAGAATTCTCCCCACTTTACCTCAAGGATGGGACAAAATCACCTATATAAAAAAACATTAGTAGATTAGCTGATTTCAGAGACTATAAAAGTTTTCTTTCCAGGAATAGTACAAAAGAGGTTTTTTTTTTTTTTTGCACATCTTGTCTAATAATTGTCATCATCAACATTTTTCTTTTTTTCTCTTGACACCTGACATGGCTCCCCAGGTAAGACTTCAATTACTTTGGTTATCTATCTGGAGTGTAGCAGTGAGGTGAGTGGACAAAGCTTCTTCCCAGAGCAAGAAACCAGATGATTCTCTCTTTATCAACTAGCAAAATTTCCTATCAGGGTATGTTTGCAATTCTGCATGATAGAGAATTGGAGAAAAAAAGAGAGAGTCTAAGAGAAAATGTGTCAAATGCAATACAAAAGTATACTGTCAGTCATTAACTTGTCCCACTATGAAAAGAGCTTTCTAAATTTCATCCCAATTCAAAATAATAAAAAGAAATGCTGTCCAGTTATTACCTAGATAGCATTTTAACAAAGGCCTGCACGTCTATGTTCTGGATACTATTCAAGGCAATTTAAACTCATTCATCTTAATGTAAGACCTAATAGTACAGGGAGATTTCTCTCTATTCTATTGACTCTTATCTCTAGAAACTTAAAACAGCTCAAGACCTTATAAGACGTCACCAAATATCTGTTAATAAATATTAAGTGGAGAATGACATGGTTATTCACATGTTGATGGAAGGCCATTTAAAAATGAGAAAGATATTCCTGTTTCCAAAATATCACGTGTATGGGGAGGAGCAAGACAGTCAGCCCTAAATATACTTTACTCCTTTCTACCAGAATTTCTCTATATGCCTCATCCATGTCAAAGACTAAATCTACTGTTTTGATGTCAGACTTAGAAGATAATATAGTTGTAGAAATTGGTAGGAATGCTATGCTGTCTGTAAGAAGACAATTATGTTTAATTTTTAAAAATTATACACATGTTTAAAATATCTCTAATATAACATATATTGAGTTGAAATGTATACATGCTACAGAATGATGAACTCAAGTTAAAATATGTATTAAATCTTACATTTTCTGTTGTGACAACACTAGAATCTATTCTGTCAGCAATTTACAATTATGCAAAACATTGCTAATGACGCAGTCATCACCATTCTATAATAGATCTCTCGATTCTTCCTATGCAACTGAGGTTCTGGATCCTTTATTCAACATCTCCACACTCTCTCCATCCTCCGGGACCCTAGAAACCACCACCATATTCTGTTGCTACAACTTGAATTCTTGGGAAAAATACAATTTTTAGCATCAATTTTGAAATATACTGTGGACTGTTTCATAACATAGATATACTCTTGAGTCAGTCTGTAAGCGAAGGTTTGACTGGCTAAAGTTCTCCATGAACTAGGCTGGCAAGATAGCTCATCAGGAAAAGGTACCTGGTGCCAAGCCTGACAACCTGAACCCCTGACATTCATGGTAGGAAGAGGGAACCAACACTATAAATTGTAAGTTGCATTCTGGTGTGCAAATAGACACGTAATAAATAAATCTAACTCAGCTAAAATTCCCAAGAATCTCTCAAAGTTCGAAAATCTATGTAGAATGTTATCTGACAAGACAGACACAGAATTTTGTGTATTTTGGATCTTGCATATGCAGTCTCATGAGAAATGGGAGGGAGGCCCCATTCTATCTCCTGAGAAGACATTTGTAATTTATAATAAAAAGTAGGTAAATAGGTAAAAACCACAACTATTACTACTACCACTGCAACTTCAGTCGGAACTCAATGACTAGAAAACAATGCCCTGGACCTGACTGATTTGAGCAATCTTTTGTGGCAAGAAGAGTCTTGCCTTCTAATCTTTCATTGTCATTCAGGATTCTTTATATTAATTATGATATCATTTAAACTTCATTGAAAATATATATGCTTCACGACAAAAAAAAAATGCCCTTAAAGTTGAGACAACATCTAGTCACCCCCAAAATAAAAATGGAAGTATAAGATTGATTTTCATTCGGTTTGGTTGAGGTTTTTGTTAATACAGCTGCTTGTTGGATCTCATATAGTTAATTAATAAGGAATGCATCGTTGATGAGACATTTTCAAGGAAATGTTTTACAAAAAGGAAAAAGGTGTGTAGTTCAGCATACATAGATTTTGTAAGTAGAAAGCATGTGCATCCAAAGAACTGAGGAACGACCTGTCATGTTGTTACACAAGCCTAAAGTCGAATCCTTAGTGCTCTTAAGAACTGTTGATGACTGTTCCCACTCTACCTTAAAGTGACAGGAAAAACGTTCATCAAATTGATTTTGACAAAGGCAAGAAAGGACTTCCAATTGTAGCTGTCTACAGATAGCTGCATAATACCCTAAGTACAATCTTGTCATATCTGTATTGTTCCTTCCAGGGAGAGCATCTTGAACGAATTTGACTCTTAGTGCGTGGAATTGTGTGAGAAACTCTAGTTCACATGGTGAGGTACTTTTCAGTCATGTAACTACAGGCAGTAATTCAAAACATAATTACCGATAAAGGAATAATGGATGACATTTGGAGACCCTAGTCCATCACTTTTAAATACATGCTTTCTCCTCTTCCTTATACAATGACTTAAGTAAATCTGTGCAAAAAGTTTCTGAAGAGAGTATAAAATTTGAAGAGGGATATATGACCACATGAAAATAATAGCTCAAAGATCAGGAAGGGCAAAACTAACCATGACAATTCTGCTCCCTGATTTTAGTGAGTGGCATAGAAGACTATTGCTGTATATTATATCTGGACTCTGATAAAGGAAATTTTCTACTCTTGATATGTAGATACCTGGTATGGTAGTTTGAATAAGGATGACCTCTACAGATTCATGTGTTTTACTGTGTGGCCCATCAAGTGGCATTATTGTGAGGTGTAGCCTTGTTGAAAGAAATATGTCATCGTGGAGGCAGGCTCTGGGGTCTCATATACCCAAGCTATACCTAGTGTGGCAGTCTTTTTCTGCTGCCTCTAAATAAGATGTAGAAATCGCATCCTTTCCCAGCACTACATCTGCCTGTGTGTTGCAATGTTTCTTGCCATGATGATGATGATAATAGTGTATACCACTGAAACTATACAGCCCCGACTAAATGCCTTTCACTCTAAGAGTTGCCATGGTCATGGTATCTCTTCTCAGGAAAAAAAAAAAAGCTAAGATATCTGGGTTATAGAGTCTGAGACAGGGTTCCTTCAGCAAGATGACTGTTACCTCCTGATTACTAACATAAGTGTCAGTCATATTTTTAGGGATTTTTTGGACATATTAATAGAAAAAAAGCAAGGTACAAAATAATCTTATATGAGATGTTTGATATTATGTGCTATATTGGTTTGTTTCTCTTTTATTTCTAAGAGCCCTGTTTAGCAGGACATCACTATTTTCCACGGGAATTGCTTTGGCTTCTAGACTCGGTACTCTAAAATTGATATAATATATGATGTTATTATTATTATTTTAATAGTTTAGGTAGCGGTTTATTTTCTTCCAAAAGTTCAGGGATCTCGTGGCTATGATCATTACTCTCTTCAGCCCAATATATTCCTTCAGGCTTGGTTAATTAGATACAGTTTTAAGCTGTTTATATTATGGAAAGTTTTCCTTTGTAATTCAACTATAGTGAGAGGATAGTGTTATTGGGTATATTATTCTATACTGGATATCATGGTCTTTTAGGATGTTGAATGCATTCCTCAAAGCTCTTCTGGCTTGAAAATTTTGCACTGAGAAACCAGAGGAGGGAAACAATTAATTATGTTATGATGCCTATGAAATACAATTTTGTTATGATGCCTATGTAATACAATAGGACCAACATGAAATTGCAACCCTAAGGATGCAGTAGTAGGACAAATAACTTAGCTATAACTAATCACTTTCTAGTTGGTCTAAAACCCATTGAACAAGAGGGAAATTCTTCCTGGTACTAAAGAACTAGCCAACTACACAAGCTAATGAAGTCATAGATCTTGGAGGAGTCCCTCCTACAATCACCTGTTCGCTAAACCAGCAAAATACCAAAACTAAATTCTAAATATGTGACCTCATATCCACAGGTAAATGAGTCTTCACACCTCATCAAGGAAACTTCTTTTTTTTTTCAACAGACAGAGACCACAGCCAAACAAAATGGCGAGTTATGAAACCAAGTCCCAAGGATACATCTACAAAACAACTCCTGCAACTAAATCTCAGGGAAATTTTAAGACTTGGAAGAAAGATTCTTAAATATAGAAAATCAGAGAGCTTTCTGTGACGTTGCATCACCAAGTCAAATCAGGTATGTACACATAAATTCTCAAGAATATGGCTGCCTAAGCCTAAACTATGAGCTGAACACAGATAGTAAAAAATGAACATGCCAAGGTGGGTGAGGAAAGCCCATGAGGCCTTGATCCTATACAAAGAACTATAGTAATTCTGAAATTGGAAAAAAATACTCTTCTCCACAGAAGAGTATCCCAATTGCCTATTCAATACCAAATGGTCAATCCTGAAAACCTGTATACAAGTAACATTATACAGACTGAGCAGGTTGTACTTACATATAGTTAAATATATATGTACTTACATATAGTTAAATAAAAAGGAAGGCATGGGTTTGAAAGAGAGCAAGGAAGTAGTATATGGAAGGATTTAGAAGGAATAAATTGAAGGAAAAATTATAAAGTAAGGGTAACCCTGTAGGAGAAACAGGAGTCTCAATTAACCTGGACCTCTGAGATTGCTCAGACACTGGGTTGCCAACCAGGCAACATACACTGGTTGAAATGAGGCCCCCCAATACATATATAGCAAAGGACTGCTGGGCCTGGGTTCAGTCAAAGAAGATGCATCTAACCCTCAAGAGACTGGAGGCCCCCAGGGAGTTTAGAGTTCTGGTAGGGTGATGGGGGTGGGGACATTGTCTTGGGGCCAGGGGTTCAGGGAGTAGGTATGGGATGTGGAACAGTTGGAAGGTAGACCAGGAGGGGAATAAAATCTGGAATGTAAAAAGAAGAAAAAAAATATTTTATCTATGAGGGAAAAAAAAGAAAACATTTAAAAAATCTCAAGGCTCTGAATATACAGATATATCCCATACATCTCTTAAACTATCTGATTCATATCCCTCAATCCAAATAGGTCCTTTCATAGGTTCTCTTTCTTGGTGTGTTTTCCACCTTTCAAGTTTCATTTTAACAATTATTCACTTAAACAGTTTCCCCAATGCCTTGACATCGTAGCAGCATTAAGTAGACAGTCTTTTGTTTCAATCATTATGACACTTTTGAAAGAAGATCTGTACATTAGACGGTGAGTTTCCTGGAATAATCGTTTTGTGGTTTTCTTCCCTCTTTTATTCCACAGAAGACCGACCACCTTATACACAGTAAATCTCAACTCGCTTTCATCAACATTTATTTCTATTTTGTTTTGCTCGTGTATGCTTAGATGAGAACTATATATAATATATTTGATCATATTCACTTTTTTACTCTTGGCTCTTTTTTATCTCAATCCCTTTATTACCAACGCAACTTCATGCCCTCAATTTTTAAAATCCCATCAAGGCTAATCCATGTTGCCCAAATGGTCTTAGATATGTGGATTTCAACCAAAAGTGTAATTTTCCTACTGGGTTATTGTGGAAAAAACACTCGCGGGGGGATGGAGTCCGTTGGCGGGGTCCCTGGCGGGCTTCCCACAGGGTGGAAGGTCCCACATTCACACAACCGCTGAGGGCAGGCCAGTGGCTGCAGTTCAAGATTCCAAAGGCTGGGAACCTGGTGGCAGCAGGCCCAGGAGACACGTGTTCAGTTTTCCAAAGCTTTTATTGCTCATGGCATGGTGAATGGGTGTAGACAGTGCGTGCTCCCCACAAAAGCCAGGCTCCCCTGGCTTTTATAGGGAGGGGAAAAGGGGAGGGAATAACTTAATTAGCTATACCCCCCAGCCTTTAGATAACTCATTAATATTTTAATCTCTGGAGGCGGAGACCTGCTAATCACGCCCTCTACCTATGTGTTACTTGACTGAAGGGCACAGGTTAAATGGAGTTACCTCGTCCAAGGTCCAAGGCCTGACAGGTTATGGGGGATATACCTTAAGAATTTCTCCCTCTCCCCCTCTCCCCCTCTCCCCCTTTTACCCTCCCCCTCTCTCCCCCTCTCCCTCTCCTTCTCCCCCCCTCTTCTCTCTCTCTCTCTCTCCCTCTCTCTCTCTCTCTCTCTCTCTCTCTCTCTCTCTCTCTCTCACACACACACACACAAACACACACACACACACCTGCCAATAGCTCCTCAGCTAAAGTTAGAAATGTGTGCCCCTCAAATAAATGCTGGGACTTCTGTCTGGTTTGATGTTACACAGACCTTAAGGATGTTGCCAAACTCTCTGTGAGTTAAGATGTGCAAATGCCCTGCAGTACCCAGAAGGTACTGCTAGCTATCTGGGTCATACAGTCTTTTTGCCCATTTTTTGGCAATGTTTTCTGAGTCTTGGATGGGGAGGAGTAGAATACAGATGTCCCATTTGAGGTTTTGTAGATTAAGAATACACACACACACACACACACACACACACACACACACACACGCACGCGCACACACACACACACACACACACACACCCTTATGGTTTGAAAGAAAATGCCTCCTGAAAGCTCATAGGGACTGACATCACTAAGAGTGTGGTTGAAGTCTCAGATGCTCAAGTCAGGCCCAGTGTGGTACTCTCTTCTCCTGGTCTGACAATCTGAATTTAGAACTTTCAGCTGCCTCTCCAGCACCATGTCTGCATGTATCCTGCCATGCTTCCAATGAATATAGCATCTGAACTATATATAGATCAGCCCCAACTAAATGTTATTCTTTATAAGGGTTGTCATGGCCATGGTGTCTCTTCACAACAATATAAACATAAATGTATATGTATACTATTTTTAAAATTTTACTTTTTAATAATCATTCTATTCATTTACATATCAAATGATATCCTACTTCCCAGGTAGCCCTCCACAAACCCCCATACCCTGATGCCTACCTTACTAACAAATTTATTTTTAGTAGTGTTTTATATGCAACCAATTTGACATTTTGATTTAGGTATATAAAGTGATTATTTGGCATTAACTTATGAAAAAAAAAACAACCAAGGAAAATCTATTTGTTTTAATTTTCTTTTGTCAGATGATTTAGATTACAACTTTGTAAAAGCCAAAGATCATGACGATAATGATACCATAAACAAAAAGGCCAGTTTTAGAGCATTTCTGATGACAGTATCAAGTTATCTTTGTGTTGCTGAGTCAGGGTCACAGGGTCTTGTGATGATTAATGAGAAATGTTACTTTTCATGGTATGAAGATTTTTCAAACCATTAATTCCAGAACTTAACACATTTAACAAAAGGACAAGATATAGACACTGAAAAATTAATGTCAACACAGGATTTTAAAAGAAAACAAAGCCTACTATTTACTTAGTAAACGCATAGTTAGAGCCTTCATGGACATGTAAGGGATGCAGACCTGAACTAAAGTTTTAGTACTAAGTGCGAGTCAAATCGCACTAATTTAAGACTATGTAGCTAAGGAGAGCTCCACATTCCTAAGCCAATATGATGCCAGTCTTCAGAATGCATTTTGCAATAAGGAACAGCCATGTTTAATTCCGTAAGTAGGGTCTGCTTCAGAAGACGGTAAACTCTCAGCTGGCTTCCCAGTTCCCCTTGTGAACTCTCTTCCAAACATCCACAATATTTCAGCTTCCCTCCAAACCATCTTTCCACAACTTTTATATTTCAAGTTGTTTCTCCTATGTGGGTAGCTAATGTTAGAAATTTTAGGCGACAGGACAGGGTAGTCTTGAAACAGAATGTTTCTTAAATATATCTCCTCTCATCCTTCATGAAAAAAAAATAGCATAGTCCTGATTACTGGAGGACTTTAGGAACTTTCACTTAAAATTGAGAAGCCTGGTTTGTACTTGGTGATTTACAGTTCAGGTCTCTAGAGGCTATTTGGTTTTTGGTCTACAAACATATATCTTTTTTTTTTTTTTTGAGACAGGTATCCCTGTGTATACAGGTATTCCTTTTGTTGAGACTGTGTATCCCTGGCTGGCTCTCCTGAAAGTCATTCTGTAGACCAGGCTGGTCATGAATTTAGATATCTGCCTGCCTCTGTCTACCAAGTGCTAGAATTAAATGTATGTGCCACCAATGCCCAGCAGAAACATATTTCTTTAAAAAGCATTAGGGAAGTCTGTTTATTATTGAACATATCAACAAATCTAAATAATTCTGTCCTGAACATACCCTGACTGTGAGCTACTGTACACATTGAAGCCTTGTGAATCAAACCTGGTCAAATGTAAGCACAGACCCATCTATCACTTAACCTGATAACTTCCACCTGACTTCTAGCTTGGTGTTAGAATGTTGTATGCAACCAACTATATTGGTTTTCAACATTTTGACCTGGGATATCAAAAGAAAAGGTCCCTCATCTATGGAAAAAATACATTCAAAAAGTCTGACGCTATAAGAACCATTGGAGTCAAGGTGAAATCAATGCACACAAACTTATGAAGACATGACACATCTGTAGAAACTCCACTGCGTTTTCAGAAAACTTTGTTTATCTGATAACCACTTTCTCTTCTCCTCTTCTTTCTTTTTCTTTTATTAATAAAATTGTTATTTTGTTTGTATGATGATAAGTGACTAGCCACAATGGTTGAATTATGAGGAAGACTAAGCCCAGAGACTTGCTAGAGCCATTGTGTGGCTACTGATTAGAATTTCTTTTTTTTTTTTATACAAAAATACAACTTTATTAAAAATATTCAGAATATAACCTGATATTTTATATTCTTTTTAACATTTTATTTTCACACCTGTTTTTGAAATTTTATTTTCCTAAACAAGAGATGAGTCCAAATTACATACATGATATGTTGTAGCAAACATACTGTAATTTAACTGTACATTTACTTTAAAAAAATTATTGGATATTTTGTTTATTTACATTTCAAATGTTATCACCTTTCCCAGTCTCTCTCCCCTCCCCCAAACTCCCTATCCCATTCCCTCTCCCCTGCTTCTATGAGTGTATTTCCTCAACCATCCAAACCTGCCTCCCTGCCCTTTCACACTCCCCTACACTAGGGCATCAAGCCTTCATCTGATCAAGGATCTCTCCTCCCATTGATGCCCAACAAGGCCCTTCTCTGCTACCTCTGCAGCTGGAGCCATGGGTCCCTCCATGTGTACTCCTTGGTTGGTGGCTTAGTCCCTGGGAGCTCTGGGGGTACTGGTTGGTTGATACTATTGTTCTTCATATGGGGTTGCAAACCCCTTCAGCTCCTTCAGTCCTTTCTCTAACTCCTCCATTGGGGTCCCAATGGTTGGCTGTGAGCAACTGCTTCTGTATTTGTCAGGTTCTGGCAGAGCCTCTCAGGAGACTACTATATTAGGCTCCTGTTGGCATGCACTTCTTGGCATTCATAATAGTATCTAGGTTTGGTGACTATATGGGATGGATCCCCAGGTGGGGCAGTCTTTAGATGGCCTTTCTTTCAGTCTTTGCTTCACACTTTGTCTCTGTATTTGCTCCCATGAGTAATTTGTCCCCCTTTCTAAGAAGGACTGAAGCATCCACACTTTGGCTTTTTTTCTTCTCGAGCTTCATGTCATCTATGAATTGTATCTTGAGTATTCTGAGCATTTGGGCTAATATCCACTTATCATTGAGTGAATACCATACGTGTTCTTTTGTGATTGGGTTACCTCATTCAGGATGATATTTTCCATCCATTTGACTAAGAATTTCATGAAGCCATTGCTTTTTTTTAACAGCTGAGTAGTACTCCATTGTGTAAATGTACTACATTTTCTGCATCCATTCCTCTGTTGAAGGACATCTGGGTTCTTTCCAGCTTCTGGCTACTATATGTAAGGCTGCTATGAACACAGTGGAGCATGTGTCCTTATTATATGTTGAAGAATCTTTTGGGTATATGCCCAGGAGTGGTATAGCTGGGTCCTCTATACATTTCTTATCAACTCATCTGTGTGACAGCACATTAGTGGCTTAAAACCTATTCATGTGAGAGCATTTCAGCTACAAAAATCAACAAATGCTCTAGACCAGTACTGTCAACATGTGCTGGGTCTAAGTCATTTATTAGTTATGTCACCATTCAAAATTAACTAGGGGAATTTCATTCCTTTCGGGTTGATTGGTTTAGGAAAGGGCAAGGGACTAAGCAATCAAGTTCTGTTCTGTAATGAGTAGGATAGATGACAGATAGATAGATGGATAGATAGATAGATAGATAGATAGATAGATAGATAGGCAGGCACATACATATATACATATATGCATATATATACATATATAGATGATAGATAGACATATAGATTTAAAAATACAATTATGATAAGAAAAGCATTGAACAGACAAGATCTATCAAGGATTCAGTTGTATCAGCCAGATCAGGAGCTATATTAATCTTTTCTCAAATACATTTTTTATGTTGTCAAGTTTTTAATTAAATAAAATCAAGCTAATTTGAGCATTCTTATCATTAGTGCAACATTAAAATACATTGTATTTCTGGCATAATTGCTTAGTATGACTCAGTAGGCAGATGTGCATGTGACTGTTACAAATTAATCAGACTAGGCTGTATTCCATTAGAAAGACCTGAATAAACTAAAAGTAGATATTCATGAGAAAGTGTATTTTATTACAAAGGTACAAAACCATATTCTAAACCTGTCCTTTCATGAAAATAAAATACGAAAACATATCATTTACTTTAAATAGGTTGTTACTTGGTTAAGGTAAGAAAAGCGACGAAAATGATGCAGCTATTTTCTCTGATAAAAAGATAACCAAAATCCAAATCACATTTCCAAGGACAGGTTTCGTGAGCCTCTATCCATTCTGTTGGGATCCCATTCTTGTCTGCATGAGAGATTTCTGTGGGCTTTCTCATGGAGTCTGAAACCCATCTTCTGCTGACATAGCTAAATATTTAGACTGTTAATTAGATTCTTTAGATTAGAAATATCAAATAAGCTTATTGAGAGCTGACATGTCATATTACATTTATCTACCTTTCTATCTATCTATCAATCAATCAATCTATCTATCTATCTATCTATCTGTGTATATATTTATTTTTCTGAATGAAGATAAAATTTGTTGAAAATCAAGTCTAAGAAAATCATGAATATTAAATCTGTGGTGACATGTGGATTTACTCATTAAAGGCAGAAAAAGCCTAACCCTTCCAGCTCATTCTTCCCACTATGCTGTGATAATGTATAAAGATATCTTCTAAAGACACAAAGACAGACGAGAACTGAAAATCCTGCCAGAAGTGAGACTTATCATACCAGATGGACCACCAATGACACTCATGATAGTAATGTATTTCCACACTCCACCTCCAGATACTCAAATATAAAGGACCCTTTATATTGTACAAATCAATTATTGGAACGCTTAACCTACTTCATAAAGTAGCTGATGAGATGGAACAGCACATGAAGTCACTTCTCACGAAGCCTGAAGCTTTAAGTTTGATTCTCAGAACTCATATGGTGCAAGAAGATGAGGGAAAGTTATCTTCTATGGATGTATCATAGCATGCACAGATACACATGAACACACACATGCAGGTAATTATAAAAAGAACATTGATGACAGTATGTGTATGTATAAAAAAAAAAACAAAAATGTTACCAGATACAGCCAGGAAGTCATCAATGCTGGTGATGTCATCCACTGCTTCAGTGAGGACATGAATGTAATGCTCCCAGGTGCGCTTGTACATCTCCATGGTGTTTTTAACCACTTGACTCTTGGGTCTTGATGCCAAAGCAAGTGCAGCATTTATGATCTGTAGAGATATAGATGGTATGTATATAGTTACTTCCTTTGAAAACAAAAGTCAATGTGCAGACAACAGGTACTCTTCTTCTTCCTCTCTGTTTATGATTAAATTTGAATATCCTAGGAACCAGGTAAACTATGCATATTTTCTTCTTTCTTTTTGGCAATATCAATTTTATTAGTATTTATCAATAATGTAAGCATTTTAAAAACTACTGCATGACAATGTCAAAGGATTACAGGATATAAAAATATAATGGGTGTCAGAATTTAAGGAGCTTGGATAATGTTCAGTGTGAAAGATCACATATAATTATTATGTACTTTAGGATTGAATGCTATCAGAAAAAAATGCAGAAGGGGGTTGCTTAAAGTAGGGAGATTATGCTCAATATAAGGACTAAGAAAAAACTTCGGGAAGCATGACATTTATTTATTAAATATTTATGCTTAATTTGTGTATGTGTGTGCATGCCACTGTGTGCTGGCATCCACAGAGGCTAGAGAAGATAAAAGATGCCCTGGAACTGGAGGCACGGGTTGTTGTAAGTAAACTTCTTAATCACCTAGCAATCTCTCTAGCCCTGTAGTATGACATTTTTTTAACTGGCAACTTGGATTCACACAGGATAACTAGCCTGTGCTTGTAAAATAATCATAAGAATAAGGAATTTGGGTTATTTGAGAGTAAATACTTCACTGTGCAAATTCATTTACACATCCAATCATTTCCTATCTCAACAAAAACAATCTTTACAAGTACTACCATAGGTTTTAGAATATGACATAGAAGACAATATCTGCAAATGGTACAACTTCTGTAGAGGCAGTATTCCACCCAAGGTACGTAGACAACTGAAAGGTCAGATCAGTAAACTAGGAGGTCTGTGAGACATTTAAGAAAACAATAATAATAATAATAATAATAATAATAATAATAATAATAATAATAATAAATGTCAAAAAGTATGGTGGTTGATACTGGACAGCGTGTTAAAATTTGACAACCTTATATTAAAGTAGATGTTTATTTAAATGAGATCATCAGTAGTCGTGATATAAAAGACAGAGAAGATTTTAAAAACAGAAATGATAGATGAAAAAATTTTGAGTCCATTTTACTCATAGCCTGAGTATGTAAGGGGCGAGGCAGGAATCCCTGGCTTGGACTACAGAACTCCACTTAGTTGGAATGCATCAGAAAGGCATGCAATGGGCTGGAGAGATGGCTCAGCCATTAAAGGCTAGGCTCACAACCAAAAAAATATAAGAAAGGCATGCAAGTGTGTGAGCAATGTGTTCAGCACTAGAAATAAGTAAAGATCTCAACAAACTTAACAGGCTATAGGAGTGGGAAAGAATATGAAGTACAGTGGTGGAAGTAACAAAAAGGGTTTCATAGGACTTTCAGCTAACTAAAGGAAACTATGGGTAGGTCGAAGACTTCTGTCAGATATACTAGGCTGTCATTAGTAAGCCCATTGGAAACAGTAAATAACAGAATCAAGACAAATTCACATATAAAATAGACAATGAGATACCATAAAGAAACACATTTCATGAGATGCCATGGTAACATACGAGAAATAAGTTCAGTGACTACATGCAATAAAATGGTGATTATCTTTGTGTGATAGATGATGAGGTATTTTGGTTTGTTTTTCTTTGCTTTGATATGTCAGCACATTTTCTAGAGTTTCTGTGGTGAATAAATGTTAGCAGTGTTGTCAGAATAAATGAAGTTATTCTTGAAAGAAAGATGATGAATATAGTTTTTCCATGACAGTTGTGAAGACTGGCAATAAGACCTTGATTAGGGACAGACAACGTATCAGATGCTAAACAGCTACCAGAGTTTTAAAGGTCAGAGTTGAACAGATTTAGCCACTGACTCTGATATTCCGGAGTTGACATTCAAACCATTCTCTTTTTCTTCCTAACTCATCCATAATCTCACAGGGAAATAGGCTTGAATCTTGGCAAATTCAACCAAACAGACAATGTTCTGACTTCAGCCTGTATGAGAATCGGAAGATTCCTAAGCCACCTTCGTCTGACTTCCGGTTCAGTTGATTTGTGGTGAGGCTTTAAAACTTGCATATCTAAGCAATTCTCAGTTGATTACGTTGCTGATCAGTCACAGATTCACAAAATAGGATTTTCCTCTGGCCTCATGTATCTTGGTGTTGAGGCAATACGGAGATAGAATTACGTGTGCCTTTCTCATCGGCAACAATTTGAGAATCTCCCTTCCTGCTTCTAGGAAACCCAGCGTTCAGGATTACAGAGCAAATGATGCTATTTTTTTGTCATCCTTATCCATCTGCATTTCAGAGACATTGTGGTTTTTTTTTCCCCTCTGCTTCTTTTAAAACACATGGAAACGAAAGTCAGCATTGTGTAGCTCTCAGACACTATTTAGATGCCTTTACAGCTACAATGCTCGATACTTAGTGGCATCACTTCACATGTGGGGAAACCAAGGGAAAGAAAGGTCTCATATGGGTTATTCAGCTGAGAAATTGTAATCAGAACACAAACTCAACGTCCGCCATGACAGACCTAGATGTCCTACCTGGCAACACACCAGTCATTCGAACTCCTTCATGTCATTTCCATCCTGTTCTGGTTATCAAAAACCAACTTGACAGTACAAACTATATTTTGAATTTCACCTCAGGGACAGGATCATATCCTTTCATTGCTTAAAACTATGTTGCTATCAAGTATTATTTCAGCCATGTATTCTTTAAAATTCAACAAAAGTCTGTTATAGCTGTGCATATTAACTACTCTGCTTCTACCTGAGACCATATCACCATTGCTCATGACATAGTTGGAAGGAGGTGACATTAGGCTTCCCACTCTCCAATACTAATGACCGCTCTTGAAATTTGTTATAGCAAGAATCTTTCTGAAGCTCCCTGTAGTGCTAAAAAAAAAATAATAGAGTGGAACTATAGCATACAGCACTTAAAAATAAGCATCATTACCAGATCCCGATGATAAGCAGAAAAGTGCCTCTGCCTGGAATGCATGCTCTGTTTCATGAGGAAAGGTATCTCCAAAGAATGCCATATGAAAAATAGGTAGCGATTAATAGGGTAAGGAATGGTTTGTTTGTTTTTTTTGTTTGTTTGTCTGTTTTAAAGTAATGGTAACAGCAAGATAGAGCCTAAACTCATCTCTTGGAGAGTGTTCAGCATATGCTACGGGGGCATGGTGTTGTAATTAAAAACAGAAACCACGATGCATAAGGAAACAAGAGACCTTGGGAAAGTACAACATAAAAGGTGTAAGGGTAAGAAAAATGAGAAGTTGCAAAGGTGACTTAAGGGAAGAAATCTCTCTTGGGGAAAGAGGTAGAAAACCAAGATGTTAAAGGGTCACATGATAAAGTTCCTCTCAAAAGTTTAGGATAAAAAGAGAGGTAGAAATCACAAGATACTTTGGTGGAGCCATGGAACAGCTACGTTGGTAAAGAACCTCCCTAATGTGATCATTAGTTTAACGGTCAGCCTGAGACACCCTAGAAACACCCAGGATTAAAGTCTCAGTGAAGGATTGTCTCCATTCGATTGGCTTGCAGAGTATCACAATGTAGTTAGTTACCTGATATAGGAAGACAAGCCTACTGAGGGCAGGACCAGTCTTTGGGCAGGGATTCTCGGCTGTGTCAGAGCAAAGGAAACTAGCTGAAAATAAAGCAGACCAGTATGAATCTATTTGTCTCTGCTCTTGACCATGGATAGAGTGTGAGAGTTTGCTTCCAGCCAATGTGACTACTCTGCCATGATGAACTGTGACCTGGATTGTAAGCAGAATAAACCCCTTTCTCTGGTAAGGTGCTTTACATCATAGTATTTTATCACAGCATCAGAGATGCCACAAGAACACTTAACATGCACAAAGGCGTGGTTTCTATAGCCAGCTTACATACACCAGTCATGGTGACTCACGAGGTGGATGGAAAGGGATCAAGATCTCATGGCCATCCTCTGCTACATAATGAGTTGGAAGACAGATTGTCAAAACAAACAAGCAAAAATGCTTTTAGATGTTTGGATTCACTAGCTATAATGATTGCATTAAAAAGTGTCCTTTCAATTCAGTAAGTGAACGCCTACACCTTACTAAAATTCTTTCAATAGAATATTACAGGTAGAAGGCAGAATTCACTTGCTTAAAAACATTATGTCGACATTCTTTTCTTTTATTTCTCTGCTTGTGAAGGAAAAGCACATTAAATTTTAAGGAAATGTGTTGTAACTTTGGATATAACTCCGGTGAGGTGCCCCTTGACTTCAGTTGTAGAGTTTTATTAACCTATTAAGCTACAATATACCTTTGTGTACACTGCAAAAGCTCCAGTCTCTGGTGTTTCCTTGTTCCCACAATTGGACAACAATGTGCACACATGTCTGTGCTGAAATGATGGTGTCCCAGCCAGGCATGCCTTTAAAATACTGTGAGAAAGCTGCAGTGGGGATCTGGAGCCATGAATATATGACAGGTGATATTTTGTGAGAACATTTTCGGTTCAACTGCTGATCCAATTTATCTGATTCAACGCTGTACTCTGTGAGAAAGCTTTATCCTGCTTGACTCTTCTGATATTCAGCTTAAATCTAAAAGCAGACACATTTTGGAAGAAGTACTAACCCTCCTGAAGATGGAAAAAAAATTTCTCCTGAGTCATATTTCTGGTGTTCGAGCTATATACACTGGACAAAAAAAGAGGACCATCCTCCAGTCTTCTTCACATTTAGCTAAATTTTAAATGAATTTTCTTGCTTTCTGAGACACTTTTTTTTCTTTAAATTATGGTGGAGATGTGTATATGTTAGAATCACGCTGGACCTGGCAATTACCTGGTAGTCGGTTAGCATCTAAGGGTGTCTTAACACGCAAGCCACTATTCTATTTTCACTAGAGTGTTTTTATATCCTGGTAAAAGTACCCTACTTCCAGTTGCTATTTTCTCAAAATCACTTACTTTACTACAAATATATTTCTCTCTTAAATTCGGAGAGGATCATACCTCTCACCACTGCTGGTAACGTCTGGTAGAAAAACGGCTGGCTAAAAGCAGAATCTAAATTCCCTTTCATGGTAAGCCTCCAAGGGCTAGCCTCATCTAGCTCAGTCCTCAGCTTCTGGAACACACAGTAGCTCTGTGATTTTGCTGTGATTATAGTACACATCTCATTCCTTTCCCTTCCACAGCTTGTCAGGTGAATCAAACTTCACTTATAAGCAAAGGTCACGACACGCCCCACCCCAGACTGCCAACCAACCAGCTCTCCTCAGTCCTGCTTTAAATGCACCCCTTCCCTATAAAGCAGGGGGCAGTTACCTCACTGGGTAACTGCACTTTGATGTTGGGTTCCTCAGCTTTTCGTTCCTTATTCCTTCTCTGTCGTTAAACTTATCACCCCTTTCTTCACTCATATTTGATTTCTTTTACATTTGTTTTTGAGACTATAATATAATTACACTCTTCCCTTCCTTTTCCTCCCACCCAAATACCATTCCCCATGCTTTTTTTTCAAATTTATGATCTCTTTTGTAATACTAATTTATTAAACACACACACAAACTACTTAGTCCATATATCCATATAGTGTTTTCGTATATATATATATATATACATATATATATATATATATATACCTGAATATAAACTACTTAATCCATATAGTGTTTTACACACACACACACACACACACACACACATACTGGGCAACAAATTAATATACTCTTCCCTGGCATTACCTATAGTTGTGTAGGGTTGACATCTCATGATCTTTTCCCTCTCCATTATGGCATATATATATATATATATATATATATATATATATATATATGAATATATATGTATGTATGTGTGTATATGTGTATGTATGTATGTATGTATGTATGTATGTGTATATGTGTGTGTGTGTTCTTCATTTACCTCTTTTTGGGCAGTCATTTTGGCAAAGGTTTTGAGCATAGCTTCTGATGGTACTAGGAGACAGAATTTTTCGGCAAACTCCTTGATCATCAAGAGTGAGACTTACAACCTTTCTGCCCCCTCTTCAGCAAACTGTTCTTACACTCTGCTCCTTGAGCTCCCTTAAGGTACTAAAAATACATATATAAAGAAGTGGTCCAGTAAAACTGCAACTAGATGGGCTGATGAAACTAAAGCCACGGAGCAGTTACAACAGGCCAAAGTCATTACAAAGGAGAAGTTGGGTTTGTATAGAGCTGGGGAGCCCTGGATTGAAAAAAGAGAGATTGAGAAAATATACATAGATTTAAACTTGCCAAGAGAGAAAATCACACTCAAATAAGAAAGAAGAATGAAAGGAAAAAAAAGAAACAAAGAAAAAAAAAGAAGAAAAATAGAAAGAAACAAAAAGGGAGTTGGCTGGTTTTGTGAGCATCTAGTTTGGAGATAAAGTTCTACAGAAAATCTCCATGATAAAGGTGATGGTGTTGTTATTTTTGTTGTTGTATTTAATGATTAGGATAATGATTATGACAGTGACGCTGATGATGACAATAATGTCAAGCGTCAACAGTCAAAACCCATACTTGTTTGTTCCAGGCACCAATCCAAGAACTTGATATCCATTTACCATCCAACATTTACACCACAGTGAAAGAGATGTAATCATTGCCCCTTCCAACGACCCTCTACTTAGGAAACAATTCTCTAGCTGCTCCAGATAGAGTTCATTCTCTGTACCTATGCCCTAGACTACGTGTTGTACAAATATCTAAATGTACACTGCCATTAGTGTTAATAATCCTTAAAACTAAACTTATTGAAGGAAATATTCCATTACTTGCCTTTTGAAGTAAAATCAATACAAATATACATATCTATTATTAAGATTACATAAATTTATGGTTTTGGCTGTCTATAAGAATACAATTCCAAGATGTTAAAAAACCTAACATTGTGGTATAGGATTTGTCAAGTCCATCACCAGACTTGAATAATTCATAACAGAAATCAGATACCCATTAAATAACAACTGTGTCTTCCTCCTTCACCCAGCATCTAACACATCTATAGTATTTTCTTTCACTGAATATTATCCTATTTTTTTTTCAAAGAGGTACAGCTATTTAATATTTCCTTTTTATATCAGGTATTTCTGTATAATAATTTCAATCTTCCTCCACATTGTAGCATGTGTGAAAATTTTATTCCTTTTAAGTCTAAGTAAAAGTACACTAAATATGCCTATCATACTCTCTGCTGACTGGATATTTTATATTTTTACTCTAACGAGCAATACTAATATGGCTATGTATCTATCCATGCCTAAATTTTCAACAATGTGTGGTATACACCAAGAAGTGGCATTTTTGGATTACATGGTCATTTTAAACACAGCTTTATGTGGGATGCCAACATAGCTTTTCTTGGGGTGTTCATGTGTTCAGTTTCTTGGCATGTGGGACAACTTTTGCTATATTAACCTTCCATCAAATACATTTTTTCCATCCTACAGATTCCCTAGGGAACTTGGACTTTCTTTGTTTCTCCAGGTATCAGAAGCATTTATAACAGGGCCTCTCCATTGTTGAAGCCTCTTCTGAGACCCTGGGAGAAGCCCTGGAAATGTGTTTGCCTATCCTAGAAAAACACTGTTATACATGTTTTGTTATCCAGCCAAGGGGAGCTTTGAGTTGAGGATCCTTTCCATGTGTGGTTATCAGATAATCTCAGATGGTGCCCAGTCACTGTCCAGTGTGCTGCTCATTTCACTACACTAGGGGTGCCCACAGATGGTGGAACCACATCTCTCTCACTTCTATGTGCACTCCAAAAATACCAAACAAGTCTTCCCAGGGGTTTTTTTTCTTTGTGAAGATTAATATTACAATGTAAAGTGTCCTGTGTTAAAGGAGATAACTGGTATAAAGCAAAGATGACAGAAGCTGTATGAAAGAGAGGCAGGGGTGGGAGAAAGGAAAAGTCGCAGAAGGAGAAAGGAAGAAATGGAAGAAGGAAGAAATAATGACAGGAAGGAGTGAACCAAGGAAGGAAGGGAGGAGGGGAAGAATGAATGATGGAGAAAGGGAAATAAAGAAGTTTTGTTTTTATGAACAACAGGTAGTTTATATAATAAATATATCCTTTCCTTGCTATTGTCAGCATTTAGAAATCAATAATTAGGTTTTTTTTCACTCAAAATATAAGTTTCTTTTCCTAAAGAAAACCATGGAATTAGGTCTCTGCACAGCCTGTCCTGCTGTGACTAGTGTAATTTTCACATAAAGCTCTGTGTCCCCTGAAATGATAAAAGAAACAGATTCTCCACTATAATGGTTTCTCAAGCCCTGTCTTGATTACAAGAACACGGTGAATCGCATCCCTGAAAAGAGAGCCAGATAAGGAGGCAGACCGGATGTTCTACAATTTGTCAAACTTTTGCAAAGATGGTGCCTCTCCCACAAACAACCCTTCTGTTTAACATTAGTTCTTCACAGAAGCAAACAAATAAAAATGCTCTTTAAGAATAATGTCGCGCATTGGCTGATAAGATACTTGGTGGGTAGAAGTGCTTGCAGCCAAGTCTGAAGATACAAGTTCGACTCCTGCAGCATACAAGGAGAAAAGAGAAAACTGGATCCCACATGTTTTCACACAAAATATATGATAAAAGTTCAAATTCTTAAAAAGAATATGGTTACAAATGGAAGGCTACCAGATGGCTGACTAGACAAGCATATTGAAGCCATGAATTGAGTCAGGTATGTTCTCAAAGTTCTTAATTTACACGGAGATAGTTCACCTACTAAACATTATTATTATCACTCTCTTCTGTTAACAGTTGAGGCAAATGTTGTACGAGACCTTCTGGGCAAATACATGTAAGGCATGTAAAGAAAAATAGTTCAATGTAGTACAAATTTAACCTAGGGTTTTATTCTGCCTCGGAATGACTCTGTGTATTAAATTACAATTGCTATTTCAGGACTTGCTTTTGCAGAGGATAGAGCTATACAAAACTAGAGAGATGGGCTTTAATGTATGAATCTCCCTAAGGATGCTCCTTAGCATTACCATTATATTGAATCTTCACACATGACATATACAAACCTCTTGAAAAATACCTGTAAAACAATGACTTTAAAAGTTGAAATAAGTCTATGCAATTTAATTTTTCCCCAGAGACAGTTCAATCCTGGCTTTAATACAAATAACCTTATATTTTTAGGTAATGTAACGAAAGCACTTTGTGGATTAAAATGATGAGTTATGCACTGAGAGATCTGATTGCTGCAGTGTCTCAGTGTGTAGAGGAAATTAAAAATAGCTAGATATATGACTACCGAAAGGTATCAAAGCTTGCATGTGAGTTGAAGTTATTTATTGTGTGTGTAAACTGGCCCTGGCATAGTGACCTTAAAATTATAGCAACCACAGCAGATCTATAGCAACACATAGAAACCATCAAATCAGGTTTCAATTCTATGCTTTCTTAAAATGGTTGCTTGGATGTTTCTTCTTGTCCAGTGCTGTTTTTCTCACTCTCTATTTCAGCTTGGAAAATGTATTGTCCTTTGCATTTGGAAATCACCCTAACATTTGGAATTAAGGTATGAAGTATTTGTCACTGTCATAGCTCTGTGTCAAATGATGAAAGCACCACAGAGGCAGAGGAGACAGTGCTGATGAGGAATGCCAACATGTCCTGGACGTGAGTTCTACAGACCATTAATGGCAAATCATTCTACTTTGGCCTCTCAACCTTGTAATCTCCTTTCTCATGAGCAGGTAATCCTGCTTATAGGATTATTCACACTAAATCTGCTCAGAAGGCTTACCTTGCCTTTGAGTGCATGTAAGGGGCTAAAATATAATACTCTAGGGGTTAAATTATTTTTAGGACAGGCAGCAAGAATTATTTCTGAAGAAGTATGACTTCCTTTAAAATTGTATAACAGGATATTTTTTATATTTCATAATCGATGTCAGTGAAAAGGAAAACAATGTCCTAGTGCAGTCTGAGTCACAGAAAATGCAAGAAATTGGGAAATTAATGTCCTTTAAAATATGTAAATAGTTACCATTTCACACACAAAAACCAAGCTATGTCCCTGCCACTAAAGGGAACTTTAAAGTTACATATATTATTAAATCCAGTGAAGGAAGAAAGAAAAACAGTAAATGAATTGTGTGGCAATAGACAAAATTATTAACAAACTGGATACAGATGAATGAAAATTGGGTTTTGAGAAAAATGCTATATTTTAACATATCTCTATTGATCATCAGATCTATATGGCTTCAGGTAATTTGTTACCCTGTGACCTTCAATGAACTAATAAAGTTATTTTGTCATGTTTTAATTTTTTTTTACTTCCTATTCCCCTTTTAACAACAAAACCACAGCAATATAAAATATAACAAGATAAAACAAACCCCATTGTGTTGAAGCTCGAAGAGGCAAACTAATGAAAGAGCCCCAAAAGAGAGCACAAGAATCAGAGACCCCTTTGTTCATGTACTCAGCTGTCCCATAAACACGTTAAACTGAAAGCTATAATATGAACAAAGGTCCTGGTGATCTCCGTGCAGGCCCTGTGCTTGCTGCTGCAGTCTCTGTGAGTTCCTATGAGCTCAGTTGACTTAGAGGGTATTGTACTCCTGGTATTCTCCATCCCCGTTGACTTCCATATGTCTGCCTCCTCTTCCCTGAGCTCTGAAGGGAGGGATTTTACAGAGACATCTCATTTAATGTGTTCCAAGGTTTCCCTTTGTATATAATGTAATGCCCTAATTTCTGGGGGCCATTAAAATATTTGCTACATATGTGATCAAGGAGTTGGTTCAACACTGGCTGCTCTCGCAGAGAATCTAGGACCATCTATCAGTAGACACCAGGCAACTCACAAGGGTCACAAAATCTAGCACAAAGGAATCATTGCTCTCTTCTACACTCTGAAGGCATCAGGGATACATAGGATGAACATATGCATATGTAGCCAAACACTTAAACACATAAAACAAAAATCAATAAGTCCTTTTAACTGTTAATTTTATAGTTTGTTGGAAGAATTACTTAGTTTGGTTATGTAAAACAACTCATTGTTTAAATACTTCATGAATATCTAGGGGTACCAATTGCCAAAAATGTGTAAGAATGTTGTGAGAATTTCAAAGAATGCTGTTTACACAAATATACTAATTCAGAAAAATAATAAAAAAAATTTAGGCTTAACAATCACATTGATATTCTAATTAGAAAAACGTGCTTTAGTTAAATGTATAAATTTAAGAAAAAGCTAAAGCCATGCAGTGGTAGCCCACACCTTTAATCTGCTTGGGAGGCAGAGGCAGGTGGATTTCTGAGTTTGAGGCCAGCCTGGTCTACAGAGTGAGTTCCAGAGCTACACAGTGAAAAAAAAAAAAAAA
>JANHMN010000019.1:38643656-38667411 GCA_030674055.1 Rhabdomys pumilio
TCTCCTCTCCTCTCCTCTCCTCTCCTCTCCTCTCCTCTCCTCTCCTCACCTCTCCTGTTTTTCTCCCCTCCCCTCCTTCCACTTCTCTCCTTTGCTCACCTCTCCTTTCCTTTCACCTACTCTCTTTCTTCTCTTCTCTCCCATTCACTTTCCTTCCCTTTCTCTTCCTATTCATTAACCATTAACCATCTTCCCTTGCCCTCCCTCTCTCTCTCTCTCTCTCTCTCTCTCTCTCTCTCTCTCTCTCTCTTTCTCTCACTCCTCACTTCCTTTCTTTTCTTCTGAGACAGAATCTAGCTTGGAACACATTCTATTTCACAAATGTTGGAATGATAGGCATGTATCAGTATGTCTGGGTAACTACAAAGTCCCACAAAATGCAAAGTAATTCCTTCCAATGACAGTTCTCCCAATGACTTAAACACTTTACACTAAACCCCACCTCCTGATACCATCACACTGAGAGCCAAGCTACTGCCACATCAATTCTTAAATGAACATTTCATGCATACCACATTATAGTGGTTTCCCCAGGCCACTCAGCATCGAGTATAAAAACTGACATCCCAGCTTTATGACACACAGCTTCCTGCTTTCTCTTATCCAACAGGAGATCACTAATCTCCCCTGACTCTTCCAGTCTTTCCTGGTATTCTCAAATGTGCTAGGACATGTGCTTAGACTGTACTGCCAGCCCAAATGTCATAGAACAAGGCCAGCTCCCAGCTTCTGATGACAACTGAAGCAGCTGCCACTCATGCCTCAGAGGCGGCTGCTGTCACAGTGCATACCATCAGTTCCCAACCCCCGTCGATGCTTACCCTTCTGCACTGATTTCCCTCAAGTCCTGGTATACATTGCCAGTGACCCTTCGAGGCTTCTGATTCTGCAAAGGAAGCTTTTAGAGTTGCTTCAGCTCCATGTCTCCCATGGAGTCACATGGGATTTCACAAGGATGGTCTGGAGTATAGGACAGCCACTGAAGGGGTAGATGTCTCTTGAAGCCAATCTTTCCCTCGTGCAGATCAGATGCTATTGCCAAATGGATTCTTTTTTTTTTCTTTTTTTTTTTTATTGGATCTTTTATTTACATTTCAGATGCCAATCCCTTTCCCCATTTCCACTCCCTAGAAAACCCCTATCCTGTGAAGACTTATAGACTCATAGCCAATCCTGGCTATTTACCTTGAGAGAAAAGATCTGAGTGGAGGGTTTTCAGCTGACATTCATTCTAAAGCCAAGAAAAAGCCAGGTTCAAAACTAAATGTTCTAGTCAAGAGAGATGACAGAGGTTCTGGCTAGTCAACAAAAGGATGGACTGGGTATTAAGACTATCTTGTACCTCACTGGTACAAATAGGAATAATTATGCTCTAATTGTATTCTAAGAGAAAAGCTTTATTTTAACTTTATATGTAATATGTAGGAGGAGCTAAGGGGGAAGGAGCACCGAGAGGAAAAGATGGAGTAAGGAGAGGAGAAGATGAAGTAGATGAGAAGCTCGGTAATGAGAGAGAAAAAGAGAGAGAAAGAGAGAGGGGGCATGGAGGCAGAAGTTCATGTGTCTCCACTAGTCAAAGATAGTTTACATAGCTAGGTTGGGTATTAGGTTACACTTCTGATTGAGCATTACCATACTTATAAAGCCCTTGATTAACATTTAAAAAATTGTATAAAAGCCAAATGGAAAGGGGAGGCACGGAAATAATATTTTTAATAATAAAAAACACACACACAACATACTTATTTTCATCTGTTAAAACCCCACCACTCATTGAGTTAGTAAGTAGGGCTTTTGGAATTAAAGAAATGCCTAGGCATTTAAAAATGAATTCATTATCTTTATCAAATGACTTTTGTTTTAAAATGAATTTTATTCTGGAATCATCTATGGAGTTTCCTTTTGACTGTACTATTCAGTTTCATATAGATAACAAAGGGAAAATTTAAGCTATTCACTAATTGCCAAAATGTCTTTTTTTAAAAATAAGGGGCTGACAAATTTAAAAAGTTTGCAATGTCTAAATGTTGGGGATTAGACATTCTTTCTTCGTAGATTTGGAATTTCGGATGATACAACTCCAGTTTTAGCGCTAAAATGAGTTAGATAATATTAAGTTATTTAGAGAATTTAACTTTATGATCTCTTGAAGGATATTTTCTATGCACATACCATTCTTCTAAGATAAAAAGAAATCTCAGAAAATAGAAGAATCAAAAACTCAGATAATATTTTTAGGTATATAAGGGAGAAAATTATATATGAGCATTTAATAAAGGAGAATATATAAAAACTAGATTATATAAGTAATAGATCTCTGGGAAGCAAAGCATTCTAGGAATACATACATATATAAAGTATAAATTGAGGTAAAACAGAATAATTCTCCCCCTCTGTCTTCCTTCCTTCTCTCCTCCTCACTTCCTCTATAACCCCTATGCTTCCTTTACTTGTTTTGTTCTCCTCTCTCCTCATTTCATTCCCCTGTTCTTTCCTACCCTCATCCTCCTCTACACCTTTTCTCCTCCCCTCCCCTCTTCATCTCCTTCCCCTTTCTCACCCCTCTTCTCCCATTTCCCTATTCTTTGTTCCTCTAATTTTTCTCTCTTCTTTTTTTTTTCACTCCCTAGGGAAAAGATCTTTGATAAGATATTCTTGACCTCAGCATCTGACTTCTAACATTCATTAATACAACCTTACCATATCTCTTCCTGGGACAATTGAGGCACTTTCAGCTCAGTCTCTAACTGTTCTATACAAACTACTATCTCTGAATTTGTGCACTTGTAAAATCTCCATTTCCTGTAGGATAAAATTAAAAACATGTAATTTACCTAAAGCCTTGACATATTTGGTCTGTGCTTATCCCTCTAGTGTTATCTCCTCCCCAGCCCCCTTTGCTCCCTCCTATTTTTGTTCTTTCTTTATTTTGCCGAGGGCATTCATTTCTGCTGTTCCCTTTGTGTCCAATTCATCCCCAGAGCTCACTTTAAGCATCATTTCCTCAGGGTAGCTTTATGAAATCTAGGTCAGCTTGTTTCATTATCTACTTTCATGAAACAATGTCCCTTTCCATTTTAGTCTCACTGTGCATTAGCGTGAGCATCTGATTTGTGGATGATCTTTGTATTCCACTGTTTACCAAAAACAGGGATCTTAATGTCTCAATATTATTTCCTCTAGGCATGTGGGTAAAGCCAAGTAGATATTTCACCTCCTGTCAGTCACTCAAAGCAAATGTTTCTTCTGCTTCAGGCATACGATAAATGTATGAAAGCTTTTTCCAAATGATCCAGTTTAGCCTTGCAAGAAACTCTTATAAGTGTAGTGTATCTGATGACATGTCATTTTGTTTACAACTAACCTCTAAAAACAAACAAACAAAAAAAAATTGGGCCAACACTAATACTCATCTGTAATATAGAAAATGTTCATCAAATGTTCACACTCAACTATTCCAGTGGTTATTCCAAGCTGAAGAACGTCTTCCTAGTTATAAGGCTTTCCCCATTTGGGTACTCTGCTCCAACATATTGAGGCTAGACTACAGACAGTTGAGTATTAAATGGTCATTTCTCTCATGAGAATACTATGCTTAAAATCTAATACCACTTATCAAATTTAAATCAAGATCAGTTAAATAACCCAAGTAGACATATAACCCTTAAGGAAATAGAAGCAATCATTAAAAGTCTCCTAAACAAACAAACAATAAAATCCAAGAGCGAAAAGTTTTCAGGGTGGAATTCTACCAGACATCAAAGAAGAGTTCATGCCAATACTCCTCAAATTAGTCAACAAAATGGAAATACAACAAACATTGCCAAATTCATTTTGTGAGACTACAGTCACCCTGATACCGAAACCAAACAAAGATTCCTAAACCACACAATCATCAATTAGGAATATAATATCAGTAATATAAAAGTTTACTAAACTGCATTATTTACAATCTATGATAATTTACTAAATTAGATTATCAAGTGACTATAAGTACAATGGCAGCAATTTGAAAATAGATATATACCATATGACATGAATGTGATATAATAGATATCAACATGGTTCATATTATTTAGTGTTTGAAGGCCTGGAGATAAGGTCAGTTTGTAACGTATTTACTGTATAAGGACAGATATCTGAATTTGACCCCAACACCTATATAAAAGGGCATGATCAATAATGCATGATGTAATAATTCCACTGAAGAGAAAGAGATAGATGGAGATAGTTGGATCCCTGAGGCTCCTTTGGCAAGCCAGGCTAGACTACACAGTGAACTCTGAAATCCAATGAAAAACCTTTTCTCAGTCTGCATGGTAGATGAACCTAAAAAATGAAACCTAAGGTTGACCTCTGGCTTACTTACACACACAAATCCATTCAAATGCACGCATGCACGCACCTGCATACACACACACACACACACACACACACACACACACACACACACACACGTTCAATTTTGAAGTTAATTTCTCTTTCATTCTGTGCCCAAAAGGAAGAGTATGCATTTCTTCACCAAATAAATGCAACTACAACCACTCAAGATTATTTGTCAATAAAAACGACCCTTCTTAAAGCAGATGAAACAGGTTCTCAGTGTTTATATCTTTCTCTAGGACCAGAATGATTGAATGGCTGAAACACATTCAGTGGTACTGGCTTCATGCCTTAGGAAGGCACAGCTTACTCTAATCATTATGCACTTAAGAACAATGGCCTGCAATCAGGAGTCATTCTCTGAATGTGTGTCTTGAGGAACAATGGCTAGATTTCCAGTGACTTAAACCGAAGGAATCCAGAGACAAAAATCTGTATCACACAGATATAATCAACACTGCATGCTATCAAACATGGCCTTTTTTACCTGAGTTCAGACTATGATTTTAATTCAAAGCGTTTCATATTGTCTGCAGGAAAGGTCCCAGATGATTAGTAAGGCTATGCTTTTTAATTACTTCCCTGAACTCAATGCTCTATGAATATCGTACCTAGGAATACTTTTGGGGAGTTTGACCATGTAAATTAGGAAGAGAGACAGAAAGGGTAATTAACATGTAGCATCCACAGAAGGCTGACCAATTAAATGTGAGAGATAAGAACTGAGTCAAGAACAGTTCTCTAAGTATCTGGTTCACAACCGCCTCAACTGATGCTTGAAATGGTGGAAGTAACACAGAACATATGATTATTGTGAAAAAAATCATGGGCGGGAAGTTGTTCAGATATTGTAACAAATCATTTGTAGAATACAGAGATTCCAGAAACAAAATCAAGGTGTGGGGAAAATTATCTTCAGAGTCATGAGTTCTAAAAGTTGAGAGGTAGGATAGAAGACAAATGAAGAGGGCAGGGATGATTCCAGTAGTCAAGAGATATCTAAAAGGAACAGTACAGGTGTGCGTAAGAATTCCAGTAAGATAGTGATCCTGTGGGGAAAACGCTGGTGATAGATAAATAAAGGAGGAATAAGTAGAAATGTAGGAAATTGACGTTATCCAGACATCAGTGTCCTCTATGCAGAGGTTTAGGTGAGAACCCATGATAAAAATCTGATGGAAACAATGAGAAAAAAGAACCACAGAGGGGATGGTTTGCAATTCAGAATGGATATGTTTAATAGCTAGTCTATATTGAAGGTTACAGTGAATTATATGTTCATGTTCTCTGTCTCTTCCTCCTCTTCCCTCTCATTAACTGAGTGTATCGGGAGAAATTTAATTCACTCTAAAATGTGTTTTGTTTGGTTGTTTGAAACATTGTCTTGCCTTGTAGACCAGGCAGGACTCTAACTCATTATCTCACCCAGGCTGGAAATGAATTTATGGTGATCTTCCTGTGGCAGCCCCACAAGTCCTGGACGTGCAGGGATATTGCCACTATAGCTAGCTTATATTCTCAAAAATTTTCATGCAGACACTTATTGCTAAAAACATTCTTCTGCTTTCATTGTGTCCCATTTGTATGGAAAAAAAATAAGTTCACTCTAGCGGGTCAGCTATGAAATAATGTGAAGGCATTAGAGCTAAGTATTTCATACTAAGCACAATTTTTACTGAAGGACTCACATAAAATATAAAACCATCAGTAATACATCTAGTTGTATATGACATATGGCTTTTTTAGAGAAATTTTTTATTTTCCAAATTCTTGGATGTTTTGTTTAAGAAAATGCATATAAAACAAGCTTTCTGCCTGTCAAGAAATATACCCATCAGCTCATCAACAGAACTGATAATTTCCTTAAATCACAGAAGCAAACTGAACAACTATCAGAGGAAATGGGGTTCTTATTGGTCACAAAGACAAGGTGCCTCTGTAATAGCCCATGAGGTTCACTTATATTTGTTATTAAGTATCTCAGATGAAAGATGAGGCAGCTGATTGATTATAAGGAACACAATATATACCATGATCCATTGAAATTAGGATATTTAAAATTTTCTTCTGTGAAATAGCCTAAGGTAGAATTTATGTGACACTACTCCTTAAGAATGAAGCCCACTCCATTATTATTATTATTATTATTATTATTATTATTATTATTAATTTACATATGCATGCACATGTTGTAGTAGGTTTTATTGGGACAGAGTCATGTTCTGTATAACTAAGCTATCCTTAAACTCATGAGCACCTTCTTGCCTCAGGTCTCTAGATTACAGACATGTGTACTATGTCCAGTTGGCATAAGGAGTTAATTTAGTCAGAAATATTAAAATGGACCTTGGCAATGTTAAGCTCTGCCATCAAGTTTAAACTACACTGCGAAGCAAAGGAACCACAGTTCTTTCTCCAGTTCATGAGTATCCCCACAACTTCAGATAACACCATTTCCCAGTTTGTTCATAAAGTAGTAACATAACTATAGTGCATGGTCTTACAGTATCTGCTTCTTTCTGTGATACTCTTCAGTAACAGTAATTTTGGTAGTGTTTTTTTGTGTGTGTGTGTTTACTCATATACAACAATCAAAGGAAGTATTCAGCCTGATAATCAGAAGCGTATCTTTGTTGAAAATATCTGTTGAACCTTTTGTTCTAACATTCTTGAGGGATGGCCCTAGAAACAGGAGAGTGGTTCATGTTGACTTTACTGAACTTGGTGGAATTTGGCCTGCTATTCAACAGATGTTTCAAATGATGCCGATGAACCTACAGTTTGGGGAGTTGGTATATTGAGGGACTTTGGGCATGTAGCTTTGGACTTGAGCAATCCCCTTGGGGCACGTTTTAAAGACACAGGAATATTGCAGCCAATATAACCAAAGGCCTCACTATGCATGCTAACATCTCAGCCAGAAGGTTGCCAGAGTAGGCTTCTGAAATTTTACTGACATGCCATTTAACTATTGAAATAATTATAAAAAGGTCATTTGTGTAGAGTGTTGGATAGACCAACCAATAGAACTGTGAGAGAGAATGCAGACTTTGTTCTGCTAACAGGAGCTGCTACAGAGCAAAGATCAACGTTTTCCCTCACAATACTGTGTCCAGTGGTTCTAAACTTGTGGTTCATGACTTTTTGGAAGCCGTATGTCAGGCATCCTGTATATCAGGACTCATAAAAACAGCAAAGTTACACTTATAAAGTAGCAGTGAAATAATTTTATGGGTGGAGTTACCACAACTTGAACTGCAGCAAAGGGTCATAGCATTAGGAAGGTTGATAATGACTGCTATAAGAAAATCCCATCTTGGATAAAGTTTAGATCTGAAGGAACAGTTTAGACACAGTTCACATACCAGCTTCAACTGGTTTTCACAGGCAGACAAGCAGTGAGGGGGCAGGGAGAGACAGACAGAGGGAGAGAGGTAGTGGGAGAGACAAAGACAGAGAGACAGAGAGGAGAGACAGAGAGACAGAGACCTGTGGGCCTGGCATATGCTTTTGAAATCTCAAAGTCCACTCCTGGTTATATATCTTGTCATATCTTCTGCAATAAAGTCACATTTCCTAATTCTTTTTGACTGAGCACTCAACTATATGAGCCTATGAAGGCTATTCTCACTCAAACCACTTCAGAGTACTTATGTGTGAAGTCATTTATGTAAATGATATTAAATTTAATGTCACTGTATGCCATTTTGCAAAAATCAGACAAAAGGGTGTGGTTTGATGAGAAAATTCTAATATTCATACTTAAAATGCAGGATGGATATTTACTCTGAGATTTAAGGTGTGTCTTCTGTTGTTTGCTTCTTTTTCTTTCGCTTTTGGTGTGGTGCAAACCTGTAGAGGTTTGGTGCTCTCATGGAGCACCAGAGATCTATTTGAGATAAAAAGGGAAAGTGCACATTATCCTCACCAGAGAAAGACAAGGCATATGTGTCTTATACCTTTCATAGGGGAAAAAAATTAAAAAGAACAGTTCCTGGGATGAGTCTCACACTGAAAACTGAAAACTGTTAGAGATATCCAGAAATTACAGAGCTTAGTACCAAGCATGTGTAGCAGAAGATTTGGGGTTTTCTTTTATCCTAAGGATACACAGAGCAAGCAGCCTAATAATGTCTGGAATTCAAGAACAGATCTGGGTCCAAGGAAGGGATGACTACACAGGAAAAGGTGCAGCATTAGCTTTAGTGTGTGCATGAACAGGGATCCATTTAACTTCTATTAACTTCTCAGAATATCATGAAATTGGGGATTATTCCCTTTAAAGCAACCTTTAACTTTTAAAGCAGTTAGGCTTCGCGTATCATTGTCCCTGGTGATTGTTTTCTCCCTTGATTTTACCTGTGTCTTTTCAGCATTCATTATTTTATAATCAAAGATATAAATCAGGTATGCATATCATATTAATGGCCCATGATATGCTCTTCAGGAGTTTTCATCCTTAACATAAGTGTGATAATAACAAACCTTCTAGTTCATGTGCATATCACAGTTTTTGATATTATGCCTCATGCAAGTCCTGTCATCACATAGATGGGGCTTTCAAACGGTTGTTCTTAAGTCTATACTCGACCCTTCAGTCATTACTTGCTTTATATGTTTACAGTTACCTGAATTAAACCGCACTCTGGAAATGATAATGGGTAATTCTAGAAATAAGTGATGCCATTCTGAGTGATGTTGTGTCAACCTTCCCAACAACAACATGACTCATTTGTGGTCCAGTGTATTCATTTACATGTATTTCAGATTGAACATCATATTTCCCATGATCATGTTGGGAGTTCTACAGAAACCATGAGTAACCTTTATTCTATTTAATAGTGACCACATAGAGGAAGAGGGCCCATACTGGTGAGTTTATCGCAACATGCTATAATAAGTTTAATAATATTATGATAACAATTTAGTATCATCGCTTTATTTTCTGATAATTATGGTTAACCTCTCATATGTCAAGTTTATAAAACATTTTTTCATATATATCCAAGGCTTCAGAGAATATACTACCGTATATAGAATTTATTACCATCCACAGCTTCAGGCATCCACTGTGAAACTTGGAACATATCCCCATATGCAAGAAGGAAATGCTATAGATTATATTATACTAAGGAATCTGATAGGTCAGTACTTGTACCAAACAATTCTACTGGTCTGTGCTTATGCCAAAGAAATCTGATTTATTTCATTTCTTCTCATCTTCCAAAGTTCTACCAGGCAAGTCTAATTCATGACTTGTGGTTTGTGTGGGTCCCTGGATAGCTATGAGTGCATCTCAACATAAAATCATAAACTTAGTTAAAATACAATATTCATTTATTTTATTTATAGTTGCTTCTGAGAAGGGGATGTTTGTGTCTGAATATGTGTGCATGTCTGCCACAGCACACATAGAGAAGTGGGAGAATACGTTCTAGAGGTGATTCTCTCCACCATGTGGCTTCAGGGAATAGACAACAGGTCACTATACTTGAGTGGCATTAAGCATTCTCATCTACCTCCCTTAAAATATTTTGTTTATTCAGTTAGTTAGTTAGTTAGTTAGTTAGTTAGTTATGAAATTTCTTCATTTGTAACATGACTGAATGATTGTGGGTTTTGATTCTGAACTTTGTAGATGGCAACCTCAAGCTACAACATCTAACGTTGGACATACCTATGAATCTAAGCACCTCCTCAAACTCAGCCACATTGTCTGAACTTCTCTTCTGGTCATATTAAAATATTAATGGTTAACAATTCTAATAATTTTCTCTATCAGGTAAAGTCCTGAAAAGCCATAACTGTTCTTTGTATTAAATTTGCTCCTAAGTATTATACAAGTATGTATCTCACAAAATTTTTATGAGCTCATTAGAAGATTTGAATATAATTATGTAAAATTTTCTATAAAAATCACCTAGCTTTTCCTCTATGCTGCATGGTTTCTTATGTGCTGTGTAATGCTGACACAAAACTGTAATTGACATTTCACAAAATTAAATTTTTTGAATCGATGAACTATTACTTAATAAAGCTATGTAAGCCCAAACAGAGGTGTTTGTTTTTCAGTGGAGTCTCTATCTAAACCAAAAAAAAAAAAAAACCACTTATATATTACCTAGAAATTATTAACTTATTAAAGAAACTCAAACTCCTATAGATTTTTATGGAAAGCATTTTAATGTACATTTAAAAACTTAAATTTCATGTCCATGAATATATAAATTCTACTTTTAGAAATGCATTCTAACCAAAAATTCAAAATCATAGATTTGTTCTTAGCTTATAGAGAAAAAAAGTCAAGTTTATGAGTGGTATAAAGTATACCACTATAATATATAGTATACATATGGTAAATGTCAAAATGAAAAATTGTCATATAAAACATAATAAAGGTATTTAATCAAATACTATGCAACCATGAAGAATCACGTTACAGAACAATACTTAGGGAGATTAAAAGGGGATCCAAGGCATTTCAAGTAAAAATAAAATAAAATTTCATACTTCCATGTGATATATTTTTATGTTCAGAGCTACCTACACTAAAGAAACTTAAATAGAAATGTAAGAGATTTATATTTTGAAGTTTTATTTTTGTTTAAGGAACACATAAATTTCTAGAAATATATGAACATGAATATGTATAAGAAAGCATCCAAAGTCTTCCTCATAAAAAACCTCTACTCATCTCTCACTTTTATTGTGAGCAGCACTGAACAGTGTTGAACACAATTGAGAAGGAATAATAAAAAACCCCTCTTG
This sequence comes from Rhabdomys pumilio, assembly GCA_030674055.1. Taxonomy (NCBI): domain Eukaryota; kingdom Metazoa; phylum Chordata; class Mammalia; order Rodentia; family Muridae; genus Rhabdomys; species Rhabdomys pumilio. The sequence goes on from JANHMN010000019.1 coordinate 38,654,808, forward strand.
GTGGGGGAGGGTCAAATAGACTCCCTATCCTGAGTGAGGTAGCCCATTCACAAAAGAGCACACATAGTATTCACTCACTCATAATTGGAGCCCAGAAGCTCACAATACCCAAGATTCAACTCACAGACCACATGAAGCTCATGAAGAAGGAAGACCAAGTGTGGGTGCTTCGGTTCTTCTTAGAAAGAGTAACAAAATACTCAAGGGAACAAATATGGAGACAAAGATTGGGACAGAGACTGAAGGAGGGGCCGTCTGGAGAGCATTCCTGGGTATCCATCCCATGTGCAGTCACCAAAGGTAGATGCTGATGTGGATGTCAGGAAGTGCATGCTGACAGGAGCCTGATAATAGCTGTCTCCTTAGAGGTCTGCCAGAGTCTGACATAGTGAGAGGTAGAGGCTCACAGTTAACCATTGAACTGATCAAGGGGTTTCCAGTGGAGGAGTTAGAGAGAAGACTGAAGGAGCTGAAAGGGTTTGTGGCCCCATGAAGAGAGCAATAGTACTAACCAACTAGAGCTCCCAGGGTCTAAACCACCAGCCTGGGAGCACATAGGGAGGGACTCCAGATGTATATGTAGGGAAGGAAAGCCATGTCCAGCATAGACAGGAGAGGAAATCCTTGGTCCCATGAAGGCTGGATGCTGAGTGTGGGGAAATTTGAGGGTGGGGAGGTGGGAGTTAGGGTTGGGGGCATATCCTCATAGAAGCAGGAGGACAAGGGAATAGGATGGAGGATTCCTGGGCAGGAGGGAAACGGGGTAAGAGGGTAACATCTGAAATGTAAATAAAATATTCAATTAAAAAATTACTATCTTATTCTTATTAAGAACTGTTTAATCTTTTTTAAGAAATATGGTCACTCCCTGCATACAAACATGCACACACACATGTAAAAAATATCCCTTCTGTATTTCGGCTGAATAGATAACCTATTTTCTAGCATCATCATGAATTTTATTTACTGCTTTGGCTTTTGAAACTAGTGAATGCAGAAGGATTTAATGGTATTTTATGATTTATTTTACATAGAAAAGTAACCCAAGGTTTCATCAGCTATAATTCTCTCTATGGCATTCAATATTTTAGTGTGGTACCTATGACAGATACAGGATGGCCTGTTTCCCAGTAAATGTACTATGCAATGAAGCTTATTTATTTACCTATAAAACCTTTTCTCTTTTGATATAGTCAGATTTTAACTGGAGGCTTCATGGTTGTCATATACTAAAACTTGGGACGACCGATGGGCAGGAGATTGAGAAATTATAACTAGACGCTACAAGCAAACTCCACATTGCTGAGGCTAAAGAATTACTTTGTCCAATTTTCCAATTACCATAATATACTGAGGACATCACTCTTTAACCAGTGTAGGTAGCATTTATTAAGTGGGATTGTTTTTCTCAAAAAATGCAAAAACTCTGTGCATTACTTTTACTAGTACCCCATGGGGTTCAGTTAAATGGTATTATTTGAATATTCTATTTATTTAATGTATAGATTCTCAATATATGAATGAGTGGGTCACTACCTTGGGAATAAATAATGACAGCATTCAATTTGTGTGCACGAGGTAACCATAGGATTTTGCTATTATTGCTTATTTTGTTTTGTTTCAGTTTTTTTTTAATTTTATTTAATCTTTTTTTTTTACAGTCCAGATTTTATACCCCTCCCTACCTTCTAACTGTTTTTCACCTTGAACCTTCTCCACGCCCTGCATCTGCGAGGATGTCCCCACCAAGCCCTAACCCCCACCCAAGACCTCCCCACTTTCTGAGGACTCCATTTCCTTAAGTGTTAGGTGCATCTTCTCTGACTGAGCCCAGACCCCGCAGTCCTCTGCTGTGTATGTATTGGGGGGCCTTGTATCAGCTGGTGTATGCTGCCTGATTTTCTTTTTACTTCATAGCCTACTAAATGCAAAGTGTTCAGAGGAAAGCTTTAAAAATATCAACTATGTTATAAAATAATGTCTATACCTTTTCTGAATTTTATTCAAAAAGGCAATATGTAGTATGCACATTTCATTGTATTTAATTTGTCCAAAACAAATAAGCCAACAGTATGCTCCTGTCTTTCTACTGCTTTACAAAGATTTATCTAACAAGCTATTATCTGGTTAGAACTAATAAATGATGAGGATGGTGGTTTCTGTGATTTATTATATTATTGTGCAGAACTCACTCACACTGACCTAACAATTACATTTATATATAAATCTCAAATAGGCAGAAAAGTATTAACAATGAATGAGGATTTGCTAATGCTTTGCTATGAACCTTTATAGAGTTAAATAAGATAAATTGTAAATATGCCACTTTGGAAATCTTCATTACCAACATTCAAGTTGATAAGAACACTGCCTTGTTACAATCCCTTCCTGTTATTCGGACAAAGTACCAGATATAGATCATTTAAAAGGCAGCAACATGTGGTTCACAGCTTTATGGGTTTCAATTGACTGCCATTGGTCTTGCTGCTTTAGGCCTGTGGCTGTTCCCATTCTGGTACTAGGAGGGCTTGGAGGTAGAGGTCTGTATAGAACCATCTTTTAAGGTCTTCTTTGTGAGCATAATGGTCTTCTACTAAGCCCCAGATCCTAAATCCTGTACCTCCTTAGGGCAGCAACATCTATATATAAACCCTTCAATACAAGGGGCCATGAGAGGAGTTTAAGATGCAAACTGCACGAGGTCACGGTACAGCATGTTTCCAAACATCATCATTTGGTTTCACCTATTTTTGAAAGTTTCAAAACCAATCACATCCCCAGTTTCGTTTATCAATACAAATTTTACAATGATTCATGCAAATGTGTATACATTGTTGAGAGTCATTTATCCATCAGCTGTCTTTTTTTCAGAAACATATTTCTCACAGATATGTTGGTGTTTGTCGTTATAGGCTACTCCCATTGGTGTTCTACTCACACCGCACGTGTTCACCACCTTATGCACGTGGATTTCTGCAGGTCATGCCTATTGGAGTAGAATTGGGAAGTGATGGAGAGTGTACACCTTTACATTTTTGTAATATACCCGTGATGGTTCATGTGACCAGCCACGCACAAGGATGCATCGTATTTGACATCTCAACCAAATTAAGGTACTGTAAGTTTCAAAGTACAACCAGAGATGAGAGAAAATAAATGTGTGATTTTTGTTCAAAGCCCCTAATAACTAAAAAAGTTACGTGGTTTTCTGTATGCTAATTGAAGATTTGGATTTTATCTTTAGGGAAAAATAAATTCATATCACTTACCCTTATTCTAATGGACTCTGTCTTTGTATGTTTCATGTCTATATTTAAATGCATACAGTTCATATTTAATTATATTTACATACATATGGTATCTAATAACTACAGAGTTGTGTAGACGATGTTAAACATTTTCAAATAATATTTTCCTTCACTGCATTAAGTATATAATTTTACAAACAATGTCCCTAATATTGTATACCTCACTGGCTAGTAGATTTTAATATGACTGCATTTTTTTGTTGCTTAGTACATGTGTATTATATCAAAAGCTCATGAACATATTCTTCTGCACTATCTCTTAAAAGTTTGTCATACCCTTTCACTTTTAATTTGCTCATTAAATAGGATGTTTTGGTGAACACATGGTAGACCTTATATTTCATTTTTTTTCTTTCAGATGTATCTAACTGTCATCATTCTATTTACAGGGATCCTGTTTTCCCAGCTTCCTGTTATCAGACATACTAAAGGTGTAGTATTTGTGCATCTTTGTCCTACCCTTTTAGTAAGTATAGTTTTACGATAATCATCAATACATTTTATAAACTAATTTCATGAGTACAGTATTTGATCAAAACAGTAAGTTTTACTGAAGTCACACAACTCTATATTCCGATGGTTTTTAACAGGATTCACGCTTGTTTTGCAACCCTTTCTCTCACTGTGGGTCTGCTTCTGAGATTTTGTTTTGTTTGGTGTGGTTTTGAGTTGTCCAATTTATAGGCCTGGATTCTTCTAATTTTACGGCCGAGACTGACAGAGTACCCGTCATATGACCCTTCAGGTTTTGCTATGACAGGATGGAGGATGTAAGCATACAAACAAATGAAATACCTACACAAGCATGAGTAGCTATGCACAGTTATAAGTAGCTTGAAATAAACCATAAGCCAAAATTAGACATAAGAGTGAAGATTGTCTATTAATTAATAGACAATCAAGAAAATACAACTAGAAGCAAAAAGAAAACTAAAGCGAAACACTCATTCATCTAACCAAAATGAATCTAACTACATGAATCACTAAGCAAGAGTTTTAATTGAACAATTATCTTTATCAAGTTGATCTGTGGGCATGTCTGAAAGGGACTGTTTTGACAGCCTCTCTCAGAATGGACAATGCCATTTCAAGGGCAGGGGTCCTGGACTAGCTAGCGATGACCTAGAGAATATGCTAGCAAGCAGTGTTCTTCCATGGTTTCTCCTGCAAATTCCTGTTTAGGTTCTTTCTCTGAATTTCAATGATAGACTGTGAAGTCACTCATGATATTTGTGACATGAAACAAAAAGGTAACTAATACGATACCTCAACATAATCCAGGCTACATATGAAACCTAGAGCTCACATTACATTAAAAGGGAAAAAAAGAGGTATCATTTTCTCTAAAATCAGAAATAAGATGAGGATATGCATTCACTTCTCTCTCATTCAATACTCTGCTTGAAGTCTTAGCGATGACAATAAAGGAAAAGAAAGAAAGAAGAATACAGAAACAACAGGTAAAATTATCATGTTTTGAAGATGATATTACCTTAAAACCATAATAATTCCATGAAAACACTTTTAGATCTTACACTTTCATCTAAGTAGTAGGATAAAAGGGAAAGGGGTTTCTATATTCTATCTTGATATCAAATTATATTGTATAACCACAGTAAATCTCAAGTCCAACAGAATCATGTTGTCACCAAAGCAGATGTACTAGCCAGTGACATAGAATACAACAGCCAGAAACGCACTCAGAGGCAGGGCTGAAGAGATGGGTTGGCAGTTAAGAGCCGTGGTACTCCCCCAGATGACCTGAGCTTCACCCCAGCATCCTCTCTGAGTGGCTCAAGACCACCAATAACTCGAGTGACAGTGAACCTATTCTTTCTTCTGGCTTCCACAAGCACTGGCATACATATGGCAGATACTCATACACACATACACCAATATAAAAAAATGTATCTTAAAATAAATAAAGAAGCCCACACTGTCTCATATATTTGTGTGTGTGTGTGTGTGTGTGTGTGTGTGTGTGTGTGTGTGTGATTTCATTAAAACATGCACCAGAGAGAAAAGACAGCCTCTTTAATAGAACATCCCATGGGCAAAATAATAAAAATGGATCCAAGTCCTACATGATATTTTGTATATATTTATACATAAGACATCCGTTCTGTTAGTACATGTGGGCATTCTGTATTTCACCCACAATACACCAGGTAAAATGTCACAAGATGGCTGTCTGACCACCTTTATCTGGATCATAGTTCATTTTGCCTTCATTGCTTTTTTTAAGCATGTCAGTGCTTTGGGTATTATATTTTTTACACTATTTTGTGCAACAGCAACAAAAAAGTATTATCATCAATGACATGTCCCGTCCAAGATTCCTCGCCTATTATCAATGGAATCCAAAAGCTGCTATCTTATTTTCTAGGCAGTCTTAACACCAAATGTGCCAAAACTCACACCAAGAAAATTTGGTATCAGTCCTTTACATTGGCCTTTGTAATAATTTGGGGGATAAGACAATAGAAGCTCGAGCAGGAAACACAGAAATGAACAAATAGAACCTTTTATGCATAGTAAGGAAGAAATCACCAAAGTGGAGAGACAACAATATGAGGGAAGAAACTGAGGAGAATCAACACACCAAGTAACGATCAAATATTTACAATGTATATAAAAATTTAAAAAGAATTTAAAAGCAGGCCAAGAACCTGAATAGGTATTTGGTTGAAGGAGACATTAAAAGATCAAATCGCTATATCAGAAGCTGATGGGTATCACAAACCACTACAGAAATACAAATTAAATTCGCACTGATCAGCCTTAAAGGCTACTATCATATCATTGGTATGCAAATGAATGGAACTACATAGCTCATCTTGGCAAGCAAAGCAAGCTAGGACCACAGTGACAAATAGTATGTGGTTTATCTTATAGAGTGGGACTCATAATTTCAAAAGGAATAAAACCTAAGTAGAATTAGCACTTTGAAGAGGAGGCCTGGGAGGAGGAGGAGAGGTGGCAGAGGAGAGCCACTGGGGCGAGATGCCATCAAACTCTACATGTATGTGTAATAAAAAGTCACAGCAAAGTCTGTTATTTTATACATTTATTATTACTAGCAAAAGAAAAACCCATACAAGTCACATGTCATAGTTAGCCTGCCTATCCTCAAAGTGACACAAGATGAAAAGCATGAAAGTGTCCATTCATGTGTGACTAAAAGGAATGCTTACTAAGAGGATGGCTCAGTGGTTAAGCTTACTATGAGAATTGCTAAATAGTTAAAACTTTCTAATGGGATGGCTTAATGGTTAAATGACTGTCATGCAAGCATAAAGACTAGATGAAATTCAGTTCTCCTGAGTCTATGTTAAATGTTAGGCAGGCATATCAGCCCACCTATAATTCTAGCCTCTGAAGGATGAAGCAGGAGATGCTCAGAACAAATTGGGTAACAAGATTGTTCATGTAGTAATGCTAAGGGTTTAATGGAGAGACCCCCTCCTTGGTGCATACTATGGAAGACTGCTCGAGGAAGATTCAAACACCAACCAGCCTCAGGCTTCCACATTCACATGTCCAAATGGTTGCATGTACTCACACACATGTGCGTCACATACATGCAATTAGATATACACATGCACTCCACGTATATACACCAGGCACACACACACACACACACATATAAGGAGAAAAACAAAGAACGAAGGGGAAGCCATTGTCCACTGCTGTTGATATGATTTAGTAGAGATATTTTGGTATGGGACCACTGAGCCTGTATGCAAAGAAATTGCAATCTGGTTCTTAAGGAGGAACCTGCACCTGTGTTTTCATTGCAACATTATCTACAATTGTGAAACAAACTATGACTGTCTTGAATAATGCATTGGTATAATATACAGTATGTATACAGTTGCCATAGAATATTGTCCTGTCTTCAAAATTAAGGAGACAGAGGTATTTACAGCAACGCTGATGAACCTAGACAATAATATGCCAAGTTAATACAGCCAGAGCTAGAAAAAATATTACATCAGCATACAAGTCTAATATAAAACAGGTAGAAATGCAGAACCTTAGTGGAAAGTGGTTATTGCAAGTCTAAGATTTTGAGTTGAAGAGGAACACAGTGATATATTTTTTAGCAAAAGATTTGTTAGAAGAGTCATTATCAGCATAGATAGACAGCAACATGGCAGCTGACTCCAGCATAACTCTAAAGAGTGCCCAAGTCCACAGGGCTAGTCAGGGGTTCCCACTGGGCTAGTTAGGGGTCCCCATTTATAAGTTTCAGAGAGGCAGGGAGGTCCCATGCTATGAAAGTGATGATAAAACCATAGTGAATGCTAGTAGTCAGATTGTCGCTGGCAGAGGGGGCAGTAGAATAGGTAAAAGGTTGTGCCCCTTCATCTAACTTGTGGCTTTCATGTGAATGTACTACTCTTAGTTCCTGGTAGCTTATGGTACTCAGTAAACACACATTTAATGGATCAAGTGTGAAGACAAGGCCTATAATTAATATTGTAGACTTCCATTTGGGGAGTCAGAATAACAGAATCAGCCATGGAGGGTATCTTGCCATTTCCTGTAGAGTAGCTATGATCTCATAGAATAAACTGGAGATCAATGCAGGTGAATGAAAACTGAGGATCCAAACTTAACCCAAACCTAATATCTGTCAGGGACAAGGGAGAGGGAAGAAGATATGGTTGTTAGACGCAATACAGGTTGAATGAACTGAGAGATCGAGTTTGAATAGAAGGCCTGTAATGAATGTTGTGTTTTATACTGGAAATTTGCTAAGAGGATAGGGTTCAAGGGTTCTTGGTACAAAAAGAAAAAAGTAATTAAAAATCCCATTGGCTAATGTGGTTATTTTATTGTGGTGTGTGTGTGTGTGTGTGTGTGTGTGTGTGTGTGTGTATGTGTGTATCAGGTTGTATTTAATAAATTGTAATAAATAAAAGTACTTTTCCAAAGCTTTCTTATTTAAACACTAAACACAAATTCTGAAACTGTTTTTCTGTTTATAAAATTTCTTTTATGCTTACTAAGTCCTTGCAATATTTTTCTCATGACCTGGTCATCAGAGCTCGGCTTTTAAAAGGAAAATAGTTTTCCATTGCTCATTGTCTTTAATTCATTACTGTGTAGAGATGTTGAGGAAAGTAGATGTATGCAATACACAGCAGCACCCATCACTGGGACTAAAGCATTGGCTCAGTGGCTTAGAGCAATTTGCTGCTCCTGCAAAGGTCTGCCATTTGACCCCCCAGTACCCACGTGGCACATCACAATCACCTACAGCTCTCACCCCAGGGAATCTGAGTTCTCCTCTGGAACCAGACATATGCACACAGGGAGACACAAATGTGCACAAATAAAAATAACGTATTTTTAGAAAGAAAAATATATTATCGCCTCTTTTTCTTAGCCAGTTCATTCTGTACAAGTTTTTAGAAACACAGATCTACCATAACGGGTCCCGAAAAGTGGATGATAAGCGAATGCTTTGAAAATATAATTATTGTGGTTCTCCTGCAGACATCACTTACAAAGATGAAGACGATGATATCTATTATTAGAAAGTCTAGATGTGACAGGATATGAACACAAAAGCTGTCACAGACTGTATTCTGTCTGATCATCAGACATCACGAAGGCATTAATCAGAACCACTTCAGTGAGAACCGGGAAAACAACCATAAAGTCGCGACACTGCATGGTTGCTAACATTCCCAAGGAAATCTCCAGCAACAGTGGGGATTTTGTTTCTCTCAACATGTCACACAACTGGATTGTTAACAATGCCTAATTTAAGTAACAGAAGCTTGTGATTGTCTGTTCATGGGAGAGTGTTTGCCACAAATGAGGGGCCTGCATTCAGCTTCCCCTTAGCTTTTAAAAATGTTGATATTTTTTTCCTGATTATGAATGAAGCACTTTTAGCCATGTATTTTTATAACATGTCCACCTTTAGCGCAGACTGATTAGAATGCATCTTTTGCTTACTGTGAATGTACATGTATGTATGTGTGCACGATCACATGTGTGCATATGTATATGGAATAGAGGTGAGGTGTTTTTTTTTTTATTGAAAAATCCATCAATCACTCATGCATATATCCTCCACTGTGTTTTCTGAGATACGGTATGTCACTGATTCTGGAACTCACAGATTCTACTAGACTGTCTGGTCACATGTGTGCAAAAATATATGGGGGTACGGGTCAGGTATTTTTATTGATAAATCCATCATTCTATCACTCCCGTATTCTGTACTGTTTTCTGAGACATGGTGTGACACTGAATCTGGAACTCATAGATTCTACTAGGCTGACTAGACAGTGAATTCTATGGATCTTCCTATCTCTGTTCCCATCTGCTGCAGTCCCTGGCTTTTTATGTGGTACTATTGATCTAAGTATTCATGCTTACATGTTAATTAGTTTACTGATAGAGATCTCCCTGTCATAGCTGGTACAACTGTATCATGCTTCAGGTCTCGAGTAGCTTTGGACATGGCTTATTTATTTATGGTGATTAAACTGCTATAGAAACAGTCACAGGCTATGCTACAATAATCGATCAATTGGTGAGATCATGCGTATGCATGTTTGTATGTATGGATGCTGTACCTAGGCTAAAATAAAATTATGAAATTTCAATTCAGTTATACTCCTTGAGCTTGAGAATGATACTGTCAAAGAAACCAAATACTTCAGGAAAGCTGAGAACAAGAGGTGTAAAAGGAAAAATGGGTTAATGGGGACCCCTGGGAAACAGTTAAGCAATAGCATCATCTTTCTATGGCTTGAAGTACATTTGGCCGGAGCATTGACTTGCTGGCCTTGACCTCCAAGCTCCTGCTGTCAGACATGAGCCTTCAGTGATGCCTGAAGCACCCGGCTCCTTGGCTGCCACCTCTGGTGCTCTACAAAAGCCAAATGCTTCTACTTCTCTATATGACTAATGATTTTAATTTAACTGTCTTTCTTTCCCGTGCTTGCCAGAATCCTGTTCATATTATAATTTCATTTTTGGGAAAGGGAAGAAATAACTGCTTTACTGCTTAGAGCAGTGTATTGGGCATGGAGAATCTTTGGCAAGTTTCCAAGTGGCCTGCAGAAAGGAAGTGGCCTTCACTGCTTTGTGAAGAGTGTTGCTGGTGCTTCCACCATGTACTAGTAGCTAAATGCAATACATTGGATGAATTTAAATATGGAAATAAAGTCCAAATGCTCTGATCTCCCTAGTTTCTACCTTATTTTCACATTCAAAACGTATGTTCATAGGTAATAAACAAATTTGAAAATAAGCATTGATAAGATAGAGGTAAATATTTAAATATCTGTCAAATTCATTGTTTATGGCAAATTTTGAATAAGAAGTCTAGAAAGAAATTCTACGTAGAATAGGAGTAACCAATTGTGACAGTAGCCTCTTTGAGGACTGAGGAAATTCTAAATTTCATGTAAAAAGTTTCATTAAGACATAACTCAGTTACTATTGGATTACATTTCAGACATTTCTCCCACCTGGAGATATTTAGCCCAATGCTGGTCGAGTATACATTTTAGAAGCTTCACTAAACTCAGTCAGCACTTCACCTTGCGCATCTGGTTATCTGCTGATGCTCCATGCATCTGCAAACAGAACCACCATCTGACCACTTATGCAGACAAAATCTCGAGGCGCCATCTTTGACATCTCCTCTCCGTCCAGTCTGACCCTTACATTGCCACTCAGATATCTGACAAACCATCTGTGTTTTCACTAGAACTGTCATAGGAGGTTCAATTATAGCAGTTATAAGCCCTGGTTTTTATTGACTGAAACAGTTTATAGCTCACTGTTTTTCTTGGTTCCACCCTGGCTCTTTATGAACCCATGCCTACTCCACAGTGACTTAGAGACATTTGATACAAATTGAGGCTTACCACCTCTATACTAGAAATCTCTTTATTGGGTCACTCTGGTTCATAGAATATGGTCAAACTCATCTATATAGCTATAAAGTTAAGCATGGCCGGGCACAGTCTTGGAAAGAAATGAGATGATGGTAGATGGGGCAGGGACAAGAGAGAGGAGGAGGAGAGAGAAGGGAGCTGTGGTCGTAATGTATTGTATAAGAGAAGAATCTATTTTCAATGAGAAATATCTTACCCTCATCAGGGAGAATTTTTATCTTCTCCATAGAATTTTCAATGTTGGAGACATTTTTCATTGTAGTAACTCAAGGATATTTATTATTTGCATTTAGCAAGTACAGTTTAGGAATGCTACTATGCCCTCACACACACGCACACGTGCACACACGTATGTGCACATAGACACAAATGAAAAGTGGGTCCAAATGTTCTGAAGTGATGAGGCTGAGAGCCTTGCTCTACAGGCTTCATCTTCAGTCATAACATGAGGAATATTACAATGCTTTGCTCAGAACACTGTTCTAGCCGAAATGCTGGTCATAGAGTTCATCCGCCAGGCCTTTCTGGGACTCACTGCTTCCACTAAAGCCTGTCTCCTCACACAAGGTGGCACCCCTCCAAGAACTGCCTGTAAGTAATGACTAATGAGAGAGCAGAGGATAAGGACTCAGCCATCTTCACCTTACACGTCCTCTGGCAAACTACGTACGTCTGGCATTGCCTTCAGCCAGATTCCAATGGTTTCACAACCCTTGCCCAGGTGTTGATTTCAGTACCACGTATTCAACAGAGCTTGCACCCTAATTAACAACCCAGATGCTGCTATCTGGACAGCACAGTCTACAACATTGATTTTCATTCTGCTTCGAGTAGCATGTTGCACCCTTATCTCTGGTTTTGAGACAGACCTTGACATTTGTACTGATCTCTGTTTGATATCTACTTTTCCCAATGATCTCATTAACCTGAATTCGTCTTTTGGAACACAAGTTTAACCACCAATAGCCAAAGCCCTCTTCTACCTTGTCAAATAAACTGCTATAGGCCTTTCCTTCAAAGGACCATCCTCTGAAGTGTTTACAATAAAACGGTGCACTCTACTTTCTATGATTTTCTTATCCAATTTTGCCTTCACCATAATGGTACTTGCTCAACACAAAATTCTGTGTCTATGTCGTAATCTTCGACTCACCACCATAGTATATCCTACCACCTGACCTAAACAGCGAGAGTCAGAGTCAAATAGAGACTGGAGAAAACAAAAACAGGAAAAGAAGGATCTGATTCATTATTTTTTTTTCCTCAGAAACATGTAGATTTGGAGAAAGCCTTAAGTTGTCTCTTCTTCTTCTTTATCAAAAGCTAACCTAACATTATTTTACTAAAAAGACAAACCAAAACTTT
>JANHMN010000019.1:38667511-38694950 GCA_030674055.1 Rhabdomys pumilio
TTTTTGTGCCAAGGATTTATTTTTCTTGATAAGTACAGGCGTTCCAAATTCTACTTTGATTTTTTCCTCCTGTGCTCAAAATTTGCTGTTGTGTTGCAACTCACTTACATAGATTAAGAAAGAGAAGAAATTGTTGAATTGCAGAAAGGGAAGAAATTGCAAAGACCTAATTACACATTTACTTTGCCAATTGCTTCGGACCTTCCTTCCGTGGAAGAATTAGCAGTTTTACCCACACATATAATGAGAGAGAGGGTTTGCCAAAAGCTCTCTGCTATGTTCAAGCCTTCAGAGATACATGTCATTTCCTGGCTCTTGGTTATGTGGTGATGTAGGTACCAATTTTTGTGTCTGTGATGTACTCCCAAACAAGATTCTTTAGTCAGGGCTCATAATCAGTAGATACATCATACAAGACAAGACTTGGGCACCATCCAGGATGTAGTTCCTGGATCCATCTCAGTGTGTGCTCTTTTCCCATCCTATTCTCAGACCATTTATATCCAAATCCCTCCCCCATAGCTTCTCCAAGATATGATGAATGATATCAGCAACTTGGTGATTTGACTCTTTCATTGCTCAGGTGAGTTGGCCTATAGAAAATGTGCAGCGCCATTTATTGGGTCAATGAATGTGTCAGTGAACACACGTGTGAGTGCTAAGTTCTTTTTTGATCTCATGCGTCCTTAAAAGCCAGAGAACCTTTTATTTTCAGCAACTTCTGGAAACCATGTTAGGATGGTATTTCTAAAATTGCTTCTACCATGAAGAGAGGTCCCAGGAACAGTTGGGGGGGGGCAGGAAGAGAAAAATAATGATGAGATGATATAGTTTGAACTACATGATGTATACATGGCATGTATTAAGTTCTTATAAGGAGAGACCAAGGGAAATACTTCTATGCCATCCTTCAGGTAAGATAAATGAGATTTTTCTTTGAGAAAATACTGAAGTCATGAAGTGACGCTGAATCTATGTTGAAAACACACATCCTTATATCTCTTCTCACCAGGCAGCTCCACCTAAACTGTTTCATATATATTCCCAAATCAAACATATTATCTTCTTCCCTTTTGGGAAAACATTCCATGCTTAAAACCACTGAATAATTAAAAATTAATTGGAAAATTTTACTCCCTTATAATTGAACCTTGATGCATGTATAATGCTCAAAAGAAAAAAGAGTGGTCTGTAAATATTTACTTTCTAAAGCTAACAAACTTGACACCACCCACAAAACAATTATTTCATCAATTTTCTGTTCGGTATTGTTTGACCCAAAGGATGTGCTGAGTTCTCACTGTTCTCAGCACTCTTTTATGTTCTGGGAAGACAAAGGGTAGAATAAAGCCAGAGAAATAAATCAAATATGTGTAAAACAGTGAAGTAGATGCCAAGCAGCACTAATCGTAACCGCAGAGCAGGGGAGAGGGTCATTCTTCCAGGACAGGGGACTCAAGAGCAAAAGCACTGTCTGAAGAGGTTGTATGAAGAAGACCTTTTGAAAGCTGGATCTTGCAGTGTGAACATCGCATAAAAACAAAAAGCAAGGACGGGGATAAGTAACAGAGTTTCACCAAACATTAACTGAATGAAGTAGGAAGATGCTGGGGCAAAAGCCCAGGAAACCTTTCCAGCAGACTGAAGCATGCCTAGAGTTTACCTCAGGTCACAGACCCAAGGCTCTTTCTGAGTTCATTTGCCCAGGAAAGCTTCCCAGAGCCCAAGTCATTGCTGATTCCTCAGGGACACTTTGAAAGCTCTGAGTTCCATCTTCTTATCACACAGATCTCTCGTTATGAGTAAATACCTGCATAGACTAGTCTGTCCCCTTTCCCAAACACTAAGGACAAACCTGTGTGAGTTGATGATCTCCTACAAGACCCAACACCTAGCACAGTATCTGACATATTAGCAGACGCTCAAAAGAAATAAAAATCTTATGAATAAATGTTGAAAAGCATCTAGATGAGGAATCAGTAGGTTGGAACCAGATTTTCCAGGCATTAGTGGACATTGTTCTGTGAACAACAGGAACTACCTAACTGCATTGAGTTTTAGAAGGGAAATATGATTTGCCACAGCATGGAGAACTCATGGCAGTACCTGCTGCTAGACCACCACAAGGCATAGTATCTGAAGAAGGCAACTGGTCGTGGTAGTGCATACCTATAGTGCCAATATTCAGAAAGCCCAGGCAGAAGGTTCTGTAGTCCATACTGAAGACTCTTATCTCAAACAACAGCAATTATGTTAATGATACTTGGTGATGAATAAAACAGGACCTGAGTTGCAACACTACCGTGAATAGCATGTATTTAAATCCTCAGATTTTGGTAGCTAAAGAGGAAGTAGCAGTGGGCAGAGTTAATGGTTATTATCTCCGGGGATGATTCAGATTGCATGGGTGAGCACACAACTGCTGGAAGTTTAGAGTCGGGAAAACTGACTCCTTTCAAGGGAATATTCTGATGAAATGTTTATGCCCAGATTCAAACACAGCTTGATGTATAAAACAGAAATCATCACACTTTAGTAACTCAAAACATCCAAAGTCTGTTTCAAAACTAATTTTCAAGCTGCAAAGGGGGAGTAAATATTTTTGGGTGGGGAAAGATGATGTTTTACTTGCTTTAAAATGTCACATACAAAGTTATACTCTACAAGAAAATAAATACCACCATAAAGTATGCACAGTAAAACATCTTCCTACTCCTGGGACCTAGTACTTCTCCTCATGCTCTCTAGGGCTCTAATACCCACTATCAGCATCCTGTGACTTGTAAGTAGGATATTCATAATCATACAAGAAAAAAGGTAAAGGAGAAACCAAGACAAATTCTTCCAGAAGTGAGATCAGATCTAGCAGATAGCATCCCTGAACATGGTACCAGCCAAAAACTTTAACCACATATATAGCCATAACCCCAAACCAACACGTCACATATTTCTGCTTTGCCTTTTTGATGTTAAATAAATAGGAAAAAGTTAGGGTACTTTGTGTGGAGTTGTGTCTCTGCATATTCATTTGTTAATTCTTTACCAGCAGAGAGCTAAATACTAGCAGGACATTGTTTCTCACTTGCCTGAGCAATCCAGAATTATATCTGATTGGCTGTAATGAAGATCTGACAGACAATAGATGGGCAGGATGTAGAGGGCAGACTGGAAAGGGAGGTGTGTGGAAGAGAGATTGGGAGGGAGGAATGCTGGGAAAAGAAATAAAATGTAGGCAGAAAATTCAGTCAGTGAACAAGGAGATGAAAGGATGAACCAGAGCTGAACAGAGAGCTAGAGCTGGCCACATAGTGGGATGTAATGCAAGGATTAGTTGGGGTTAGGCTAAGATAGATAGCTGGCTGAGAGACTAACCTAGAGAAAAGGCCTAACCTTCAAAATATTAAAAGGCCTCTGTGTCATTATTTACATCTGAGAGAGTCCCAGTATAGAAAAGAAAAGAAGAAAGAGAGCAAGAAGGGAAGGGACGGTTGTGGAGAAGAAGAATCAAGAATGCCTGGGTGACCCTTTTTGAAGTTTTCTGTGAAAAATTTAATTCTATAAAAGATGAGTGTACATTTTTCTCCACAAATTTAATTTCTATCAAATTTCAGAAAAATAAGTATTTTAGATTTTATTTATTGGCCTTTAATTCAATATCCAATCAATTCTAATTTGTGCTGTTCATTTGTCTCCGCATGTGTGGCTATCCACTAGAGTCTGTTAGACCTATTGGGAGCCACACCCTTAAAATAATTGACCCTCCATCAGCTGTCTACAGCTCATCAATTAGAATCAGGGCTTCTGAACACTTTCCCATTCCATGATAAATGTCCACTTGACGTTTTAAGTCTAAGGATAATACTTTACTATCACCCAACATTTCTGTAAGGAAACACTGGCTGATTTATTTCTTCTCCTGTTATACTGAAAAAATACCTTGGTTAAAGCAACTTCAGAAAGGACTTATGCTGGCTCACAATTCCATGTTATAGGCCAGATATATTCACAGAATATGAAATTCACAGAGGCAGGGGTTTGAGGAACCTGACTGTATTATATAAATATTCAGGAACTGACAGCTAACAACATCGATCAGATTCTTTTTTTCCTTTATACAGTCCAAGACCCAGCCAAGGAATAGGTGTCCCACAGTGAGCTGGTCTGGGCCCTGAGAATATTATAACTCACAAAGTTACAACACTTTCCTTAGTAGGAAACAATTAATACAGGAATCATTCTAACATACATGCTTCATACCTCCGGCAGTCACTGTAGTCTTGCTAGAGCTGTAGTGATTTTTTTCTCACTTTGCAACAAATACATTGTTGCAAATACAAAAACAAATACCAAGTAACATATACATTCCAAAAAGAAGACAAACATTTTTCAATAAAAAATACGCATCAACAGTCTTTTAAAACTTTTTAAATGTAGAAGTAGAACCATTTATATCCAAATTGTTATCTCCATGATTTAGTAGCCAGAAGTGCCCTACTGCAGAACAAGGAGAGACCCATCTGACAATAGAGTGCTTTCAAAAGAACTGACAAGCAATGAGACTCTATTTTGATATTTATATACAAAGTGGAAAATTGCATAACCAGAGAACAAATATCCAAAGAAGGCAAGTTTGATATGCAAAATTATATCTTCAGTGCTTATGGAGGTCATGAAATAACCTGTGACATAATTTCCATTAGGTTATTTAATTCTTGCTCCTCGTCTCCAGAAACAATTAAAGAATTTATTAATAGGGAGGATGGGAGGTGGGGGAGCTGGGAGTAGAGGGGGCAAGGAAAATTGTGCTTCGGTTGTATTGTATGAGAGAAAAATCTATTTTCAGTAAAAATATAAAAAGAATAAAGGTTAAAATCAATGACAGATAATTTAGTTAGAGATAATTTCTACAACAATAAAAAACACAGGTTAGGACTTAGCATTAAATGATTATTATTATTATTATTATTATTATTACTTCATTTGGATACATCTAATGTAGATAGTAAATAAAAGATGGTTAAATTTAAAAAAGAATTTATTAATGACGCATCATGACATGAGTAGCATATGGAACTTTTAATGTTCAGAATCTGATTAAATTGCCTGTCTTCATATTGTTGGACCAAGTCTGGAAAGAAGAAGAAATTTGTCACTGCTGATGGTGTTAGGAAGCAGCTGCTTCAGCTCTGGTCTCTGCTTCTACAATCCTCTACCTTCATCAGGTAGAATAGTGATGGGACTCTGGCATTGTTCAAGATACAGAGGAAGATCAATTCAAATCCATGGATCAAGGGAAGGAAAAGCACATGGGAAGAGAATCTACAGGACAAGCCATAGAGGAATCCTTAGCTCTAAAGGATTAAGGAGGGACATGGAAAACGCTGTAAAGGAGGAAAAGAATGGCTATAGCAAATCACCTTCAGGAACTGTAACCCCAGAAAGACACACAGCCTTCTGGTAAACCTACATCCATCAAGAAGAAAAAAACAAAACAAGATAAAATAAAATAAAACAATAACAACAACAATAACACCCCCACAAATCCACACACCTCACTTTCTTTCAGACCCCAAGGCTCTTGCAGGTGCCCCTCATTGGCCTTGTCCACACAGGAGATGAAAAAAAGCATAGGCACATTACAATACTTCCCTCACACATAACAGCGCAGGAGTGAGAAGTCAGTCATGAGTGGAAAATAACCAAGGTAATTTCTTAGCTATACTTGACTTCTGCTTCACAATTCTGCCTTTGTTACAAGTTTCTGTCCCAATGAATCAAAGTAGAGGATTTCATGATTCTTAATAAAGGACAATAGTCCCTGTAAAAACAGCATCTGACATTTCAGTGAATCTTCCCTAAAATTTAGTTGCATACAGAAGAATTTTGTAGATGGAACATAGTACGAAAAAAAAAAAAAAAAACCACACTTTGCACTATTTAATTAATCTCAGAGGCAATCATCTCAGTGCTATGACTCATTAGCTGGAAGAAAACTCATCGACAATATGTTTTGTGCACAGAAGAGTTTTAATTAATAAGCTGGACACATTTATTCAGAAATTATAATAAGATATCATTATTCTCAGAAGATGAACTTTGATGGTAGGTGTTAGGATCCTGCTGAGTTACAGAGAATGAACTTAACAGATATTAAACAAGATTGCTCCAAGGCCACCAATATATCAGCCTTATGCGTCAGCTGTTATCTATAATGACAATTGTTTATGTCTACAAATCACCTGTGCCTGATGTTACAGCCAAAGTACCTCAGGAAGGTATTATGAGCAATATCAGGAGTGGGTGGTGGAAAAAATCATTCCAGTAATAAAGCGGAATACAAGGAGTTGATTCAATGCAGAAGCATTACTAATAAAAAGAAGTAGGAATCTCAAAAACTTTCTTTTTAAGGGCGGTGCTATGAAGGGGAAATGAGGGTAGAGAAGTTACTGCAACCTCTGAGTCAGCTACCGTTCCTGTCTTTAACACATACCATGTAGGCGTTAGGACTAAGTCTGATTGCATGCTTTTCCAAAAAGAAGTACACGTTAATCTGATACTCAGAAGAGCAATTATACAAAAGTAATCTGACTTAAGGTGGGTTCTTAGGAGAGCAGGTTCCCATAGACACTGAGACCTAGGAATTAGAGAAAACCTAAAACAAACATAATAGGTGTTAATTTTTCAGATCATTGCATCTTTTAAAAAGCTAAATGCATCAGAAGAGACTGCCTAACTTGACTTGTAAAAGGTTTGTGGATGACCGACAGAATTTTAAATTGTCAGATAAAAACATTTTCCGAGCCGCATGCTCTAGTAACACAGATCATGATAATGGTATATCATCATGTAAATAAGAAAATTATCAAATGTACATCGTTGGACACGATGCCTTGAGCTAGGCATCTATGAGCATTCATTAAATTAAGTGAAAACAGCTTTGAGTAAGAAGAATTCAAAAGAGGGCCCTAAGAGCTGGAGAAATGGCCAACAGTTATGGCTCCTTGCTGCTATTAAAGAAAACCTGAAATCGGTTCCTAGTACCCAAGTCTGATTGTCTCCCAACTGCCTATATTCCAGGGTCTAGAGGATCCATGCCCAATGAACACCCATGGACTTACACATGGACACAAAATAACTTACATTTTTAAAAAAAAATTCATATGTTTTAATAAAAATAAAATCTCTTGCTCTGTTTCCTCCTTCCACCTCTCCCATGGCCTATTCTCAAGCTGATAGCCTCTTTTACTTTGATTGTTTTTTATTGGGTATTTTCTTTGCTTATGTTTCAAATGTTATCCCCTTTCCTGGTTTCCCCCAGGAGATCCCCTCTCCAATTCCCCCTGACAGACATACATATTTGAGTATGAACATGTATTTAAGTGTAATCTGGCTGAGTCCATTTTTGTGAGTTATAGCCAATGGCTTCCTACAGTTCTTTCTTTAGGAGTGAGACTCCTTAAAATTCCAACCCTTGTTCTTTAACATGTCTGTCTGTTGGTATTTCTATTGTAATGGTATATGCATCCACTTCTAGGAGACAGTGTTCCATAACTATCATCCTGGTATTCTGGCTTTTATGTTCTTTCCACCCCTCTTCCACAATATTTCCTGAACTACAGATACAGTAGCTGTGATATACATGTATCCACTGGGGCTGGGCTACCCACAATCTGTCGATACATTATGCCCAGTTTTAAATAATCCTACCCAAACACAACAGTGAGAGGATATCAGTAAAAGTGGAGTGACACTCACATTGTGGTAGAAACCAACAGCTGGCTAATTGGACTTCAGATCTACTCAAGAGGAGGAGAATCATGGTTGCCAATGGAAACCTTGACAGCCTTCCTGAGTTAGTCAGGTTATGGACCTCAGGAAGTGATCTACTTATCTCTGCATTGCTAGATAATTACTATATTCTAAATCTTATCTTTATATCCACAAGTGAGTATAACTACCATTTCTCATCAATGAATCTTCTACTTACAACAAATGGAGATGATCTCAGAGAGTCAGAGACAGAGAGAGAGAGAGAGAGAGAGAGAGAGAGAGAGAGAGAGAGAGAGAGAGAGAAGAGAGAGGAGAGAGGAAGAATCTGATATTTGTTAGGCACAAAGATCATTCTCAATTTAGTCAATCCAGTGACACATCAAGTACATCATTTACACGAGATAATAAAATGAATCAAAATTTTAAAATTACTTCTGAGTATAGGCTAAGTCTTAACCGCTGTAATTTTGTTCTCAATTTCCCATATTTGATCAAACCACTTCTTCAAGGACTTTCTGACGCAACAGCAAGTTCTGTTTTTAACACTCTCCTACCTGTGTCTTGTCATACCTGTTAGGCTAGAAGACAATATCCTGAATCAGCTGCCAATTCCTTCTTCTGAGACTAAAAAGTAACATTGTAACAAGCTGTCTTGAAAACCATACACAGGCTTTCATAGAAAATGTATCATCTCTTATACATAATTATATGTATAAGACAATTATGTAGGGCAACAAGACAGCAAATATTGCCTACTTTCTTGACAAAGAAATGGGCTCAAGATGTTAAAGTCACATAACTGAGGTCCCTGGGCTTTTGACTAATAATCAGGGTTTCTTGGAAAAACATATTCACCAATGCTTTGAAATTATGCTCCTACATTGGGAAAGAAGCTAAAGAGAGTAGACAGAAATTGATGCTAGCATTTTTATATGACATTTATTAAGTTATTTGAGAAACTCTGTTAGGAAAACTTTGTAGATTTATCTCATCTAACTCAGTAACAACCTACTGAGTAGACTCCCACTATAATCATGTGATACATGTGGTCAATGCACTATGGAGTAGATAGATGAGCAGCTGGTACCAGGTTACACAGGCAAGGTTTTATATCAGTGTCCATGCTATGACCTAAGAGTTATCAAATCCTGTGGACATCTTATTTCTCTGTAAAACCTTTCATGTATAAAGTAAAACTTAACAATTACTTGAGTCTAAGTAACAATAAACACACACACACAAACACACACACAAACACACACACAAACACACACACATACACATACACATGCACACACACACACACACACACACACACACACACGCATACACATGCACACACACACACATACACATACACATGCACACACACACACACATACACATGCACACACACACATACACATGCACACGCACACACACACACACACACACACACACACAGAGCAGGAGGGCATAAACAAACTGACATAAACCATGTGTGTTAATTCTTTTAAAATTTTCATTCAAGACAAAGTCTCCTGTGCTCCAGGTTAGCCTGACATTTGCTCTGCAGTCAAAGATGGAAAGGGTGGCCTTGAACAACTGCTCTTCCTGTCTCTACCTGCCAAGTGCTAGGATTACAAGCATGTGCCACCCAACAAGTTTTAGATTCACATTTCACACTCATTTCCTCTCTCACCCTTTTTTATCTCCCCCTCCCTCATCCACCTGCTGTCTGTCTTCCCACCCTGACACATACAACGTGTTAACAATGTAACTCAGGAAGAACTGGAACTAGCTACATAGTCTGGGATGAACTTTAACTCTTAGATATCTTCTTGCTTCTGCCTCCCAAGTGCTGGGAATTAAAGATTTGCACAACCACCACTGGTTGATTATCTGATTCCAGGTAGCTAGAAACGCCACTTATATCATGAGTAAAATAAAAACCAAAATATAAAAACCTACATGTGGACAATAATCTAACCCTAAACTTTAACTGGGGAGAGAAAAGAAGAAAGAATGGGTGAATGGATGAAAGAAGGAAAGGACAGAAGAAAGGAAGGAAAGAAGGAAGAAAGGAAGGAAGGAAAGAGGGAGGAAGAGAGAGAGAGAGAGAGAGAGAGAGAGAGAGAGAGAGAGATTCAGACTAGAGACACAATTCTCCAAATTTATCTTAGGAAATATACCATGAAATAAACTTTACAGGTCTTTGCAAAGAGAGGGATAGGGATAGAATCTTGAGGAAGGTGTTCTTTTCTGTGCACTGCATGACTTGAGATACTCCGCCTCTCTGCAGTGTCTCCTGTCATCTGCCACAGACGTGTATGTAAATATCAGCCCCGCAAACAGACTGTTTGCACCACTTTGAGGATAACCTGCCATCTGCTGATCACTTGCCTAGAGTCTGAATTGTAGTTTCCCATGTGTTTCCTTTAAGGACAAATGGTAAGAAGGGGTTCTGGAGACAGATATATGAGCAGATTAACACCGTATTCTGAGGCAGTATAACAAGATTAGTGTATCTGTGCAAATGACACCATTTATTGAAGTCTTTTATTGGGTACAGAGAGAGAGAGAGAGAGAGAGAGAGAGAGAGAGAGAGAGAGATCTTTTATGGCTCAGATGAAATACAAACCTCTTTGTTCATAATGGGATGTATTTTTCTCAAAATTTGGAGAATTCACTGATGTTCTGGGTAACTGTTTTTAAGTGTTAAGTCTAGCATAGTTGATCATAGTTGGTGTACCAAAATGAAATCATGGAGAAAAAAAAAAAACCTCTAGTAACTTGCAATATTTTTGAATAACCAAATGTCAAAAAAGGACAATTCTAATATCATGTAAATGTTGTGACTGAATACTAGGGATGTTCATGGCCCATAACTTCAGGTGAAGCATCTGTCTCCTACCTTTAATGAGAAAAGAAGCAGATTTTATGTTTAAAATTAATCGCTTGGACACTACAGGATTACAGGGAAAATACAAAGTGTTTTAATGCAAAGTGGTTCACAAAATCTTGCAGGAATCCAACCAAATCATTATATAAAAAGAAAAAACACATGTGAGAAATTTTTCTTCATGTCTTAACTACTGAACTGCCTATTTGTTTTGCCTGCTGAGAATCTGCAATGTTCAGCAAGATGGATATTGGTAGACACAGAAGTATCCTTTCTATTTTAACACTTCCTAATCTCATTTGTCAAACAGATTGGGCCACAGAGGAGTCCAGAATATTATTTATTTATAATAGTTAGCTATTACTTGTATATTTTTCTACTTTTGAGAACAGCTTTTATGGAATGTAGTGTGTGTGTGTGTGTGTGTGTGTGTGTGTGTGTGTGTGTTATTGTATTATATATGTGAGGGTATGTATCCATATGCTATAGAATGCATATGGAAGTCAGAGGATAGCTTTTAAGTGTTGGTTTTCTCCAATCAAACTCTGGTTGTGAGACTTCTGCAGCGAGTGCATCGAACCCTAGAGCCACCTGTGTGATGCCCCAATACACACACTTTACGATGCCAGTGGACACTGGAGCATCATCTGTTGCACCTTCGCAGAGAGTAAGAGCATCCTTTTCTGAACTGTAAACAAAAGTTTATTTGCTATGATATATAATAAAAACATTTAACATACCCCTAAAACAGATGTGTGCTGAGTTAATGCAGAATTGACCACAGATAAGAACCAATACAAATTTGTTTCCATTCTCTTTCTTGTTACACTAACTCTGAAGATGATTTACCACAGAAATGCCCCTATGGTAAGTGATGATCCACAGACGAGAATCATGGTATCAAGGAAGAGGGGGCAAATTGATGACTGTGAGAGAAAATAGTAATAAGAAAAGCAATGGAGGCTAGGATAGAATTTGGCTACTAGAGTACTGGTATACCTTGTACCAAGAGTGCCTTGGGTTGGATCCTTAATACTGTATAAACTAGATATGGATGTTCACACCATTACTGCAGAGAGATAGGGACAATGGTATCAGAAGTCCAATTTTTTGTTTATTGTTAATGTTGCCTTTTGCTTGTTAGGGTACTTAAGGGTTCTGCCCTGCTATGTTTCCTATTCTTGAACTAAAAAAGAAAGCGAGTATTTGTTGCAGTTCTTTTATTTTGTTTTACTTTGAATTCATGACTTCTGTTATTCCTGATATGTTATGTTCTTTCATTCTCGGTGTTGAATATATAAAATAGAAAACCTAAGCCCAAGGGATCTTATCAGCGTGTCATTCCTAATGATCAAAAATATGTAGCTGAACTGGCCTCTTCTGTCTGTCTTTCAGAATCTTCTTAATCTTACTTATAAATAGTGTATGGGATGCTTATTTCTTAGCATCAGAAATTACAGTAGAAAGTCTGCCCATTCCATCTTTATGACAGTCCTATTGTTCTAGCTATGTGGCATGATAAATCATTCCTATTTTTATACTGTAATCCCTTGATCATCAATTAAGGCTATATGATATGTTTGACAGTTCTAATTCAGTATCTATTAATGAGCTTTCAACTCTATTCAGATATAGCAATAGTGGAAATTAAAAAGAGTGATATTACCAGCATGATGGCTTTTGATAAATTTCTTCCTTTCCATATGAAAATAAGAAGTTGGTTTCAATACTTAAGTTTACTTTTTCTGTTAGGGTTCATTCTTTTTTTCATTCAATAGACATCTAATTCACAGCAATGTAAAGAAGCCTAACTTCATTAACATAATTTGAATGATATGTGTTATGTTTATCTATGACACTGATAATCTGGTAAGCTCTAATAAGTCTACCCAAGTCCTTGGATAGACCAGTTTTCCTGCTCTTCTGTCAATAATGATTTACATGCTATGTTGAAATAAATTTATTTCAGTTGTTTCAATAAACCATATGTGTCTTCAAGGCAGACAACTTCATGTTGTAACATCATCCCCAAGTGTCATACAAGATGAAGGATTGAAAAAGTTTGCAAGATAGTAGTAGTTGTAGTAGTAGTAAAAGATCCTTCTTTCGAGTCAAAAAATCAAACCCAGAGACTACATTAATTATTTCTCTCAATATACTTTTAAATATATTTTCTTTTCTGTTTTTACAAATGTTGTGTGTTTAGCATGCATGCATACATATGTATTTGTTAATTTATGGAACTCATATGAGAGGGCTGTGTGCATGTGGACACTCAAGGTTGATATCTAGAGTCATCCTTAATCACTCTTATTACTCTTCTATGTTACTAATAAAGACAATATCTTTCAGTCAAATTATGTAAATACACACACACACACACACATATATATATAATATATATATATAACATATATATATACATGCTTGTTATAAAGTTCAAAATGGTCTTGAGCTCATAATTCTCTTGCTTCTATGTTCAGAGTGGGATTATACACATTTGCCTTTGTGCCTGGCTTAATGCACTCAAAACTCCTACAAGTTATCATGGTTCCAAGTTATAGCATCAGGGTAGAGACTGATACATGCATGAGTTTGAAAACTAACTGGTTATTTCATTTCATTGATTACCCATCACTCCATTCATAATGCAGAATCAAAGATGTGGAAAGCATCAGCGCACATGAAAGAAAATGAAAGGACAACTTTCAAATATCTAACACTATGGGCACAGAATTCTGCATAATAACAAGAGAGCAAGTTGGGCTTCTAAGAATAATTAGATAAACAGGTGACAAGGTTGTACCTAGTATTAAGGATCTAGACATAAAAAGGCATTTGTCTCAGTATTTGTCTCAGTTTGAAGGTTTTCCACCAGTTCAGATTTAAACAGGTTACAGATTATCTGAAATTCTACAAAAGCTAACTCTGAAAGTAAATAGGTGGTCTGGAACAAGCCTACTCATTTATAAAAATGGGTTTTAAGGCTCTAGAATTTAAGACTCAAGGGCCAGGTTCAATTCTAAATTGGCACTAAAGCGTGCCTATAGTACTTATGTCCACATTAGAACCTAAGATTATTTTCAGTTTTGACTCCAATGAAATTTGAAATAACTATCATATGACTACTGAATACCAGCAAAAGGCATCTTAAATACTTGATTTTGAGACAAAAATCAAAATGGATGGTTCTGTTACTTCCAAATATATATAAGGGTATTCAACCCACTTAGAAATGAGTTATGCTAAAATGTATGAAACCAGGAGTGGAGAAAATGACTCTGAAGTCAGAATTGCATTTGAATCAGTAAAACAAAAATAATCATTAATGATGCTCCAGCACTTATTTTAATCTTTCATCATTTAACAGTAAAATGTAATACATGGATACAGTAGTTACATCATTTCCAGCACTCCCTGTCCCCATGCAATCTCTCCTTGTCTTCACTGCTCCCTCTGAAGTTGTTCATGATGGCTTCTCCTTCTGTAATTATTGCACACATGTGCATACACACACACACACACACACACACACACACACACATGCTCACTGCCCCACCCCCCACGCCACTTATTCTAAGGAGCTCAATTAGTGTTCTTCTTATGTATGTGTGTTTACTGTTGAACATATGGGATTAGATGACCTATACCATAGCTATGTAGTCCAGGAATAATGTTAAAATTAGTTATACTTAATTGGATTTCTAAAGGAGTGAGCAATACTAAGGAATTGGAATCATAGAGACCATTCGCCATGCCATTCACAGATAATATAGAATAAAGAAAATGGATGATACATGTGCACAAGTAAAAGAAGTGACATTCAAGAGGTGTGAGTTGTTTGTACAAGCTAGAAGCACAGGCTCAGTTCTCAAGGCACAATACTGTTTACACAGTTAACTGAGTAGGAGTAGTTTTAAATGGGAAGTATTTTCCTATCTCCTCTTAGTAGAGAAAACAAAGAGCTTTTATCCTGTTTTGTTGACAGTTCTTTCGGCAGTGTGGTGAGTACTGAAGCAGGAAAGAACAGAACGGCATCTGTATCATTTTAAGGACTTGAATTGGCTCCTGGAAATGTGTACAATTGCCCTTGAGAAAGGGAGCAGCTTCAGAAGGTTTGGAAAACTACTGGCCAATCAACAAGTGTTTATTGAACACTCGAGTTTTGTGTCTAGAACACTAAGGTGCTGGGTAGGAGATATGATCCCCACACTGAGGATTTCAGTGGGAGGGATGCAATTGGAAAACACTATGATGCACGTGGGATGAAGAATGACACAGACTCTCATTATTGAATATGTTCTATTACACAATAACATTTTGGACTGGAAGAGCCTGAAGGCAAATTGATAGCAATAGTAACATCCCAGAATCTCTCAAAGAAAAAAATATGCCTGGTTACATCACATTTAAAGGTGTGATTTTTGTCTACTTAATTATATAAGCTTGAGACAAAAAGCTCACTCTGTACCACAGGCTGGCCTACAACTTGTTATGTAGAAAAGGCTAGATCTAAACTTGTGTTGCTCCTCAGAGCTCTGAGTGTTAGGACTTCAGGCATGCTGCAGTGCCTGGTAGATAGTTGTCATTAGTAACTGCCTATTCTATTGTTAGGATGCTCTGAGTCCAAGAATACTTTTTTCACTGTTAACCTGTTATGCTCTGTTCTACTTGTTCATGTTGAGTTCTCAATTCTTCTTGTTTTTCATGCAAAATCTAATAGAACAGTAATATTCCCTGAAATATCCTCCCTTTGTTCAGTCAACTATGATAAAGGCATGATTTTGATATTTTCGGCATTCTACGTTCCATACATTGTCAAAACTTTGACAACCATATACTGTACAATCTTTAAAATAAAAATGACTAATCAGAACACACAGAAAAATTGTTTTCTTTGATCTGGTACTTGATCTGGTTCTTCGGTAAGAGTCTCCATAGCGTTGTGGGCTCCTCTGTCACCTCTCAAGCTTAGCTTCACTTTAGGGAGTGTTCAGTGACCTTTACCAAAAGTGCAATCAAGAAAATCTTAGGAAGTCGTAGATATTATGGATTCATTTAATTTGGACATAAACTTTATAGCTATTGCTGTTAAATGTTCCTTGTTTTCTGAGTCATTCGTCTACCTTGGCAGGATATGATGAGTCATGGCTCATCCTATACATTAGCTCTTCCTTTTAGATTTATATTGACTACAAATCTAATTACATTACTGGGGTTTCAAAGGATGCTTATAATAGTACATTATCAAGTTGCTATGAAACTGCAAAAGAAAATGTTAATCGGAACTTTTAAGATGTAGCAAATGCTCAATAAATGCTAGATTATTTCACACAACTATTCAGGAAAGTATGACAAGGTACAGAATATCCTTCAGAATAATATTTTTTGTTAAAACAGCTTCTATTTTTCTAAGATTTTTCTCAACATATTAATATCAAACTTCAGTTTTTTTCCCATCTTTGCCACAAATATTTAGAAAGTTCTCTCTCTTTCCCTCTCTCTCTCTCTCTCTCTCTCTCTCTCTCTCTCTCTCTCTTTGAGAGAGAAGGATATATAGAGAGATATAAGAATATATATATTCTTTTGAATATATGTATATATATTCAAGCTATAAAAGGTCCATAAATATTAAAAGTGTTAGATTTTATTTAATAAGACACAACAGCTTTAAGCATACATACATACATACATATATACATACATACATACATACTAAATTTAAATTTATTGATTGGATAGACAGCATGTTTATGGAGCATTAAAAATATAAAATTCAATAGATGTGGGTGAGATCTTGACAGGATTATTGTTAAAATCTGACAATGAATGGGAGAATAGAGTCAATATATTCAAATATGAAGGGCTTGAGTTGTGTTACTGTGAGGTGTGGAATTCTTGGTAATTAATGAAGAGTTTCAAAATACCAGAGCAAGGCTGAGTTGGTATTAAAGCAATCACAAGCATTAGATGTAACTACATTAAGGAGGTAAAGCAAGAAGAGAAAGCACAAAGTCTTCCATATATGATAAACAAGGTAGGCAGGTAGTTATAAAAAATGTATAAATATAAAGTATTGATGGAGCAAAGGAAACACTCCTCCATTGTTGGTGGGAGTACAAACTTGTACAGCCACTTTCAAAGTCAATATTGTGGTTCCTCAGAAGATTTGTAATTGATCTATCTCAAGATCCACTTATACCACTTCTGGGCATATACCCAAAAGATGTTTCACTCTACCACAAGGACACTTACTCAGCTATGTTCATAGCAGCTTTATTCATAATAGTAACTGGAAGCAACCTAGATGCCCCTCAATCAAAAATGAATAAAGAAAATGTTGTATATTTACACAATGAAGTATAGCCCAGCTATTTAAAAAGTGGCATCATGAAATCTGAAGGCAAATGAATAGAAATAGAAAAAAACATCATGAATGAAGAGCCCAGACTCAGAAAGATATGGTATATACTCATAAGTGGATATTATCTGTGAAGTAAAGGAAAATCATGGCACAATCCAGAGACCCCAAGATGCTAAGTAAGGAAGAGGGCTCAAGGAGGGATGCAAGCATCTCTCTGAAAAGGGATAACAATAGATTTTGCAGGTGGACAGAGAACAGTTGGGGATGGGAAGAGGACAGGTCAAGTGAGAGGGGTGGAGGGGAGAGTACTAGGAGTAACACCTGGAAACAGGGGTAGGGGTGGCATTTCAGGGGTGAAGTAGAAACCTAGTGCAATCTATGAGCATAACCCTAGCAAAGTCTCCTAGTAATGGGAAATATAGAACCTGATCCAGTCTCCTTCTGGAATCAGGCAAGACTTCCAGTGGAGGGGTTGGAACATCAATACAACCACAAAATCTTCCACCTACAATTTGTCTGTCTTGCAAGATATACTGGAGTAGATATGACACAGTGCTTGTGTCATGACCAATGACTAGTCTAATATGACCCAGATCACCAAAGGGAGCCTAGTACTAACACTGCCAGGAACCATAGGCTGAATAGCCCAGAGATTTAGGATAGAACCAAACACAACTGCCAAAAATAGTCAATGAAATGGATTCTAATGATATTCTGCTATTCTTGTAGACCAGAGCCATGGATAATTATCATCAAAGAGGTTTCATCTAGCAACTGATAGGAATAGACACAAAGACTCATAGTCAGACATTAGTCACAGCTACAGGAATCCTGTAGAAGAGGTGGGAAGAAGGATTATAGGAGACAGAAGGATCAAGGACTCTCATAGAATCAACTAACCAGGGATAATTGGGGTTCACAGAGAGAATCAGGGAACCTATATATGTCTGACCTAGTTCCTCTGTATATGTGTTATCGTTGTATAGCTTGGTGTTTACATGTGACTCCTAACAGTGGGAGTGGGGGCTGTCTCTTACTCTTTTACTTGCTTATGGGAACTTTTCTTCCTACTGAGTTGTTTCCTTCAGCCTATATATGAGGGTGTGTACCAAGCCTTATTGCAACATGTTATGCCATATTTGTTTGATATTCCCAAGAGGCTGGCTCTTTTCTGAAAGGAAATGGAGGAGGAGATTATCCTGGGGGAAGGGGAGATAGATGGGAAACAGAGAGGAGAAGACAGAGGGGAAACTGCAGTTATAATTTAATATATGAAAGAAGAATAAATAAAAAGGAGAAAATAAAAATGAAATGAATTATAGGAATCATAGAATTCAGATTAATAAATATCAAGTTTAGAGATATAGAGAAAAATATAAATTCTTTCATTCACTACCCATAGAGGACGAAGAAGAGTCCCAAAAGAGAACTTTCAGGATCTTGCAACTGAAGGAAGAAAGGACAATCTCTAGGTAACATGGAAGACGAAAACATATTTTCAGTGTGTGGGGCTTGGGGCAGTACCTTTCACATCATCTAGGACTCACTGGAAACACAAACTCAAAGATTCATCCTCAGTTATGTAGATATACAGCAGTGGCATGTTGGAAAATGTCAACAGAATGTTTGTTTACTGACAGACTTTTCTCCTCTTGTGGCATATGGTGTGATGACATACAGTAAGTTCAAAATCTAAATTCTCAAGGTCTGAATCCTGTCTCCTTGGTGTCTTTCATCCTCAAAAGAAACAAGTTATGACATCTTGGGAAACCCATATTATTATTATCTTTACAAATTGTAAAGGACTATGAGGGACCAAATTTTTTTCTTTATGGGCACAAAAGAGCAGAGAACATAGAGATGGAAGAAGGTACTCGATGCAAAAAACAGGCATGAGAGATCAGAGGAAAGAGGTGACAAAATAGACATTAAGTTAAAGAAAAAAGTTCACAAAAAAAATGTAAAAGGTCCATAAGTAACAAAACGCCAGATTTCAGTAAGATACGGAGCTTTAAATATTATACCCAATACTAGGACACATAAATGCAAGAGGAAATGAAATGTAGTAGCAATACAAGAATAGTGCAAGAAACATAAAAACCCCATTTTCAACAAGGATTGTAGACCACCTTGCAGAAAACTGCTAACAGGAGAATCGGGCAGCATCACAGACCAGTTGGCCTGGATAAATGCATGCAACTGCAAAAGGTATACTTCATAAGTGTGAAGCAGTCATCCCATAACATAGGTCCTATAATAAGCTAGAATCTGGTATAGGCATTACTAAATGATTATGGATGAAGGTAGCTCCAAATGTTAAAAATACAGCTAACATACAATATGGAAATGATAACTTGTGTTTATCCAAAAGAAATGAGAATCTCTTCGGGATATCATGTTCATCATAAAACTATTTATGATACCAATAACATGGAGAAAACCTAAAGTCTGTCACCAGATAAACTGATACAGCATACATATACATACACACACACACACACACACACACACACACACACACACATATATATATGTATATATATACATATATATGTTTATGCACTCAGATTTTCAGCCTTGGGAAGATGAATAAATCCTGCCATTTATAGCAGCATGGGTGCACCTGGAAGGCAGCCAATGTGAAATGAAATAAAAGCAACACAACAAATTTTGCATGATACCACTACTGTGTGAAATCTGAAATCCTTTGAAAAGAAGCAGAGCAGAACAGCCATTGCCAGGCACTTTCTAGGAGAAAACAACAGCCGAAGTGTGCATGTTGAATTTGCACAGTCCTCTATACAACAGAGACCAACAATGACAGTATCATACTGGAAACGCAAGGCTTAGTAAGAGGTTAATTCTTCTGTTAAGTGTTCTTAATAAAGCTATAATAATGACTAAAGTGTAGTAGATTTAAGAAAGATTTTGTTAGGTGATAAACATATCTGCCCACCCAATGGAGATAATAGTTTCATGGCTATGTACTTATCTATAAACTTATCAAAGTGTATACATTAATTATGTACAGTTTTTCACATATAAGAGAATATATTGATAGAGCACCTTACAAATTATCTTTTTCTTAGACTAGAAAGGCAACTAAGTGGCTAAGAGAAAGTAATGCTTTTCTAGAAGACCTAAAGTTTGGTTCTGAACACCCATATTGGATGACTTATAACTGCCTGTAACTCTCCCTCCAGGGAATTGTATGCCCTCCACAGGTACCTGCACTCAGATATCCTGAAAATTATTCTGCTGACATATTTTATCATAGAAAATATTTCGTAACCAGATGCATGTTTCTTGCGATATGTGCAATGCCTGGGAAAAGCTCTTCTATGTGGCTGCTCAGATTTGCAGAGTGACTGAAAAATAAACTCTCTCTCAATGAATGCTTAAATTAATTATCCGTTTTGAAATCTCTGTCTCAAGACTAGGCACAAATAACTGCTACAATTGGCCTCATTATATGTTTGTCCAGAGTGGCTTTCATTTATTTGTCTTAGAAGCTCATGATTTATAGGAAACACTTGGCAGGACGTCAAGTAAATTTTTATTTATTACCAGCTGGAACTGTATCCAGCACAGAGAAGCAAAGACTTCCACAGGAAGCTGGCTGCCATATCTTTATGAACATACCAAAAGAACTTGGTTAACAATTACATTCTTCCCCTGCCAAGGCAAATATAAGATTTTACTTAAGAATTCAACTTAAAAAAAAAATCCTTTCTGTTAATAGACAGTTGTGTTGTCATGGGCTGTGATATTCTTGTATTTCTAACCCTTTTCTCTAAGTAGTACATACTAAACTTTTCTATCCAAAGCCCTTCTCTTAGATTGGCATGAGACTTGTTTGAAAGCCAAAGACTCTGATCTTAATATAGCTGACCTATTATTTGATTACCTATTGAATGTCTCTTTCTACAAAACAGCGCTCCTTAGAAAAGTGCAAGTGGACTCTCAAGCTGCTGAACGAGATGGCGAGGGGGAATTGCGATGGCAATCATGTTCTTCTCTACCACAGAGCTCTAGAAAATACCCACTTGTTTTTCCTTCCTTCCTTTCCTTCTTTCCTTCCTTCGTTCTTGTTTGCTTCCTTTGATTATAAAAACTTGACATGGAAAACAAATGTAAAGGTTTTAAAAGCAAGGATTTTCCAAATGTTTTTGTTCATTGTATAGAAACAGTTCAAATAAGTCATTTTTTTCAGCCTGTGTCTTTCACAAATATTAGGTAAGTTTTATCAGCAGCCCTCCATAAAGGAGAGTAAGCACACAGTCCTTTAGGTTCCTGTGCGTCTTGGAAACAATGAAAAAGTATTTGAAAAGATTTATTTTATATCCACTCATTCACTTGTATTTAATGACTTAAAATTTTAGGGGAAAATATTCAAAACGGCACACAGTCATTGGAGATGAAGAAATTACTAATCAAAAGCAAATTAAAAAATAAAAGATCAAGTTTAACAAACTCCTAGACTAGTATAGTTGCTGAGATGTAATTTTCTTCAGTAATAAGGTATATGCATTGATTTAAATCATTTAACTGATAAGAGTTCAGAAGTAAGTTTTGTCTGAAGACAGTGTGTTGTGTAAACTGAAGGTGATGATGCATGTCTATGATCTCAACAGATGGGTGCTGCAGATGGGAATACTGACAGTTCAAAACTATCCTGAAGGATAAAGTGAGAATCTATCTGAAAACAAAGTAAACTGAAGCATATTTTTATAGATCAAATGTGAGGGATATTATAGGAAAGACTTTTTAACAAAATAGCTGAATACTTAGCAATAATCCAATACTTTAAGCTTAATCAAATTGTTTTTCCTAATAGTATCATAAATTGTGTTTAAAAGGGGCCAATTACTATGTAAAATGCAAACCTTCATAACCTTCTACAGCAATCGCTCTAAGCTTTAAATAAAAACTTTGAGGAATACTAAGACTTTGACATCACTAGATAGAAAAATAAGAGTTAGCACATTGATCTACCAATTTTTTTTAATCTCAAGTGATAACTGTTACATAAAGAAAGATGGGAAATGAAGAATTCCATTCCAAGTCTTCTGCACGCTGGTTTCCCTGTAATCTTATAGAACACGGGTAATCCCTGCAGGATCATGTTTTCCTAATGCATGCTGGTGTAAGAAAATGGTACGGCCTGTTGTAATCATACCACAGTGCACTAAGTGCCAATAATATTGTCAACTCTGTAAAGTTGTAAAGGTTTGATGGTCTAAAGTAGAAAGCCAAAATAAACCACACACCCAATGTTGTAATTCAAAATTTTTTTGACACACTCTTTGTAACATTTTGGGACAGTAAAGACAAACATTAAAAATCCCATGCTTATAATTAGAAATTTATAAAGAAATAAAATTTCCTGGTTAACTCTAAGATAGAAAACAATGTTAGTTAACAAATCCTTTAGTATTTATTTTCTGAAGCTCTAATCGTACACAACATACCTAATAGTTCTGAAGCTCATCCTTATACATACAATGTGTCAAGTCACTTATATGCAAAAACACATTTTTGTATATAGGAAGTGTATAACTACATGATCTGAATAAAGCAGCCATTTAAGATAGATGCATAAGGGATGGTATCTGGTCTATAACAGAGAAAAGGTACCCATAGGTTCAGAAATTTATTGATACTCTGAAGGAGACTTTGACTTTAATATAGTTTCAAAGAGTAACACAAAATGAAAAGTATGTTTTGAGATACTTATTTTTTACTTCATTATGTAGAACAGAATTTTATTGAGTAATAAATATACTTGAGAAGTGAACAAGCCAGAGGGGTCAAGGACACCACAGTCAGAAGACCTACTGGGTCAACTAATCTGGGAGCGTGGGGGCTCACAGAGCCTGGGCTACCAACCAGGGACCATGCAGGAACTTGATCTAGACCCCTACACATTTGTAGCAAAAGTACAGCTCCGTCCTTATGCATCCCCTAACAAATGGAGTGGGGGATATCTTGCTTTCCGTTCCCTGTCATTGTAACTCCCTCCCCTACCTGGACTTTCTAGTTGGGCCTCAGAAGGAGAGGATGTAATTAGTCTTGTTGGAACTAGATGTCCGAGGGTAGGGTGGTAGCCAAGGTAGGTAAACTTTCCCTGAGGAGAAAGGGAGAGGACAGTGGGGGGAAGGATTTGTAAGGGTGAGCCTGGAAAGAGGGGAGGGAGGGGGCTGTGATCAGTATGTAAAGTGAATAAAAAGTTATTGGTGAAAAAAGGTGGGTTAAAACAGAGTTGGCATTGATCTCTTCCTTGCTACTTCTTAGAACCAATATTTTACCTCTCACTAAGTAACTTATCCTTTCTATATAGGCATGACCTCATAGTTTCTGGATCCTCATAAAGTTCTGTTTCCCTATCCCTTTTCTGGTCCTGTACACTGCACTCTTTTTTCCAGATAAAGATACCTCTGCCTGAAGTTGGCTTTGCTCCCGAAGCATGTAAAATTATTAACTATGATTTTAATCATGCTATGACTTTATTAACTAAACGTTATCTATGACAGTAATCTCAAGTCAGAAACAACAATAACCAAATGAAAGATAATAGCCAGTTTATATTAACAGTTTTTGCACATTTGTTCTTTTCATTATTGATAATAAGACTGATGGGACAGGGTCTCTTCGTGTCATTGAGGGTGGACCTGAAATTGTGACCTTCTACCCCAGCTCCCTTTGTGCTTAAATGATTGACATGTGTCACTCCGTCCAGCATACACAGATCTGTGTCATTATCCTTGTAACACTGAATTTCCCAAGATATTGCCTTAACAAATCGTATTTCAAGAGTCTAGAGGTTACTGGCCAGTCCTGACCTTTGGTTCAGTGTGATATGTGGTGTACACTCTCTCTTTTTAATGAGAATGCAGGCAGCACTGTGCATTTCAATTGGGGCTTAGAGGTCACAGGCACTGTCAGTTACAACACTTGGAATGAGGGCCTAGTGTCTTCCCGCTACAGGCTATAATTTTCCATGTTTGTCATAGCACAAGAAAATGGATAAACAACTGTTTAGATTTTATAAGGTCATCAAGGTCTGCAAAGATGTCATGAGAGACTGTAGAAGTTTTCAGGATGCTGAATCACTAGTGGTGTTCGTGTTTATCCACAAAACAGAGTTCTTAGGAGAAACAATGATAGGCATTCTCTACTTGGTCAAATTGAATGGTTCAAACATTTTTTTTCAGTCTTAAGCTTAAAAATGGTGCTAGTAACAAGTATTTTGTGACACTAACATTAATCCTTAACTGCATAGAGAAACCTAAAAATTTAAAGGTATATTTAAAATGTCTTATGTAGTTAACCTCTTTCAGCTGGACTTTACCTTCTAGAACCATAGGGAATAGATAATCTCAGATGATCACAGTCAAAAGAATGGAAGCACGTACACACACACACCACTACCACCACCACCACCACAACAACAACAACAAAAACAACAACTACCACCACCACCACCAACAGCAAAATATGAAGAGTCAGTAATTATTATTCATTGGGTGCTTTCAGTATCTATGGCCTCAACACCCCAATAAGAAGATACATGTTATAGAAACTAGAAAATACATTCTGAGTGAGGAATCCTAGACCTAGAAATACAAATATGATATGTAGTCACTTATATGGAGATAAGCTTTGAAGTCAATGATAATCAAGCTACAGTCCATAGAAGCACACAGGCTAGGTACAGAGTAAGAGACTAGAGCATATAGGTAGATCTTATCATTAAAGGGGAATTAGAACAGATATTTATCGATAGATTGGGAGCCTGGAATTGGAGGATCAAGTGGGGAGGGAACATGAATTGTGGAAGGAAATATAGAGACAGTAAAACTACTGGACATTTGAGGGGTGGTATAGAAACCTAATACAATAGAAATTTCTAAAACTATATATAATATATAATATATATGTATATATATATATATATATATATATATATATATATATATATTATCTAAATATAATTGCCAAATAATAGAGGAGGAGTCCCTATTGATCATCTCTTGTCACCAAATACAAAGCTTCCAATACCAGCTCCAAACCCAGACTGTTGCCAAGACTATAGGTTGCTCTCCAGAGATAATGTAAATCCTTATTGCTGAAGACAATATATAAACAACACATTAAACATCAACACGTCAAGCTGGTGTCTACATAGAGCCTTCACCCTTACTTTCTGTATTTCTGGTATAGTAAGCCATTCTGCATGCTATCAACATAGGAACATAAACACTAAGCCAGACTGGAAGGAAAAAAATAATAAACCATTTATCTTCAGTGAGGTACTGTCTGCTAGGTAGAGATGATCAAGCAATGGTTCTCAACCTGTGGGTCGTGACATCTTTGAGGTTGACATAGCATATCCAAGGCATCTCAGCTATTTATATTATGACTCATAACAGCAGCAAAATTATGCAACAAGATAGTTTTATGCTTGGGGTTCACCAAACATGAGCAATTGTATGAAAAGGTTACAGTACTCAGAAAAATAAGAACCACTGTGCAAGGGCAATGGTGGCACAAAGCCTGTGGAACTGACCAACAAATAACTCATCTGACTTAAGTCCCACTCTGTGATATGACACCCATACCTGACACTGCTTGGGTGACCGAGAACCTGAGACTAGGCAGCCCAAGAGACAACTTAGGGGAAAACCAAATGATATGCATCTAAAAGAAAAACAGAAAGAAAGAAAGAAAGAAAGAAAGAAAGAAAGAAAGAAAGAAAGAAAGAAAGAAGGGAGAGAGAGAAGAGAAGAGAAGGGAAGGAGGGAAGGAGGGAAGGAAGGAAGGAAGGAAGGAAGGAAGGAAGGAAGGAAGGAAGGAAGGAAGAAAGGAAGGAAAGAAGGAAGGAAATACACAGCAATAAGATGACATCTAATTCTAAAAATATGCTGCTCTACTCAGCTTAGTGTCTTGTTCAAATATCATCAGAGAATCCTCCTCTCGCAGCAGATAGAACAAATATGAAGACTCACAGCCCTATTTTACAGAGATAATGAGAGAGATGGGAACACTTAGCCCTAAATGGGATGTTTCCATCAAATCTCTCACGTCAGAGCTCAGGGAAACCCACAGAAGAGGAGGCAGACATAAGAGCCAGAGGGGATGGAGGATACCAAGAATACAAGGCCCTCTAAATGGTCATGGGCAAAGCTCTGTATGACCCCAGAGACTGAAGCAGCACATTTACATTATGGATTCCAGGTTAGCGTTTTCATGGGACTCCTGAGTGGGTCTGTGAGTCCTGCGCTTTCTCATGATTACTTTTCTTCCTGTTGGTTTGTCTTGTCCAACTTCAGTGTGACTATTTTTGTTTTAACTTACTATGGTTTATTTTCTAATATTTTTAAATGAAGGAATAAACGAATGTGTTGAAGTTGTTTTGGGGAAGAAGGTTTTGGTTTTCTAGATTTTAGAGCTTTTGTTTCTGTGTTGGGTTTGGGGGTGGGTTTTTGTGTGTGTGAAAGAACCTAAAGTTAGTGGGTAGGGAGGAAAAGAGGATCTGGAAGAACTTGGGGAAAGAGAAGAATATGAAAATATATATATATATATTTAAATTGAAAAGATTTTTAAATTTATAAAATTTATAAATTTGATAAAACTATAATTAAAAATAAATTAATTCAGCCATTCCAAAAAGTCTATTTCTCCTCTCTTCTTTCCTTTTTCTCTCCACTCTCCTCTCTCTTTCTTTTCTTCTCTCTCCTTCCTCCTCTCCCCTCTCCTCCCTTCTGTCTCTGTTTCTGTCTCTCTGTCTCTCTCCCCTTACTTTCTTTCTCTCTCTCCTCTCTCTGTCTCTCTCTTTCTCTCTCCCTCTCTCCTCTCTCTCTGTCTCTCTCTCTCTCTCTGTCTCTCTCTCTCTCTCTCTCTCTCTCACACACACACACACACACACACACACACACACACACACGCGCGCGCGCGCGCGTTTGTATATTTAAGTTTTAATCACTCAGAAATCAGGATAATAAATTTTCTTAGTAAAACTTCTCATATTATTTCTCGGTCCCATGTACCCGAGTTCACTGGAAAATTGCTCACTTTTTAAGGACACAGTTAGACACATTTCAAATTTTGGTATCACACCACTCAGTGACAGAAGTCGCTGTCTGTGGTCCTGAATCAGTCCTGTCCTCAGCTTCTAACAGGCTCGCTTGAGATGAATTGTCTTTACCACATCGTGCCTTTGTTCCTTTTAGTTCCAGATCTTTTGCAATTTCAACACACATTTATGTTTCCTACTGGCATCTCTTTTAGAGCAGGTACAATATTTGGCTTTTGTATCTTAAGTTCTTACAGCACTGTCATTGTGGCAACATCAGGAATTCACTCTATCTCTCTCTTTGTGTGTGTGTGTGTGTGTGTGTGTGTGTGTGTGTGTGTGTGTGTGT
>JANHMN010000019.1:38697863-38707931 GCA_030674055.1 Rhabdomys pumilio
AGAGAAGAGAAGAGAAGAGAAGAGAAGAGAAGAGAAGAGAAGAGAAGAGAAGAGAAGAGAAGGAGGGAAGGGGAGGGAAGGAAAGAGAAGAGGTGAGGAGAGGAAAGGATAGGAAAAGAGAGGAGAGGAAAGGAAAGGAAAGGAAAGGAAAGGAAAGGAAAGGAAAGGAAAGGGAAAGAAAGGAAAGAACAGGACAGGACAGAATAGGAAAGGAAAGGAAGAGAAGGAAGAAAAAAAGAAAGACAGAGAGAGAAAAGAAGAAATGCAATATATTGTAGTTACCTATTATTTAACTGGCATTAGATTCAAGGTTTATCGACAAGACAAAATCCTAACTCTCACAGATATTGTATTTCCCATGTGTGAATACACACTCTTTCCGTGTACATCCTTTCTCAAATACTTGGTTTTTGTTCCTTCAAGATTCTATGCGGAAAATAAACAACTTTCTCCCCTTCTTACCACAACCTGAAACCTTTTGCAAAGTGGTTTTATAGTCTCCAAAAAGCTACTTGTAAAACATTGCCTCTTATGCTCATCTACATCATTGAAATATATTGCCAGCCTCCCGCAGCCTCTGTAGGTATGTTGAGTCATTGAGTACAATTTCATAAGGGAGAACAGATGGAGAAACAGAAATGCTGTGCTAGGTATGATTGAAATTAGTCTGAGATTTTAAAACGTGATTAGATTTGCGAAAGTTAAGCACTAGTGAGCAGCTGACTGATTGAGTCTATACTCCGTAAGGAAAATATTCTAGTTTTTCATTATTTTTTTTCTAAATTAAAAGGTCTCACTCATAGGGATAACACTTAAGACAATCTAGTGTTATGTCTCTAGCTCCAAATAATGACAATTCTTTCTCATATGTCTTTGATAAGGTAAAGTGTGATTGACATTTATTTAAACATGTCAGACATGAGGTAATAGTTCACTGTGCCAGAAAACAAGTCATTCTTTTTCTGTGTTTAAACTGGAAATATAGAATAGCAATCTAGATATGGATAACCCAGAACCTAGTTGAAAAACAAAAATTTCATAGCCGGGCGGTGGTGGCGCATGCATTTAATCCCAGCACTTGGGAGGCAGAGGCAGGCGGATTTCTGAGTTCGAGGCCAGCCTGGTCTACAGAATGAGTTCCAGGACAGCCAGGACTACACAGAGAAACCCTGTCTCGAAAAACCAAAAAAAAAATTTCATTTCACAAGTTAAGTATCATAACAATTTTAAAGGGATGAAATAGTATAATTATTACACTACTAACCAAATATAGGTGGGTCATTTAAGCTCAAAGCTTATTTATTTGGCTTTTTAAAATCTAAATATATGTTATAAACAAAGAGAGAAGAGAAGAAAGAAATTTACACAAACTTGGAATTTTTTCTTTTGCAAATAATGAAGTAGAAATATTAAGGATTATTGTTTAATATCTTTATTCCAATGACAGTATGTTTGATAAGAAAAATAATACAAAAATTCATAATCAAGTCAATAATTAAATTTTACTTTGTCAATGATTGTACAAACTTAATTTTGCTCAAATTAGACCATGAAAATGCTTTCACAAACACATGATTAGAGTGCAACAAACTGCATTTCAAATGTCCTTTTCATCTCCTGATGCTGCAGGTTTATTTGATAAGTTATATTTCTGCTTCCTGCTTCTACAATGAGTTGTGCTTTTGCTACTGGCTTTATATTTGTCTTTATTTAACTCCCACTATTAAACATTACTCCCAATGATGAAATATTTTAGAACCCTGAATTTTATCTCTTTCAGCTTTGTACCATATCCTTACAAGTCAGTTGTTAAAAAATAAAATTATTGGGGTCTGGAGTGATATCTCATTGGTTAAAAGAGTGCATACCACTCTTCTAGAATACTCAAGTTGCCAGTGACTAGTCAGGGAATTCATGGTCTACCTGACTCTGACTCTACAGATCTGGCTTTCTCTCTAGGTCTCCTCAGATACCACACTCACACATATACACACACACACACACACACACACACACACACACACAAACCTACACATAACTTTAAATACTAAAAATAAATTTTTCTAAAAGTTGAATTGTTGAAAACTACAGATAATTTACACTTTTACCCTTATTCAGGTATAACTGTTCAAACATTTATAGTATCTCAGCATTCTTATCATCCAGATTACAATCCGTTTTTCTATATGAAAGATGTCCTTCACCAGGTCTGAGAAATGGGTACGGGGAATCCTCTAGGTCTGTGTATTCTGAATGGTTACATGAGCAAGTGTCATCTATCTTAGTTGAATGTCTGTGGTGTCTATGACATTGAGATGTTCCAAACCCTTCATCTTTAGTCAAACGTAAATCAGAACATTGTTACCAGTTTTGTTTCTGAGTTGATCTGTGTCTCCTTTGAGATTGTGCTCCTAGGCTGTAGCTGTGCCCCTCAGGGCCTGTCACAAACAGTCTCTCACTTTAGAGCTCTTTGAAGAGCTGATGACAGTGAACATGAGTCCCTGGTGCTTATGCTATCTTGGTTGATTTTCTTTTCTGTTGCTTTCATGAGATCTTCATACATCTAGGTTTCAAGACATGTCACTATTTCAGGCACTATCTGCTAAATATGCTGTAGATGACACTCTTCCTTTAAAGCAAGCCACCTGTAACAGTGCAAACTTTGTACACAGCGGGAAACAAAATGACTTAATATGCTGAGCCCAAGGTGAACTTAACAAGACCTAGCAAATACGAACAAAGTGTTTGGCTGTTAGTTTCTCCCACTTAAGAGTTCATCCCAATGCCCTCCAGAGTCAATTAGATTTTTTTTTTAAAATTGTCTTTTGGATAGAAGACCTTCAAGACAAATGCAAAAACAATCTTCAGGTAAGCAAACTTACTTCTCAATCAGCTTTTAATTCTGTGATGATAGACATTTAGTTTGGGTCTAGGTTTAGCCATTATGGAATATTTTGTCTTAAAGTCGACTCATACATTTTGTGAACATACATATTTGTCACGTGTGTTTACAAAACATATATCTATTTTTCATGAATAGCTGAGAGTTGTGTTAATGTCCAAAAGATATGTGACTTTTGTATTCTAATACATACTGACAAAGTTATAATACTACACACACACACACACACACACACACACACACACACACACACATACACACACATATACACACAAATTAGACTATTCTCCAGGAATAGTAATCTAAAATTGAAGGATGGAAATGTTTTAATGAAATGTATAATATCTAGTTTTAAGGATAAGAAATGACTCAGAAGTTGAAGAGAAATTATCACTATTGTAGAGAACCCAAGTTCTATTCCAAGTACCCACATGGCAGTTTATAGCCATCTGTAGCTCTAGTTCCGGGACTTTCTTCAACACTTTCTTTTGGTCTCAAGCATGTGTGTGATGTACAGACACATATGTTGTCAAAATACAAATATGCACAAAATAACAGAACACTGTAAAAATCAATTCAAAGTGCAGAGAAGGTTGGGGGGGTCCTCTTCTCACAAGCTGTCAATTCATTGTGAGATAACTATTATCTAAGTAACTTTTGAATTAAGATTTCCCCAGTTCCTGTCTGTGTCCTGTTCTAGCTTGCAGTATGAACCTGGGAGAGTCGGACCAAAAATGAAGTGGACTAAAGTCTCATGCAATAGCCAACTTTATTCTGAGCATCAGACAATTTGTACGCTGAGGGTTCAGAAGAATCTCATGAGTAAGGTTTTCAATCTCAAGGACTAGCCACATGTGACAAAAAGATGTTTTTCCATAGAGGCATATGAATATCAACAGCTGAGGTAAGATAATTCCTATCCACTACACTTGGGAGGAGTGTGAAAACATATTTCAAGAACAATTCCCACTTGTTTTGCTGGTTTATTTTTTGTTTTATTTATCTATTTATTTACATGCCAAATGCTGCCCCCCTCCC
Source organism: Rhabdomys pumilio (assembly GCA_030674055.1). Taxonomy (NCBI): domain Eukaryota; kingdom Metazoa; phylum Chordata; class Mammalia; order Rodentia; family Muridae; genus Rhabdomys; species Rhabdomys pumilio. The sequence goes on from JANHMN010000019.1 coordinate 38,701,804, forward strand.
CCTCTCAGAGTGTCCCCTCCCCACCCCCATCCCCTTCTCCTCTGAGAGGGTCCTCCCTCCCCCTCCTGGTATCACACCTACTAATAATAAGTTTACTTGGGCTCAGTGTTTGAAAGAAACTGAGATCACAAGAGCCTTGTCTAGTTTTCTTGGAACTTTCTTACAAGTGCTCAGAATTCTCACATGACTCCATGCTTGGACTGTGTTCTAACACCTGTCTATTCAGTTCCAATCCTTTTCAATCGGATTTACAGCATCTGGTCCTTGTGGTTTAATATTTATACGTATTGTAGTTCATAAATAATTTTAATTAACAATCTGGGGTGTAAAAGATTTTGGAAAATACTAGGTTCCGTTAATACAATTCCTTTGTCCCCTTATTTTTAATTTAAAATTTTAAGCTAACTAATCCAGGCTAGGTGTGGTGCCACATAGCTGTAATTTTAATCTGAAAAGCAGAAGTAGGAGGACCATTACAACTTCAGGACCAGAAGGGTTTGCACAGCAAGCTCCAGTCCTATGAACCCTATATAGTATGAACTTGTCTAAGATAAATCCGTAATTTTACTAAAATTACTAATGAATCACTGACATGGGGTAAATAGGTGACTGCTGCTAATTAGCCAATGTCTTATCAGTGGTTAACATATCAACTATGATCAGCATTTCATTAGCATATTTACATTAGTCAGATATAACCACAATAATAAAGAATGTCTTTATCTTATCAAACAGTAAGGTATCTTATATTAAATAAACTTTCATAATTTGGTAACAATAGGCTCTCTAGTCTTTATAAATACAAAATGGCTGTCATGCCAGTAACCGACCATTCCCTTATATGCTGAATAAATATATTTGAACAGCTTTAAATGTTACCTTTTTACTGAGTAGGGAATAAAATATTAGACATTTTCCCCCAAATATATAGTCAGGGCTTGCTGCATATTAGTTGTTCAGTGAATATGTGCTGAAAGAATAAATATTCCCCCCTACACACAAACTCTTCACTGAAGCAAGCAAGTAGATATGTATCATCAACTGAACTAAAAAAATTATGAAAAAAATATATAAAGTAGGCATGGAGGAATATGAAATCCCAGTTTAAACAAAGTAAAGATTCCTACAGAAATTCAAGTTATATAACTCTACACTTTAAGAAAAGGCTTATTGGTCAAAATGAATCTTTGAGGCCGTCAGCATGTAGAATATTGTTTCTAATTGTGGAAATTTATAATAAATGGTACAAATTTACATAATCTAGAAAGGCTATAAAAATATGATTAAAATGTATGTAAATAAATATATATATGTGTGTTATTTAACATATATAACACTATATATTATATATTTATATTCTATATATAAAACATGCTAGTTGATACAAAGATTTTTTTTCTTTTTCTTTTTTTTTTTTCTTTTGGAGACAGAGTTTTTCTGTGTAGCCTTGGCTGTCCTGGAACTCACTCTGTAGACCAGGCTGGCCTTGAACTCAGAAATCCGCCTGCCTCTGCCTCCCAAGTGCTAGGATTAAAGGCATGCGCCACCACCGCCTGGCCGATACAAAGATTTGATACCTTAATTTTACTGTAAAACAAATCTCACATATTTTAACATTTAATTTGCAAATTATCACATGATTTCCTTGACATTTGTGAGTTGTTTCTGAAATTTACATGAAAGGAAAGAAAATGAAAATAACCATTTTATTTGTATATGCATACATGCCTATGTAGAAGTGTGTACTTATATGTGTTTATAAAGATTCACAATGGAATTTTACTGAGATATAAAGAAGAATGAAACTATGTCATTTGTAGAGAGTGAATCCAACTGTTAGTGTCATATTAAGAGTATTAAATCAGACTAAGAAGGACAAACATTACACATTTTGTTTCATTTGGGGACTCTAAATTCTCTGTGGAGACATAAAATAATATATGCATTATAAATCAAAAAGTAGAAGTAAAACAGCCTAGGGAAACTGGGAAAGAAATTTAAAAAGAGCATTAAAAAAACATGGTAACTGGGTCAAAGTACAAAACATACTTATATGAAAACAGTTGTGAGATGCAATACCATGTACAGTAGATATGTTCTAATTTTAAAAATCAACAAAGAAAGGGATAAACTACTGAAGTTCCCCTCTAAGAAGATTATCACCATAACTCATTACATCCTTTACCTCTTGGCAGAGATGTTTCTCAAGCAGTAGATGGTGGTACAATTTGTGAAAATGTGGGCATACCTCACCAAAGACCCAAGGAACACTGAAGGAGCAGCAGAACAAAGATTCTAAGAACCAGCATACAGAGAGGTCTTCTGCAAAACCATGTCTTCTGGACATTACAGGACCAGTACATGCAGGAAGTCACTGCAGCTGGGGTTGCCTGCATAAGGCTTTCACAAGATTGATTCAGTCAATATCCCAATATGGGTAGGGTAGGGCTCACCAGACACCCCTAAATGAAGACTTTTGGTGGGTGATAGCTACTGAGGAAGGAAAAGTCAGGTTTCTTCTGTGATAGTCCATGGTAGATTGCTCATGGCCCAGAGGATTAAGTTACACCCATCCATATACTTGCAAGACTAATAAGATTCAAGAGGAAAGAAGAAGAAGGGGAAAAAAGAGGAAGAGATACAGTGGGAACAAGATATAGGAGCCCAGGAGGAGTTGGAGTGGAAATTGATTAGGGGGTGATTGTGACCTTAACATATTTTCTTCATGTACGAAAATACCTAAGAGCATTAATTTTAAAGTCTATCTCCTTGAAAATGAGCAGAGGATTTAAACAAGGAACAAGATTACAATGTCAACGATTCAAACGTGTGGAGAAAGCATATTCTCCTCAGTAATCAGGAAATGGACAGTTAGATCCAATAACATGCTTAGTAGTATTTACACTGAAAGGAGACTCCAAAAAGTAATAGCATCAAGTGTTGGCCACGATGTAGAGATGAGAACCATGTGGGCAGCTGATGGATGTTCAGTGGGTTCAACGCAACAACTTTAGAGACTTCGCTGCTGTATCGTGTTCCCCACAAGCTTCAGCAGAAAATTGATTATAAGTTGGAAGAACATTGCCGCAGGCTGGCTATCCAGATTTCTTTTGTTAATTGACATTAATTCCACAGAAACAGACACCTTAACTACTCCCTCAATAGCAGTAGAATAAACTTGTCAGTGACACAATTCAGGCATTAATGTGTTGTCCTCATGCTATTTGGGATCTATATAGAACTACGTATGCACAGCATTTTCTAGTTTTTAGAGTGTGGTTAGTATTTAATAGTGCCCTGACATGTGTTCTGATTCTGGACTTAAAAAAAAAATCTAAAGTAATTTCTTAAAATTATGCTGTTCATCAGACCTTAAGAAATTGTCAGACAGTTGCCAAGAATATATTTTTGGCCAGTCATATGTCATTTGGTTGTTTGGTTGGGTTGGTATGGGTTTGATTTTGCTCAGACACAGTCTTTCTCTATAACCCAGACCAGTGGTTTTACACTTCTGATCCTTAGACATGGGAGAGTTGAGATTATAGGTCCCGGCCTCCACCATGAATTACCACTTAAAACTGTAAAGCAACAACCCTTATCAAAATAAACATGGCTTGTAATAGTAAAACCTTGCACAGAGGTTTTCTGTGCATTTTATTAAAGGTTTTTTAGCCTCTTGTTTTGCTGACAAAAAGAACTTCTGGTTTAAAATAACCATCCATATAATATTTTTTTCTAGTATAAAATTTTCGCATCTGTAAAATAAATGCCTTTCACTAAATGATATCCTTTCATCTTATATTTTAGGATTTATGGTGTAGAACTGTTTCTTTCTTTGGAAATCTTACAGACTAAGCCTCCTTTTCCTTGTTTCTTAAGTAGAGGTGAAACGGATTTAGCAGTAGGAGTCAAATCTTAAGGTTGATTATGAGGATTGAATGTGCCCATTTTTGATGGTTCTTCAGGCGGCTGAAAGATGTTTAATTCAAGTCCACGGCACCATCGCAAACAGCTACAACTACCTCTGTGGTAAATAGGCCACAATCTGAGAACCATTCAGTACCCTTGTTTATAGCAAATATTCTAATATATCTCAGTTAGGTACGAAGAACCCAGCATAACTGTATAGGAATGAGAAATTGCTTTAGGTACTCTACCTGTGGACACAGGGTCTCCAGGTGATTGGCTGCAATTCTGACGATTTTAATCCCATCTTCATTCGTTGACATGGAACAAGCGAGATTTGCCACCTTGAATACAATTCAAGACAATGAAAATTAGTCCAGATCACTGAGAAAACATAGAAATATTTGCTCTTGTGGGCAAGGAAGAGCATGTGCACATTTATAAAAAATGCAATGTCAGGCAGCATTTTTATAAATAACATTGATATCAACTTCACAGGATGATTCAGGAAAACTATTAGAATAAATAACAAAAGAGGCTTAGGGAATCAACATACAGAGGAAATGCTGATAAATGAATCAGTAAGCTTTACACAGTCTCTGAGTATCAACATCTAACCCATAGTAAAACATTCTTAGAGGACTGGGTAAAGTTTATCTATGGATCGCATGCTAATAGGTTCTTGGAATCTCCTTTGATTGTGGTTTATTTTAAGACTGTAATTGTTTTATTATTTCCCAGAGGTCTATTATGCACACTTAAGTTGCATTAAGCATAGCTGTATCTTACTCATGTTTTATTCAGCATCAAATGTGCTGGGTTTCCCAAGCTGGACAAACACAAGATAATTAAATAGTATTTCCTGTTCTTTGCTTTTCTACTATAGTTTAATGAACAATATCTGACATTCTGACAGCCAATTAAATTCAAGTATTAGTGACACCTAAATCTATTTTATACCACTGGTTTCCAAACGTATACTGCCTTCCACTGTTCTTTTAAATGATTACCATAATAGCCATTACCTAAGCCTGGTGTTTACAAATTCTTTAAAACATAGCTTTGAGAAAGAATGTAGAATTAGTTTCCCTTCCTTTAAACCCCATCTTACCTAAAAATTGTGTTATAATACCATGGTAATTTATAAAGAAAAACAATACTTTTTCTTTGCTAAAATTTTAGTTTGGGGGAGGACTAGGCACATGGATGCAGGAAAAGCCAGTACTGTGATGTACTTGAGGAAGTCAGAAGACAACTTACGGAGGTCTGTTTTCCCTTTCTAGCATGTGGGTGAGGGGACAGGTCTCCCATCTTCAGGTTTTGTGGTAGATGCGGTACTCTCTAAGCCACCTCACCAAGCCATGATATATTTTTCTGATATGTACAAAATATTTCATTGTCTCTATTAATGCTTTGCCGATAAAATAGTTTCTTAAAGACTTGCCAGTTGCCCATTAGATAATATACACCTTGTAACTCTTGCTGCTTAAATCCAAAGTAAGCTTACTTCCGGGGGATAGCAAGTAAACATAAATCTTTGGGCTACTATTTTAAGACTATGAGTTAAAATTTGAATAGCTAAAAAGTCTTTCTGGTCTCTTCTTTAATCTGTGAATGGTGAAACGTCTCCTGGTTTGCTCTTACACATGACAAAATAACAGACATACATTATTTAGCTATGAAGAGGCATTGTTCAATTTATTAACAGACATGAAATGGCTTTACTTGAAAAGGCCTTTTGTTAGCTTGAAGGTCACAATACCTCAACTTTCATATCTGACGCATAATTAGAGCATTTGTGAATTATTTGAAAAGGGCAATGGTTTCTTTGCCCCATATTCTACCTCCCAAACTTCATTCATTGATAGTAAAACTATTCCAAATTTGAGCACTGATTACAGTTAAAATTCTGTACATTTTGTAGAAATTTCTCAATAAATTAGAAGGACACACACACAAACAAAATTTAAAAAAAAAATTTAAAAAGGACATTAATTAATCTGAAGCTTCAAGTTACAGAAAATTGACCTTATACAGACATTCTTTCCCTCTCTGTTTTTTATCTGGTACTAGGGACAAAGTGCAGGGTCTTGTGATTGCTAGTCAAGCACCCTATCCATGACCCTGTCTTCCTATGTCTAGCTCCTTCTTACTCTTTTAAAACAAAACTTGATCATATTATATGTCAAGTTCTACAGTCACAAAAAGTGCATGACTATCAA
>JANHMN010000019.1:38717906-38739100 GCA_030674055.1 Rhabdomys pumilio
GACTCATGATAATGCCGATGCCTCTCCATAGCTCTAGAGTAAGGAATGAGAAGCCTATTGTATTAACCTATCATAACTAAACCAGACCAATATCATAGGTTCATTTGCATAAAGTAAAACTATGAAGCATTTTAGGATCATAGCTACCCTATCCTTTCTCTTAGTTCTATGGCTTCATAATCAGTTGACTGACTCTCTTATAGCTCTGTTGACCTGATAGCTCGAAGTCAAACCTAAAACCAATTATATATATATATATGATAGATAGATAGAGATGATATAGATGTAGATGTAGATGTAGATGTAGATGTAGATGTAGATATAGATATAGATGTAGATATAGATATATAATCATTTATCTTGTTTTTCTGAGATGGGGACCTACTGTAAAGTCCAGGCTAGCCTCCTATTCTGGACCCTATCTCAGCCTTCATATCTCTGGTGTTATAGCATGTACCACTGAACTCAACCTTCTTTGTTGAGTATTTTATAATGCTTCCATGTGACACACTGACAGAAGCCTAAAGTCAACAAAAGGACCAAAACCTGCAAAAACATATTATAAATCAAGTCTTAAGAATGGAAGCCAGTTATGATGGCTCATGTCAATAATCCTAGTACTCGAGAGAGAGGCTGAAGCAGGAGAACTGTCACCATTGTGAGTGAAGTCAGCCTAAGTTACCCAGTCAGTCCCAGGTTGGCTAGGCTATAGAGTGAGACCCCGTTCGACCAAAACTCAAAACAAAACAAAGCCAAATAAGAATGGGGACATAGACATTTAAAGGATAAAAGATCTGGAAACAAAAAGTTCCCGTGTTTTAAATGAAAGCTTTAAAGGTAAATATCCCAAATATATAGAACTATATATAATGTATAATTTGAATGGTGATCTAAAACTTGATGTTAATTGGCTAATACATCAACCTCACAGGCTACAAGGTGAGAGAATAATTCATTCAATTTTTGAAGGTTTTTAGGTGGATGGTGGAAAACAAGCATTGAGAAAGACTGTTTCTTTGCTTCCCTTGAGTAACATGACTTTGTAAAAACGATGTTAACAGGAAACACTAATGTTTTGGTAAGTCCTAGGATCATAATATTTATATGTAGAAATTTTGTGTAAATTATTTTATTTCACCAACAGTAAGTAATCTAATAAAAATGCCTCCCAAGCTAAAAGTCAAATTGTATGCTATTCCATTTCTATCGTTGACATGATATTTTCTATACTTTTATATATTGCTATTATTTCAAGTAACTTAACATTTGAATCAAAACTTAAGAAAGCAGAGTTGCTTATCTAGCTATCTAGTGGGTGCCAGTGTATGAGTGATAACCACCTGGTGCTACATGGCAATAGGAGACCAGGAAGAGTCCTCCCAAGTTTGCTTGAATTCCTTGAATAAGCACCACAGGACTTGGGGGACATCTTGTTCTCCTACTCTACTTTCTGACCTGATTTCAAGAAGCTGGCTTGCATGCACTGCACCTGGAGCTTTTCAAAACATTGTCAGGCTGGGCCTCTAAAGACAGAAACCCTACAGTGTTCTGGCTTGCTTTGTGTAGTGTTTTGTTTCTCAGGTCAAGGGAAAAGTTATTTCCTTTTCTGGCTACGGAGGGCTGAGGTTGGGTTTTCTCACCTATGAGAAGGTAATTTTAATGAGTGCACCTCCCCTGGGGAAGAGGGGAGAGGATGATGTGGCCTGGATGTTCATTAGCCAGAACTGGAGAAGGACAAACCAAAATCCAGTCCATTCTGTCACAGCGGGAGTTAAGTTTTGCCTCATCTCCAGTACCATAGAGGGCTCCTAACCTGGCTGCCATGCTTTGGCGACCACACTCCACACAGCTTCTTCCTCTCTCTCCTGTTGGTTAATGAACACTAATGGGCAGCCATGGCTGTGGTGTTCGAGGGCTAATGGTGCTGTTTGTTCAGCACAGTACCTCTGTTTCTTCCAGGACCGTACCCTGTGGGTGCTTCTTGCTTATTATTATGTCCACAGGTGGAGGGCGGGACAAGACTCTCAGCTGTGTGGTTTCTCACATTTCCAAGAAAAAGCTTCCATCTAAGCAATGCCATTCTAGAGCCCTTTAGCCCATCATCATATCGGTCTTTGTTCATGACGCCTCACGTGCTGAATTATCTTATTAAGAACCAGAAACCTTTCCTGCAAATGACTTGCTTTTAAATGTGCTTTTTGGCCATCTCAAAGGGTAACTAGCTACTTGAGTGTAATTCTTGATCTCTCCCTAGCACATTCGCTGCTGTCTATTACGTTTTAATGGATATATTTCTCCTCTGCCTCTAAGAATAGACTTTACAATCTGTCTTCCTTACTTATCCAGTGGGTGTGCACTGGAGTAGCTAGTTACCCTTTCATAAGGTTCAACACATCCATCCCATGCCTTCACTCTGTGAATAGGTAACATGATGGTCTCTTTGGGAATATACAAAATAAAATGAATCTGTAATAGAAAAACATCATTGTTTACATGTTAGTGTATAGGGACACAAATATTTACTATTGACCGCTTTCCTTTATGAAAATGGTTAAACCTTGAGGTATCAATTTAAGTCTAAATCATCCACTTAGACAAACCTGATAATAGAAACAGACAATACATTTCAGAATATATTCCAGTTTATAAATTGATATCTTACAAATATCTACACTTCCGGTTTTTCTAAGAAAAAAATATGAGATGTGAACTTTCTATATATATGTCACTATCCCTAAACTCATCATTGTGAAAGTAAAGATGACCCTGATAACTTTACTGAGTAGATTATTTTTTTACTTCATATACATCGTTTTATTATTAATCTTAACCTTCCCCTGTATATCTCCATTAAACCTGGTAATGTTTCACAAAGGAAGATTTTGTTTTCCTTTTGTGTCTTTGCTTTTATTTTTTGAGTCATGGTTTCAAGTGGCCCAGTCTACCCTTGAATTCACTATGGAACAGAGGATGGCATGTAAAGTTCTGATCCTTCTTGCTTCCCCTCCCAAATTCTGGGATTACAGGAGTGGGCTACCACAGTCAGTTTGTGCAGAATTGTGCATTGAACCCAAGGTCCTGTGAATATGAAAGAAGTACTGACCTACATGCCCCGGCCCTGTGAGGTCATTCTCACACAAGTACATAGCACAGCTTTGTACTTGTGTGAGAACACACAACACTGCCTTCCCTCATTCAGTTTGTCCCTGGACTCGTGGAAAATCTCAGACTAACTTCTTCAAATGTGAAGCAGTCTTCCCACCTCTACCTCCAGAAAGCTGAGATTTCAAACAGGAACTACCACACCTGGCTCACATATGAGACTCTGACAGACTTTCAGGCTTCCAGCATCCTTAGCAGCACAATCCACTAATTCCATTCAATTCTACTTCCTTCCCTTTGTCACACCTTAATTGCTGAAGGTCAGTGAAGGTCATTCTCCAGTCTGCCTTCTGTGCTCAGCCATTCACATCACTGTTTCCCAAGGACACATAAGAAAATTAGAGAAGAATCAGTTCTTCTGTCTCTCTTACTACGGACTTGACCATGTCCTAACACATTGGCTAATGCTTAGAGAAAGAGTAACATTTCCTCCACTAATAGCTGAGATCCATTAGAACATGTTCTTGTGGGTTTTCCCTTTATTTCTCTTCCCAATGTAAGGAGCACAACACAGTAGGAAAAGATGCCAGCGCAGGAGCAATTGTAAGAAAACAAAAACAAAAGCCAACACACCAATCCTCAAAGAGACTCCAGCTTCTAGGGAATATCAGTGAGCAAGATGAACTATGGGAAATGGCATTAATACTCAACTTTCTAATATGTGAGAAAAAAAAAAAACAAGAACTATTGGAGATCAACTGCTACTTACAACTGAATGAAAGTCCTAAATGACATTATGTAACTAAGTGTTACTTATAATAGCAAAATATGAAAATGTAGCAGTGTTAAGTTGTGGCCTATCTTTAAGAACAACAACAACAAAATAACCATGAAAAAAATAATGTTTTTGAAGAATGATTTAAGGCTCTACATAAATGCCTTTGATGCAATATTCAACCTAAAGATTTAACTCTCATCAGAATGACACATACTCTCTTGGTTTCATTTGTGTTGCTGTGATAAAGTGTCCCAACACAATCAACTTAAGAAAGAATTACAAACAAACCAACTAGGTTTGTTTAGCTAGGTAGTTGCTAAGGACACTAACTTTCTGAAACTTCTTTCTAAAAAGAGAAATTTCCTATAAAGGCATAATTAATTCTTTTTATTTTAATTTCAGCTGTTTTAGACATAACATTTTTCTAAAAGTGTCCACACCAGTGTATATTTCACTCTACAAGATCACTTCAAGAAATAGGCCTGTCACTTTTGAAGACAAGTTGGGATCTATATTTTTTTCTTAGCTCCAGGCAAGTGTTGGTGACAGTACTGACTAATTTTAATCTGTACAAACAATAACAGGCATTAAGACATAAGACAATAGATTTTAAAATAATTTTCTGGCAACATCATTAGGCAATAAGAACCATCTTTTTTAGTTATTTGGTCTTAAAAATGACAGTTTAAATATGAGAGCCAAGCAAAAGTTTACAGATTTAGTTCAACCACATATAAAATTATTTATTCATTATTTAATATGTTTTCATGGAAACTATAAGAAGCCAGGATTCATTTGTTAGGTGACAGAATCTGACACCCACTATAGAAATGCTTAATGATCCAACAAGTTTTAAAGGTATTGGGGAAAATAAATGGAGTCATATTACCCATTTGTTGAAGGCATTAAAATTTGCATCATGTCTTTCCTATAACCTGCAAAATTATCATTCCCTAGAAGGACTCTTTACATAAAGCGAAACTGCTGCATAACACTTGTAAATCATAATTAAAACTAAAAGTGCCATTCTTGAATAGGTACACAAAGAGTGGGCATCCTTGATGTGTTCTTGACTCTGGGAAAAATTGAATTTCTCTCTATCCATGCCTATTCAATACAATATTGAATTCTGAGTAAGAACAGTAAGATGACTGACAGAGATCAAGAATATGCAAACAGGAAAGGAAGAACTCAATGTTTATTTGTAAATGATAAGATTTTGTAGCCTTCTGCTATACAAATAATAGACTGGGAAGAAAGAAGGAAACAATAGCCTCAAAAACAACGACAAAACCTTGTAATAACTCTAATAAAGCATGTGAAAACTAGTATTATGAACATTTTAAAACATTAAAATAAAAAAAATAAAGACTAAGAAATGGAAGGATAGGAAGGATCAATGTGAAAATGACCATTTTGTCAAGAACAATCTATGGATTCATCATAATTCAGTCAAGATTCCAACACAATTTCTCACAGTATTAAAGTTTTTCAACTTCATATGAAAACACACATACACACAGAGAGAGACAGAGACAGAGAGAGAGACAGACACAGAGAGATAGAGAGAGAAAATAACTAAACAAAGCTGAATAGTAAAAGAAGTGCTAGAAATATCACCATGCCAGATTTCTTTTTTTTTTTTTTTCTGGTTTTTCGAGACAAGGTTTCTCTGTATAGCCTTGGCTGTCCTGAACTCACTCTGTAGACCAGGCTGGCTTCGAACTCAGAAATCCGCCTGCCTCTGCCTCCCAAGTGCTGGGATTAAAGGCGTGCGCCACCACTGCCCGGCACCATCCCAGATTTCAAAATGTGTTTCAGAGCTAGAATAGTGAAACCTGCAGTGTGTGGTAGTCACATAAAAATAGACATATTGATCAATGGAACTGAACTGAAGACCTGTATGTCTACACACCTACAGATTATGAATATTTGACAAAGATGTCAAAAATACATACTGCTAAAAGGATAGCATTTTAAACAAATGGTATTGGCCAAACAGGATGGTTGTATAGAGAAGGATGAAAATAGTTCCATAGCTATCACACTGCACAAAACTCAACTTGAAATATATTAAGACCGGAACATAAGACCAGTCACCCTGAATCTGGTAGACGAAAAAGAAAAGAATAGACTTAGATGCATTTGCCCATGACCTAAAACAGTGATATCCCTACAAGATATACAGGTACACTCGTGGCACAAATGCTCTGAATGTAATCAACCATTTTTAAAATTGAATTTATGATCTACTCTTTAAGGTGGAATGCATAACTGGTGCTGTTAAACTAGCTAAGAATTCAAGACTAGACAGTTTATGAACCTAGTGGGGGTAAACCTAACACCATAATTCTACAAAGAGAACATAGTAATTAAAATGATTACTAATGACATATTGTTAAACCCATACATAGTACCTCAATTAACCCTCATCAGAGAATTCTCCTTGCAAGAGATAGAAATTAACACAGAGACCCAGAACTGCACAGTGAAAAGAAATTGAGAGACTTTGGATCACTCATTCCTAAATGTGATGTCCTCATCAAAATCATCCCCTTAAGGCTCAGAGATCTATGTGGAAAAAGAGGTGGAAAGGTCCTTAGTCCAGAGATGTTCAAGGAAAATATCTTTCAGACACAAAGAACTGATGCACATAAAAACTTGCAAAGGCTTTAGCTGTACATGTAAGCCCCACTCAGATTCAAGTCAGAAGGGATCTCAGCACAAAGAGGGCAGGTGGACACTGGGTTCAGCCACTAACCAAGAAGATACTTGCAATTGATACTCACTGGCAAAGGGAGGTAGTTCTTTCCAATAAAGTCTCACGGGGTACATGAACTCCACTTTAGCATAGACCACATACACAGGAGTAGTTATCTGGTCAACACCTACATACACACACACACACACAAATCAACCAATGAATAAAAGCTCCATGGTATTTTCTTTGTTTCATATTGTTTTGCCATTCTTTTCTCATGTTCTTTTTCTTGTTTGCCTTGATTTTCATTTTTGTGTCTTTATGAGTATTTTGAGAGCAAAAGAACATAAATTTGATGGGTAGGGAGGTGGAGAGGAGGAGGAAAACATGTCAACATATACTGTATGAAAATAACTCTTTAAATATATCTGTAGAATTTAAAAAAAAAAAATGGTAACTCTAGAAAGAGACGCCAAAATGTACTTGTCCCCTGCTCCTTCCACGGTAAAAGAGTTTGGAAGGTCAAGACCTGGAGCAGAAGAAAATTCACAATTTGAACTCCAATTTCAGGATCTGTAGATAAAGTGGGGCAGTAGTCATGAAAGTGGCTTTTCTTCAATTATTCTTCAGGTCAGAATCATCTATCCATATACTCCCATGTGCAATTTAAACCCAAAGACCTGAGATAATGCACAATCAAAATTCAAAATTCTCATTTCCTTTACAAACGTCAGCAACAAAGAGTCTGATGCTTTAGAGACATATAAACACACACACACACTCACACCTGATACTGAATTTCATATTTCCACCCAGAATACATGAGAAGGTCATTTAAGCTGCACATTCACAGAAAATCAGAAGGTCCAGAAGAAAACTGTACACTCTATACGTCAGTTGTATACAAGGTTGCAGGGTCTGAATTGCTGTCAAGATATTTGGCAATAACATGTCTCCATGAGTTGGGGTAAATCTCCAACCCAAATAAATCCATGCAAAGAAAACACAACTCAGGATGAACAAGCTGAACACCTAGACCACTTACCACACAACACTACTCTATTCCCCAGCTATGAGATCACTAATAAACTGGTTTCTCCAGGTCACATGCTTCTGCTCCATCTTCCTTCTACTTCCTCCTCTGACATCCTCTCCTTTCTCCCTCTCTTCCTTCCCCCCAAACTTTTCATCTCTGCCTTCTCTTCCATGGCACAATCATCAGCTCTAGCCTTTACTTTACAAGTTAACATGGGCAGAAGGTTCACAAGATGTCACCTGAGTACTTGATTTACTCCTTGTCCCAGGCAGCCCCTCTTGGGGAAGCAGTATTAGCATCAAAATACAAACAGCACCAGGATAATCCACAACATCCATGTTCCAATTTGCTAGCACCCACTTAACCTGCCAGAGCTATGTATGTAACTATAATTCAAGCCCCTGTCTGCTTACCCTTAACTCTAAAGCATTTCCAGACAGGGCATTCAATACAAATGCCTGCCATTTTCCAAAGTATATAAATTAAGCACTCCCGAAATTCATTGATGATCTACATTCAATGTTATGCTTGTGTGTGAGCACAGGGTAGAAAGCAAAAATAACTTTGTGCATGCTGTTGTATACTTTCTGTTGTTTCTTCAATGACACAGTTACAGCATTTCTCCCTTAACATTAGAAAATCAAAACTATAGCTGCTGCAAGCCACAATCAACAACTGAATAACATAATGGTAACAAAGAATAACTAAGATGTTAATAACTCCAACTGTACAGTCATTGCACTCTGATCTCAGTGAAGCCAATGTCTCAGTGGTGACAATAGTAATCTTGACATTTTTCTATTTTCCTGGGATTTTGAGGGTCATAAAGGAGAATAAAAACTTGTGACTAACAATGGGACTATGAGGAAACACACATCTATTCATGTTTCTAGCGTGCTAAAGCCACTGACTTTAATGCCAGAAGATGGGTGAAGATCAGATGTCTTATTAAAGTATACACTGAACCACACCACTGAAGACTGAAATGGGGTTCTCCTCATACAGCCTATACATTTGGAACTAGGGTACCATGATGCACAGTCCAGAGCCTTGTTCTTCATACTGGAATCTCCGTCAACATGAAATGTATTGGTTGAGTCACCATCATAGGAAAAGGCTATCATAGAATAAGATCTTTTCTAGTTCAAAGCCAAACAATCAAAAAGAATTTCTGAATGAAACGATAGAATAATCTTATTAATCTTGGAGGCTTTTTCTCCCTCGCTCAAAGTCAAATGTTTATTACTCTCCATATTACCCCATACAAAGAAGAAGACTTAAACACACAATTAGTAGTTTCAAAGAATTATGAAATTACTAAGGTTATCAGGTAAGGTTGCTCTAATGAGCAATTTCGTTTACAGTGTATGAGTCGGGGATAGAGAAATGGCCCAGCTGTCAATAACAATTGCTACTCACCAAGAGGAACCAAGTTTGATTTCTAGGACCCACAGAGTGGCACTGAGTTGGCTCCAGTTTCTAGGGAATTAAATCAAAGTTCTGAGATCCATATGAAGCATGCATGCAGGTGTTACACTGATATACATATGAACAAAACACACACATACCCTCATTCGAAAAGTACGAAAGGTAAAACAAGTTATAATTCACAAAATTAACGGTTCATGAAAATTTTTTTGAATTATGTTTCCTATTACTTGATTTATTTAGTCCTTTTATATTTGGATCACAGTCCCCTCCAAGTACCTTTCTCACATGACCCCAACCCCAACCCTATTACCTCTAAAAAGAGAGAAGTCCTTTCTGGGTACCAACTCACCTTGGCACCACAACTCACTGTAGGACTAGGCACACCCTCTCCCACTGAGGCCAACTAAGGCAGAGCAGTTCGTGGAACAGGATCCACAGACAGGCAACAGAGGCTGGGTAAGCCCTTAGCTTTGATCTTGGAGTTTTTGATAGAAATACAGCCATGATGGACCCCCAAATGTTCCGAGAAAGACTGAATGCCATGCTGCTATTTCAGACCCTGCAGCAGACACACTTAGGAAGATTTGAAAGCTCTGAGAAACATTAGTAGCAATGAAATCTTAATGATACTGATGATATGTCTATGCCTTACTCCATAAAATGTCCCAGGCTTGGTGGATAGTGGGCAAAATAGAGAAAAAGGAGATCACTACAGATCTACCACACCAGACACACCACGTTGATGCTAGGTAAAAGGATGAATGGATTTTAGAAACTCAGATAAACATGAATGTGTGCACACATACGCCAGGAGGAGTTATGTACCCACCAACTGCTTGCTTGTTCATCCAGCCACAAAGTATCTCTGAAACATCTATTATATGCTTCCTGCTTTAAAAAATTCTGATATTCAGAATGAGAGACCTACACAAACAAACAAGCAAGATCAAATACAGTAAAGAAAATATTCAGCTTAAAGTTCTTTGAGAATGGTCTAGTTGGCTTTATGAAATAAATATAACTGAAGGAGGAAGACCATGAAAACCTTCATCATTTAGTTAACATCTGAACAATCCTGTACGTATATGTGTGCGTACGGGGTGTGTGTGTATGTGTGTGTGTGTGTGTGTGTGTGTGTGTGTGTGTGTGTGTGTGATGTGCTAAAGTCTAATTGTAAAATAATAACAACCTAAGAGAGCACAACCACAGATCAATCGCATGTCTGGGGTTTGCAAAGCTAATTGCGCCTGCACTTAACCACACCTAAAGATGAAATCACCCTGCACGACTTGGGGTTAGCTACTGCTGTAAAGGCTGAAAGAATCTCCCTATGGTGTGATTCTTCTCTGTCCCTTTTACCTCTCTGCTTTTGTCCCCATGAACCTGTGGTTATGAATCCTCCCAGGGCTGAGGAATTCTCTACCAGTAGATTTTAAAGTCTGGCTCCTCATTAGAGTAACCAGAACTTTTACAAAGGATTTCATCTTTGGTCATTCCCCAAGGTTTCTGATTCAATTGGTCCAGGGTAGGAGCCTCTGAGTTTCCAACAGTGACTGGGCCTTTTAAAAGGACATTAGGAAGATCAGTCTGCAGGCAACCATTCTGGTCTGCTATGGCAAATGTAGTTTTGAGGAGGAAATCAAACAGACATCAAAAAGGAAGAATTAATGCCATGGAGTCCAGACCAACTCAGAACCCCAAGACTTTCATATCCACATATTAAAAAAAAACTGTTCAAGATGGTTCTGCAAATTCCATCCCCGTTTTTTTTAAATGAATGTATGAATACCTCCTAAAGATCAAAGTGGTATTTTATGTGACCAGTAATGCAGATCATTGACAATTAGGACATTGCAGATCATTCTAGATACATCCAAGAAATTGACTGGAAAAAAAGGCAAAGATTATCCTGAGCCTTTTAAGATCAGGAAGCCAGCAAATGTTATAGAAGTACCATTTATTGAGAAGTAACCAGGGAAATTGTTGAGAGGTGACGGTGTCGTTAGAAACCCATGTTCCCTTTTAAGCACACTGACTGCAGGTTATACATGTACCACAGCAGGGCATATATGGATTAGAAATTCAAGAGGTGGTGATTTCAAATGTGTTATGCATTCACATCTATCTTTATGTAGCTAAGTATCTGAAACCCAATGACTAGGATGAGAAGACCCTGAAGGGGCTTGGGAGATATGTAGAATCTCTTTTAAAAGATTCTATAGCAGAATTGAAGGGACCACTTGCATATGCAATAGAAAAGCATCCAGAAAACAAATGGATGAGAAATGGCTGGCCAAGCAGATATAATAGCAGCAGACTATGGCACATGGATACCAAGAGGAAAGAGTGATTAAGAAAGAGGTATTCAAACAGCAGGTGCAGGTGTTGCAATGGATGCAGCAGAACACGGGACACAATTCTGATCACTGCACATCCAAGAACAGGTACCACCACAGTAGAAGTAGGAACCAAGACAGGGAAGGCTCTTAAATGTGTCATGGGATTTCTGTCACTCATCCCGTGTCAGTGTTCCATGTCGACAATGGCCTGTGCTTCCTGAGAGCTGAGGAAACCAAATGAGAGACTACAGTACCTGAGTGTAGAGATGATCAGAGAGCTGGCAGTGCAAAATGGTTTCACATCATCTACGTTCTCTCCGCCGAGCTCAGGTGTCTCAGAATGGAAAAGATATACCTTCCAACATCCAGGAGAGGAAAATAAGTGGTACAGACTTTTTCTTGGACCCCAAGTCCCAGTATAAGCCACACTCAGGCTCCAGGTCAGTGCCATCACACTGAGCTCCCAGACCCAAAAAGGTCCCAGGGCTCTAAGACTCCAGGCCTCCCGGAGTGCTTAGCTTCTGAGTTCATTCCAATCCCAAGCTGATTTTAGCAATGCTGAGGGTGTCAACAGATCCCAGCAGGATGTGAGTTCCTTCAGGACCCAATGCAATATGGATCCAGTCTTTTTAATGAAGAATTTAAGCCCAACTCTGGAGCTCAGGAACAGGCATGCCTAACACCTACAAACCTAAAGAAATTAGATGAGAAACTCAGCCCCTTAGTACAGAAAAGAAGAAAGGATGTGCTGTAAGAGGAAATAAGGCAGTCTGACATCAGTTGCCTCACTGCCTACCAACTGTAGGTGGTATGGCATAAGCATAAATACCATTTGAGAGTAGAGAAGAAGGTGGATACTAGTTTTTAAATTACCCCTACCCTACTTCTATGTATGACTTTTGGACCTAGGCTTGCATCTAACTCCTTTTAATGCAGACTCCCCCAAAAAATGAAATATGACCACACATCTATGAAAATTATTTAACATCATATGGTCATCAGTTCAATGCCAATAAAATAAAGACCACAAGTGGAAGTTACTTCACACAGGCTAGGGTGGTTAACATCGATAAATATACTTATTGGCAAGGATGTAGAAAATCAGCCATTCATACATACCCTTGGTGCCAGATAAAACACATATAGCCATATGGAAGGCAATGCAGACATTTCTGAATAAATGCCACTGGTACCAATGCTGTCCTGTCTCCATACTGCTTCAGTACATAAACAGGTGGAGAAGACTTAGTAATTAAGAGAGGGTTCAAGTTGATAGCATGTAGCTTTATGGAGTGGGACCAAAACAAACACACAGTAGCTTCCTGAAGGCAGATTTTATTGCATCAATAGCTGCCATTGCCCTTGGTTACTGTGATGAAGAGGAGGGGCCTAGGAAGAGGTTTGGGGGTCAGAGTTCAGACCCAAGTTTTGAGAAGGTGGGAAGCCCAGGGGCCACACTGACACTGAAGACCTGCCATTCCGGTGCCTTTTGTCTGCCCACAGTAAACATTCATGTCTTCATTTTTTTTCTTTCAGAATTTTGGCAGACACAGAAAACATTTGGATATATAGGATAATGATATTGGAATATAACAGATAGAAATAAGATGCCAAGAGTAGTAGACCAGGCAGTTGATTGCTTCAGGGGCTCTAAAATCAGATGGGGATGGGAAGGGAAATGGAAAAAATCCTATGAGCTTACAAGTTAACACCTTCCAAGAGTGAGGCAATAAACAAACTTTGGACAATGCAAAAAAAAAAACAAAAAAAACCTATAAACCTATTTCCTGAAGAAAAAATATAGCCTTTTGGGCATATTAATAAATAAGCTAAAATTCTTCTGCAATCCTATGCTACATTCGGGGTTTATGGAAAGAACTCAAGGGAGAAATGTTAATGGTATTTCTTTGGTTGATATTGGTGGCTATGGGACAGTGCCAGCTTTAATGAGACGTTATTTTTTCTCTCCCTTAAGAGAACAGTAAGGAGGAACCACACAAAGAGATGAAAAAAACAAAAAACAAAAACCAAAAAACAAAAAACAAAACCTCTTCCCATACCTTATACCAAGAGGAGCCTGGGCTATTCTATTTAGCAATTTTAGGCTTTGTATAAATATCATCTTTATTGAAAAGATTAATATTTCTAAAAGTTCTAAAGATTAGATTTTGAGATTTGACTCTAGTCTGCCTTAGCAAACTTTTTCTGCTTCTCAAAATTTTATCAGCTTTTCTGCGGCCTTTTTCTAGCTCTTGAATGGGCTAGATCTTTCTTTTGTTTATCTGATTATTTCAAGTAGAATGTCAGCAAAGGAAACAGCTACAAGAGAAACAGCAAAGAGAATCTTTGCATCTGTTCATTTGACAGAGATTAATAACTATTATATGCAAAGAACTAAAAAACCTTATCTATAAAACACGAAATAGAATCAAGAAATGAGCAAATGAGCTGGCCTGAAACTTCTCACAGGAACTACAAATGACTAAACACATGACATAGTGTTCAACATCCTTAGACATCAGGGAAATGCAAATCCAATCTATATTGAGATTCCATTTCACCCAGCCGCAGTGATCACTATGGAGAAAACAAGTGTTGGCAAGGATAGTGCAGAAAGATAACCATAGATCAGATGACATGTAATGTAAGTGAATGTGGATATTAAGAGCTTCCTTAAAACCATATATATATATATATATATATATACACAGACATATATATATGTATACATATATGTCTGTGTGTGCATACGTATATGTGTGTACATGTACATAACCTTTAGATTATATAAATATATGTATGTGTGCATAACCTTGGTGTGTGTGTGTGTGTGTGTGTGTGTGTGTGTGTGTTACCAGCTATCAATGAACAAAAATACAATGTGATAAAATGTTGGTGTGTGTGTTTGTATACCTTCACATTTACAATAGAGTTTGATTATCCAAGCTTTAAAAAGGCCAAAATAATGTTGCTTTCAGGAAAGTAGATAATACCGGAGTATATCATGCCGAGTGAAATGAGCCAGACTCTGACATTTATTTCATGTTCTCTCCATATGTGAAATATAGATTTTTTTTTTTAGAGGAGATGTAATTCTATAAGGAAGAATACTGGGAAACAAGAGGAAAACTAGAGGATGAGAAGGAGAAACAAAAGTCTAAGTCAGTTGGCTATGATCAAATGCATTGTATATGGGTATGAAAATATAACAAAAAAAGAAACTATAACAAAACCCATAGTTTATAAAATTCATATATATTAGTTATTTGAATATTTTATTTTTGAGATTACAACTTATTTACAACATTTCTCACTTCCCTTTCCATTCTTCAAGACCTCACATATAAATTACCTGCTCTCCTCTAACTGTATGGTATTGGAGGAATGACTCAGCAAACCCTGACAGATGGCTCACAGTGGCCCTGGCAGCTTCTGTGCCTGCTAACCCCAAAGCCTGCCTGACACCTGGAGACAAATGATGACAGAGCACATAACCAGAACAACCAATCAAATGGTGCCAACTACATGGAGTGAGCAGTCATGGGCCAATGGGGCCTGGGTGGAGGTTATAAAGGTTTACCCAATTCTTATATTAAATGAGTTTGCTTTTGTGACTTGCCCAACTCCTGAAAAGTCTGTGTTGTTGACTGTGTGCCTTCTTAACCCCTCCTTCAAAGGTATTGGTTGGGATCACAAGCAACAGTATGGCCTCTTTTTTCACTAATTGCTATTACATACACAACCATACTTATATATTGTTATAAGAATATATATATGTGTGTGTGTATGTGTATATATATATATATATATATATATATATATATATATATGACTATATATATGTTATATGACTATATATATTCCAAAATATAATCTGTTCAGTCTATATCATGTCATTTGTATGGATATTTTCAGGACTGATCATTTGTTACTGGACAACCAATTGCCACTACCAGACACAAAGCCCTCTTTAGGGTTGCTGGTTGTCCAAGAGACTCCCAAACTATAGAGCCTTTTGCTGTTTCCTTTGGTTATCCCCCAGAGGAGGATAGTAAATCCCTATTGCTAAAGATGCCATGCACTTCAGAAACAGAGCGCAGAGACCTATGTGCTAGAACTGACCTGAATGCCCTCTTCCTAAGAAAAAGCTTTCATGGTAGAAGGCACCATGCAAGCTTTCAAAGCAGTCAGGCAGCCAATAAATAGTCCTATCTAGTTGTAAAACCTATGAACCACAACAATGCCTAGCATGACATAATAACCCTAAAGGGGAAGTAGTGGCATACCTCTCTTGGTGGTAACTAACAGCTCTCTAATTTGACTTAATGCCTGCTCAATAAGAGGAAAGCCATGCCTGGTGCTGGAAACCTAACTAACTATTCAGTGCTAGAGAAGTCCAGTTCTTGGAGGAGAATTTACAACCACTAATTTATTAAACCAGAATAATGCCTAACAACAATCTTTAAAAGGGTTATTATACCAATAGCTAAATGTAGGTTTGAGCTTTGTATTGAAAATGTCTCTCTGCAACTGAAGGAGACCACTAGAGAAAACCACCACCAATCAAAATACACAGTTGTAGTCACAGCTACGAAACACACACATCTAAAGGTCTGGGAATATTACAGAAGAGGGTCATAAAAATGTAAGAGCCAGAGAGACAGAGAGTTAGCTGTGACACTGTGTCTTCTAGGAATGTCAAAATCTATGCCCATAAAGCCACCAACCTCCCTTCTCAAACATGAGTCAAACAAGGGCAACAATGGGCATACCAAAGTCAAGAGAGAAAAGCCCATGAAGCTTCAACCCTGTGGGCAACTGAGGTAAGCTGGGAGTGGCAGCGGTGGCCTTCCCCAGGGAAGATGCTAATATTTTAAAAAAGAAACCTCTTTCTGCAAATGCATGACCATGATACATACTCAATAACATAAAATAATTATATTTTAGGCAAATAATAGGGATTCCTCTTCCTGATTTATCTCCTGCAAGAGCTGGGTTGCTCAATTTCTCACAGATCTATGTCGTATTAATCACCATATTTCAAGCCTCCACAATACTGGTTCCAGGAAATTATATTACTTTCCTTTCTTTCTCCCTCTCTCTCTCTGACAAATCATTACAAAGCTTCCATATGGAAAAGACATGCAATTAGAATCTGGTTATTAGTGGGTTTGAGAGAAAAAGAGCCCAGGACTGCATTATAGTTGAAATCTTTTCATTCAAAACCCTGTCTTCCTTTCTTCTTATTTTTTCAGTTCTTGGAAGCAAATGTAATCACTCATCCCGGTGTCGTGAATACATGAAATATTGGGGAGATGAAGGTAGGAACACTTCTCACAAAAAGTGCATATCCCTTTCAGTCAGTCATTTGATAATTAACCATGGGGCAGCCTTAACCATGGGGCAGCCACTCTTCTTTTGGGGGATATGACTACTTGTAGGCTGCCCATTCT
The DNA here is from genome assembly GCA_030674055.1 of Rhabdomys pumilio. Lineage (NCBI taxonomy): Eukaryota > Metazoa > Chordata > Mammalia > Rodentia > Muridae > Rhabdomys > Rhabdomys pumilio. The sequence continues at coordinate 38,734,747 of JANHMN010000019.1, forward strand.
CTGCCCTAGTAGATGAACTCTCTTTCAATTCATACGTACATGCTAATTGGACTGAGTGGGTTATGTTTTAAAAGAAACATGAAGTGAAAAGAGTGACGTGTTGAGGGTAGTGGAAATTGGAGGGGGTGAGAGTTAGATATGATTAAGGTACAATGTAAGCATGTATTCAAGTTTTGAATAAAAGCGTAAGAAGGGGAAATGTCATTTTATTTTTCATAACTTGCAGCTTAGGAAGACAAAGATAACAGAGATGAAAACAGCACACTTTCTCCCTCATCCTTCCCTTGATCCCACCCTCCCTCCCTCTGTCACATACTCTTTCTTCTTGTCTCTTGCACAACCCTCCATTTCCTCCTTTGTAAAATCAGACCTTGGGTGACTTCCAAGATGCTATCCCAACTCGAAAATTTTGTTTCTGTGAAGGCTTAGAGGGAAGTTCAGAAAGTTAAATGGAAATGTAAGGCATGTGGTAATCAAATATCATGTCACTAAACATTAATCTTATTTTGAGAAGAAAACTAATCTTCCTGACTCATCAGAGACACATTCTTTTTCAGTGAAAACACACACAGAGAAGCCAAATTTGTATGGTTGATGTTCATTTTGGGTAAAGTCATTGAGTCAGCCATAGTTCAGGTGTCTGAGATTTAGCACACCCAAATGGATAAAACACTGGGAAAGAACAGAAGTAACAAAGGAAACATAGCCAGGTCTTTTCATTCTTCACTGTCTCCTAAGTTCACATACAGTAACCCCCCCCAAATATCTTTATTGTCTACCTACAATGAACTCTATATTCTTCTAATTAGTGGGGTTATTTCATTGAATAAAACAAATTTTTACCCTCCATGGATATTGGATTTTAGTTAGAGAGAAAAAGAACTATAGAAATTAATTAAAAATGCGTATGAATTTCAATTTCAGGCAGCTATATAATGCTCCAAAAATTCTTGGTGCAGGATAGTATATAGAGCTCCACAGGATGTATCTACTGAGGGAAGGGCATGTACCGAAGGAGGAGGTGAATAATACCTGTAAAGAACACAAAAGGATAACTGAAAAGAGGAAATGGTTTGCCAACTTGGTAGCTGAGATTTTGGCTTCTGCTATATTTTCTCATTGGTCTTTGGCAGAAAACTGTGGCTGACTAAACATGTAATTGCATGGCCATTTAAAAATATATGGCGACCAGGTGCTATGGGCTGGATGTTTACATCCTCCAAAAATTCTTCTGCTGAAATCCATGATAGACTTCACTTCCTCGGGTCATAAGCCAGAGCAAACTGCTTTCATAAGTTGTTTTTGTCAGGATTTTCACCCCCCACAGGAATGATAAAACTAACTACTAAATTCAAATAACTGGTGACTTATCACAGGCTCTAAGAACACTGTTCCTGGGCTTGGAGAGACGGCTCAGCAGTTAAGAGCACTGACTGCTCTTCCAGAGGTCCTGAGTTCAATTCCCAGAAACAACATGGTGGCTCACAACCATCTGTAATGGGATTTGATGCCCTCTTCTGGTGTGTCTGAAGAGAGCAATAGTGTACTCATATACATTAAATAAATAAATAAATAAATAAATAAATAAATAAATAAATAAAAGCGGAAGAATAATGCTGTTCCTTTTCTTCTAATTATTGTCATAAATGTATAGTGTGATTTTCCTTTTGGGTCATCCACAGATACTATTTGATTCATTTTTAATTGACAGTTCATTGTTTAAGCAACAGTTTGGGATAACATACCTTATTATATGTCATAAACTACAGCCAAAAAATATTAGAGTATCTGAGATGTCCATAGTTCTTAGAGACAATGTTTAAATAGTTTCCATTATGGGGATAGCAAGACAAGGTCATGGGACTGAGCCTTGTGGGAAAAAATCAGTGGCCAATGGACTTTCTCAGATACACTTTGAAACAAAACAGCTCTGCCAAGAGAACATAAAATACATATAAAATTATTCAAAATTAGTTCATGAGGGTCACTTTTATGATGTGAACCATAGTCTAGTTTTACGGCATTGACTTTTATTATGTACAATATAAGAAATAGCCACATGAAGAACTTTCATCTTCTATAAAATAGTTACTGCCAATTTTATTCTTCTCTTCAGTGCTGCCTATGAAAGAGCTAAAGTTCTATATTTCACTTTGCTAAGAGGTAGGGTAGTAAGGAGTGATGATGATGCTTAGAATGGGAGAAAATGGCAGACTTAATTTTGTAGATTGAGCTCTAACTCAAAAACTATATGTGCTCGATAGAGCAAATTCTGCTGGCCTCCAGGCCTTTGTCTGAAAAAAAAAAAGACAGAACACATAAAGCGTAGGTTAGATAATAGTCATATTTAATCTCTACTGTCAGTTTGATTGGATTGGAAAATATCCAGGGCATTAGTGAGGCTCAGCTTTGGGGGTACATGTGACAGCAATCATAGAGAGGATTAACTGGGGTACTTAGAGCTTCCCTGAACATGAGTGTCACCTTCCCAGATGTCAAAGGAGAAAATCAGCTGAGAGTCAGCATTCACAACTATTCTTCTTAATCTACCAAGACATAGCCCATCTCCTGCCACCCCAGACAAGAGATGGTCTTGATGCCATGCCTTCCCTACCAGGATACACTATGCCTCTCAAACCACGAACCAAGTTCAACTATTTCTTTTTTCAACTGTTGCCTATCAGACATTTGGTCCCAGCACACAGAGGTTAGAAAGCAAGACCATCGAAAAATCAGAACCAAATAAAATCCAGCAGTGACAAAGACTAAGTAAGTGGCCATTTCTTTTTTCCTTCTTATATTTGGGACTCTACTTGATGTAAGACCTTTGAGTGACAATAGATAGCACCCATATATATTTTTTTCTATAAATGGATTGGGGATCTGAGATGATGTAACTGTACTAATAGAACATGGCCACATCAATAACAAATGTAGTCATACCCATACCTTTGGATGGATACCAGGTTTCAATTTGTGCTTTTCTGGATCCCTCTTCATCCGCTGGTATATTAGATCTCAAAAGCTCCTACAGATCCACATGCTAAGGAGTTGGTGCTATATAGATGCCCTGGAATCATTTAAGAACACCCTTGTAGAAAGGGCTTAGATCACAAGGGTTGTACCTTGTACCCTCAGTGGTAGTTTGAATGAGAAAAGTGTGTACCATTGGTGTTGCTGTTACGGGAGGTTGTAGAATCTTTAGGAAGCACAGCCATGATGAAGGAAGTATGGAAGGAGACACTAAAAGTTTATAGACTGTCCCCAAGTCCTGACCGGCTGCTTCTTCTGTGTGGGTAGAATTGTCACCAGTCAGCTTCCAGCCACTGTTATCTGCTGTGGTGCCTTCCAAACAACTTCAGACTCTATCCTTTTAGAATGATAAGCCAAAATAAACTCTTTTTTTTTAAATAAATTGATTTTAGTCATGATATTTCATCATAGCAACAACAACAATAATGAAGTAACTAATATATCCGCCAAAATGATTATGGAGTGCTAGCATCTTCCCCTGACACTGTTTCCTGGCTGATGAGGTAAGTGATGTTGCTCCCCCACACACCCCAACCAAAATGGGGTACTATGCCAGAGTCCTGAATCAATGGGGCTAATCAATTGTAGACTAGAACCTCTAGAATATAATCTAATATTATAAACTGTAGTGTTATAAATTAATGTTACAAGCTATTTTATTGCAGTAATGGATACTTAATACTAAATTGCTGCCAGACACCTTGCTTTCAGGTGTTAAACATAAACAACAACTTTAAATAACTCTCAAATGTCTGTGAATATTTCTATTGGGAATGTCAACTCCACACAAAGATTTGAATCCAACAGAAAACTTAAATAAATTCAACATTCTCTTCATCAAAGAGGCCTGTCTTTCCATCCTCCTGTTTGAATGAATGGCAACTGTTGGGTTCCATATGCTAAGGTCGATACTTTGCAGCCAATATGAACTTACAGAGACGGTGACAGTACATGCACCATGTGTACAAGATCAATCCATACAAAATTCTAGCACTTAGAAGAAGACAAAAAGGCATTATGTCATTCCACTAACCAAGAACCTATTTATAATTGTTCCTGACTAGGAGATCAAAAATGAATTTTCTGCAATGGAGCATGAGCAAAATTCCAGTGAAGCCGTTGGCCAACACAAAAGAGACTCCGTGTTTTGTGCATGCATTTGTTTTTCCTTGGCGTGTTTTATTGGGTTTATTGTTGTTGTCATTTTGCTTTATGTTTGGTTTGGTTTGGTTTGCTGTTGTTTTGATTTGAGGTGTTTCATTCATTTTTTTTTTGAGAGAGAGAGAGAGAGAGAGAGAGAGAGAGAGAGAGAGAGAGAGAG
>JANHMN010000019.1:38739110-38755451 GCA_030674055.1 Rhabdomys pumilio
GAGAGAGAGAGAGAGAGAGAGAGAGAGAGAGAGAGAGAGAGAGAGAGAGAGAGAGCGAGCACATAAAGTTAGACAAGGTCCATCTAGGTCTTTGAAAAAGGAAGAATTGAAAAAGGACAAAAATATGATCAAAATATATTCTATGAGAAAAATGAAAGCCATTTATTTATTTATTATATAGTAAAGTCATTTGCTTATATACAAAAACAGGCAGAAAAAACAAACCTTTGAAGCCATTTCCCTCTTCCCGATTTGTGCATTCCCAATAACCCAACAGTGCTTGACAATTGTGCTTAAAAGTATACTTAACATGCAATGCCTTTCTTTTTTCTCCCTGTACTCATTCTCTGACCTAACCTGAATGCCATAGAAGCCTTGAGTCTGGCCTTTCTCTGGAGTTATCTGTGTCACTGAAATTTACTCCTACTTGACAAAGTTGTCAATTTATAAAATAAGCACAAATGAAGTCACTCATTTGCTCCAATATGTCGACATCTCTCCTTTTCAAAGTTTTAACAATGCCCTACAAAGCTCCAAAGGATGCCTCTTATTTGAACCAACATTCCTTCAACTCCCCTTTGTTTCTTCTATGTCAACAGTCCCAGCTATCTCTTTCCATATGCATGGCGTATACACTTACTACTCTTTCTTACCAGGAAATGTTTCCCTCAAGTAACTACAAATATGATTGCTTAACCCTTTCAGCTTCGTAATCGAACACTACTAGTCTAATTGGAACTTGAAAATCAATGCTCAAGTCAAACCTGTTCTTTACTTTCTGCAAAGCATTTATCAGTCTAAAGTACTCATTTCTTAGTTTACTGTCTATTGCACATTAAGATGCAAGTCGTGGGCCAGGGAAACTACTCAGTGGGTAACAACACTTGCTACCAACGCTATCAACTTAAGTTCAATACTGGGGACCATTACAATGGAAAGAAAAAAATAAACAGCTTCTGTAAGTTGCCTCATTTCCACATGAATCTTCACACACACACACACACACACACACACACACACACTCAAACACACACCATACATACACACATTAGTAAATGTGTATATATATATATATATAAATATATATATATAAACATACATACATACATACACATGCATACCATACATACACACAAATTAGTAAATGTGTATACACACACATACATATACAAGTATCTTGGAGTCAGGCATTTCTACATCTTTAAATCATGCTTTCAAGGTTTGGTATAACCAATATTTTTAGTAGATTCAGGGATTCCAGGTTATTGTCATCAGAATTTGGTAAATATTTTGCATGATGCTTTGTTTACACTCAAGACAATAAATTATTATTTATACACTAACTGAATCATTATAGGTCTGTCCATATGTGTATGGTTTCTGATATTCAACAATTGGAGCAGCCTAGATAAAACATATCATTTTCAATTCTACCAATTTAATACTTTAATGCCAATTATTTTTTAATTCTCTTAAAACACTTATGAGTTAAAAATAATTTCATAATACAGAACTGGGTCTGCATGGATAGCGGTATCTCATCACGTCTGATGTTTTGATAAGTACATGAGAATGAAATCTATGCACACAATGATGGCCACTGCTGCAAGGGTAAACTTTTATTACCTGAAGGGTATGTATCAATGCATCCTTTATTGCCAGAGATATTAACATAACGTCACTGAGAGTTTGCCAGAAAGGTAAATGTTCTTGGAGATACCAACAGGAAAGGGAAAGATTTAACTGCCACAGCAGGTCTTGTATTTCTTAGTGAAATGTTAAGCAGTTGAATCAACATTTAGGAGATGTACATCAACTCAGGGATTCATTTGTGAAAAATTCACACAGCTTCAAAAGTCTAGTCTAAAAAAAAAATAGCATTGTGCCTGTCACCTATATGCATCACTCAGCTGCTGTATCCCTATTTTTTTGGGAGGGGGGAAAAGAATTGCTATAACAGAGAACCACAAGCTGAGAGGGGACCAGAAGAATATGATCTCACTGTTAGACACCTGCCTCTTCTTTGCTTCTGTAACTTTTCAACAGCCTCTGGTGGAGTATACCTTAGCTGCCAAGTGAAGAATCCAAACCTCTGCTTTCCTTATGTCATGTCAATCTGCCTGTCTCTGGTGTCACTGGTTTGTCTTATAGAAATGTCAGTCATGTTAGATTAGGGACCCACCTTTCTTTAGACAACCCCCTACTCTGAAGTACTTGGAGCCGTGACTTCAGAATACCTTTTGTGAGTTATATTTCAATCCAGAACATTTGCCTATCAACAGCATTTGTTAGCCTATTACTACCTATTCCTTGAAACTGTCTGACTTGGTTTCTTTTTCTGCCTCCTATATAAGCAGCTATCAGTAGCCTCCTTTGTAGGGTTCAACCATTCCCAACTTGTAAATAATGGAAAGCACTTAGGCTTCATCTTCAGATCACTTTCAACCTTGGTTGACATATAAGCCATAGTAGAACTAACAGATCTTTATGGCTTTGTCTTTATTAGAGACCTTTATCTCAAGAAATGATTGAAATATGATTATATGTGTGTGTGTGTGTGTGTGTGTGTATAAATATATATAAATATATACATATATATACGTGTGTGTATTTATATATGAGAAAATTTTACTTGTAAATATTTCCATTTGAATGAATACCTCAAAATTACCCAATTCCAATCTAAACTTTATAAAGCCAAATGACAACCCTCCATATCAAAAAAAAATGACTACTGTATCTTTCCAGTTATAGTCTCATCTTTGTCCTTGTCCTCCTCCTCCTTGTCCCCCTCCTCCTCCTCCTCCTATTCCTACCTCCCCTGTCGCCTTCCCTCCCTTCACTTCCCCTTTCTCTCTTGTTATTATATTATAAGATCCATCAGAGACTATTTCTAGTTCATAAATTCTCACCTTCTCCATTATTACCATGACTGTAGTCTGTGTCTCTCCTCAGTTACTATAGTAGTTTCCTGGTGGGTTTCAATGCATCTCTACTATTTATTGGTCCTCAACACAGTAGCAAGAATGCTACTACTGAAAGGCAAGATGATGCTGATTCTCAGCCTAACACCCTATAAAGAGACCTTTCCTTTCTTTCTGAGTAGTTGACTGTGTCCTTAACAGAGATGCAGGCTCCTCTGCTCTTCCATCATACCTATCAATCCCCAAACATGCAGCTTCCCTTATGCGTCTCTTCCATGTCAGATTGCACTGTTCCCACTATTCAGTACTCCATGGTTCAAATTTTCCCCAGACACATCAAGAGTTCTCTCCTGTCTACTCTGAAATGAGTATAGCTCCAATACAACTCATTTTAAAATCATTCACCGCTATGTATCTCACAACTACATATAAATACAACTAGTTATATTTATCACCCTGCTATATTGTTTTTCTTGTTCTTTCTACTGGCAAGCATTTTTTGAGGAAATGGAGAGGTTTTTTCCTGTTGTTTTATACTGCTAGTGCTGAAAGAAGGGGTTACTTCATCAATTTATAGGAAGAGAGTTGTCAAAAACCTAGGTTTCAATTATCTTCATCAAGTTCAAAATCTTAGGATTAGTTAATGTCCAAATAGTGAAAACTTAACAACAATATGCTCTCTTAAAATCCAAAAAGCTATAATATTTAAAGAACTTTAGAAAAAAATAATAGTTATATTATGTAAACTATAATTTTTGTTTTAATTTCTATTAGAAAGTAAAGATTCCTTTCTACTTGAAGTAAGATTCTTGTTAGTGACATTCTATTTCTTTTATGTCACTTTAAGTAGTAAGATTCCTTAATCTTTTGGTTTTTTTAATATAACTTAGAGTCCATACAGTCATTTTGGTGCACAAATTCAGCCTATACTTCTGCCATATGTAAATGCCTTTGGTACCAATTTTATACTGCATATTAAAATTTTATCATATACAAAAGGTTAATCTTTTATACAAAAGGTTAATTTTTATTCTCTGTCCTATTGAATACTTGTCAGAAGTTTAATCTCTCCTAGACACTTCTCTTTGAATATTTATAGCAAAGGCCTTGAATAATATAATGAAACCCTCTGATGCTCTTGGCCTGTCACATGTCAAATGGGTTTCTTAAAAAGTGTCAATCAGTTTTACAGCATTAACCTAGCCACGTAGTTTGAGTGCATGTTGAAGATCCTTACTTTACCAAAGGAATAATCTTAGGAAATGCTTAGGACGTACTCATGGTCAGCCATAGTTGAGAGGAGAGTATCATCTCTTGGCCTCTGATCCACTTGGGTAGCAGGATACAACAAGGCTGGGAGCTGAAAGATTTGCCAGGCCCTTTGGGAAATGAGAGTTGTTCACAGGTCATCTTTGGTGCCATGGCTACGACAGGTCTGACATCAGGAACATGACTGTGCACTGAGAACACTCATCTGTGTTTGTCCCTCTCCCCCATCTTCCTGGCAGGGAGCAATGAATGCAAAGCCATCACCACAGACAATGCTACTGCCAAGAAGAACAACCCCATGGAAAAATCCATGTCCCTTTTGAAAATGACTATTTGAATTTACAGGGTTCATTGACATTGATATTTAATTTTATTATTTTAACAACAGGACCAACCTTTGCCACTATAAACTATGACCACATAACTTAAGTCACTAAGAGACTGAAAACATTGAGACACAAGACCTCCTATAAACTTAGTTATGGTCAGGCATTTCTAATTTTAAGGACCTTGACAGTGCTCTCAACTATTATGAGGAAGAATAATTATGCCAAAGATGTTGACCAGGCTAGTATTTTCATTCTAAAAGGCAAGTAAAAAAGGAGGATTGAAAAGGTTAAACAGCTTTAACCTAGGTTACACTGCCAACAGAATATTTTCAAATGCACATAAAAACATATATATGTGTATGTATAGATAGATAGATAGATAGATAGATAGATAGACATGGATAGAGATAGAGATAGAGTTAGAGATAGAGATAGAGACAGAGATAGAGAGATAGAGAGATATATACATGTGTGTATGTATATGCATATATACATATATATTACATTAAAATATGTGTGTATATAAACATACATATATATTTGCATTACAAATACTTTGTATATAGATTTCAGCTAAGTAAATATCTGAGAATCTATGTGCAAACATGAGTTTGACAAATTCTTATAAATAATCTATTTCCCTTGATTCAAGTATTTTTATGTCATCAGAGGCCAGGACAATTTGAAGCCTGGATGCTCTAAAATCATGAATGATGCCTTACTATGAAGTGATGTGGTCACAGAGATTCCTGAACAATGTCTTTATACAAGAGAATTCATGAACGATGTCTTTATGTTGACGTTCTTTCTACTTTTTATCATAACAAAATGGATTCATGGAGTATCCTTCTCTACCTTCTATACTCAAACTATTCTCTGAGGTTTAATTTTCTAACTATAATGGGTTTTGTCATGGATGACAAGTCAAGGGCCAGGTCTACTGGCTTCTGACTTATAAATCCTCTGAGAATTGCTGAGCTGATGGGGAAGGCAGGACACTGGGACCATAATTTTCTTGATGCAAATTCTTGCATGGGAGTTTTCTTGAACTAGGAAATAGGTATACTAGTAACTGCTGGTAACCATCAGAGAACAAACAGAATTTTGACCAGAACAGTTAAGAGAAGCCAGATGTGTGTGCCGAGATTGGTAAGTCTTTTCTTTAAACAAACTGCCCATTTTGTAGAACTGTACAATGCAAAATCTCTTAACTTGCTCTCTGTTGCTGTGGTTAAACACTCTATGACTTCATAAGCCAGGCCTCCAAGGCTGCGTTTTTTTCTTAAACAAGGTCCTAGAGAGCAAACCAGTAAGCACTGAGCATGCGATAGCTTTTGCAGCTCAAATTTCTAATCACTTTCACATGCATACACACACACACACACACACACACACACACACACACACACACACACACACATCACCACCACCACTACCACCACCATCACCGCCAACAAACAAACAAACACAGTCAAGTCCACAAAGTAGGCTCAAGTTCATAGCATCATCCTGCTTCGGGTACCAAATTATGTTCCTGTTGCTCTTCTGTTACTAAATACTATAATAAAACACTTAGCCAAAGTAATGCAGAGAGGAAAGGGCTCATTTATATTATACTTCCAGGCTGAAGGAATTCAGGACAGGAACTCAAGGCAGAAACCTAGAGGCAGGAACCACGCAGGAACACTATATTTGGATCTCTCATGGGCTTGTTCAAGGATCATGTTTGTTGAACTTTTATTTATATAGTCTAGGATCACATGCATATTGGCAGTACCACCACAATGGGCTAGGCTTTCTCCCATCAATCATCAATCAGTGTTGTGGCCCGAGCTGCCCCACATTTGGGGGCCAAAAATGTTGCCACCTGCTCTGCCCCACGTTAGGGGCCAAAATGTTGGGGACCGTTCTATCAATGTTGGAACCCCCACTGCCAAAAGCCTAGGGGGCTAAATTGTTAGAGCCTGCACTACCCCAAGCTGCTCCGGTCCATGGGTCAGGGTTCAGCAAGAGAGAGTGAGGATGGTCGTGAGGAATGGAGACCAGACAGAGTGTGATTCAATCCTGTTTATTCTTCAGTCTCTCTTCCTAGTCCAAGTCCCAAGACTTGAGTTCCTTGTCCCTAGTTCCTAGTCCTTAGTGCCTCCAAGTTCCAAGTTACTTCTTCTAAGTGCTAAGTGCCTAATGTCTAATGCCTAATAATCTGTTGCTTTCTTCTGAGTTCTCTAGTCCAAGTGTCTTCCACCTAATGCCTAATAACTACTCCAAGTTGTACTAATGTCAAGTAATCTGTTGTCTGGTAATTTCTTCTGTCTGCCTCTCGCCTTTTATATGTCTCACTTCTAAGCCATGCCTCTAAGTCATGCCCTTAGGTCTTATCTCTAAATCACACCTTTAAATCTCACACACCCAAGGGAAAATCCTGGGTATCTAATACAAGATGTTATCAGAGTGTGCTCAGCTATTGTAGGCTATTGTAATCAAGTCTCTTGTCAGGGTATATGGCTCAAGATGGCTGCAAGGATAATAGCCGCCTTCTGTCAGCTCCCCACAAATCAGGACTGTCTCTGACAGATATGGCCATAGACCAATCTGTTCTGAGTCACCACTTGACTAGGTCTTCCTCCAGTGACTCTAAGCTTTGTTGAGTTGACAACGCTGAATAGTGTAATCTCTAACTCTGTCTCCTTTATATTCAGTTCATTTTCTATTGTCACATATCCCAAAGCTTTAGGAATGCTAAGGTTACTATATCATCATGACAATCCATGTTTCAGTGTCTTCCACCATATTCCCCAACACAGGATCAAGGAAGTGTGTCCATTGAGTAGCAAAGAAAACTATCACTAATGAAGCAATCATTTCTATCTTTGGAGAGTTTGAATTAAATAATTTATGTTTAGCTAAGATATTTCATTGAGCAACTGCTCAATAATTAAATCCCTTCTGACATATAATAGCCTCTCACTTTTTTTGATGATTATCGTACGGACCTTTAAGCTTCATTGTTCACTGGGATTATCATCCCCTGACTATAACAATTCTTCATGTCAAGCCACCCTAATTGCTCTCTTCTGCATGCCATCCAGTTTTGAAATATGTCTTCTGTGGCATTCAGAACTGAACGCATTAAATGAAATACTGCTAAGAAAAGTAGAATATCTGTTCCCTCATTCGAGAATATTTTTCCGTTAATAAAATCCCCATGAAATCTCAGTGAGAGTGACATCACCCCCCCCAAGTGGTTGTGTAATGGTTTGGGCATGAAAATCTTGCTCTTTTGATACCTTGATACACAGACATGCCTAAGTATATTGATAGATATACTGTACACTCAATAAATCTATGTGGCCTTAAATTTTTATTAGGGAAATAGTGTAAGAAAGGAGTTTTGAAAAGACTCTTTAAAGGGATAAAAATAGAAAGAGAAGTAAAAAGCCACATGGACTGATTAGCTTTTTCAACAATCCCACTATAAGGTCCTATTGAAGACATAGCCAAACAACATGCTGAGAGATATCTCCATTGCCTTGAAGTCTAAGATGTCTAGTGACTGTTTTAGTTTATAGAGAGTGGTAATTGATTTTTAATTGATGCCACTGATTCGTTTCACCACCACAAGGTCACACTGTAATTTATTCCTGGTAAAAAGTGTCTGTGTTAAGTTTTCTGCCTATTAAGCTATTTCAAAATGTAGTTATTTATTATCTTTGAGGGGGCAAAAATGTTACCTCTTAATGTCTAGACTGATCAGGCACAATTTTCAGGAACTGTGTGGACAAGAACAGGACAGATGACAATGTTTTGCACACATTTTCACTGATTTGAGCTAACGCGTTATTCACCATCATCTTCAGTGATGAGACCCGTCACACATTCCCATATATTATTCTATAGCTGCCAGTTGTGTTCATTTGTCCCTGATATAGGTATCCTGGCTCTCTCACATTTTCTAACAGCCTTATAACTCAAATAAACAGAGAAGCCAGAGGTAGTCACTTGCTTTTCTCTAATAACTCCATCCTAGCTCACCCTGAGTGCTTCTCCAATTCTTCTATTCTTAAAGGTCTCTTCTATTAGAAAAAAAATGAATTTATCTTTCTCCAGTACAGCTTAAATGTTGTATTGATTGTATGTCTTGTTATAATCTAACAACCAATGGTTACATTTGTGTGGCTTTCCCTGTGGTTGTTTGTCTTTATAGATGTGACTTAACTTTCAGAACAGGTTATATACTCTTATGAATGAGCCCATATATATACTCCCTACAGTAGCACATCAAAGCTTCTTAGAAGATAACCACATTGTTTGATTGGGGATGGATAAGATAATGTGATTTCTACTTACTGTCAAATCAGATCAACCACAGGAGCAAACGACTTTGCGGCTTATTTTAAATGTTTTCTCAAGTAAAGGAAGGAGCAAGAGCCTCTTCAGAACTCTTGACTTACCAATTTAGCACTAAGAAGCAATGTTTGTCACTAAGTAGCTGGAAAATTAGGGACAGATGGTGGGAAAGGGAACTACATAGTTAAATATACTAGCAACTAGAAAAGTACGGTCACTGCAGTAACAGGACTGTATGATACTACTTCCTTCACAAATAGGAATCATCCAGGAATGGGCATCCATGCTGGGGTAGTTCAGTGATTAAGAGTTCTTGTTCTTGCATAGGTCTTGAGTTAGGTTTCCAGCACATATAATGAGTTACCTCACACCCACCTGTAACGCCAGCTGCAAGGAATCAAATGTCCTCGCCTGGATCCCACAGACACTCATACACATAGGTACACATGTACACAGGGACACACCAACAAAAAAATAAGTAAATCCTATAGGTTCCCCCTAAATTTTCAATAATGTATAATATATTTTTTCTATATATATATCATTTCTTATGTATAGATATCCTAAGACATTTATATCAAATATATATCAAGCACACTTCAATTTAACACACAACTCTGAAATGGGTATTACCAATTCCTATTGCCTTTACTTTATAGGTACATCTTGAATAGATTTTGCCATTTTCCCAGAGCAGAGCTAAAATGGATACCAAGCCGAAGTTCAACATATCACAGTGTTCCCTATCTAATGACCACGGAAATGATAACAGATAAGACAGGATTACACACCGATGTTTAAAATGGCAGTGTTCTTCCTTTTTTTTTTCAAATGACAAGCCATTTACAGTCATACCAAGATGTGATCCTAAGTCTTTTTTTTGCAGACGAAAAATAAAAAAATCATATGTATAATTTATTTAAATTACTACATAGCTCGGTGCATGAGGTTCTCAAATTAGACAGTTCAACTACATTAAATACACATCGCTTAGGTGAAAGCTGGCTTACCGAATGGTCTAAATGAGCCATCTGTTTACTGTTTTGTGGTCAAATACTTATATACCATGGAGATCACAAATATATTTTGGATTCATATGCCAGGTTCTTATAATTGTATAATACAACTATAAAATTTTTGAAGGCTGTATTAGATATTCTGAAAGACAAGGTACGGGGAGCAAGTGGATTTCTGATTGAAAGCGTACCGTGGGACAGGGGTACAGACATATAAAAACGCCAACACTTGAATCACGTGGACATATCAACACTTTCTACAGGTTAGGCCCAGAGAAAAGCAAAAAAACTTTCCTCCTCGTCCAAGTGCAAACATTGACAGTATGCACAGAAAATATCCACTGGATTTTTCTCCCCACAGATGTTTACAGCTTACCCACTGTTTCCTGCAGATCCTGATCCTATTAGATTAGCAAAATCTGTCTCTTTGTTCAACTGTATATAATAACCCTGTATCCTTATTTATCTTCTTGCAATAACTCCTCCTCTCTGTTCAACTGTAGATAATAAACATACCTGGCTTCCAGTTCCTGCATCAGGGTGCCTAGTGCACCTGATTCCAGGGTTTCTGTATCCATTTTATTGTTCTTTCTGTACTCCCTTGCCACATGTCAGTCCATTTAGCAGGGCAGGCCATGAGCACAAAGAGAACCTCAGCTATTTTTATGATGTTTTCTTTTTCAACCTACTTGGTGCTAACATGGCTGCTGTCCATGCTTTATTTCTAAAGCCTTTTTATGTATCTAAAATACGGCATAATGGAGGATGGCAGTAGGACATTCATAGTGCACATGATAACCAAAGAAATTTAAACTAAGATAAAAAATATATAAAGCAATTTAAAGAGTCTAGACTTTCATTCAATGCCATTGTTTACCCAGAATACCTTTCTTCTAGTAGCTGTCTTCAGCAAAATCTGGGCACATTGATAAAATGAAGGAGTGCTCATCTTCCATAAAAAGGTCAGTAAATGACACCTCCATTAGCCTCTCCCACCGAAGCATAATTAAATAAGAAATATTATCCATCAATCTTACAGTCATTGGATAGTCATACTTTTTACTGTAGTAAACGGGTGAGCACCTGAGTGTATATATGTGTCCCATATTCTCTCAGGTTCCTTCAGAGGCCATAAGAAAGCATAGGATCCCCTGGGACTGAAGTAACATGACAGGAAGTTGCTTCATATGGGTGCTGAGATGCCAGCCTGGTCTTATAGAAGAAAAGGAGTAGCTCTTACCACTGAGCCATCTCTCCAACACCTCTAGGATGCCAAACTTTGTACTATGTCTGCAACACAGTAAGGGTTGTTAGAGGAAGGAAGGAGAAAGAAATAACATCAAAAACAAGTCATATGAGATTTCTTAGAAGGCAGGTCCAAAATTGAAACAATTTACAGAAATATGTGAATGCATGGTACAGAGCCCTGTTACATTTTGGATTTGTATAGCAATCTTTAGAGGCGACTAGATCATGGGAGCTCTCCCTTAGGGGTTCAAGTAACCCCTTTGAGATGAATAACTTCACTCAGGGATTTGTAGCTGAATAAACTTCTGGAGGATACTGGAAACTGAAGGAGGTAGGACCCAAAACATAGGAAAGCCTGCCTAGAAGGACCAGAGAAATGGGTTCCTGAATACCTCTCTCTCTTTTTCCCTCATTCTTGCCACACCCTGTTCATGAAGCAGAGGCCTTCTTCAGAGACAGGCTTCTCTTGACATAGTATTCTGCATTGGCTGGGGCCCCAGAGATGGAGGCGGCAAGCCATACAAGGAATCTTTGGAAGCCAAAGACAGAAACATCTTTCTTCCTTTAAGTTCATTTTCTGAGGTTCTTTTGGATTTGTTTGTTTGTTTGTTTGTTTGTTATACATCAACAAGAAGCTAACAAATATAAAACCTTTTAATCAAAACTTTTAAAAAGATTTTTCTCTTAGTGATTCCTGGGATGTTTCAAAACATCTGATACTAGTGTATATGTGTGTGTGTGTGTGTGTGTGTGTATATATATATGTATATATATGTGTGTGTGTATACAATATATATGCTATACATGCTGTACATATATAATATACACATATATAATATATATACATATATATACTATACACATAGTTATACTATATATGTGTGTATATATACTATATATACATATATATGTGTATGTGTATAGTATATATAGTATATATATACCATATATACACACATATATAGTATACTATATATGTGTATGTACAGTATATATGTATATAGTATACTATATATGTGTGTGTAGATATATATATATACATATATATGTATATAAACATGTATATATATATGTGTGTGTGTGTGTGTGTGTGTGTGTGTGTGTATCATGCCCACTATTTTGGGGATTTTGTTGTTACTGCTCTAATACATTGGCATGTACCTAACAGTATAAAATGATACAAATTCATTATCTTTCCTTCCCACCTTCCTACATACCAGCAATACAGGTGGGTCCAGATTATTCTTTTGTTCTAACACATAAAAGGCCAAATCTGACGGAGTATATTCTGGTTTTTATGTAGAGGTTTATGGAGAGAATCTATAGATCCATACTCTCTAGGTAGTTGTCTGTGTTCGATCCCATGGTACTACAGGAAAGCAAACACTCTTTCCACATGGATGCTAGCCAGGAGTCATTCTGAGTTTCTCACTCCTACATTCCCTGATTCTGATACCCTTTCTCCAGCTATACATCCTAGACCTTTGGTTCTTTCTGATCTCTCTTATATCCCATCTCCTTTATGCTCCTTGATGGCTGAGTCTGCTCTGGTTCTCCTGATACAGATTTGAGGGATTAGACTGATCTTATCTGTGCAATCCAGACTAATTTACCTTACAGAGAGTTCTTTCAAAGCAGTACAATAGTATTTGATTTGTAAGAAAGAATGGAAATCTCGAAGAAATATTCGAATTCTGCTCAGCCCAAAGTATGTCCACAAAGCTGGAATGACAGGTGACAGATGTCTTCAGAAGAATGCTTGTCTATAAGTGCTCACACCCCGCCTCCAGGAAATATCCATTTATAAATAAAAAACACAAACACAGGCATCCAGAATTTGAACTCTGTTTCCTTTCAATAATAATCTGACAATTACAAAATTATGTCTTCTCTTGCACTTTTACAATCTACAAAACATTTTTTTTTTTTATTTTCTAAAATGAGCTATTTCTAGCATCATTTGGTTACTTGAGTAGCAAACTTTGTGACCAATGAGAAATTTCTGTTAGGAATTTCAGCAGAGCTGGCTTTTATTTGGTTGTCTCAGATGTTTAAATAGGTCATGGATTTCTTGGGAGAAGCTATTTGCACAAGACAAAAAGGATCTTCTTTGATTACCATTAAAGATGTCTTTTTCCCAAGGAGCAATTATCAGTACAAGTTAAGTACCAAATTGCAAACTCAATTATTCTTAAGTATTTACTAGAGAAACATTAGTTTAAGTATAATCCTTCTGGAAATTAACCATGTAAGAAACACTATAAAAACATGAATCCCATTAGTGTGGTTAAAACAGAAGTAGTCGTAAGGTCACAATAACTGTGTGATCTAAATAAGTCTTGTACAATTACTGAAAGCCATTTATCGAAATCTTTCTTTTAATATGTGAATTTAAATATATTAGGTTATCCATGTTATGATTGATTAGTATCCAAGAAAGAAAAAAATTATCAGTTTCTTTTTCAAAAAGTACCTATGAGAGAGACTCAACAAAATTTCAAACTCTTGCCTTGATTTAACAGACTGTGGAATCAAAGCATCTTTTTTAAAAGGAAAATGATCATTTAAAAAATAATTTTGTATTCTCTCTCCAATTTTTTTCTTGTTAAACTGTAACTAAGAGTAATGGTTATCATGTCTTACCCCCATAACTGACATCCACAGAATGGCTCAGCACTGGGAGTTTCATTCTTGTGTCTGTTCTTTTGGCAAACAGAACTGGTTGGGGACACAGCTCACTGGGGACATTGGACTCTGATACCAGGCTAATGAAATTTCAGAATAGTTCCGTCACTACAGACATGAATAATCAGAGACAAATTACACAGCCTACCTTGTTTCTCATTTTCTACCTGTTCAATGGATCAATAAGAATATCTACTCAGAGAACAGGTTAGATGTCCTCCCCTACCATTGTCCCTTGCTATCTATGACAGTTGAGAGAGCTCACCCTAGGGTCATGAGAGTGGGAGAGCTGGCCCTGCCCTTCACTGGCTGCAGCAGTCCCCGCACCTTGCCTGGACAGCACAGTAGAGCTGACCCTGGTAGCAGGGCCTTGGGTTAGCCAGTTGCAAAGGCATGAGCCTGGGAGTGCTAGTCCCTCAACATCTATGCAAGTACATGTCATGGAAAAGGGAGAGATGCCCCTTGTCCATTGCTACCTATAAGAGGGAAGAGAGGGCTAGCCCCAGGGTCATAAATGGGAGAGCTGCTCAAGCCCCTCACCTAGTACAGCACTCAGGAAAGTGGGCCCTGCACCTTGCCTGGGCAGCACATTGGTTCTATCCCTGATGGCATGGGCACTGGTGAGCTAGTGCCTGACAGTGGGAGAGTGGGCACTGCCACTTGCTATCTATGACATCAGATGAGCTAGGGAAGGCAATACTTGAGACCTGGCTATAGTGGTGTGGATGTAAGAGAGCTGACAGGCTCAGGTACCTAGGAGGTCCAGATCCAGTGCTCTGCATTGACCCATCCTAACATCTACCCTATCCCATTGATGAATTGCTGGAGCTCATGAAGGAGCCAGACCTAGAGAACCAGAGCTGCAGGATCTCAGTGACACAGGATAAAAAGCAGGATATCCTAGAAGAGTCCTAGAATTGACAGAATAGCAGAAGCCAGAAGGCTTGAGCCACACAAATGACTCATTGCAATGACCATTTGCAAACAGAGAAGTGTGGACAAAAGGGCATATTGTGGGACACAGTGTGACAAACCACAGCTGCCATGAGATGTTTTCTTTTTTCCCTTTTGGGGGAGGAGATTGCAGGAGCAGAGGGCATATACAATGAAGAGGGGAGATGAGAGGGACCAAGGTGCATGAAGTGAAATTCACAAAGAACCAATAGAAAGTAAAAGAAAGATATTGAAATAAGTTATACAATCAAGTACATACAGAGTTACGAGAGGACTAGATAATTATCATCTAAAATGGACTCAGTAGATGTTAGCAATTGCCCTCTTCCATATACTTCTTTTTCCTCTCTCTTTTCTCTTTCTCTTCCTCCTCTTCCTTCCAATACATCTATGTTACCAAAGACAAACCATGTAATTTCTATGCTGGCTCTTTAGCCAATGACTACCATGAACTCTGATCTTGTCTGTGGTTTTCCTCTTACAAGTGCAGAGATTACAGATGGGCATGGCCATGCCTGATTCCAGTGATTGTTTTAATGATGTTCAATGTGAGGATATAGAACGTACCAACAAAGACCCACACTCTTTAAGTGCTTGGACTTCCAAATGTAAGGCAAACAGCTTTGACCTTTGAGCTGGAGTCAACCTAGCTGATCAACAGCAAGCACGGGGGAAGAGTTAAAAAAAAAAAAACCCAGCATCCAGTTCTCTATGTCTGCTAGCCACGTAGATTTCAGGAAAGACACTATCTGTATTGTAGCTCCATCCTGGTCTTCGATTTCACAGCCTTTCAGCTCTAAACCTGCAGACTCCAGCCATTCTCTCCCTCTTTTTATTCTTACTTTTAATAAGTTAAGAAGCCTGCCTTCTTACCTTCCTATTAAAGTAGTTAAAAATTAAGGGAAAATATTGAAAATTAAATCGTGACTTTTGGAAGCTGAGAGGTCATTGAAGCATTTTTAATACGTAGCGAAACTTTCTAGAAGTCTTTTTTTTTTTAAATATATTTTAAAACTCGTACTTTTATTAAGATATGAAGATTCAGAATAAAACTGTGGAGAAAGCACATGGTGTTCTCAATTGTTAAAAGGTATTTGGCTAAAAAAGAGTGAACATAGTACATAGTTCTTTTTTACACAGACATAATCATGATCCATCATTCTCACACTCTATACCTACAATCATATGTAATATAGTAATTTCAATTTAGGTCAAAGAATGTTCAGAAGAGTCCTTTGACAATATCAGTTGTGGAAATAACTCCAGCACTGTTTGGTGGGGAAACATAAGGACTTAAGTTAGATTCCTATCACACACAAAAAGCCAAGCACAGTGCTGGGGAAGCAGAGTTAAGAGGACCCAGAGACTCACTGGCCAGCCAGTTTAACCAAAATGGTCAGCTCCAGATTTAGTAAGAACTTGTTTTAAAAAAAAAAAAAAAAAAAAGATTAGAAGTGACTGAGGGAAACACTGAACATCAACATTTTGCCCAAACACAAACCACAAGCACACATAAACACACACACACACACACACACACACACACACACACACACACACACACACACA
>JANHMN010000019.1:38767807-38791458 GCA_030674055.1 Rhabdomys pumilio
ATATATATATATATATATATATATATATATACACACACACACACACACACACACACACACACACACACACACATACATACCATTGGGTTAATACAGGCCTAGTCATGCTTATTATAAAATTAATGCATAGAAGTCAATATTGTATTAATATTATTGTTACTCATTAAGCTTCTTGCCTATATATTTTCTTTTAATTATAAAGTACTTGGCAGAAAAAGTTAGATTCATTTCTGTAATAGAATTAGTAGCATTTTACTTCAGCAGCTATTGCCTCTGATTAATTAATGTTTAGCTGATTTCTTACAACAAACACAAATTTACTACTGACATTCTCTAAACTCAGAACTTACAAAACTTAATGACAACACTAAATGTGCTTTTCTGATAAGGAATGTGCAGGGTATAAATTCAGACAGATTTTTTTTCCATATCTCTCAGGGATATTATTTATACACATTTTCTACAAAATATGAAATAAGTCAAAAATGGTCAGTTATGGAGACTCCATATGCTTTTGGTGCTGTGAAGAGAACACTGAAGTCACAGACATTGTACCTGTGTTTGTGGACAACTGAGACATTTCTAATCCTAAGTCTCTCTCTCTCTCTCTCTCTCTCTCTCTCTCTCTCTCTCTCTCTCTCTTTTTTACATGAAGCTGCCAAGTTGAGTCCTGTATATTATAAGCATAAAACATGCTATATGACCAATAAATAATTCTAAAAGAACAATTGAGATTTTCCTTCCCTAAGATTTCATATGATGGTACACCAAGAAACTCAGAATCTAGGCACATGGTAACAAAATAATGACTTGTAAAGTATCTGGCTTCCAATAAACAACTCAAGGAAAAAAAACTGCCTTATGTTGATAAATACACAGGCATACACATATTATAACTACTATGAAAAGTTCATCTAGGCCTCGAGAGATGGCTCAGTGGTTAAGAGCACTGATTGCACTTTCAGAAATCCTGAGTTCAATTCCCAGCAACCACATGATGGCTCACAACCATCTGTAATAGAATCGGATGCCCTCTTCTGATGTGTATGAAGACAGTTACAGTGTAACCATATACACTAAATAAATAATACTTTAAAAAGGTTCATCTAATTGCCTTTTCTTACTTTTATATAAAAAAACATTATTTTTATAATGTTTTAAAACTAAGCCGGGTGGTGGTGGAAAAGTTAGGTGTAGTTGATAGATTTTTCCATCTTGGCTAAAAGCTTATGTTTTGTTAACTATTGATCTTAATTATCTTATTTATTGCCTATACAAAAACAGAAAAGTGCTAAGAAACAGAGTGGGATTCTATATGTAAATGGTTATTTAGAGGCAATGCACTGAGCATTGTTAGATATTCTTATGGTGGTGATTGTTCTGTTCATGTTTGCCACTGTAAACAAGAACAATTGTAATACAGTGTACCCACACATTTCTCTCCACTGAAACAGAAGTGTGACTTTCCATAACCCATTGTTTGATCTCCTTTCTACGGCACTCTGAAGTGTTGACTGAGTTATTCAACCTCAGCGATTCATCGGCCTAGACTTCATAGCAGAATGAAATAGAGAAATGCACAAAACCCCTCCAGCTCTGAACTGGATGGTTTGATGAAACATTGAGTTTAAACCCTTTCGATCTGATAGCATATAGCACGCTATCATTTTCATAACTGTCTTTCAGTGAGGAAAATCCATAATATTAAAAAAAATCAATTCAAAGTAGCAAGAAAGATCAGAATCAACTTTACTGGCTTCAGGAGGCTCCTTGGCTCGGCTTGAAGTCTCAGTGAGGATGTAGTTCCTGCTCCAAGAACTCACATCTCAGTCCCAGTCTTTTCTCTGCTGTCTTCTATGTTGCTTTAATGCTAGGACAGATAATTATCTTACTCTAAGACAGTGGCTCCAGCCTTCCTAATGCTGGGACCCTTTAATACAGCTCCTCATGTTGTGGTGACTGACAACGATAAAATTATTGTCAGTCGTACTTCATAACTGTAATTTTCCCACTGTTATCAATCATAATGTAAACGTGAGTGTTTCCTCATGGTCTTAGCTAAGTCCAGTGAAAGGGTCTTTTGACCCCCAAAGGAGTCACAACCATAAGGTTGAGAACTGAGGCTCTAAGACTATTCTGTTCACCAATGGCATGGTGGCCCACTCTCATAAACCCAGAGCTCCTCTGGTGGGAGGATCTCTAATTCAAGCCCAACATGGGTTAAGAAGCAAGAGCTAAGCCAACCTGTAGTTCATGGTTAATCTTTGCCTAACAAAACTTCCCTACGTTTTAAATTTTGGAGAAGGGGGATGGCATTTAAACTTAGCTCTTATTCTTTTCCTATTATCCTAACAGAAATTAGCTGATTTATAGTTTGTTCCCATTAAATTAATTCTTTAACAAACCTGTGAATGTAGTCAGAAAAATGGAATAGTTCTGTGTCTGATACGTCCTTTCTTAATGCTGGATATATAGACATGAGGTAACGAAGAAGGTCGTTCTGAGAGCAACAGAAAATTACAGTGGTTTTGTGTGAGTTAAAGCAACCAAACTATGGCTGCGGGATAGAGATAAAAACAACGCCATTTCAGCTCCAGAACAACTGAGCCCCTCACAGAACAACCTCGGTGTCCTCGAGGGCACTCAGAGTTCACACACAACAAACCACTGACTTTCTGTTATCAGCATGAGATCTACTCTGAGATGTTTTTTTCTATCAAATATTTCACTATCAACTCAAGGACATACAAGTCACACAATTATGGAGGGTTATTTCCAGGTTTGGTAACAACAAACGGTATTTACCTGACAGGACTTGAGAATGGCGTCTTTTGGGTTTATGACAGAGTCTGCATGCAAATGTGCTCCTGGAAAACATGCAATATTTGATGCCAAGGAATGGCACAATAATTAAAATGAGTGTATTCCTGCCAGATACATATAAGAAAGAAGGGTGTGAAAGGTACTTTCCAATGTGTAAAATACTACAGAGAGAAGACGTCTTAAATGGTATGGGGAGGAAAAAGAGAACTGATGTATTTTAGAGATGAAATCTCCAAGTGTTCTGCTCTCAAGCAAGATAACTACTGCACATTTGTTGCTGCCTGTTCCTTTATCTTCTTCAGGCTATTTCCTCCCGGTGAAGTTCAGGGACGCACGTCACCATCATGGAACAGCAGTGTCTTGAGAAATACTCTTCAGCGCCCTTGTTCCCTCTCTTGTCAAAGAACACAGGCTCGGACTACAGAGCATTCTTCTTGTCTACTGGACACACACTCTACATTGCCACACCATATTTGGGGCTACAAAACATAGAAGGAAATTACTGCGTGAATTTTTAATGAGGAAATTAAATAAAACGAGCAGGCCGAGGAAGAAACAGACTAGTTCTTGTCTTTTGTGCTTTGCATTGCTTAGCCTGAAACTCCTGACCCTTAAAAACATTATCTACGTGTCGCTCTCTAAGATCTAGAAGATAAGAAAGGCGGTATCTTTTAGCACTACAGATTTTCATATTGTTTTTATTGTATAGATTGAGGATTTTATCTGTGTTAACAAAAATACAGTGCATGTGAAAGGCGGGAAAGGAATAACGGATGCCCTGGAACAGGAGTCACAGGTGGTTGTGAGCAGCCCTGTGAGTGATGGAAACTAAAACTGGGACATCTGTCCCTTGAAGGAGAGAAACGTGTTCTTAGACACTTGTTCACCTCTCCAGCTCCATGGACCTGTATCCTAATGAATAGTAGTAGTGCCTGTATTTCCTTTTCTGGAGAATTTAGTATATTTTATTACTCAGTGGATGGTAGAGGAAAATTGACCTCAGGCAAACACAACAAGGATCTTTGAGGACACCTTTCCTGGGCTGAGACTTTTAGATTTTCTGAATTAGAACAAACAATGAATTAGAAGAAGAAATGAATTCTTTCACTAAGAAAGTATTGAGAAGATGTTTGGGGTGGAGCCATAATGGTGGCATCAAAGTAAAGTCACGTGGGACTGAGAAGATGTTTTCTATAACTGATTTTTGATCTCCTTCCAGGTGGAAGAGTTGGAAGGGTTTTATGGCAGAAGCCAACAAAGAATATTATCTTTAAAATATGGAGCAAAGACATAGACGTCATTCTTGAGTGTGGGAAGTCATGTCCTTTCTGACTGCATACCACCAAGGTCTTCCCAGAGAGACCAGGATGTAATGTCCCCTCCCCTTAGTCCTCTATTATTACCATTCCCCTGCCCCCCACCCCCAGGATCAGTCAGCCATACTGCTCTTCTTCCTTCTGGCCTCAAATCATGCCTGATTGCACTCACCAAGGTTTTGGCAAGATTGTTTTTTCTTTCTTTAGACCGATCTGCCTCATTGTCCTGGGACCATCTCCTTCATCTGGCTACAGGTAGAACACTGCCTTAACACACGGACCTACTTTCAGTGGTAAATTTCTTACTCCTAGGGATGCTTTGCCTTTTCTAGCATGGATTTCTACCTCATTCATCTTTTCATTTATCATCGGTGGTTGTTACATTTCTTGTCACTAAGACAAAACACCCGAAGTGGGAAACTCCAGGAAGGAAGAGTTTAGTACGGTCCACAGATTAAGAAGGGCTAAAACTGCCCTGGAAGAGAAGACATGGTTCCAAGAATGAGATTGCTGGTCACTTTATATCTGCATTCGGGAAGCAGAGCAAGATAAAGGTCTGTTAGCAATGTGAGCAATGTGATGTCTCCTTTACCATGCAGTCTAGCAACGGAGCCCACTCAATAGCAACTCTCATAGAATGGGTGGTCCTACTTCAAATGGCACAATTAATTAGTTCCCTGAAAGATATGCCCAGAGGATGTGATTCTTTGTCTCATCAGCTGATAGTGTTAACTATCACACTGTCATATTCTAAAATGAAGGCCTCGGAATAGCAATTTTATCCATTATCTAGAAGAGTCTCAGGATATACTCTGTGTGTGTATGCACGCATGTGTATGTATGTATGTATGTATGTATGTATGTATGTATGTATGTATATGTGTATGTATTTATGTATGTATGTGTGTATATGTATGTATATGTATGTATGTGCATGTGTGTTTTATTGTCTTTATGTGTGTGTGTTGAAATGAAATAAAAAAACACAGTAGATAATAAGGCAGGAAGACTATAGCAGAGAAGAAAAAATGAGATGAAAACCATTTTGGGTCACCAGGACCTGCCCAGGATTCTAGAAACTCACACCACAGCCATGCAAACACAAAGACATGAGAGTCAAAACCCTCCCTACTGTTCTCTCTCTACCACCACTTTAAAATATTGAGAAAGTCAAAGAAAATTGGGTTGGGCTGGGGGTTATAGCACAGCGAGAGCACTTTCCTAGTGCTCCAAAGTCCCTGGGTTCAGTACTGAGCCCAATAAGAACAAACAAACAAATCATACATTCAGAATTGAGTGACTGCATAGATGGGGGAAAAGACAAAGGTGGCAAATTTTAGACCCAGGGAAATTTGGAAAAAGGAAAATAGATGGAGAATTGAGAAATGTTTATGAGGCATTCTCCTAAAATAAAGGGGATGAGAAGTATCTGTATGTGTCATCTGTATCAATATGTGCTTGGTGGGGGATGATGGACACAGACCATGGGAAGAATTTGTATGCAGGGTGAATTGCAGCAAGACATTAGGTATGGCCATTCATATGATTTTTTACATCACACCTATTAAAATTCTTTTCACCCATTTAAAAGCATTCCTATGGTATAAGGCATACAGACACTGGCACGCTGGGGTCTCAGCGGTCATAAATTCTCCCTGCCAAAAAAATTAACAGTGCATCACACGTGCATGAATTCCAAGCGGACAGAACGCTATGAGAGCCGAGAGCCACAGGGAGAGGAGATCTGATGGGTATTGCCAACAAGTGGAAAATGCCACATTGAATGCTGTTATTTCCTCCCGTGCCTCTCAGAAGTTATTTTAAAGCCCTTTTAGAATTCATTCATTATTGATGTGCTCAGATCGTTTCCATGTGAGATCTCTTCATTAAGGTGATTTCATCTTGAACTGAAATACAGGAGGAACACGTTTGGCTATTTACTAACTAGGAAATATACAACCGCTGAAAGGTCTACGGCACCTAAAGGAATTGACTACTTTATGAGCCCAAAATGTTCTGACACTTCAGTGTCATAGGAAAAAATGCCAGAGATATTTCAAGGGATTTCTTTTCCTTTCCAGACAAGCACATTAAATCGATTGCTATGCAAAGCTGCCCCTGGTATGCGTCCTTGTAGAAAAGAGGAACAAATGTACATACACATACGGAATCTCAGAAATTTTCTTCACTGAAAATCATACTTTAGCTCTATGGCCTCTAAGTTGAAAATAGAAATTTCCGTTTTCCATGGGGCATGAAAGGATTAAATGAAGTTATATAAAATGAAAAAGGTATATATATATATATATATATATATATATATATATATATATATGTGTGTGTGTGTGTGTGTGTGTGTACATGTATTTGTACAAATATATGAATGTATATAATATATATGTATATATGTGTGTGTATGTACATGTATATGTACATATATATGAATATATTATATATGTATATATATGTGTATATGTACATGTATATGTACATATATATGAATATATTATATATATGTATATATGTATATATATATTATCATTAGTACAATGTGTACCGTTTATATCACTCTTCAGTACCCTCCATGCACACACAGGAATAAGTGTAGCTTGACCTGTGCATCTCATAAAGTAAGTCACTCTTAAGACTCTGTGTCAGGGAAGAGGCAATCTTGTCAGTGGCTCAAGATACAAAAGACACAAGAATATGAAACTGGAAATTTCTTCCAATATTGATATGAGCCCATCCGAATTGCAGGATTAGATGGCAGCTTAAGAATTCGGTACTGATTCATTCTGTGAAGAGGAGCTTCCAATTCAGAGGAGACACAAGGCAAGGCGAATGCATCAGTCTTTCTGTGACTTTAATAGGGAAAGTTTGACCTATCCAAAAAGCAGTATAGAAACCAACTAGTGTCAAGCATCTGTGTCCTGAAATTGGCCAGAACTCAAGGTCATTGAGAATCTGGAATTGTGCCCTCAATTACAAAAACACTGGCCACTTCCAAATTATTACTTAAAGATAATTAACAGATCTATAACACATCTGAAATGTCAGCTACAAGGCAGAGCAGTTTTTACCCAATCAAAATCACCCTTTCATTTAAAAATGCAGTTATATGAGCCTTGTGCCAACTTTTCAATACAGAGCAAAGTTTTGCGAGCTTTCTAATACCTTGCAGATGTTATCTGTAACTCGATGGATAATTATTCTCATTTTTTAATGAACCAATGTGGTATACATCATTTTCCAGCCTTTCTGATTGGCATAATCATGTGAGGAGACAGAAAATTGGAGACTTCTTATGACAGGGGATTCAGTGTTTAAACCTTCAGGCTGGCAATATGTATTTAAATAATATGTCATAAAACCTCTTGGTACATAGTAATGTAATAAATATGAGAAGGCTTCTAAGGCTGAGTGCTTTTCTCAGCAGCTAGGTTGTTCCCTGCCATGATCCCACCAGTGTCAAATTTTGAGGCACATTTTTCTAAGCAAAATAAAATAGTGGTGATAAGAGGAAATTTATTAATTCTAGCTGGAATGAAAAAAAATACTTCTTATAAAATATTTTTTATTAACTATATTTTTCTGTGCATGGGCCAATTCAACTACGTTTTAAACATACCAAACCTTCTAAGATGTCTGCATGGAATTAGATGAACCATATCCATCCACATGGTATGTCTATAGATATCTGCACTTCATCTGTGACAGTCTAAAGAGGAAAGAAGCCTTCTCATTTCAAGGAAGGTTTTGGCTTTGGAGTTGAGTTGATCTTGAACTGAAGAACTTCCTGCCTTAGCACGTCAGTGCCCAGGATTACAGGCATGCTTCAGTACTCCTGACTGGCTGTTGTTCTGAGAGCGCATTGGTGTTGAGATCTAACCCAGGGTCCCGTACTTGTAAGACAAGCATCCCGCTGCTTAGATACATCCCCAATCCTGGAAATTTTCATTATATCAGAAAATAACACAGCAATAGAAATTCTAAGGTAAGAGTATCTTCAGTTCAAGCATAGCCTGAGCTATATAGTAAAGTTGTCTTCAAAACTGAGAGAGAGAAAGAGAGAAATAGACAGACAGAGACAGAGAGACAGAGAGACAGAGAGACAGAGATAGAGACAGAGAGAACACAAAATATTCTTTGTAATCAAGCAAGATCTGGAAAATCAGGGCTAAGCTAAATGATTTTACACAGTCAACATGCATATCTATGCTTTGTAAAGCTAATTTTGGGCAGATACTTACACACTCAAACGCTCACATCAAATTACGCTGCCCATAGCTGTGTAGACATAAAATACAGGCTTCCATACCAAACACTAAGAAACTACATCCAAGGGGCTGTTTCAAGACAAAGGCAAAATGTAGCATCATGTGGGACCTGGTGTTTCATCCTGCAAAACTTTCACCCCAAGCTTTAACAGTGTCTAACGACATGTCACTGAATTTTAACACAGCTCTACATTAATGCATTATGAATTTTGAAACTTGCCTTCCCTATATATTAAAAGCAATGCTCTAGGTTTGCCTCTGTGAAGCAGATCCCATGGACTTAAGAGTGATTTCTATGGGCAATAAAGTCATACAGAAGAGCCATTGTGAGTACACTTTACTAACACAGCATGTACGCTGCCACACTGGCCCAGGCCAGTGGGGAGAAAAAATACTTTGCCCTTTAGCAGCAAGTGGGTTTTTCTGTTTGTTTGTTTATTTGATTGTTTGTTTGGTTGGTTGGTTGGGTTTTTTTCTCTGTGTTAATTTATTTATTTATTCATTTTACATCCTGATCATCTCCCTCCTCTGAGTCCTCTCACCTTACACAGCCCCTACCCTATCCCCTCCTTTCCTTCACCTCTGAGAAGCAGGAGAATCCTCCTGGGAAACCAACCTACCCTGGCACATCAAGTCACTGCAGGATTAGGTACATCCTCTTCCACTGAGGCCAGACCAGACAGCTCAGTTAGGGAAATAGGGTCCACAAGCAGGTAACGGAGTCAGGGACATCCCTCACTCCTGTGGTTGTTGTTGTGGTGGTTGTCGCCATCGTCATCGTTGTTGTTTTGAGACAAAATAGTCAAGTGATTTCATTTGATTGCCATCCCAAGGAAACGTGTGCTTTCTTATTTGAAAAACCCTACCAACTGTAGTGATGTATTTGTCATGTATCAATGCCAGAATGCTGTCATTTAAAATTTTTGATTTATTATCTGTGTCTGTGTATGCAGGCATATTTGCCTCAGTATGTGTGTGGAGGTCAGAGAATAACATCAGATTCGATTCTTTCTTTTCCTGTGTGGGCTCTGGAGATGGAACAGAGGCCATCGCTAATAAAAACGGTAATAAGAGTGGCAAACATGTTTACTGGTCCTGCTCTCTCAGTGGCCCCCAAAATGATGTTGTAATGATGGCCTGGAGAACTGAACCTCACTTTAGTTCATCACTCCCTTAAATCAGCACACATGCATTCCTAATGGAAGGGATTTCAGATACAAGTTTCACAAAAAGAGAAAATGGCCTTGTAAATCTGAGTTTTCTCTTTTCATGGAGCCAATGTACACCACTTCAGTTATGCCGAGAAATGGAATCCCTGTCCCTGTTCCAGGATTCATATAAAAGTTTATCCAGGCATATAATTCAGCCTTTCAAATGTGTGTATCTTCCCACCTCTTCAATCTATCAGGAAACCAAAATACCTGCAGGCGGCATCAGAAAGGGAGATCTGAGATGCCTGTGGTGCCAATTACACAAGGCATGAAGAGCGCCATTTTCCGTAATGATAGGAAAGGGCTATTCCTGCTTAAGAGTCATCCTTTTTATCCGATGCCACAAGTGTATCACACTCGGAAGACATTGCTGTGCTGGGGCTTCAGGAAAGATTGTCCAGAAACAGGAAAAGATAGTTCACAAATGAAAAATCTTATGATAAAGTGAAATCCTGAACTAGCAAAGCAATGTGCACACCAGCATCTAGACCTGGAGCCTATAGTACTGAGATAAAGTGGGGGAGATGGGAACTGAGAGATAGGGACATTCTATTAAATCGGTGGCAACATTAGCTAAGATGTAAAAGCAGGAGAGATAAAGGAAAGTGTCTGAGAATTCATAAACAGTTTTGCTTCAAGTAATGTGCTGATATTTCAGACTGCCCAGATCTAATAGGGACACTGATTAAAAAAATATTATTCTGTTAGGTCATTTTAATAACTTCACTTGTTTTGAAGCAAAATGTATTAGACAGAACTAAATAGAACATTCACATGTCAAATACGTGTCTGTTTGTTTGTATGTATATTTACATGCATATGCATATAAACTATATTCCATTACACACAGAATATATGAAACACAGAAAGTATGTAGACAGATCTATAACTCATATTAGTACTATTATCCTCCAATACATAAAGTTGAGACTCATTCTTTACTATTTTTTTTATGTTGCTAGGGACCAAATATGAGCAAAGGGATATATCTATATCTATATCTATATCTATATCTATATCTATATCTATATCTATATCATCTATATCTATATCTATATCTATATCTATATCTATATCTATATCTATATCTATCATCTATATCTATGTCATCTATATCTATGTCATCTATATCTATATCATCTATATCTATATCATCTATATCTATATCATCTATATCTATAGTTAGCCCAGGCGTCCCCAGATAATCCTGACTCAGCCTGGAGAGCATAGGGATTACAAACATTAATGGTAATGCCTTTCCTCTGTTTTATTATTTAGACTGCAGTCTCTCAGCTCTCTAATGCGAGCCACTCAAGCTCAGCTCTTGAATGGCAATGTCCTATCTTCAAAGACAGATACTTCTCTCGTCTGTGCACAGAAATACAGGGAGTAGCAATAGGCAAAAAGGGAAAGCCATGGAAATTATCATTGTCTCAACCAATTGTATAAAGATGACAAATATGCCATAACTATTAAAATAATAGAAATGGGAAACAGAGCATTTAATTGTTTGTTAGTGACATTGTCTTCCTGAGAGCACAAGTAGAAAGATCAATCATTCTGCTGAAAAAAGATAACAGATGATGAAAAAAAGACATAAATAGTTCTTTCCAACATCTGTAAGGCCTGGAGGACCAAGGTAAGCAGAAAGAGAAAGCCCAGCTTTTCAGTAGATGTCCACATAAGAAGCAAAAGAAAATATGTGAAACCACACTTAAAAGAAGAGATTGAGAGAGCCAACTGTATAATTCACAGTGGACTGAAAACCAAACTAGAGACCAAAAACACTCAGAGAAAAGAGAGTCATCACAGAACTGCTGTTTATACAGTGGGCGAAACTAGTGGGGGTTCAGGACTCAGGAAGATAATAAAAGAAGACACCAATACTGAAAAAGAAGAGGAGAATGTTTAAAATAAGTGAGAACAGATGCTTCCATGTGTCCAAGTTAGCATTTAATTGTGTTTGTTTCAAAAGGGAACGAGCAAGTTTTTAAAAAATCTTTTCTTTGTTTTAAAGTTGCAAGACAATATTTATGAAAATTTTCATATCATTAAAGTAAGATACAGTTAAGAGTCACCAGTGTCAACACAGGCTGCCTTCCTAGATTTACTCATATCTACTCTACGTATCATGGGTAGAAGGTCATTTTACAGAATCAATATTTAGACAAGAGTTGTCACACTGCATTTTTGATATGCTTACTTTTCAAGGTGTGTGTGTGTGTGTGTGTGTGTGTGTGTGTGTGTGTGAGCATGCGCACACATGCCATGTGTGTGCAGTATCCAAAGAGGCCAGAAAGAGGTATCAGATCCCCTAACACTGAATTCTAGGCAGTTGTGGGCCTTTTATTGTGAACTCTGAGAAACAAATCTGGGTCCTGTGTAAGAAATAAATGGTCTTAATCACTGTGCCATATCTCTAGACTCATAAAAATTATAGAATTATATTTAATGTATTAAATTCTGTCTTCCCAACTTGATCTTAAATTCCATAAGCCCAGAGCTCACTATCCTGTGTATAATTTCTAGTGTGTAGCATGGTAGACTTTAAAACATATAGATTTATTTCTTGATTGTTAATCTTTGTGGCAGAAAACCATATATATATATATATATATATATATATATATATATATATATATACATGTATATACATATACATATACATATACATATACATCATATACATATACAAGGACAAATGTCCTAACTATTGTAACCTTAGGCTAATGATTTTAGTAAAAATAAGTACTATAATAGGGAAAAACAATCTCAGAGTACCACTCTCTTGAAAGAAATATAAATGGATAATAAAGAAACAATAACTGTTAGAAGACATGGGTGTCTATTTAAAAAAAAAAAAACTCTATGTGTCAGTTGATAATATGTGACTTGACATCTACTCTAGGACTAAGGAATAATTACATATAGCAGTTTATAAGCCTACATTCATATTACATTCCCCAGGGGGAAAAAGCCTGTATTAGGCAATTTTGAAATGAAGTTAAATCTTTTCAAAGAATCATCATTACAGATTTACTGAAGAAAAGGTATTCCAGCACACTATCTTAAAAGGTGGCAAGTGTCAACCTGTTTAAAAAAAAAAAAAGGTATCTGTTAAAATGTCAAGTCACCCAGCCTCTGGTCTTGACAGTTTTCTGAAAAAAAAAAAAAAAAAAAAAAAAAAAAAACTCTAAAGGATGGAAATAAAAGTTCAGAAGAATAAAAAAAACACAAGTCTGCATTAGAAATTTTTATTGCTGTTACTTGAAAAACAAACCCAATGGTAAGACTGGACACATTCTGTGGCAAGAAGAGATGGAACAGGTCTGTACCCAAGGCCTAGCCTTGAGGGAAATTATGATTTGGCCATCAAACAGAAGTAAGTCAAAGTTGTGTACCTGTATTCACTAAATAGTATTAAGCTAAGTTCGCTTTAAATCATACAAATAAGTCCTCTCAAGTCTGAAGGTTAAAAGTCTGGAATGGTGAAGAAGCATATGGTTTCTTGTGAGACCTCTCTCCCATGCCTGCAATGGTTATATTGCCACTCTGTCCTTACAGAGCCTTGCCTAAGATTTTACACACAATGTTGTATCCAAATTCCTTCCTGTATCCAAATTCCCTTCTCTGATGCGATACCACACACATCGCATAAAGGTCACACTCAGCTTTATTTTATCACCAATGTCTCTTTAATGGTTTCATCTCCAAATATAGCCACATTCCAAAGAAATATGTAGACCTACCAGGCAAACAAGAGATGCAAGAATCAGAAAGTCTAAGAAAGGTAAGGAGTTTGTTTCTTTTTAAATTCCAGAAATGTTTAATTGATTTTCATTACAATTGAAATAATTATAAATAATTGCTATTCTGTTCATGTATTTTGCTTAGTTCTGTTTTTCTTTTAGATTTATTTTATTTTTAATTGTGTACGGAATTTCTAGGAAGGCCAGCAAAAAGCCTTGGGCTCCTTTGGAGTCTGGAATTAGCTACAGGCTGTTGTAAGGAAAAGATGTTTTGAAAGATTTATTTTTATTTATTTTAATTATGCTCCTGGGGAAGGTGTGTGCGTGCCTGCGTGCATGTGTGCAGGTGACCACAAAGGTCAATGATATCAGATGCCCCTGGAGACAGAATTGTAGGCAATTCTGAGCTATCTGATATGAATGCTGGAAACTGAACTCAACTCTGCTACAAAAGTGGTTTGTTCTTAACCACTAAGCAACCTCTCAACTCCTAATAAAAAAAACTTTAAAATATTTTTATTGGGTATTGAAGAATTGATGATGCCCAAGCCAGTAGATGCCTGAAGCCTTAACATATAATAACCTAGGAAATGTAACATGTCTCTTAATGGTCCCCCAGGGCACATCAGCCTCTGTTTATGTAATAAGAAGTCCATGTCTTTTATGGAAATGAATGCTACTTAGAGATAAATTCCTTTTATGTAGAGAAACAATTGTGAAATGGTCTGTGCGCTTTGGTTTTGCTTTATTCATTTTCTATTTCGAGTGTTTTTCTCTTTTCCAAATGCTGTTAGCCTTGCTTCTATACTTAGCACACACACACACACACACACACACACATATATATATATACATATATACATATGTATATATACATACATACACACACACACACACACACACACACACACACACGGTAAATTGTGGCTTGTAAGTGTCAGATAATCTAATCTAAGTCCTTTGATCAGGAGGGACTGTCACAGGCACTTACGTGTACCTTGGTATGGTAGATGGTGCTTCTCCTTCAGACCAAACTCAAGAAGAAAGAAAAAGAACAGCAAAGACTTTACATAGACACTGGCCAACCTAGAACACAGTAAGAAGTTTAAGGCAGAGCCTATGGGCTATGTGTCTGTACCTCAGTGTGGCTCAAGAACAGACTCCCATCTGTTTCTCCCTGTCAGAGGAGATCTAACATAGCTTAGAGAGCTGTCACCAGGCAGGAACAAGTGCTGACTTAGCATAGTGTAGCTGATAATAAAAGGATAATGCCTCTCAGGAAAAATCAGATGAGATAGAAGGCTAGTGGTCCCCACCCCTTGGTGATCTGAAGGCTTCCTGGATTACTGAACCTAAAATTAAGAGCAGAAAGAGCCATTCTTAACTAATTAGCATATTTACCTATTTTAAAATTATGTTTTTTTGTGTATTTGTGTTGTTGTGGTAAATCTCCAACCCAAATAAGACGGGTCAAAGAAAACACAACTCAATATTTATGATTATAAACTTCAAGCCTAGATTGGGCAGATTCACCATTACACTACTCTATTCCCCAGCTATGAGCGCCCTTATAACTAGTAGTTTTTCCAGGCATGTGCTTCTCCTCCATTGTCCTTCCACCTCCTCCTCTTCTGTCACCTTTGTCACCTTCCTCTTCCTTTGCCCTCCTCTCTCTCTCCTCCCCCAAACCTTTTTTCTCCACCTCCCCTTCTCTGCCCAATCACTGGCTCTAGCCTTTATTTTACAAATTAAGGTGGGCAGAGGGTTCACAAGAAGTCACCTGTGTACCGATTCACACCTCCTCTGCAGTCCCTCCCAGGCAAGCAGAATTAGCATGAAAATACAAGGCCAGGGCTATCCACAACAATGTATGAGTGTACCTGCCTGTGTAGTTCAGAGGGTAACTTGCAAGTGTTGTCCCTC
The DNA here is from genome assembly GCA_030674055.1 of Rhabdomys pumilio. NCBI lineage: Eukaryota > Metazoa > Chordata > Mammalia > Rodentia > Muridae > Rhabdomys > Rhabdomys pumilio. The sequence goes on from JANHMN010000019.1 coordinate 38,783,107, forward strand.
ACTGTACCCTTCTTGGTTCCAGTGCTTAAACTGAGGTCATCAACCTCAGCAATTAGTGCCTTTATCTGCTGAACCATCGAGAGTCATATTTTTTGAATACTCGAGTCCACCGTGAACTTTATTTAAACAAAAAAGCTTCCTTCTGATTATCACCCCATTTATTTATATTGCTTGAAAAGTGCAGAGTCTGACAAGGCGGCAACAATTATTACAGACACGAATCAAAATCGGATCAGCCTCTGTGTGTGTTCATACAAAGGTATATTTTAATGCTCATTTTAAAAGTTCCCTTGGCATGTAAAATATGACTTCCTATATATCAAGATGAACCAACAGCTATGGCTGATTTAAAAGAAACTCACCAAACCAGAATCCTACTCTAAAATTTCCCTACTCTAGTAGAAAGTAGAAAGGTGATGTTGGAAATGCCAACCCACTGAACAGGAAGATAGATGCTAATGACGGGGGATGGACTGCTCTCATTCGAAAAGGAGCAACTGTAAACATCAGACATGCATTGCCCTGGAGCCCATTCAAGAGATGGAGGCCAGTGGCAGAAGCACAGAATGTTGCAATCAGAGCATCTTAGATTCCATCTGGCGAACGCCCTCTCTCACAGATGTGAGAACTGAGATCTGGAAACATGGAAAGATTTGTTTAAGGTGAGAGTCATCACTGCCGGATATAGTACCGGAAATGGTGTCTCAACACTTCACTTCTTTGCTTCCTCAAGGTCAGACGAGGACCACTTGCCTGGGCATTTTGACTCTTGTCCAAGGACAATTATGGAATTCTCAGTCACGATATTTAAATCCATTTACCACGTTAGATTAAAAAAAAAAAAAGAATGAGTCAAGATTGGCACACCCCCAGTGTCCGGCTTTTGCTCCTGTTGAGGAAATAATTTTCTAACCTGATAGAAGGTTCCATTCGTATTCTCTGTATTCTTTGTATTCCTTGTATTCTCTGTTGACGGAACCATCACACAGGCCAGATTACTTGTGGTGTAATCAAACCTCATGAGAAGACATTCAAGTATAATAAAATGAATTCAGAAACTACTACATGTACAGCTCAGAGGGCACACAAGAAAATGCAAAACTCTTAGTAGACATCTTGCTCAAATTCCCTCTGAGATAATTTAACATATATCCTGAACAAGTGGTTAAGATACATCTCAAAATGCATGTCAAACCATAATAAGATATCGTTTAGAGTATTGGCTAATCCTTCAAGCTATTTACAATTTAAGTTTTAAAAGCTATTGAACAGTGAGTGTAGACAAATGACTGTTATTAAGAGGGCTGGCTGCTCTTCCAGCGGACTCAGGTTCAGTGTCACACGGCAGCACATGATGCCTACAACTACTGTTCCAGGAATCCAATGAAATGCCCCTGTCTGATCTCTGATGTTATCAAACACTCATGCGATCCACAGCCATACATACAGGCAAAATATCTACACACTTAAATTGCTTTTAAGAAAACTAAGCTTAAAGATCGAAAATGTACACTTCTGTTACAACTCGACTTTTGTTGTGACTCTATCTGCCTCAGGATACGTTGCAAACAATACCCATAGAATATATATTTTTTTTAATGTGTGGCAGATTTCAGGATAACCACTGGTAAACTGTCGGTGGTCCAGAAAATAACCCCCTTCCTGTGTTCACGAAAGCATCTCTACAAACTGAATGCTTCATCCAGACAAACAAACATTTTAGGAAGAAGGGTTTCAGTGAGGGAGGCAAGAGGATAACACAAAACACTGAGAGATCAGAAATCACTAAAATTTAGTATACACATATGTGAACCTGTGAAACAGTTGAAATTTTATTTATTTGTTTATTTATTTATTTAACTACTGTCATCACGCTTTGTTGGTTGTAGATTCCTTTAAAATAAAGGTTAGCAGCTCATGTTGTGGTAAAACCAAGGACTTACAGGTGGGTGATGATATGGGACCTGATTTTCAGACAGTTCTCCTGGGTAAAAACAGTATTATCCGTCAGACGATACAACCAATTCTCAGAGTGACTTTTTTCATTAGAACTATGTATTTTCTGCACTGCCGAACAATGTGGAATCTCGGATCCACAACTTGTTTCTTCGAGAAATTTTTAGCAAAAGGACACACACGCGTTGCCACCTTCAGACACTCCCGAAGAAACTGAGGTCAAGGTAAGCTGGCGATTCGACAAGGAGTTCAAGAAACGCATGTGATAAGTACCACTGTGTCCTTTTAAGTGTCCCGCATTGTCCCCTGGCATAGATCTGTATTAGTTTTCCTCTGCTCCTGTGTCAGCTACCTTCTTATGAACAGGTTGGAAAAAAAATTTGATTATCTTCATTTTCTATAGCTTTTCCTTTTGGATAGTTTTACTATTGCCAACACTCGGCTGAAGTTGTTTTTGCTTCCTGAATATTTTCCCTCCAAACCAGCTCCACTCATCTTGTCTGACCTTGATCGTCTCCTCATGTAAATAATAAACATCCCTGATATGCTCCCCTTATGATATATGTTAGCATCATTGTATCCATAGCAAAGCCCCTGAAACAAACACTTAAGGGGAGAGATAGTTCCAGAGATATCATTCCTCGCTTCTATCTACTGTGGTGGGATGGAGCTTATGGTACAGGCTATCTACAGGAAACAGAGAGGGCATATGAAGGAGCTAGGGCAATATACAACATCCAAGGTCCCCTAGAGACCTATTGCTTTCCACTAGGCTCTGTGGTGGTTTTAATGAGAATGGCTCCTATAGATTCATATATTTGAATGTGTGGCTATTACGGAGTAGCACTGCTTGAAAGGCATTAGGAGGTGTGTCCTCATTGGAGGAAGTGTGTCACTAGGGCTCGGCTAGGTTTTAAAAGCTCAAACAAGACCCTGAGGTTCTCTCTTCCTTCTGTCTGCAAATCCAGATGTGCTGCTACTTCTCCTGCGCCATGTCTGCCTGTGTGCTACCATGCTTCTCACCACGATGAAAATGGACTAAACCTCTAAAAGTGTCAGCCAGCCCCACTGAAGTGCTTTCCTTTATAAGGGATGCTGTGGTCATGGTGTCTTTTCATGGCAATAAAACACGAAGTCAGGTTCCATCCTTTACTCTTCGTCCAGCTTCTCCTAATGACATAATATTATAAATACATCAATGGGTCAATCCATTGACTGGATCAGAGCCTCCATGATTCAATCTCTAAAGTCTAACATATGGCAATCAAGGACTCCCAGCCTATGAGTTCCAGCCTATGAGTTTGTGAAGGAGATTTCATATTGTGCGCCCAAGAAGGTCTAGTCTGATAGAAATATAATAAAATCGATACTCAAGTTTTATCGTAGAATTTTATGTTTTTAGCTACTGTTCCGGTTTCATTTCTGATGCTGTGATAAGGTATCCTACCAAAAAGGGAGAAAGGGGAGTGTTCTGCTTACAATCCAGTGTTACAGTCTGTCGTCATTTTGGGGTAGTCAAGGTAAGAATTTCAGCAGCTAAGCCACACCAAACTTTCAATGAAGAGCATACACACACACACACACACACACACACACACACACACACTTGCTTGCTTACTCTCATATAGCTTTCTCCTATCCTATGAATTAAGAAACTCCTTGCCTAGGAACTAATACTACCTACAGAAGGAACTAATACCACCTACAGAAGGCTGGATCTTCCTACACCAGTTGACTCTCAGGACAGTGCCACAAATGAATCCGATTTAGGCAGTTCTTCAACTGAAGCTCTCTTCCCAAATGATTGTCGCGCTGACAATTCACACAAACCAGGATAGGTGAAATGTGCGGTAAAGTTTGGAAGGAGAAACACGCCGGTGGTGAGTGTTGTACAGCTGCATGTATCCTAAACATTAAACATGTGACGCAGACTGAGACCTGCAGTGAGTGCGAGAGATGTCTGAAAACTGATGGACTTCAAAATTATGTCATGATTTCCCTCAGGATACTTACAGCTCCAGAGTTTCTGATTTGTGATGAGGGAAAAAAAAAAAAAGTGGTAAGGAATTAAATAAGAGGCAAATATACGACCTGAATATTGAGTCAGACTCTACTGTCCCAGAGAGATGCCTTTGGCTCTGAAATTTCAATATTCTTTCAGAAGGTAGTTAGTCTTAATTTGGGGGAATGTGTAACTTTAGCTGAGAGGTGCCAACAGTTTTTTTTTTCTTATAGAGAAGTAATTAATAAGTGCTAAATCTAATAATCAAAATCTGTCTCCCTCTTCCTCCTACACACATACACACACACACACAGAGAGAGAGAGAGAGAGAGAGAGAGAGAGAGAGAGAGGATCTCAACTTCTCTTCTTCCCAGTATCAGCACCAGCAGATATTAGAGCACAGAGCCAGCGCTCCTTCTACAGTGCTGTGACTTACCTATGAGTCTTCCTCTTTTTTCCCCTTTAGGTTCTTATAGCAGCACAATATAAACCTCATTTAAAATAAAGCCGTATCTTTTTCATGCTGAATGACTTTATTTTACATTTTCTCTGACACAAATAGAAAAGCCAACTCCCATTCATCTCCCTATGGTAGGCTGCACCACATATCAGCATACAGCTTGAGAATCTGTCTATATGGTAATAACAACAATGGAATAAAATCATCCATATGGATCTTTCTCTATGCATTCTGTTACTTTTGTTAAATATCTAGGGGTTCCTCTCTGGGGAATCTCCCTAGGAGTACTGAGAAGAGTTGGGAGCTCATAACAGAAAGCAACACATAAATCTTTACACTCACACTAACACCATGATTAAGGGTCTCTATATGCTCTTAGCTTCTGAACCTCCTTCAGAAACCCTCAGGATATCAGTTTCAGCTCCACATCATAGATCCTAGAAGACTTATCTAGCTGGGTGCTTAGACCCAGGCCCTCCCTGATGCCCTGTGCCTGTTTGAATCTTATTTTCCTCCTCCATCACACAGAAACACATTTCAAAATCCTTTAAAATTGAGCTCTGTTCCCATTAATATTGGGCAACAGGGATTTCACCTGGAATTCTGTAATTACCTCAAGCCCCATCTCTCTTCTTAATCACTGTTGGCTTCTACCCTCCTTGGTTCTGGTTGCAGAAGTACTTCAGGCCAGACAATGCCTCTCCTTTGACAGCATTAAGCCTATGAGGGATTTAAGGGGTTCGAATGCAGGGCACTTCGCATGGCCTTGTGTTGTTCAGTTTGGGTCCTACTGTGAGCAATAAAGCTTTTAATTAAAGAAATTAATGAGAAAATTCCCTGGGCTGGAAGCTTAATCCTCACAGCAATAGGGTTTTGCTCCTCTACTGATGGGTATCTTGGCAACCTTGTCATCTCTTGCCACCACTGACTTGGCTGGGATTTTGCAGCTTCAGCCCAGAGTCTCCTCATTGCTACATCTGGACACCATACGAAGTCATCCAGGCTTCTTCTTTATGTCCTTGCCTGTCTGCCTATCTCATTGTCCAGTGGCATCTAATCATCAAGCCACTACAATGAAGAAAACATCCCACGGCAACGTTCAATCTTTTGTGATACCTGCCATTCAGGTTCCCGTTTTTTTTCCCGCCCACATATACATTACTGTGTCCTTACATGCTGTGACTCTGTCCCTCCTGTGCTTACTTCCTGTGATGGAGGATTTCCTGCTGTATGATAAATATCCATCAAAAATTCCTAATTGGTACCCTTCCCATGAACCCTGGATATGGTTCACCCTCTTCCTCCTGGTCTGACTCCGAATTCCCTATTGTCCCCTCCTGTCTCTGTACTTCTTTGAATGCCTGTGTCCCTAGAAAGTCATTGTTTGGAAGGTTAATAGTAAAGAAATTAGCATGTGGTTCCTTAGGGAACTAGTGAGACTCAGGCATGGGGAGTTCCTGTGAGTGGGATAAGTGCTAGGAAAGGCTCCAGTGTGCGAGCTACAGAGGAATCTATAAGTAAAGGTACCGTCTTGTTCTATACATTAAACCCACTGTTGATTCAATCTGTCCCTTTTCCATCTCCGAATCTGTGAAACGCTGATATCCATGCTTAATGCTCTACCTGATCTGTGTCAGTTATTACAGCATCCCGCAATGATGGAGAAGCCCTCTGTCCTTTCTCAGGACCCTCTCTAGGCAACCAGTTATAATTTTCATAATGAAACAGTCCTGTCTCAGGCCAGAGCCACTACTTTCCTTCACTAATGTATGCTCCAACCTCTGTTGGGATGTGTATACCTTAATTATAGCCATAATTTGACTTTCTAATTCGAATAGCTATTGAGAATACCTGTTCCGCCAAATAACAGATATTTGCGACAGATGAAACATCCTGGAAGTAGGAAAGAATCAAATGTAGAGTGAGGAGAAAAAGAAAGTTATAATTTAGTTCTTTTTCTCTTATAAGCTACCTAGAATGCTCGCACTGTTGGCATTTGGTATCTGAAACTCCTTTTTCTGCCCTCTCCATGCTGTCTGGAATGGAATGACATGGCTTCATATTTCAAGTATTTGCTACCCTGGATGGCGACATTCAGGGCCTGCCATAGCATTTCTCTACATTTGTTGTCTGTTTCCTAAAAGTCTGAGAGGAAAAAAAAAATGAGCATGTCCAAATGACATGAAGGTTTGCTGTGCTGTCATTGTCTGGGCTGCAGAGGACACTGGATTCCTGTATGCCTATCGAGAGATGGAAATGCTTAGGGAAAAGAAAAAGACTAATTAATGAACTTGTCAAATCTCCCTCCCAGAAGGACGCACTGCTGTCTTGTGCTCAGTATTCTTTCCCAATTGCATGAGAGCCATTTTCTCTTCTTGTTCTAAGGCTTTTGTTGTACAGGTACCCGCAGCTGTCACACAATTCTGCACAAGGTGAGCAGGACACTCTCTCTCTCAGTATTAAAGAACATGCATCATTCTTCAACGCATACAAATATATGTCTAAATGTGCCCATGAAATAGGATATAAAGATGGTGTGGGTAATTAATATGCTATATAAATGATTAAGAATTTTAAATTTCAGTTGTATTTATGCAAGTTGTATTGTAATGTTGTTGCATATTAATCAGACATGTTATAGTTTTCCAGTTTAAATTAAATGCCCTTAAGGCAGCAAAAGTAAATATTTCAATATGAAGTTTAAAGTTTGAACAATTTATTACAATTGTTTTATATTTTATATTCCAACGTTTAAATCACTATGCCAATAGAATGCCAACCATGTAAAAAATTGCCATAGTAACCTAATTAGTAACTTAAATTGCCTACAAAAAGCTTTAGAATTAATTCATAAAATGTGTGAATCACACCTGCCTGTACTATATAACTAAAATTCTGCCAGAGGCCAAAAGACAAACCATTCTGCCCATCTTTGATGCACTGCCATGTTGAAACAGCATAGCCTACACATATTTAAATTTTTTTGTTATGTGGATCTATTTGTAAAGATTGAAAAATGGAAAATATATTCAGGAGCTCATTATATTGGCTTATACTTTTACCTACTTCTAAAAATTAAAAAAAGCAGCTACCTACCAACTCCCAATCTCTCTTAATCTCATCTCTCTATTTCTCTCTATATATTTCCCCCCCCCTCTCTCTCTCTCTGTGTGTGTGTGTGTGTGTGTGTGTGTGTATGTGGCTGTGTGTGTACACATACACATATGTATTTCCTTAACTGTTTCAAATGTCAAGTATTTCATTCTCCATAGGGAAGAGAAACATCACTTTCCTGAACCTACACTTACATAAAGTTACAGGACAGTGAGGTGCTTCCATGGGTAAAAACTCTTGTTTGTAAGCTTGGTGAGCTGAGTTAGATATTCAGAACCCATGCAGGAAAGCGTGATTCCTACAACATTCTCTCAGACCACATGTGTTCTGGCTGAAGCCTATGTACACCACCCCCCAAATACAGATAATAAAATGAGTTTTAAATCTACACATATATTTAAGGACATAGCAAACAAAAATCACATAATAGAAAGTAATTAAATAAAAAAAAATGCCCATTCTGGCAATTTTACCATTTAAGCAAGTATAAAGTCATAAATTCGAGATACTCACCCAAAGAGAGCTCAGTCTTTAATCAAAATACGTATAAAGTGATATAATCATGAAAATGTGTTGACTATTACAGATGCAAATCTTATTAACATATTAAAATGTTTACCTCAAAGTATTGAAAGTATTTACCTTTGCTGACTGAGTTGATATATTTTCTATTAATGGAACTAATGTTAATTTATAGACAAGTCCATTCTCTCCTCTTGGGGTCAGCACACAAGGAAGCTCATTCATGCATTCCCTTGTTTGGATTCTGCTTTTCTCTCTCTCTCTCTCTCTCTCTCTCTCTCTCTCTCTCTCTCTCTCT
>JANHMN010000019.1:38799882-38815463 GCA_030674055.1 Rhabdomys pumilio
CTATTCTCTTAATTAAAATGCTACCATGTGGTTAACATCCTTGTACATAAAGAATGTGTGCTAGCCTCTTAGTAAAGGAGAGAAGCTAGATTTCCCTCAGTTGTACACGTGGCACCCAGATTAAGAGAACACAACACCCACCTTGGGACTCCATCTCTATGGCTCCAAAGCCTCTGATGCCTGTGGTGTGTTCCTGAGGATACTTCTCTAGCATGACCCTTATCTAAGATGAATTTGAAGGGACTTTCAATGTTCAGTGAGAGGAAGGTGTGATCGCTCAACAGACAGGCAAACTTAGGCTGAGCCAATTTTGGGTCTGAAACCCAGGAAATCTCATTAAGTGTCAATATGAAAACCCCACCCCTAGTACAGCTTCTGAATTCTTGTTTATTTTCTCTCTAACACTCTAAGATTCTTCTCCTTCCCCTTTGATTTTCCTGAATCTCTCTTTGCCTGTTCATCTCTTGAAATGAAAAAGTAGGAAGGGGGAGGTTAGAGAAGAAAAAGGTTGCTGATTAAACAGAGCCCAACCGTTTAATTAATGAGATACAAGATCAATTGCCAGAGCTGAGGATTGATCCGGAGCTGAGGTATTAGCCTGCCATGTGGGAGGCCACGAGTTGCACTCCCAACACTGAATACATCATGCATGGTGTGGCAGAGCTGTAATCCAAACACTTGGGAGGTAGACACAAGAGGAGCAGAGTTCAATGTCACTTTCAGCTACATAGTGAGTTCAAGGTCAGCCTAGGGTAAGTGAGACAATGTAGCATCAAATAATAAAATGAAACAAAATGATACAAGCTCTTAAAGCAATCCTTCTAGATACAGAAACAATGAGAGGTGGGGCCCATCTTAGTGATAGTGATTGTCTTATCTTTTGGAGTGCTTGGTAGACATTCTTGACTCTATTAGTAGAAGATGGCTTTCTATTTTCACTGTTGCTTTCAAATGTTGCCTGCAGAGCCCAAGATGTCTTTTGGACTCAGAAAAGATAACTGTGGTGGTTTGAATAAAAAATGCCCCCCCATAGGCTCATAGGGAGTGGCACTACTAAGTGGTATGGCCTTGTTGAAGTAGGTGTGGCTTTGTTGGAGGAGCTGTGTCACTAGGGGTTGGGCTTTGAGTTCTCAGATGCTCAAGCTAGGTCAGTAGCTCAGTTTCTCTTCCTGTTGCCTGCAGATCTGGATGCAGAATTCTCAGAGACCTCTCCAAAACCATGTCTGCCTGCATGCCACCATGCTTCCCAACATGATGAAAGTGGACTGTAAGCCAGCCCCAATTAAATGTTTTTTTTATACAAGGGTTGCCATGGTTATGGTGTCTTCATAGCAATAAAGACACCATAATAAAGACACCATAATAAAAACACCCTAAGCCACTGAGTATTTAAGAGACACAAAAGTTACCCAAGAAGTCTCCGGTCTGAAGACTCACTAGTCTATAAGCTTCCATCTTAACTCCTCTGCTCAGACCCACAGGGAAAAGTGTTCACAGTTCTCTCTACACACAAATGGAATATTTGTGTATGTCTCTTCAGAGTTCCTAATCTCGGCGCCCCATGTGAACACTTCAATTTATCTTTGCAATATCAGTCTTCCCATGAAACAAAAAGAAATCAGATGGGAAACAGACTTCATGTGGACAAGCCGGTTTGTCGAGTTAACATTATATATAGTGAGCATCTGATATTTTTTCCCCTCAGAGCTGGAAAAAAAAAAAAAAGAATATTGTGAGCAGAGTGTTTTCTGGGGGCTTATTGAATCCCTTCTTTCCATCATTTCTCTCATTCTTATTTCTGTCTCTTCAGTTCCCCTGTGTCTCATCTCTGCTCTCCCCTGCCGAGTCTGTTCCTTTCCCAATCTACCCAAGGTGTTTTTGCTGGTGTGCTCTGTCTAAAGCCACATGCACTACGGGTCCTAGGTAATTCTCCTTGGCTCATCCCTTGTCTGGGAAGACACAGCTAGAGTGTCAGCAGAACTTGGAGCTGGGTTGTATTTCAACAGAGATTGGAGCTGCAGTGCCTGGAAAGAGTGCCTGGGTCTCCATAGCAGCCTGGGATGGCTGATCTTAGTCACCAACTGGAATCTGTAATCATCTGATAGGGCTTGTTTATCTTCCAGAGGGCTTGTTATCTTCTAGTACCACTAGGTAGCTGCCCAGATGTAACAATATCCAAGTAAAAATTAACATTAGTTCTGCTTCCTCCCTGCCTTTGCTCTTTTAAAAGTTACATTTGTTTGTGTGTGCATGTGACAGGTGCCCTGGTACTCATGTGGATGTCAGTGGACAACTCTCAGGTGTTGGTTGTCTCCTGCCACCATGTGTGTCCTAGTTGATCAAACTGAGGTCATCAGCTTGGCAGCAAGTACTTTCATCCCCTGAGCCATCCCACCATCCCCAGCTTTTGCTCCTTGCTGGTGAGGACATCTGCACCACTGGTACTGGTGATGCTGTTACCACCAGAACCCAGCTTCTTCCACATTCCAATGTGTCCTGAAGAGCAGCTGCTCTCTGGGAATCTTACCAGACCTCATCATGACTATGGGACATCCAAGGCACCCAGCTTTATAGATTGAGATGATACTGGGTTCTCAGCCTCTCCAACGTTCAGATGGACAACACAGGACTACTTGGCCCTTATTGTACATGCTCATTTAAAAACTCTCTTTTCATAATATGTATGCATTCTGTTGGTTTTGTTTAGAGCACTTGTCGTGTATCAGGTTGGCTCTCTTATATTTTTCTAGATTTCGAGCCTCATTGTCTAATTTGATCTTTAGCCGCCAGTCTGTCCACTGACTCTTCTTGATCACCATCATTCTAGAACCCGGTTCTTCTGTCTAGTTTTTATATGCTCTCGTTCTTGCTCACCTTCAGAAACCCTGAATATATGCAAGCCTGCTCTTATTCTCTGCTTCATTTTCTTCCCCGGTGCACTGTCCTAAAACAGCAATCCATTGTATATAGGACAAATATTTCTTCATGTAAACCCTGTCCCAACTTCTAGCTACAGGCAGACTATACAGTTATGTTTAGTTCCTTCATCCCATCTAAAATATCACTTAATTTTTATATCAAAGTCAATAAGTAGGCTCAGTATCAGTCTTCTAGTCTAGAGTTGATATACTAGAAGCCTAACTTTATGTGTTAAAATAGTTCTTTAGCAGTTGAATTTTTATCCCCATATATGTGCATTATATTATCAATGAATCAGATATCCATTGTTAAAGATGGTTCAACTTGCCATTCTTGAATGCCTTGGACTTTGCATCTTTCTGGAGAAATATTCTTACCAGCTTTTCCCTTAAATGCACCAAAATTTGTAATTTTTCAGGCCTTTGACTAGTGCCTGGCCTAACTCAGTTTCCTTGTTTTCCTTGACTTCTCTCTAGCTTTCAAAGTTGTAATGACACACTAGTCCAGTGGTTCTTAACTTGTGGGAGTTGAAGGATACTTCCACAGGGCTTGCATATCAGATATCCTGCATATTGATATTGATATTACAATTCATAACACTAGCCAAATTACAGTTATGAAGTAGCAATGAAAATAATTTTATGGTTGGGGTTATCCAAACATGAGGAACTGTATTAAAGGGTCACGTCACTAGAAAGTTTGAGAACCATTGCTTTAGCCAATGCCATTCTTGGTTAATGGTAGTCAGAGTGAGTGAGAGAGAGCAAGCACACCCAGCCTTTGCAGGACTCAATAGTTCTGCCTGCTCACAGTCCATTTCCTAGAGAAAGCAGTAGGCAGGAGACTGCCTCCTGCATTTGACACTAAGCACAGATACAGTCTACATCACTTCTGACTAGCCAGTTAAGGATGTGAGCTACTACACCTCCCTGTGGAGGCTCAATTAATTCACTGCTCTACTCACAAAATCCACTTACATACATTTATAGGTTGTGAAAAGAATATATTTTAAAGGATGAAAATTAATAGTCAAGTGAGGAGAGAGAGATATACCAGTTAAAGTCCAGAAAGGTCTTGAAGGTCTGTCCCAGTGGAGTCTAGGAACTCATCCTTCTGCTTCATGACAGTTTGGGATTACCTTCTCAGAAGGTTCCCCAGAGCCTTTCACTTGAGCTTTCATGGGGATCCGATGCATCAGCATGCTTGAAGCATGGGCAGTGTTGGTACTGCAGGGCTCAGGGGATGGCTGGGAGAGTAAAGTAGTGTCCCCACAAGTACGAATGAGCAGATTCTAGATCCCTGAAGCACATATAAAATGTCTGATGGGCATATCAATTCATCTATAATCCAGTCTTGGAAGGTGGATACAGAAGACCCAAAGAATAAACTCAAGAACCCTCAATAGGGGTAACCTGCTGACCTCTGGCTCTGGTTTGGAGACATTCCATTAAATGAATACAGTAGAAGCACAAGAGAGAATAGTTCCCAACATAAACCCCAGGTCTTCACAAGTACATATACCCACACATGCAAACTCATACACAACCACACACACACACACACACACACACACACACACACACTAGAGTGTGTGCACACACAAAATGAAAAGAAGGGGGACAGAAGGAAAGAAAGATTCAAGAAAATGAATAAGAACATAAATGAGGGTCAGTAATACAAGGCTAACAGAGTAGGTAGAAAACTCAGAAAACCCTCCTTTCCAGTTTCTTCTTGGACTCACTCTGTACTTTCCTTTATTCCTGAATACATGGTATAACTCCGAGCAGGAGGCCCCAACATGTTATCAGATAAGATATTGCAAAGAATTTCCTGGCGCCCTGCTCCAAAAGAAAGATGGGTACTTTTGTCACCTAACAGAACTTCTACTTTGTAGGTCCTTCCTTGGAGACGGGGTTGAGAGCAACGACACATGCATTAAACCTAAAATATATGTCCAATGTAAAACATCCAAACCCAAGTGTCCTAAAATCAGGGACTACCAGGCTTTCTTTCAGCTGTAGCTTTTCTTTTTCTAAAGTGCGGTGTGTGTTAGAGAAGGACTGGCTCTGACTTGTCCACTACTAATTTCCTGTGGTTTTACTCGGGGCCCTTGTATACAATGGATATAAGGCGCGTGATGAATCCCTGCTGCGTGGATGAATGAACAGAATTCACTTAATGAAGCTTCTCCTTATCCTGATCTTGTCATCCTTCAAACACGATGCCCAACAGCCAAAGCCGATGACTGTACCTGGCTGATAGCAGAATCATCAAAGAGCTTTGCTGCCAGACCATGCCATCCTTGAGCGTCAAGTCACCTATAACCTGGAACTGACTTCCTAGAGTGTCTAAACCGCAGGTTCTTCCATCTCTAATTGTTCCTTACTGTGTTCGGGGTCCTTTACTTCTAGGAAATATTCTTCGTGGTTTTCTCCCCAGGCGCTTCTTTTCTTCCTATATTTTCTCCTGAATATCATCTAATCTCATAAATGTAACATGAATCTAAGCCGTTAACTCCATCATTGCCTTTGATTCTAAGGTCTCACGTTTAGTTCCCTGATAGATATCTGTACATGTATCCTATTAAAGTAGTAAACCATTTCTGAAACCAAACTTGTCATACTCCTCTGCAATCCTTTTCATTATTATTATTATTTCTAATGAGGAAGGCTTTATATAGTGCTGATTTTTATACAAATTTTAAATGTCATAGTGAACTCAAAGTCCCCATTCTTCTTTTCCATAATACTTTCTGGTTTCTGATTATATCTTTGGTGTCAAGTATTTCCCCTCTGCAATCATCCTCGGTTGGATCATTCTTTAAGTCCTGAACGAGCCTTTCTGACAGAGCTTCTCATTTCTCAATATGCATCGATTTCCCTAGAACATGTGTTTAATTCTGTCTCTTTCATCCTCAAAAGAAAAAAATTTTTTTTCGAAACAACCTCATGCACATAATAGTAAATGTATTCACAGTCCTTAAAGAGGCCCCAAAGACTTAGTGATTTTTAACCAAATATGTCCACAGGGAGCTAAATATGAGAGATTATAATTAACAGCAATGGTGGGGCTAGAACTAATATTTCTAATATGCTCTTACATGTTCGCATTCAAAACTGTATATGTTTGTTTAAAGCAAACGTTCTATAATTACCAATCCAGACTCACATTTTCTCTTTCTCCTACTCTGCCCACACTTTTCTTTCTTTCTGTTGTTGTTGGTTTTGTTTTGCTTTACTTTTTTTTTTCCATTCACAGCTAACATGCTCCTCTGCCAACTTGCACAGTGCCCCGTCTTTCCAAATGCAGCAGTCATCTACAAAGGGAAGCAATGCCATTCCAGCTGATACACACGATTAGACCCCTGTGTGTCTACTAGCCTTAAGCACTTCGCCTTATAGCCGTGGGGGATGATTAGGAAGGAGTAAGACCATCCAAGACATCTGAAGTGTCAGTTCACTGCACATGACGGTCTATAGCCATCCTGCTTGCTTGTCCCTGATAAAAATGAATCCCAAAGGGACAGTGATGGTAGCCCTGGTCATGAGTCATGGCACGTGTGTGGCACCCTTGAATGGATACGAGTCGACAGCAGTGTAAGTTAATAGCCTGTGCTGTCCCTCACTACTCATTGCCAACAATGGGTCTTGCTCTACATAGTCTGAATTCCTAGTTTCAAGGGTCATCAGTCCTATGAGGCACAAAGGACATAAAGAGAATAAGGCAGGGAGGAGCGGTTGCAGGCACCAAGCCAGATCCCAGCTTATGTTATAAAACCTAGTCAGGAAGTAGTAGGACAGATAAATAAAATCAGAGAAAACAAAAACAAACAAGCAAACAACAACAACAACAACAACAAAAAGAACTGCATTTTCAGGAGGAGAGGTCCATGAACCAGGCTAGAAAGGTTCACGTGAGGGCTTTTCTCCTTGCTTCTCCTTTTCTTCTCTTTGTGCTACGCTGCAGTCTGAGTGGAAGAAGCAGAATGAAAAGACTCAACGGGAATCCACTTCATTAACAAGTCACCTCTTCCCAAATTCCCTCTAGTCAAAAATGTTTCTGAAGGTGCTTTTCAGCCACTGTCATGCTTCTGGTCTAGGGTCAGTGGTCAAGTGATGCAGTACTTGCAAAAACAGACCACATTTGCTGTGGACTGACAGAGAAATCTAATTAACTCATTGGGTGATCTGCTTGCAAATCCTACGTGTGTGTGTGTGTGTGTGTGTCTGTATTTGTGTGTGTGTGTGTGTGTGTGTGTGTGTGTGCGCACATGCGAGCACATGTGTCAGGAGTGTGGAAGTTGTATTGTTTTGTTTTGTTTTGTTTTGTTTTGTTTTGTTTTGTTTTGTTTTGCTTTAACTCACTGCCGCTGGACCAAGCCAACCTGATTTTTCACACTAGTTAAATACTGGAGTATGTCCATGGCCGACTGAGATAGCAAGTTTCTCTCACAGTCACACACAGTCTTAAGACTCCCAGGGAACACGCATGGCTGTGCATCCCACACCCACAGGGAATACCCCATTCATCTGCACTAATAATGGGGAGCAGCAGGCTAATCATAGCTCATTTGTATTTGGCTTTAGAATATGCTATGTGGGTTTTGGCAGAAGATTTACCTTGCTAATTATGTCTTCCTTAAATTAATAATATAGCTAATTTGCAGTCTCTTAGCACAAACCCATACAGTGAAAAGAAACAAGCTAAGTGAAGATGCTGCGGGGTCTCCCTGTAGCCTCTTCTGAAGCCCCTCCTTGAGATCTCCAAGGAAAACGTTCATGTAAGGCAAACAGCGCTCAGCAGAGAAGACTGAGTTTATTATAAAGTAAAGCATCGTGCTCCCAGCAAGAGCATGGACAATGGCCAGAAGGAGCATGACGATAGAACAGCCTCACAGGGCGAGAGGACAGTGGGCAAGACATCACCTTGTCAACCTACATAATTAGATAGGTATAATATTACTTCTAAAAGTCCTTAGAGCAAAGGGATTTTCTATGGAGATTCTCCTATCCGTGTGGTTGACAATTTAACAGACCTGTCTGCTTGGTTGGTTGGTTGGTTGGTTGGTTGGTTGGTTGGTTGGTTGGTTGGTTGGGTTTTTTTTTAATGTACCTTCTTTATAGTGATACATATACATGTGTGTTGGGTGGATATGTGCATGTGAGTGAAGATGCCTGCAGAAGCCAGAGGTGTCAGAACCCCTGGAGCTGGAGTTACAGGTGGCTGTGACCCTGTAGGTGCTGAGAATAAAACCCAGCTCCACTACAGAAGCAATGTAGGTCCTTAGCCCCTGAGCTACCTCTCTAGCCACAAGGGCCATTCTCTGTACCAGAAATCATGCAACAGTAGATTAAAAGTAAACAGAAAATAATCATGAATTTATAAAGTTAGGCATGCTTTCCCTGAATGGAACTTAGCAAAGTCCTAAAGCCCTAACTCCCTCCCCTTTAGTAACCTGTAGCTTTCTATCTCATGCTGTAATACTTAAGGAGCCACAATAGATGCTCTCCTCCCCCTTCCTTAACCCATAGACGTTTTTCACCTTGCAAAAAGTAATATGTTAACAGGAACACAAGAGGTGGAACACCAAGATGATGCTTGTTTTATAAAAAAGAAAAAAGAAAAAATACAGAAAGGAAGGAAAGAAGGAAGGAAGAAACAAACAAAAACAAACAAAGGCAGCTTCTACCCTACAGACGCCCCTGTCAAGAGAATCAATTGGGGAACATTTTGGACAACAGAGTCTACAAAATATTAGAGTCTCCCATCCACCACCACCCCCAGAATTTTTTCAGCCCTGTGAGAACTGTCTCTTCTGAAAAATAGGGAACACTTTTCTAGAAGATGGGCAGGCTTTAATCCATTTTCTAAGGCCTGGACTTACACAAGGTTATCACCACCTCTAACTTCTGTTTTCTGCTTGGTTTTCTTTGAAGTTGTGGGTGGCAAGGCCTGGTAACATTTTTAAGGTTTCCATTCCTGGTTTTATAGGATGCTAATTGTGAAAGGCAGGTCCATCCTTAAAGAGGTTCAAGCTTGCTGATATCTAACCAGCTATCTAGCAAATAAAATCACAAGAAAGAGAAATTATAATCAAAGTACCTTTGACTATGTGTATGTGTATCTGTCTGTGAAATTGTACATCTACATAGGAGAAAAACCTTTGGCATACTAGACAAAAATAAGGTGTTTAAATTATCTGTGAAATCACTGTGATTTAATTTAAGCCAATGGTGTTTTTCTCTATAGCTTTTGTCTCATTCCTTTGGAAACAAATTAGGAGTTTTAGTCTCAAGCAAATGAGTGTGTGACAGGCCTACTATTGGTTCTCATATTATGGAATACTGAAAACAGTTTGAAGAAACAAAGACTACTTTGTGACTTCAGATCTGAAAGTCTGGGCTTCAGGAAACGGCCAGTGGGTAAAAGCCCTTTCTGTGTAGTCTGAATCTCTAGGAGTCACATAAAAGCTGGAGATTCTTGATGACACAATCAACACTCCTCCCAATAACGTAGGGAAATGGAAGGTAAAGACAGCAGAATTCTCAGATGTACGTGAGCCTGGAAGCCTGACAAATACAGTAGAAAAAGATAAAGGAGACCCTGTCTTTAAGAAGCAAAAGCTGATGGCCACCACCAGAGGTTATCCTCTAAAGTGCACATGCACGCAGCGGCACATACTCCCTCATTCACACACATGAACATACACATGCACCATGGACATACTCGTAAAGGCCTCAAGGTCTGGAGGGAGAAGTAGAAAGAATCAATCTTCATATGCTCTCACTGATAGTATTTGCCTTATGTCTATGGACCATCCTACTTAGGAATCATCAGATAAGGTTGTTGATATGAGCCCAAGGCAGTTAAAGGGTTTACTTTTAACAAACTCAAGGAAATTGGGGGTGGGTACCTCACTTTGTGGGAAATCAAGTACACGATCTCAAAAGACCGATGGATCGCCACCGAGATAAATTTAAAGTAAAATCATTAGCAAGTCCATACCAGCATAATCACATTGCACATTTATAAACATTGACACACTCACAGACAAATTATTCAGACAGGTGGTCACCTTGGTAGATACTAATATCACTAAAGTGAATTAAATGGCATTAGTGTATTGTTAATTTGTCTGGTTTCAGATCCATGGGAAGGAATGTACACATGAACTTTGACACACTCAACTTCTCTCTTTCCTCAAGACCGAGTGTGTTTACCTGAGAAATTGGATTTGCTTGCTTTTACCTCTCTTGCTTTAAGTACCAACTTTACCCAAGGTCCTGGTGAGTTCAGCTAGTTCTAGAAATGTCACCAGACATTATCTGTAATTCATTTATAATTAATCTATTACACCAAGATATTTTCACCAATATTATCATGACTGTGTAAGAAAATGCCAAAGCACATATAGCTGGATTAATCTCCTCTGAATGTTCCTTAAGGACTTGGGCACATTATTCAGTTCTGATGGGTGAAATACGGGTGTCAACATTCCTCACTGTGTTGTATGCACGGGAATAGCAATACACTTGGGAAGTGCTTTAGCCCTCTGCTATTTTAGAAGAAGCTTCCTTCTGCAGGGATAGCCATATTGATTTTTTTAAAAAAATTACAATGACATGGGAATTTTGTTATATAAAAATCAGAGTAATCAAAGGATTTCACAGGATGAAGTAGGAACTTGCAAACAATAAATATATCTCAGTATCAAAAGCCCATATCTCAACAAAGTATTAGTACATAAAAACTCTATGCCGATAGTAAGCTGATTATGAATGGATACGTAAATACGGCTTGGGAAAGCTGACTGGACAAAATTAATACAGAACTCAGCCACTTGAAGTGAGGGCCCTGTGTTATAGTATGCTAATTAGTCCAACTAGGCACCAGAACACTACATATATCCCATTTAAAGTGTTACTTGGAGCAATTTTATCAAAAAAATAAACTAGAGAACGTTTAGAGACGAGAAGCTCAAAGACAAAGAGCTGAGCGGTCCTTGAGGAGGCTATAAAAATAGACCTGGGAGAAGCAGCAAAATACGGAACACAGGCATGGCAACTTCAAATGCCTCAAGGATTGGCACGAAGAACTCTGCCACGGGGTCATCCCCCTGTCACAGAGTTTGATAATTAAATTTATTTATTTATTTACTTATTCACTTGTTTGCTTATTGAGTAAGAGAGAGACAAGTGCTGGTCAGGCCAGAGGATGGCTTAAAGGATTGGTTCTCTCTGTCCTCCATGTTTGTCTCAGGGATAGAAAACAGATCCTAGGATTGGTGGCGTTTATCCACTGAGCCTTCTCACTAGAGTTTTTTTTAAGTTGCATATAATCATACAATAGTCATTTTGTTGGGGAAGTAAAGCCTGGATATAGAATGTAATAAATCTATAAGCACATTTCACTTCCCAAGAAACAGCACCATGACTATGATCAGAGATTTCTTTCACCTTGTTTTTCTAAACTGTAAATCACATCAGTAAGTAGGTTATTATGCAGGTTGATTGGGAAGCTGTGCAAAAACACATGCATGGGCTCAGCCTGGAATAGCACCCTATAAGAGTCTCTTCCTAGCAGCTGAATTCTGATATGAAACATGGAATAGAAAAACAAGTGTCTGGGCAGAACACTCATTCTTCTGTCCAGTAAATTTTATTTAAAAATATATATATAAAAGAAGGAAGTTCCTGAATAAGAATTAGGGTGCACACTTAATTCATTCTAAGTTTTAGAAATCATAATTCTAAACATTAAAAAAAATTAAGTTTCACTTCAAGAAAAGACCAAAATGAAGCCATATAAGTTCACAAAGTTAAGCAAGTCAGCTGATATTTGAAAATTTGTTCTACATCTCTGTTAAATCAAAATTCATATGCATTTGCTTTGCACTGTGCAAGGGGGGAAATAAAATATGGAGAAAATGTAGAAAATGCTTCATTTAAAATAGCACTTTTTCTAGCCAAAAGTTATGTTTATTCTATTTTTTAGAAGACAATAATAGATAATATAAAATAACATCCATTGTCTCAATCCTTGATATTTATACTGAAATGCTTTTGGGAAATAATCTTTTTTAAAAAATGGCAACTGTCAAGGTAAACCTATGAAATAATACATAGCTAAAATGTGAAAGAATTCCTTATTTTAATTAATGAATAAAATTAATATTGACTTTAGCACTAGATTTAACTAATGCCACAAGCCCATCTATTTTATGTGCTGTTGAACAAGCAGAGAGCAGGATTTGTGAACATGGTAGCTCAGACTTCTAGGAATAAATACACACAAAGGGGCAGAGTGATATGTTTATAAAATGTAAACTATGTAGATTAGTTTAACTACAAAGTTCTTAATTAAAGTAAGATACAAAGATGTTTATAGATTTATTTTGTGTGTGAAAAGGACTTGCTATTTTTAACTAAAATGTAACTACAAATTTGTCAAAATGTAAAAATGTAAGAGCCAAGTATCTGTGTGCATACATATTCTCTTTGTCTCTGTCTCTCTGTCTCTATCTGTCTCTGTCTGTCTCTGTCTCTGTCTCTTTCTGTCTTTCTCTGTCTCTCTCTGTGTTTCAGTCTCTGCTCATTACTTATGTTATAATGTTGCAAAAAGAGACGGAAGACAGGATTTCATTTGTGGAGGAACAAAGCCATCAGTGTTTGTAATCCACTCTGTAGCTACCAGCAGCATCACAGTCCCAGAATAGTCTGAAGAAATCAGAAACTATATCCAAGTGACTCGAGGTAAGACTAGCCTTGCCTTTCTCAGCTTCTTACGAGCTAGAATGATGGAAACCAAAGTTATCTTATGTACCACACTGAGCATCAAGCAGGGGAACCATCAGACGGAGACCGGAAGTCCCACTAACCTGCTTGCAGTTCTTAGTTTTGACTGTTACATCAAGACAAACATCAATGTCTACATGTCTTTTTTGAGCCAAGGAATCCTGGGATATGTTTTGTCAGCTTCATAGCTCCTTGTTGTTTGACTCTCAAATAATGACCATGACTATACCCATCTGGCTCTAAGAAATGGCAAACTGAAGAGCCAGTAGAGAACTGTGGGTAGTCAGTGAGTCACAAAACAAAGCAAGTAGATATGAACAAAAAAAAAGGGGGGGGGGGGGAAGAGATTGATTGATTGATTGATTGATTGATCGATCTGTGGATGGAAATTCATAAATGGGACATAGGTAGTAGAAACAGAGTAATTAGTATGAATGCTGTATATTTGCAAAAATGCACAAGAAAACTTCAAATAATAAAGAATACTCATAGAAAGAACTTGGCCATGTTCCTTCTGTTTGTTTCTTAAGACAACACCAAAATGCCTGTTTATATGGCACCAAAGACGAGAGGCTCCAGAGAGATAGAAAAGGAGATTTTTATGTTTATATGGTTCTGAAAATATAACCAAATTCATTTGGGGCACGTGACTGTTCCAAACAAAAACCACAGTAATTTCTCAACAGATATGCTTTCTTCTGTAATCCAGGAAAGGCCTTGTGTATAAAAGGAGAGCAAATTGCTAGGGTAATTCACATTGGATTCCTAATTGCACGTTTAACGGAAGAAAATTCTGTGTTTGAATTCGGTATTTAAATTCACTACAATTCAGTAGCAATCTGAATTCCCAAGTTCAATTTAAAAGGTCATTACCCTCTGGAACTGAAGGTGCTCTCTTAATTACAATGTTGCTAATGAATTGGGAGAAAAAGACAGTTTGGCTCAGTTCAATTAGCACATATAAGCCAAAACCCAGCACATGTGGGAGTTTCCAGAGCTTTCTCTACGTGCTTGTCTAGCTCCCCCTGCCCTGGCCTCTCTTTATCCCCCCCCCCCCCTTAACTATCTCCCTCTATTCTTTCTTTCCCTTTTCCAAATTAGTCTTTCTGTGTGTGACAGACAGAGATGGGGGGCAGGATACGAATGTGCTCAGGGGTATGTGGAAACCAGAGATCAAGATCTACTTCTCTAATTTTTTTGAATCAGGGTCTCTCACTAGAATCCACCTGGCTCCAATCTTCCTGTACCTTTCTCCACCACTGGACCAAGCTTTTTGCCCAGGTGCTGGGAATCAGCGCTCACTCAGGAGCTCTTATTGAAGCTATAAGTACTTTAATCAGTAAGTAAGCCATCTTCTCAGACTCCATCTTCCCAAGCTCAAACACAAGTCTCCCATTTCCTCTCTCTGTAAACTGTGGCTGATTCACAATTCCTCAAATTCAAGTGAAAGGTATTCAAAGTCTGATGGGAAATTGTACTTAGGTTTTTGAAGCAGAACAGACTACATTTTTTTCACGAAAGTTTGATTTTGATATATTGTGCACACCATACTGTGGAGAAGTGAACATGGTCACCTTCTTGGTACCAACAGTGGCTTGTCACAGTTCACCTGAACAAGAACAGAGGCATCTCGCATGGCCCTAAATCTAACAGGTTTCAGGTAAATAACAATCTTCTTTCCAAAGAAGATTGTTTCTGATTTGTAAAACTCAGAAAATGAGCTTTTAAGAGAAAATCAATAACAACAAAAAAAATTGGCTGCTAAATTAAATTTCAGTGAACTTCATAACAACTGTTCCATCGCATCTGGAACTTAACTTCAAGAGAAATTGTTGATTGCAATATTCCCAGGTTATTCCCTCTGTTATACCTAAAGGGAGCCGAAAGAAATATCTCAAATTACTCCTGGTGGAGTTAGCTAGGCTTTGCATTTCTTAATTCACTCAACGAAACACTCCAGAGTTCAACTGCACTCCAGGGCATGCCTGGAGAAGCTGACCAACACAAAATAGACCCCATGTTTGCCTGTTCATTTTGTGTTTTATAACGTTTCCCTTTTTTAAGAGAAAGACAGAGAGAGAGACAGAGAGAGAGAGAGAAAGAGAGAGAGAGAGAGAGAGAGAGAGAGAGAGAGAGAGAATAAAGTCAGTAGGCATGGATGGAATGATGATCTGGGAGTAACTGAGATAGAAGAGATAATATGATCAAAATATGTTGTATGAAAAATTAAAAAAGTAAAAACCATGAATACAGTATAGATTTTTAAATAATTCAATAATTCAGCAACTCTGCATTGAGATTAAAATACATTAGGTATCTAATGACAGGAAAACAAGGAAAGCGATCATAAGTTGAGAGTTTTCTTATGTATAAATAGATTTATCACAAGTATTAAATCACTCAGTTGTGAGCTTTTTTAAAGTGTCAAAGGGAAGCAGAAATATCTCTGAGGACAAAAAGTACTCATGCATGTCTGAGAGCCTACCTGCATCAAAAGTAGGGGACAGCCACATGAAGTACCTGTAACCCAAATGCTATGGGAGAAAGAGATGGAGACAAGATAGGGAAGAGCTGGTTGCCAGGCTACCTCCTGCTATAGGGAGAGCCCCTGTCTCAAGGGAATAAGACAGAGAGCATGGGGGCAGGACACTACCATTTGTTACTGGTCTCTTTATATTGCAGGGTCATATGCACCCAGGCGCACATGCACACACGCACACACACACACACACACACACACACACACACACACACAAATGTGCACATAACAATATAATGCACACACATACTACTCACACAATAGAGATAGACACATAGACACATAGATAGATAGATAGATAGATAGATAGATAGATAGATAGATAGATA
>JANHMN010000019.1:38815473-38883338 GCA_030674055.1 Rhabdomys pumilio
ATAGATAGATAGATAGATAGATAGATAGATAGATAGATAGATAGATAGATAGATATAGATAGATGATAGATAGATAGATAGATAGATAGATAGATAGATAGATAGATAGATAGATAGACAGACAGACAGACAAAGGATAAATAGAATAGACAGACCAATATCAAATAGCCTACTGTCAGTTTAGAGCTGGTCAGAAGCTAGAGACAAAACAAGACCTTACTCCTCTGTCAATTGCCCCCTAGACAGTTTTAGCAAAGAAGGAACCATTTCCTTCTAATTTATCCTTGTAGAGAATACTCCAGGGGCAAGCCATCATTTGTACTCTGAACAAAATTCTTTAAAGATTCTTTTTGAGTGTGGTGAACTGAGATAAGTTCCTTAAAGCAAAGCTGGAACTCAACAAGAAAAGCAAACATTCTCTCTTTTTCCCAGAGCGAATCCTGTTGACAAATTTGTTGTATTTCCTCTAGAAATTTGTCTTCTCCCCACTTTTCTTTCCTGCATGTAGTTTAAAGGCATACATGGGCTTCTTAAAAATTTGCCTCACTGTTATCACAAGCTTTTCCTAGAAAATTTGGTAGCAGAGTATTTCGTGACACACGTTTATGATTTCTCCAGTTGCTCTTCTCACTGGAGAGTCTATAAGAAAATTATCATTTCTATGAATGATACTTTCCTAAGGAATTGATCTATTGAGTCAAAGGACTATACATAAACATGTATGCTTAGCTGCCTCCATCAGACTGTCAATGTGCACTCTGTAATGGCTAAGCAAATAACAACCCCACCTAACAAAATAGATACACAGTCAACCCTTTCTAGTTGTGAGTGTGTGAGTGTGTGTGGGTGCGCACGCACGTATGTGCATGTGGAAAAAGTAAAGTTTCTCAAATGCTCATATAATTTTCTAATGACACAGAATAGACATAAAGTTTTATTTATTACATGCCCGATGTACAGAAAAAATGGTATTTTATGGCTAATTATGCCATGTCATTTTTTATTATATATTGGTGCTCTATATGTGACTAGACAATAGTAAAGCTTTCCTGCCTCACAAATGGGGTTTTGTATTAAATTTTGCTGTACATAATTTAAAAATGCCATACACAGTAACGCAAGTTACAGATAGCAGATATCCTCAGACGCCAAATCAAACTGCCCGGAGAGAATTGTCAGAGTCTGTCCAAGATCTGTTTTCTGACCTAGTAAAATTTTGACTTTGTAAGTTTAAAGGGATCTCCACATTTCATGGAAAGTTAATGAAACAGTCCCATGTCCAGAATTTACAGCTAGACTCTAAAACATCCCAGAATAGAGTCATGTCCTTCAGGGAGGGAAGGGAGACAATATGTCCCAGGCATGACCTCCAAGCTGATGTGATTGTCGTGTAATATGTTGCAGAACAGTGAATATTGGGGTTCTTTTCTCCCCCCCACATAATTTTCCTCTTTATCTCAGATTTCTCATGCTCAAAATATATATTTGGCAAATAAATATTTAACATCATCTTCACTCCTCAGTGAATTTGTGGTTTCTGATGTGCAACTGAGGAAACAAAGGAGAAAGTTCCTAGAAAAAGAAAAATATTCCCAGACTATTTATTTCCATTTACTATTTTAAGATATCAGGTCATTCTTAGATGAACAGACCTGCAGATGCTAATTTGGTTTTAATCTATTTAAATAATGGGCTCTCCACCGGGGACCAGGATGTCTTGTGCAAATGAATGAGATAAGACTTTGTAATTTCAACTCCATTTACCTGGAAGTAGTCAGAATTCTCCTTTCAAATCCTGTCACTGTAGTTTGTCTACCTGAAGTCGTATCATCAGCTCCACTAACTCTAATGTAAAATGGGGAATCATTTCTGGGCAACTACCACCACACCACTACCACCATATAACCAAACATACCACACCACCACCAGCAGCAGCAGGAGCACACTACCACCACCACCACCACCACCACCACCACCACCACCACCACCACCAACTCCATGACTATAACAAGCAACACCAATACCATGACCACAACCAACAGCACCACAACCATCACCACCACCACTCCATGACCTTGATAACCATCACCAACACCATGACCACAACCAACAACAACATCACAATTACCACCACCACCGCTACCACCACCATCACCACTGTCGACACCACACCATGACCATGACCATGACCAACAACAACAACAACATGACCACCATGACCATTCTACTACTATAGAATCACCACCACACCACTATCTGCATACCACTACTACCAACACCACCACAACTATCACCACCACAACCAAGACCACCACCACAACTGTGACCACCACCACCAAGACTATGACCACAACCTTCACTAGGATCACCACCATGACCACTGTCACTGCCACTACCATGATGACGACCACCAACCACCACAACCACAACCAGCACAACAGTGTCTCTTTAGTGTTCTGCATCCTTTTGCTAAAAATGTGTTTTGTGCTTTTCTGCCTCTGGCCATGCTGTACCCCAGAAGTTGTGATCTTTGAGTCACACACGGAGAACACTGACTATGGAACATGGTGTAGGATAGGCTTCCAATTCAGCCAATCTTCGAACAGCAATCATCTACTTCTCTGATAAAGGGTGGAGATAGGAAAGCTTTCAAGGTAAGTGTGGGTGGCAACACCTAACCTATCAGCCACTTTTTACCCCACTTCACTGCTGTGTTTACAGTAGAAGTGGCCAGGGCTGGCTGTGCCTTTCTTCATCTAGATGGCATGGGGAAAATTCATCAAATGCATCAATTTATACTGCCATAAAGCCTGTACTGGCTGGTTTTGTGTGTCAACTTGACACAAGCTGGAGTTATCACAGAGAAAGGAGCCTCCCTTGAGGAAATGCCTCCATGAGATCCAGCTGTAAGGCATTTTCTCAATTAGTGATCAAGGAGGGAGGGCTCATGGTGGGTGGTGCCATCCCTGGGCTGGTAGTCTTGGGTTCTATAAGAGAGCAAGCTGAGCAAGCCAGGGGAAGCAAGCCAGTAAGTAACACCCCTTCATGGCCTTTGCATCAGCTCCTGTTTCCTGACCTGCCTGAGTTCCAGTCCTGACTTCCTTTGGTGATGAACAGCAATGTGGAAGTGTAAGCTGAATAAACCCTTTCCTCCCCAACTTGCTTCTTGGTCATGATGTTTTGTGCAGGAATACAAACTCTAAGACAAAGCCTATGGGAACAAGCAAAGAAAACCAAAAGAAGTACCTATAGCTATTGATCAAGTTAAATTAGGGCATGCTTACATTTTTATTTAATAATTGCCTTTTAAGGGTATTTTAAATTAGCACATATACAGTTATAGTTTTTTTTAAATCCCAGTGTAAATAATATGTTTCATTTTTCTATCATTTCTAACACAATCATCCGAATTGTATAGTTTGGACAATTTAATTTTTAAATGTATTTCTGAGCTACGATTTTCTCCTTAATAATTGCTTTTAGTGGGGATGAAATAAAAGTTCTAACATGAAAATGATATTGAGCCTGATACCATAATATATAGCTATTTCTGAATATGTGTGTATGTGAGAGACAGAGAGAAAGGAAAAAACATAGAATTAGATCAGAAAACATAAGGAAAAATTCAAATTTCTGGCTGAAGGAATTAAAGCAGAAAAAAAAAACAAAAAAAAAAACCAACAACAACAACAACAACAAAAACCCCTTTTATATGACAACAAATATGCCCCAATCAAGGGAATTAAATACGTCTCCTGCCACTAGCTAACCAGACTCATCAGGAGTCATATCTTTCGAGAATAATCATGCAACTGTCAGAGGCAATACAACATGGCAGTGTTTCTACATGTTGTGTTGTGTTATTCACAAAGAACTAAGGATGTTCTGAGAAACATGAATGGAGATATCATTTCAGACAAGTCCATGTCTTAAATTTTCTGTTTCCATAAAAGTCACTAGCCATGACAGGAAGTCAGTCTACTGTAAGGGTCTTCTCTGAGTGATCTGCAAGAGTTAAACACATTATCTACAGACACAGTGTTGGTGAGACCAGTGTGAGTGTCCCCAGGGTTTAGATTGTCTTTCAACTTCAAGAACATTCAGATTTTTTTTTTTTTGCACTTATAATCTTTCATTTTGTCAAATTAATTACCTTTCTGTTCTGCTTTATACTAGCATTCTGGGGGTTTAAAACTCCACTTTCCAACCCTTTCCAACAGGGTGTCATGTGCATATGTACATTTTGTTCCGTAGAAGGAAAGGAGGCTCTGTTCTTTCCTCTTGCAAAGGAGACTCTGTTCTTTCCTCTTGCATCTCCCTCTTCTCTATCTGGAGAGTGCATTGTGTCCCCTGATGTGCTGTTCCCAAGAAGACAAGCAGCAGCCCCCCCCCCCCTTGCAATTGAACTGCCTCATTTTGTTGCTAGAAAATTATCACCATGGGGGTTTCATGACTTGGAAGATAAGAATGACTCAATTCCTCTTGCCCTTGCCCTTGCTTTTGTGTGTGCCTTTATTCACTGAACAGTTCCTAAGAGAGAAACTGCAGGCGCTATGGACAGAGCCAGCTTAGCTTCTGAGGTGCTTTCTGTCTCCCCTGTGCTGTCCTCATGTGTGCTTCACAAGTACCAGTCATGACCTCTGAGCTCATGAGAAAGGTGGCACAGTGACCCAACTGGGTCTTTGGCAAGAGTCTCTCTTTAAGCAAACCTTCTATGAGTCAGATTCAAATGCCCTTCAAGATTATGTATGCCACGTTTGGAAGCCACTGTTATAATAAGATACGAACTGTTCTTTTGAGACAATTACTTGAAGATAATCTTACAAGGGCAGAGTAAAAATGGCTTGGTAGGTAATGGGGCTCGCAACCAATGCTGATATCCTGAGATCGGTCCCCCTTGGACTCACAGGATAAAAGAAAGAACTGATTCTATGTTGCAGTCCAAGCTGGCCCACACTTGGGGGCCAAAATGTTGGACCGCTCTGTCAGTGTTTGAACCCGCACTGCCAAAAGCCTTGGGAACAAACTTGTTAGCCTACACTGCCCCAAACTGCTCCAGTCCGAGGGCCGGGGTTCAGCAAGAGAGAGAGTGAGGATGGATACGAAGAACAGAGACCAGACAGAGTGTGATTCAATCCCGTTTATTCTTCAGTCTCTCTTCCTAGTCCAAGTCCCAAGTCTTGAGTTCCTAGTCCCTAGTTCCTAGTCCCTAGTGCTTCCAAGTTCCAAGTTAGTTCTGCTAAGTGCCTAATGTCTAATGATCTTCCAAGTTCCTAATAACTAACTCCAAGTTGTACTGAACTAATTCCAAGTTCTTCCTCCAAGTGCCAAGTGCCTAATACCTAATTCTCTGTTCCAAGTTGTACTGTGTCAAGTAATCTGTTGTCTGGTTCTCTGATCTCTCTTCTGTCTGCCTCTTGCCTTTTATATGTCTCACTTCTAAGCCACGCCTCTAAGTCACACCCTTAAGTCATGCCCTTAGGCCTTATCTCTAAATCTGATCTCTAAGTCAGGTCCTTAAGTCTCCACTCTAAGTCACACCTTTAAGTCTCACACACCCAAGGGAAGATCCTGGGCATCTAAAGCAAGATGTTATCAGAGTGTGCTCAGCTGTTGTAGGCTAATGTAATCAAGTCTCTTCTCAGAGTATATGGCTCAAGATGGCTGCAAGAGTGATAGCCGCCTTCTGTCGGCTCCCCACAATTCTGGAAATGTTTTTTCCTAACCCTCACATGCATGTTCAAGGTGACATGTGTATGTGAAAGATGCCATGTCCATATGTGCATGCACACAAGCACCAAAACTTACTTATAGACTACAAACAAGGCCCACTAAAGAGGAAATAATTCTGGCACCTGAACTGGAAATTAAGGAGGGCTTTATTTATTTATTTTTACTTTTATTTCTGTGTGTCTTTGTGTATATGTGTGTCTTTGTGTGTGTGTGTGTGTGTGTGTGTGTGTGTACACAGGTGTGCACACATACATATGTGCCCTTGTGAGATTGATAAGGTACAAACATGGAAATCAGAAGACAATTCCTGTGAGCCAGCTCTCATTCTATAATGAGTTCCATTCATCAAACTTGGGGCGTTAGGCTTGTGTTACAAATTCTTTTACCATCTTGCTGATCTGGGAGTACTTTTTAAGGTATTGATTAAGGAAAGGCTATATCAGGGAGGGGAGAACATAAAAAAAAAAAAACTTCATAGAATAGGCATTCACAGGGCTGTCTTTATTTCAAAGATAGTTAAGTCAAAAGTAGGAACTTGAATTCATTTGCAGAGTGCTTTATTAAACATTTGGAGTTGAGTGTCTGCTACCAAAGTAGAAGAAAACTTCTTAAAGTAGTTTATATAGGGCTGGGCCAGGAAGGATTATAATTTCCATTGCAATAGTCCAATCAAACAAGGACTGACAAAATACAAATTCAGATTATCAAAATAAAAAGAGGACTTCACGTTTACTAGCACGCTTGCACACATAATGACAAAAGCTACTTACAAAGACCAAGGGACCAATGTCTATACCCGATTCTGTTTGACATGTTTACCTACACCATCAACCATTTTTACTTCCTTATGATACTTCTCTAGTTGAAGGATATGTTAATAAATATCAATCCTCTCTCATATTGCTTGGTTTACAGATGTGTATTTTACTATGGTATTCACTCTTACCTAGACTTTCAGCTAGATATTCATATATTTAGAATAAAAATGTGAATAGCCAAAATTAGAACCCATTCTTATGGCTATGGAGTAATGGGTACAAGATTATAGGAGCCAGAACTGTCTAGTGTATAAGCTAAAAATGTACTTATCTACATTATGTGAGACACTATGAAAGTCCTAGCTAACCCAGGGTACCTCTCTGCTAACTCATTATGTTTGCTTCAAAGACATTTGTATTTCCTATGGTGAGTCTCCATCTTAAGACTTTAGCAGATATGTAAAATATGATGAAGTGTCCCTCTATATACTTAAATATGAAGAAATGTCTAATCTCTAAAGAAGGCAAGGTCCTGCAACTAGAAATAGCATTATAAAAACCTCCCCGTTCAAATAAAAGCCATAAAGTCATCAGGACTTGGCTTTTTGTTTAAATGCAGAAATTTGCTCATAAGCTAATTAATTTCTACAGGAAGATCTTACAAATATTGTTTGAACAAAATAACAGATGACATGGATGCTCTACAGACATTATGAAGAGATACTATTGTGCATTCCCCAGCAGACAGGATTTCCGCAGCTCCTTTATCATAAGGACAATCATTATTCCTTTGAAATGTGATGTGTCTGGCTTGAAGTGCTTCTGGTTATTTTAAAAAGAGAGCTGAACAGAATGACTGTCTTCAGAACGTGAAGAAATGAGTTCCCTTGAGAGAAAGAAGAGGGGAAATTGGAGGAGACGCAGGAGAAGGTGATCTGTAAGGTAAAGAGATCAGTTGCTCTAGAGATGGCTTGTCTTGGAAAGGGCTATTATCTAAAGCAATGTTTCTCAACCTTTGGCTTCCCACCCCTTTGAAGAGGTAATGACCCTTTTCCAGGGGACTCCTACAACCACTGGAAAACACAGATATTTACATTGTGATTCCTAACAGTAGCAGAATTACTATTTAAAAATAATATTACTATTACAAAATAATTATGAAATAGCAGTGAAAATAATTTTATGGTTGGGGTCTCCACCATGTGAGGAACTGTATTAAAGGGTCATAGCATTAGAAAGGTTAAGAACCACTATTCTAAGGACTAGAACTTCCTAAAATGATCAAGCCCAGGCTGGGAAAGGAAGCTTTGTTGTACTTATTAGATTTTATATTTTTAAAAAATCTAGATGTATCAAAGACATGTAACAAACAGCATGTTTGTTGAAGGTTGTTTATTTAACTTTTCTTAAAATATTCTGATTTCTTTAGATTGGCCAAAATATCATTTCTTAAAATAGTTAAGAAGCTTGGGGCCAGGGAGGTAGCTTAGTGTTATAGTCATGCAACTAAGTAAAATAGCGGCTGTCACAATACTCAAAGCTGATGAATAGAACATAAATCAAATGTTTCGACTTTCTATCACCTAACCATTGCTTAGAAAGTATTTAAGGTATTGGATCTTAATGATCTTTTACTTTTTTCCCCCATTCTGGAAATTCAGAATTAGAATATGTGTGAGCTTTGAGGTTGGTTCCCAACACTACACATGCATGTAAAACTATTTATGCTAGAAGATACAGAATCATGTTTGATTGACAATCTCCCTTAAACCACAAGTTTGTTTCAGTGATGGAAGTACATTGTTGCCAACCAGCTTTTACCACTTTAAAAGAATAGTTAGCTCCTTGTCAGGCTCACTCACCTAGAGAGGCAACTTGATCAAAGATGGATTGCTTACTTTGCGACTTTGCACTGATCTTTCTATTGTCCTGTGCGTCCACTTTCTAGATTTTATTTTAAGGTCGTTAGCTTCTTAGAGATCAGTAAAGAAATAGTTTATGCTATATTTATATTATTAAGAACTTGGGTTTATTTCATTATTTTATTAATTTATAATTGGTTAATTGGGTTTAGTTTAAAAACTCAACAACAGTCTCATAAAACAGGTTTATTACCTAATCCACATCTCCAAAGTAAAAGTCTTAGCAACTGACACGGAAGGACATAATGACTGTAATTAGACCTCTCCTGTGTTTTGATAAATTAAATTGCTC
Organism: Rhabdomys pumilio; assembly: GCA_030674055.1. NCBI lineage: Eukaryota > Metazoa > Chordata > Mammalia > Rodentia > Muridae > Rhabdomys > Rhabdomys pumilio. Next base: position 38,824,179 of record JANHMN010000019.1, read on the forward strand.
ATTTGGGTTTATTCACAAATCTTAGGAATAATCACTCTATGTCTGTGGGATTTCAAGGGGTTTCTTTCTATTGAGAAATCAATTGCAGTACAATGTTTCAAAAATCACACACCCCCAAGAGATTTTTTTAATAACTTTGCAAATAACTTCCTTCAACTCTAGACACTAAATCCATTTAACCAAACACACGTAGAATTTCTCTATAAGCCAGGAATCACCATCTGACATCCTGGATTCATTCTTCAGTATTGGTGGGCATACATTCAGTCACCTGTTCCCGGTGGGCTTGGATTTCAACACACTGCAGCTTTTAATACCATGCTGCTGTCTCACAGATGCATTCATCTATAACACCAGGAACCATGGTTCTCCATATACTCCCACATGCTATGTGTTCTCAAATGCCATGTTTTTGAAGTGTAGCCTATATACAACTAGCTGCATATATTATAAATGTTCTAAAACATGGCATGAAAATCTGAGACTTCCCAAGACTGACCAGTAAACCATGTAGAAACTACACAACAAAGTAAGGTCATGTGCTGCTCTTAGATCTGCAGTTTAGAAACACATTATCAGGATGTGTGGGATATCTGGATAACCCAAAAATCCAAAGCACTGGAACTTACTATAAAATACAACAGCAGAGAGATATCAATTCCTGTACTTGACCGGTAAATTCAGTATAATCAGACTCAGAATGTTTGAAAATATTTCTGTAGAAATTTGATAGGATGACTTTAAAGTTAACATTTAAAAAAAGTCCCAGAATGAACAACTCAACGTTGAAACAGAAGAAAAGTGCTTAAGAGTCATGTCAGTTTATAAAGGATATATATCCTACTTAGTTTTAGCTGTCAACTTGACAAAGCCCAGAGCCATCTGTGGAAGTCTCAATTGGGGGATTGCCCAGATCAGATTGGCCTGTGCCCATCTCTATGAAAAAAACATCCTGATCATTGGCTGGCATGTGGAATGGTCCAACCCAATATAGATGGTGTCATCCCAAGGCAAGGGGCATGGCTGTTTAAGAAAGATAGCTGAGCATAGCCCTAGGAGATGGACCAAGCCAGTATGCAGCACTCTTTCATGGTTCCCTGCCTCTACTCCTGCTTGAATTCCTATTCTGATTCTTGTTGGTAATGGACTGTGACCTGCAAGCGTTAGTTAAATAAGAACTTTGCTCCAAGTTGCTTTTGGTCTGGGTGCTTTAACACAACAACAGAAAAGCCAACTAAAACAGTATGTGTCTGATATACCTGTACTTATTTAATCACTGGATTAACTATTATGGAATGGTCAGTCTGTGTCCCATTAAACTATATAGCCAGTGCTAGAAAATGCATGCAGCCATTATTCTAGGTCCTAGTCATACATGCAGATAGAAATTCAGTATTTTCCATGTAGAGAAATGAATCCACAAAGGGCTCTTCCAGGTAACTATCTGCCATCCCCAAACATGTTCCTAACTGAAAGATGTGAAGTTTGAAGCCTTCTGGCTGCCTCCTACCCAATCAGGTACAATAAAAATGGTCTTGTTAATTAGAGAAAACGTTAACAGTAACCATGTCATATTAAAAAGAAGAGACTTCATGAACAAAATCAGTTGTCAGCACTAACAGGAATAATTTATAAAATATATGAGAAAGAAATAATAAAAGAGGGCAGGATAGATAGATAGATAGATAGATAGATAGATAGATAGATAGATAGATTCTAAGCTTTGAATCCATTCAGACCCAGGTACATATTTTTGCCCTATCTTCTACTGTGTAGTTTTGGCGGGCTGATTCACCATTTTTAACCTTGTGTAAAATTAGGCAAATAATATCCAAATGAGATAGTATGTGTAACATTGCCTGACACACAAAAGCACTTACAGGATCGCTATTACTAAAAGCATTATCTGCATAGTAATTTTTTCCATTTCTAAGCTCTTTCCCATTAACCATGTAATTTTGTCTTCATGACTACTCTGTAGGGTAAAATTATTTCTATTCTGTATTTAAGGAAACTGAATAGGGAAGAGGCTCAGACACTACTAGACAATCTGGAGAAGAATGTTGCTTACCCATATAGAGACCAAGAGAGGAACTCAAGTGGGAGCCCCTAAACTCCCCGTAAGTAGCAAGTTTTACACAACTATTTTCATGTCAATATAGTCAATCCTTAGGAGTTCATCCTAACCTTTAAATGTCATCGTTTTCACATTATGCTGAAAAGAGATGCATTAGAGATAGATAGATTGATTAATAGATAGATAGATAGATAGATAGATAGATAGATAGATGATAGATAGACAGATACAGACAGACAGACAGACAGACAGACAGACAGACAGACAGACAGACAGACAGACAGAGTATGTCTTTGGACAGAGGAATACAATGCTATAGAATTGGGATATCTAGATTGCAAGGTACTGTTAATCACATATTTTGTACATTTTAATTTAAAAAAAATCACCAAGAACTTTCCAAGAGAAAAGTATTTTCTCATTAAGATCATTGGGATTAAATATGCAACGAAATAAAATAATGGTGGTCACAATCCCCAAAGCTGATGAATAGAACATCAACGTTTTGACCGTCTATCACTTGAAAATCACTTAGAGAGTACATACTGTGTTGGATTCTCATATTCTTTTGCTTTTTTCCCCTGTGCTGGAGAGAAAAGGTATTGGGTCAGTCTCTTTATAACAAGAACAAGATTGTCCTTCCTACCCTTGAGCATCAATAAATTATCTTGAACGGATCAAGACTAAATGGTTGTTGTCAGTCACACATGTGAGGATAAAGTTGCTAGATCACAACTCAGCATCCAGGAGACCTTTCTAGTTTCTATAAAAATACTTGCAAGAGTTTGGAAATGTAGTTCAGTGACAGAGACATTCCCCTGAGCTGGGTTCGATCGCCAGCTTCAAGAATAATGTAACAAAACACAACAGAAGACTCTTCCTTCTTCTCTGTAGACTGTTTGCCACTCAGCAGGGTTTTCTGAACATGAGGTGACATTTGGAAATTCCATGAGCATGCCACCACTTACGATTCTGCCAGTTGCAGCTCAGACCTAATCATTTTATTATTATCTCCTTGCTAAGACATCTGACTGACCACAAGCTCCAGAAACTTCATCTAGGTGGCCCATGAAAATATCACTTTTATACAATGGGACATTTAAAAAACAAGAACCCAAAATAGAAAGACACCAGGCTCCACTGTAAATAAATATTCTGCTGTTGCTTATTTTGTTGCACATTTTAATGAGGGTAGCAATAATAAGCTTATCACAACCTCAGAGACAATAAAGTTCGGTACACAGTGAGCGATGTCTCCCCACTGTCCTGTGTGTGCTCACAGGTCAAATGCTTCTATGACAACAGTCTGAATTTCTAACTAGGAAAAATGGATGGTGTCAGTCCAATTCTTCAAATTGCTGACAGTGTTTTCCTCTGTCAGGTTTTACCATGGAGCCTGTCAGTTCAACCAGGGCTTCAAAGGTATCGGCACCTTGTTTATGCCAAACATGAGTGGGAGAACCAAGCTGCAGAAGTGGCTTTGGAAATGAGAAGCCTCTGATGACACCAAGTACAAGGGCCTGGAGATGAAAGCCTCTGGAGTTCTTAAAGCATGGATCCATTTGTGCATCTCTGGATATATAAACCAATTCTTGTAGCCATTTCTACTGACTTCCGGGCGATCTCTTCCAAAAAGGTGACAGAAGCATTTTTATGCTTTTGCTCCAGTCCTTAAAAACATAGCATACATTGTTGAAACTTTTGAGTCAAATGAACTGTAAGTTTTGACTATAAATGTCCTTAGGTGGCTGCTCTCCCAGGTGAACAGAACACACCGCCAGTTGACAGAAATGTCTGAGAGTGCCTAAGTAATTAGTACACTGAAAGATCTCACTAGAGTGCATACATGGAAACATACAAAAGTAGACAGGGGAAGGGATGGCTCAGTCAATAGGGTACTTGATTCACAAGTATAAGATCCTGAGTTCAAGTCCCAGCACCCAGATCATTTATTAATTCTCAAGGGTAGGGAGGACAATGTTGTTCTGGTTGAGAAGGGACTGACCCAATACTTTTTCTCTCCAGCATAGGGAAAAAAAGAAAGCCAGAGGTGGTAGCTATCCATCTGTAATCCAGTACTGGGAACCTGGAGACAGGAAGCTCTCTGGGACTTACTGGTCAGTCTGCCTAATTAAATTGGAAAGCCTTGGGTTAAAAGAAAGACCTTTTCTCATTTAAAAAAAAGTGAATGAATACTGATAATGTTGAATAACCTGAATAATCTGAAACTGATCTCTGGTTTTCACATATATGCATCCACATGTATGAGCATCCCACCCACGCAGCCATCCGCCCTAGCCATACACACATTTGTGTGCACATAAACACAAAATACTGAAATGACATCTTATTGTAGACCAATGTTTCCCATTATTTTTCATAGATGCCAAGGAACAAGATGCTGGATCTTAGACCATGGCTACATTGACTGACTGAAGAAATTTTCAGGCTCTCTTCCAAAGCCATTGCATCCTTGCAAATCCCCAGTCAGCATTGAATGTTAGCTCAGTTGCTCTGTATTCTAATTAGCATTGGGTGTGGCTAAGGAATTGCAGATGTGGGGTATTTTTTTGTAGTATGTATTGATAGCTCCCTGTTACTATGTGCAATTAACTCATAAAGTAAATGCCTCTTCATGTGCTTAGCTCTAAAGGAATTTTAGCTTGTGGGTCTTTTTAGCTGTCTTTTTTTTTGTTTGTTTGTTTGTTTTGTTTTTATTATTTTCTTTGGGCACTAAGCATTGAGCCCAGGACATTTTCCATGTCAAGAGAAGACCCTGTCTCTTTAGCTCCTTCCTTGGTGCACGTGATCAGTTTCCTATTGTTGAGTTTTGAGTTCACTTTATATATTTTGAATGACAGTGTTTTATCTGATGTTTCCATTGAAAATATGTTACCCTATTCTGTGGTTTCTTCTCTCATACCATTGACATTGACTTTGAAGAGAGATTTTGAATCTTAAAAGTTTAACATACCAGTTGCTTGTTTCATGGATCATGGCTTTGCCATTATATCTAAAATGTCATCTCTGCACCCTACTTTCTTCACTTTTTTCTTATGTTATCTCCTAGACATTTTAGATCTAAAATGTTGATCTTTCTTGGTGGGTTTAAGGGCTGAGTCTAGATTTAACATTTTTGATGTCCAATTACTTCCAAATCATTCTTTGTAAAGACTCTGCTTTATTACAGTATCATTACCTCTTCATCAAAGATCAACTGTCTTTATACAGGTCTATATCTGGACTATCTATTTAGCTATTTGTATAAGGTTTTCATGAAGAAAATCAACAACAATAACTGTTGTGTACTGCACTGCCCCACGCTTGGGGGCCAAAATGTCGGGGACCACTCTATCAATATTGGAACTCGCACTGCCAAAAGCTTTGGGGGCTAAACTGTTAGAGATCGCACTTCCCCAAGCTGCTCCAGTCCACGGGTTGGGGTTCAGCAAGAGAGAGAGTGAGGACAGACATGAAGAATGGAGACCAGACAGAGTATGATTCAATCCCATTTATTCTTCAGGCTCTCTTCTTCTCTCCAAGTCCCTAGTTCCTAGTACCAAGTTCCTAGCACCTAATCCTAGTTCTAGTTGCTAATCTCTTTCCCAGTTTCAAGTTCTTTCTCCAAGTGCTAAGTGCCAAATCTCAAGTGTCTAATAATCCGGTGTCTAATGTCTCATCCTCTGTTCTTCCTAGTCCAAGTCCCAAGTCTTGAGTTCCTAGTCCCTAGTACCTCCAAGTTCCAAGCTTCCTTCCAAGTTCCCTTCCAAGTGCCCACCCGAGTACAAGTGCCTACTACCAAGTGTCAAGCAAACTCTTCTGTCTGCCTCTCGCCTTTTAAGTCTCACTTCTAAGCCACGCCTTTAAGTCACGCCTTTAAGTCATTCCCTTAGGTCTTGTCTCTAAATCTGATCTCTAAGTCACGCCCTTAAGTCACACACCTTTAAGTTTCACACACCCAAGGAAAAATCCTGGGTATCTAAAATAAGATGTTATCAGAGTGTGCTCAGCTGTTGTAGGCTATTGTAATCAAGTCTCTTGTCAGGGTATATGGCTCAAAGATGGCTGCAAGGTTGATAGCTGCCTTCTGTCAGCTCCTCACAAATAACTAAAACATTTCTTAAACTTTTAATTAATTACACTCCAGAGTAGCAGTTGAGAGCCAATATTTTGTACTGCAAGCAAGAAGCAGAGAGGACACATGGGGAATGGCATAAGGGTTTGAAACCTCAGAGCCCATCTCCATGTGACACATTTCCTCTAACAAGGCCCACATCTCCTAAGCCTCTGCAAACAGTACCACCTACTTGGGACCAAGCACTCAAATATCAGAGCTTATGGGGGACTTTCTTGTTTAAGTCATCATACCTCACTATTGGACTGTTGGCTACCTACTGATAGATTCTAGGGGAAGAGGAAACATTTCTTACAGTTGTATACCCACTATTGAGCCCAGCAATCTCCCAAGGATAATTTCATGCCCACAATCACACAGATTTCTCTGGTTAAAGTCAATGAGATATAAACTGAAACAAACCAAAAAGACATGAATGTGGGAAAGGAAATTTGAAGGAAGCAGGGAAGATCACAGAGATTAGAGGGTGCAAAAATAATTACAAAAGCATTATTTATGTATATAAAATTACCAAGGAATAAATTTAATTATTAAAAAGTGCTATTAACTTTCTTAACTATTTGATCAGTCAGATCAGCTAAGTTAATGGGGAGCTTTCCTGAAATAATTTTAAAGAATCTATCACAAATAAACTAAGATTATGCCATAAATAAAAGAAAACTTCACAAATTCACATAATATGTAGAATGACACACTATGGGTTTATTTAGTATTAGAAATAGTTGGCACTTTTGATTATTCAATTATCTAATAAGTTTAAATGTTTTGATGCTTAATATCTTAATATCAACAAGATGAAAACCAGGAGTGGCCTAAATAGATGCAGAAATACCATGCTCATTGCTTGGAAGACAGTGCCCATTGAATATTGTGATGGCTTGAACAAGGAATGTCTCCATTCCTTTCCCCACCTCCATTTCTCTTAAGAACAGGTCAGACCTCCCATGAATATCAACCAGCCGTGGCATATCAAGTTACAGTAAAACTAGTCACATCTTCTCCTATTAAGGCCAGATGAGGCAGCCCACTCCTGCTGTTATGAGTCCCACAAGAAGACAAAGCTACACAACTGTTAAGATATGTGCAGAAGGCCAAGGTCAGCCCCATGTAGGCTCCCTGATCCATTCAGTCTCTGTGAGCTGCTACAGACCCAGGATTCTGTAGATTCTGTGGGTTTTCTTCTGTATCCTTGACACCTCTGACTCTTAAAATCTTGCCTCTCCCTCTTCCACAGGATTCCTCACTGGGAGGAGAGAAGGAAGGGGGAATTTCAGTCTGAATATAAAATTAGTTAATTAATTTTATTTTATTTATTTATTTTAATTTATGAAATAATTTATTAATGTATTAAATATCATTTACTGAATGTACATTAAAATAGCTTATCTAATTTATTTAGTTAATTAAAAATAGAAAAAAAAGAAATGTCCTCAATAACATCATGTATTTGGACAACCCAATAGGTGGAGCCATTTGGGGACATTATAGAACTTATAAGGCATAGCCTTGCTGGAATAAGTATGCCAGTGGGGTGGGCTTCTGAGATTTTAAAGCTTTGCCCCACTCACAGTTCACACTTCACTTCCTACATATAGATAAAGATATGATCTCTCAGTTTCCTGTTTTTGCCACCATGCCTTCCCTTCCATTAAGACCAGCTAGCCCTCTGGAGCTGTAAGCCAAAATAAATTCTTCCTTATGCTGCTTTTGGTTATGGTATTTTTATGACAGTAATAGAAAAGTAACTAATGCAGACATCCATTCTTTACAGATGGAGATTTAGTGACCGTCTAATCTACTCTTGCAGTCGTTCTGCAGATATTGATGAATCCATACTAAAATTTACAGGGAAATATTAAAAAGAATAAAGTGGGAAAAGAAATGCTTCCTAAAAAGCTCACTTTGAAGACAACCTTGTATTGAAAAAGGGTAGACACACAGATCAATAGAACTGAGCCAAGAAACCGGAGGCATGCTTATACACACAGGTCCATTCATACTTGCCAAAGGTGTCACTTAAGTGGCTGGAAAGATAATAGTACTTTCAAGGAATAAGGGTGAGAGAAATGTTTATAGGCAATAAATAAGTGAACCTCGAATCCCACCTTCTATGACATAAAGATTTAATTACAAATAGATTATAAGCTTACATGTGAATCTTGAAATTATACAATTTCTAGAAAACTCTGAGAAAATCACCATAAAAGACAAAAGAGAGAAGCATAACTCATATATACTCATATATAACAGTATTGATATATTGTACTTCACTTGACTTCATAGAAATTAAAAGTTCTGGCAGTGGACAAGACACTTTGAAGCAGCAAAGAGGACAAGCTTCTTTCTGTATTATCATCTCTATAAACCTCTATAATTATCATCTAACAATGCAAAAGCGGTAAAACCATCAATGGAAACATTGCTGATTTTGCTGATGAGAACTAAACTTTTACAGCATGTTGCCATTTCAAAATATAGTTATCATACAGCTCAGAAATTCTGTATACACACACACACACACACACACACACACACACACACACACACACATATTCATAGTTGACCAGTTTGGAAGATATTAAGAGTCTGGTGATAAATAGACAGCTTTTCGGACTAACTGGAAAAGAAATCTAGGAAATGTATACCTCTAAGAGAAAAGTTATGTGATATATTAATTACATCTCAATAGTGTTATAAAATAAGATCAAGAATTTTAATAGATAAATGAAAATTGAAGCTATAAGAAGCAAACACTATATATGCCAATACAATACAATCCATCTGGTTAACTGACTTCCCCTAACTAGAAGAGTTTAGGAATTTGCCTGCATCACTCAGGCAGAAGAGTGAAGCTCATCTGCTTTCAAACATCAAATGTAAAAATGGAACCAGTTGTTAAAAAGTGGGATTCCATATACAAGAGTCCTGCTGGGAAAGAGCACACGTAGGCGCCCCTTTGGGGATCTTCTCTTTCTTTTTTCTTTATCTCTTTCTTTTCTTTCTTTCTGCTTGTCTCTTTTGCTTTTTAAAAAGATTATTACATTACTTATTCACTTTACTTCCCTCCTTCCGTTCACCCCTCGCACAATCCTTCTCCCTCCCCTTCTCCTCTGAGAGGATAGGTATCCCCTGACCCTGGAAAATCAAATCTCTAAGAGACTAGGCAAATTCCTCTCCCACTGGGCCAGATGTGGCAGCCCAGCTCAAAGCACATATCCCACAGACAGTCAACAGCTTTAGGGATAGCCCCTGCTCCAATTGTTTGGGACCCACATGAAGGGCAAGCTACACATCCCCTACATATGAGCAGGGAGGCCTGGTATGCCCTTTGGTTGGTAGTTCAGTCTCTGGGAACCCCAGATGTCCAAGTTAGTTGACTAAGTCTTCCTGAAGAGTTCCTATCCCCTTCTGGGCATTCAATCCTTCTCCTAACTATTCCATAAGAGTTCTTGAGCTCCATCCAGTTTGCCTGTGGGTCTCTGCATCTTTCTAAGTCAGATGCTGGGTGGAAATTCTCAGAGGACAGACTGGCTAGGCTCCTGTCTACAAACATAACAGACTATCATTAATAGTGTCAGGAATTGGTGCTTGCCTATGGGATGGGCCTTTCTCAAGCTGGGCCAGTTATTGGTTAGCTGTTCAGTCTGATCTATCCCCTATCCTGAATTTCTTGTAGACAGGATAAAGTTAGAGTTGAAAGTTTTGTTTGTGGGTTGGTGTCCCTATCCCTCCAGTGGGGTTTCTGCCTGGCTACAGGGGTTGGCTTCTTCAGGTTCCATATCCCCAGTTCTGTGAGTCATAACTAAGGGCATCCCCATTGGTTATTAGGTGCCTCCCTTATCCCAGGTGTTGGTCTCTTTCTGGAGATGTCCCCTACCTCCCTACTCCTGTCAGTTGTAGATTTCTATCTATTCACGTGGCCATCTGGCCATCCCTCCTGTCCCTCCCCACACATGATCTGAACCCTCCTCATTCCCTCTCCCATCCAGTTCCCTCCCTCCATCTGCCTCTTATGACTATTTTATTCCCCCCTTCTAAGTGAGATTCAAGCTTCTTCACTTGGCTCTTCCTTCTTGCTTAGCTTCTTTGGGTCTGTCAAGTATAGCATGGATATCCTGATTTTATGGATAATATCCACTTATAAGTGAGTTTATACCATGTATGTCCTTTTTGGACTGGGTTACCTCACTCAGGATAATATTCTCAATTTACATGCACTTACCTGAAAAATTCATGTTATCTTTTTTCTAATAGCTGAATAGTATTCCATTGTGTAGATGAATCACATTTTCTTTATCCACTCTTCAGTTGAGGGACATCTAAGTTGTTTCCAGTTTCTGGCTATTATGAATAAAGCTGCTATGGACGTAGCTGACCAAGTATCTTTGCAGTATGGTGAGACATCTTTTGAGTATGCTCAGAAGTGGTATAGGTGGGTCTTGAGGTAGAACTATTCCCAGTTTTCTGAGAAACCACCAAATTGATTTCCAAAGTAGTTGTTCAAGTTTGCACTCCCACTAGCAATGGAGGAGTTTTCCCTTGTTCTATAATCTCACCAGCATGTGCTGTCACTTGAGTTTTTGATCTTAGCCATTATGACCAGTGTAAGATGGAACCTCTGAGTTGTTTTGATTTGCATTTCCCTGATGACTAAGGACTTTGAACATTGTGATTTTCAATTGAACGCAGCATGGTGATTTGGTTTAAAGGAATTTATTGAATCCAATCTATATGGATCTTGCTGGTAAGGAAAAGAATATTTGGCTTCTAGGCACTGGTGTCAGCAGGCTTAGTGGTTAACTCCTGGCCAGGTGTCATTACACAGGGTAAAACTGGGAAGGTTTCTGTCTTAGAGCCTCACACACCAATTACTTGTGTGTCAAAACTCTGGGTACACCATTTGATCAGTTTTTTTTATGCATGCTAATGTTTAATCTGTGTATGTTTTAGGGCATGGCTTCTGCTTTTATATGTATTTAGGAGTAGGAGACTTGTTAGTGGTGGATGCAGGTTACTTTGTTACACATAGGATTGTAGGGAAAATTAAGCAAAAGGAGGGAATAAAGCTGATGTTCGCCAGATCAATGACATCCATGAGGTACGGCACCTGGGACTTTAAGGCATCTTTCAACTGGATCTTACTGATACCTCCATCTGAGGGTGGAGTATCTCTTTATAAGACAAGAGATTTAGTCACTTTCCAGAGGACACAGCCTACGAATCTGACATTTCACTGTGCTTCCCGTCATCTCTTAAGGTCTCTCTATAGGACCAACAGACTTTTGATTTTATTTATTTGTTAGTTTTGGCATATACTGAATGCAATTTTTGCTCAGAGACCAGGTGCGAGAAACACAAGCAAGACTTTAAACATAAATCTTCAGGGTTCGGAAAATTGTATGGTGACAAATGGGCCTTGAAGATAGAGTGAGTGAGTGGGTGAATGGATGAATGGAGTGAGTGAGCAAACACCCCTTCCTTTGACATGTTCATGTGCTGCTCAAAGCTGTAGAGATATCTCAGCAACATTCCTCCTGCACAGGTATGAACGCCTGTGTTCTGATCTTCAGAGCCCATGTAAAAACCAATGGGACAAAGAGCTCCTGTAATCCCAGTACTTGTGGGCAGAGAGGGAGACCTGTGAATCCCTGATGTTTATTGGTGTTGGCCAGCCCACATAGCCAAGTCAATAAACTTTGGGTTCAGTAAGAGATCCTGTTATACATACATGAAGATGGGTCTAAGGGAGATGACAATTGCCACTCGTAAGCTTAGGTATTTGAAAGCTTGGTCCCTAGTCAGGTTGGTGGAGCTGTGTGGGAAGATTATGAAACTCAGCCTTGTTGAAGGAAGTGTACAACTTGAAGTAGACTTTGGTAGTCCCTAGCCCTCACTCTGCCTCCAGTCTGCTCCACTCTTTGTGCTTCGTGTTTAAGATGTGAACTCTCTTGCTTCTTCCTCTGGCTGCCTGCTGCCTTGGCTCTTGTCATTGTGGACTTGCTCCCTGGAACTGTAAACCAAAATAAATTTTCCCATCCTTGAGTTGTCTTCTCCAAAATGTTTTATCACAGCAGCAGAAAAGTAACTTACAACAACCAGCAGCAATCCCTGGCCTAGACACACACACACATGCACTCACACATACATAAACATACATACATGTACATACATATACTCGCATACACATACATACACACATATATACATACATACACAATATATGCACGCACACACACACACACACACACACACACACTCCACAAGATCAAATAGCCATACATAGCCACTTAACAGTTAAAACATGGCTATTCTCAATTAAGAGTTGAAAATTTAAAATACATCTCAGGTTTATATGAGCATAAAAATGATAAAATATTTAATTAATGACTTTTGTACAATTAATGGCTGACATGATAATATTGTGGGCATATTGCATTTAGTGAAATATATGAAAACTAGTTTAATCTGTCTCTTTTTATTTCCACATTGTGTAAGTGTAAGTACTAAAATTTTAAGAGTGTAATTGCTTTCTATTTCTGTTGGCCAGCATGTATCTAGAGCCATTAAATCCTGGGCTACTTGCTTTTCTGTTCCAACTTCCTTATTAAAATGAGTGTTATTCATTCTTTTTTGAGTTATCATAATGAGTTAGGTTTTAGATGTAGAGTCTTTTATGCAAATTTATGCTTGTGAGGTTAGGATCAGTCATTAACAGTTAGAAATGTTACATCCAGATAGAAAATAGAAAATATTCCATCTCCAGAGAGGACAGGGTTTGTTTGTATATCTTTCCTACTGAGAAGTTGTTGCTTTTCACCAAGTCTATCTCACAATCCAGTATTGCAAGATGAGGTTGACCCTCTTTGCCCTGGCAACCAAGTATTCAGGGCTGTCCATCACCTGCCCTGACTTCACCCTGTGCTCCTGCAGACACTTCTGTCCGTTTCTCATTTCTATTGCATTCTATAACCCAGGAATCTGCATATGACTGTATTCATGCTGCTATCCCCAACGTGGGACTCTGATTTCCCAGAGCACACTCTTGCCCAGTAGTCAGAATTCAAGCTGACTGCTGTTATGTCTTGCTGAAGCCCTAAACTCTTCTCATCCAACGGTGTTTTCTCCCTCCTCGAAATTCCAAAACACAAATAACTCCATCTCAACGTTATTCTGAAAAGTATCTGGTTCACTACCCTAGAATATTCTTGCATCCCCAGCACAAAGAGAACAAGTGAAAAATAGAAGGAAAAAAAAAGCCTGTTTCAAATGAGGAAAATGCTCTGTGCATGCAGATTAGGCCTGTTTGGCCATGAGAGAGTTCCTAATCCAAGCAGCGGCAACCCAGCCTATGTGCTCTGCTCCTTCTCATCGAATGCATTTCTGACTCAGCTATCACATCCTTTACCCAACCAAAACAAGAGAGTTTCCAAGACATCCTCTTTGAACAGTTGTTGATTTGTGTATAAGCATAAGCATTGGGTTTATTTTTTTTAATCTTTATTTTTTTTTTTTTTATTTTGGGTCTTTACCAGGGAGAGGAGGAGGAAGAATAAGATGAGCCTCTAAAAGCTGTGTTTATTTATAATCGAACGGATCCTTATTTGATAACAGATGATCAATTAAAGTGAAGTGTGAAACTTGCACAGCATTCTGTCAGGAAGCAAAGGCATGAGGAGAGCTGACAGCAATCAGCACTTCTTGCAAGCAGCAGGAGCCCCTCTCAATCCTGCTCTCTTGGCACTGTGGCTCTGCTAAATCGGGCTCGCCATTTTTGCGAGTGGGAACAATCAGCCATGTAGGTAGTAGGAAAGTATTATAATTAAATGTCCACCCACTTTTTCCCTTTTGATGAAAGGCTCCCGTGAAACATACTAAAATAGGGTGCATCGAGATACACGAATTTTTGATGAGTCAAAAATTCTGAGGGATATGGCATTTTACTGAAAGGGGCTATATCGATTCACTGAAAACTCTCCATCCTAGATCATTAACAGAAACATATTTAATGATAATTAATATGGTGAAACCCAAGGGGCAATATCCAGGCCATCACTATTTTAATTAGCATCAGTGGTAAGGCTCAGCATGGGTGAGCTTGCCAAGAACAAATTATAATATGGTTAAGATGTCGGTTGGGTGAGGGGGGTATGGTCGTAAGCCCAGCAATGGTGGAATCAGAGGCTGAAGGATCGTAGCAAGTATGAGCCTGGTCCCAGAGTACACAGCATCTTTTAGGCCAGCCAGGGCTACATAAGAAGTCCTGGCCTCAAAACAAAAGAAATGAAAAGAGAGAAATGAAAATAAATTACATAATAGCAATCATAATGAACAATACATTTATTCAGTGTAATGACAGTCTTCTGAGAGACATTAAATAGCCAGATGAAAGACAGACAGGATTTTTTTTTCTTGAGATAGGCAAGTGCTTTAAGATGTTACTTATCACAAAGTCCTTCTGAAAACAATTCCTCAACAGGTGGTTTGTGTCTGCTCTTGATAATGAATGACACAAGCATTCACTGATACGTCAGTAAGGAATTTTTAAAAAAATACTCATTTGGCCTGGGGAAGAGACAGCTCAGCACATAACTAAGTAAATGAGAAAGTGCAGAAAAATACCATTGAGTTTATTTTGTATGGACTAACTACTCCTGATCACTGGGCCTATGCTCTGTGGTTAATATTCTTGGTGAGACTCCACTGGAGAAAATATAATTTGCTTTTGCAGATAATTCTTGTTTAGTGGTAGGAACTAATATCATGTGTTTCTTTATTCAAGACTCTGAGCCCCAGAATGCCCCCTTCTGTGTTCTGTCTTCTGTTCCTCTTCTTCCTTCCTTTCTTTTCCTTCCTTCCTTCCTTCCCTCCTTCCTTCCTTCCTTCTTTCCTGTCTGTCTGTATTTCTGTCTTTCTTTCTTTTTTAAGTTACAGGTTAGCCAGTATTTACAAAGTTCTTTTAACAATACAAAGTTTTTTTTTTTTCTTAGACAATCTGATAAGAATTCTTTAAAAATAGTCTTGCTTCCCCCATTTAGGTCTGACTTCAACTAGTCCACTGATTTTAGATTTCTCTGACAAATATAGTTGAGGTCTGAAATCCTAGATATGCTGAAAATAGCTTTTCTCCAAGTCATTTAGAATTTAAGGCTCCCTGTCCTGCTATGTCAAATGACCCAGCTTGGGAATAGGATGGGTGTGTGTGCATGTCAGTGTGGGGTGTTGGGAGAGAGATGGGAGGAGACTGGTGAGCTATCTATATAGGGAAAACTCAATCAAACCAATGCATTTAACCACTCCTATTTCTCAGGACTCTCTTGCTGCCCTTGTGTCTCCATTCATATGGTAAATTAATAACAGTTTTCTTTTTTGCTTTCATTAGGTGGCCCTTTTCAAATCAAAGGTTTGCCTGGGAGATAAAAGTGGAAGTGCTTCTGAGAAGGAAAATGGACAGTTATCTCAAAAAAGCAAACAAAATAACTTTTGCTTTTGTATTTCTTAGGAACCTACAAACCTTTCAAATGAGAAAAACAAGAAATCAGCAGGACAGACTTTAGACATTATCTTTTCTAAACTCCATCTAGAGATAAAGCAAATTGAAGGGGCCAAGGGTTTACCATTTTTTTAATTTAATTTTTAATTAAAACAAAATAACAATAAAAAGGGAGGAATTGGAACACGTGTTCCTTGGGAAAGTGGACAATGGTGTCCCAGAAGGCACAGGTTATTATTACAGGAGCATCTCAGAGCCAGTTGTAGGATATTACAAATGACTGATCAAGGAGACCTCAGAGGAGCCCCAACCACACAGTGGGCAGCAGTTATTGTAGAAACTCATAACTAGTTAGAACACAGAGACTACATGACTGACAGTAGGTTCTTAAGTACTCAGTGTGGAAGAAGGACTGAAAAGATGGTGCTAGCCTGAGGATAGGGGAGGGGCGCTGTGAAATGCTGTCTCCCCAACATGACATGGCTCTTGCGCTCACAAACTCATTACAGCTGTGGCTACATGGCAAGTCGTATTCAAGATCAAGCCATAGAGACCAAACAACACTCCAGAAGGCAGGGGGTTGGAGGAGATTAAGGTAGGAGGGAGACGTGTTAAGAGGTGTTCTGGGCAAGTAAGGGGGAGTGGGTGCATATGATCAAGATATAAGGTATACATGTATAGAATTGTCAAAGGATTAATAAGATTATTAATTATTTAGCAATATTAAGAATTAACAATATTCCTAAAATAAAATTTACACAAAGGTAGAGCAGACTGAGTTGCCCTTGAAGTCAGGCAGTAGATGAAAGGCAACAATGTGGGTTTGGCTGTTCCTTCTACTGAGCCCAGAGTCACCCTGTCCCCTACCACAGTTCTGTCTTGCTGGGCCATTGCTTTGAACAAAAGAATACAATGGAAGTGAATGCCAATTCCTGGGCCAGAGCGTTAAGAGAAAGCCAGCTTCTGTTTCCTGTTTCTTGTTTTCTCTGGCTAAGACAGGAGAGGAAAGGCAGGGAAAAATTAAGGGGTCATGAGAGAGGAAAAGAGGCCATCGCTCCTTCAAATTTGTTGAGGTCTCTCATGACTAAAAGTCAAAGATTTCAGTACAGCTTGAGAGTCAACTCAAATGTTTATACTCCCCTGTCTGAGGAGAATCTCAAAAAACAAATTACAAGCCATATTTATGACAAAAATACATCTCTCAGCGGTGGAGAGGTCTCAATGATTGAAACTCCTAAATGCCAGCATGCAGAGCTGAGTTCAGAGGCCCAGTACAGCCATGAAACCAGCACTCCTCTGACAGGATGGGAGACAGTGGTACCGTAATCCTTGAGTAGATAAATAGCCTGGTATATATCTCATCTACCTCTGCTGACCTGTGTTTGCTCAGCACCATCTTCTCATATGTAAATCTGTAAATACACTTCATGAACCACTTTATAATTTCATTTACTAAAGGGAAACTGACTAGATGAGAATAAGTCTAGCTGGGCGTTGTTGCGCATGACTGAAACACTAACAGTCATGAGGCAGAGGCAGAGGGATCTCCGAGAAGTCAAGGCCAGCCTGGTCTACAAAGGACGCTCCAAGACAAGAGCTACATGTAAGACACTTCCTTTAACGAAGCAACACAAAACAACACGAATCTGCCTGATCTGGTGAGATGGCTCAAGGTTAATGCTGCTTGCTGCCAAGAGCTGAGTGCCATCTCTGGGGCACACATGGTAGAAGAAGAGAAGTGATCTTGGTTGTTTTCTGACCTGCATATGCATGCCAGGACAGGAGCGTGTCTACAGAGATATCCCTACCACCACCACAGGCATTACCTCCCAAGCACGCACGCGCACGCGCGCGCGCACACACACAACTGTCATAAAAAACAAAATACTTGAATATTTAAATTTACTCTTTTAAATTTAAACATGGATCGCATCTTTTCAACAATGGAGCTTCAAAAGTCCCAAAAATAAATAAATATAAATAAATAAATAAATAAATAAAAAAATAAATAAATAATCATCTCCTAGGTTTTCATAGAACACTTGCACGCAGCTCTCTCTCCTATGAAGGCAGAATTTGCCTCTCTGGCATGTGGTGTGCCACTGTTAGTTTTCTCTTCTTAACAGACACCACCTTGGCTTCCTACCGACTCACCATAAATTCTTTTCTGTGCTATAAATCAAGATCGCAACTTCAGCTGAGTAGAAATCTCTCGAAAGACCTCCTGTTGTGCTACTATTGTGACCCTCTTAGAACCTACAACCTATTAGGCAAGAAGCCCAAGGCACATAAAGAGTCTATGTTTTATCTCTTTTCAAAAATGCACCTCTCCATTGGTAGCTAACACACATGGGCATAGGCACAGGCCATCATTTGTGTCCAAATGAAATCAATATTGGGTTGACTCTATCCCAGCTAACATATGAGAAAGACTGTGTCAGCTAAAGATGATGGAGTGATTGTGAGGAATAGTTACTTTAAGCTAATAAGTTTAGGAATTATTCTGCAAGGTAAAAACTCATAGAAACTGAAAGTGACTTAGACCAGAATATCTCCATTTATGCTGGGGATTTCTCCATTATTATGGAGGAATTGCAGGTGCTTCGACAGCCCTCTGTAATCACTTTATTCTGTGTTAAGAGGATATTCGAATTTAAATAAAATCCATTCTCAGTCTCCCAATAGCTCATAATTCCGAAAGCTTCTATTCTTTAATGTTCACATGGAGTGGGGAATTCTCAAAATTCTTCAACATTTTAAAACAAATTTCTTAAAGCTCTATCTGCATGATAGTGATCTATCATTTGGTTGAAATATTAAGGTAATATTCACGGGCACCCTTAAAGGCCGTATGTTAGCAATATGGCATGAAAGGAAGTATTTTTAGAAAGTACTTGAAGAAACTCTAGATTAAAGTAAAAATAACTTTTAAACTGTGTGATTATTCAGAAATGTTAAAAGCTCCTAGAGGAGCTGTCCATAAAACTTTCAATAATGTTATTTGGGGGTACTTAGAAAAGTGTGTGGGGGGGGTGTTAAATAATGTAGAAAGAAAAAAAATCCATCATTCAGGAATCCTAGTGAAGTCCCTCCCCAGGTGACAGTCAAAAATTCCAGTACAATTAACTGGAAGCTGCCGACAGAGACAATCTTCCTTTTATATAAAAATACTTCAAGAAAAAATATAAAGATATCTATTAAACCTCACTTTATCCCTGAGTGTGCATGCCTTTTGAGTCTGAGTGTGCATGCCTTTTGAATCTGAGTGTGCATGCCTTTTGAATCTGAGTGTGCATGCCTTTTGAATATGGCCATCCTCCTTTATAAACTGAGACCTTACCAGAAATCTCACAAACGGGACTATAAGCTCCATATACAGGCAAGGCATTTCTGAACTCTCTTGTACAACCTTCGTGACCTCAAAATCTGTCATCCCTTTAAGCATGGCCCCTCAGGAACCCCTCAATGATCTTCTTTGAATCCCTTAGTCACTCTTCGAGCTATGACTCCAAAATTATACATATGACTTACTGTAAAGACACTTAAGAGGAATTCACTTTTGGGGCATCAACACCCACATGGAGATGATTAGTCCTTTTTTTAAGCAACTCTCCATTAACTTCCAAGGTTAGACCTATTTTAAGAGCTCTTCCTAATAAATTCCAACTATACTCACAATGACTGGTCCCAAAATTGTTTCAGACATCGAAGTCTAGAATCTAGGCTTCCCCCGAATAGAGGTCTCTGGAAAGAGACAAGCATGAGCTCTGTCTCTGGCCCCACCTACTGCCTCTTTACAGTTTGTCCAAGGTGTCATAGAAAGACTAAACCAAAAAGTTGGAATAAAAATACATTATCAACAGACACCAAACTTTACACTCAAAGTATATCACAAAATTCTTCCCCCTACTCCATTATTTGGTATGACTTCTGCATAGAAACCCTTTTTAGACCAACGTTTTGTACCTGTCAAGGACTAGGCTAAATTAGGCAGCTCTTTGTAAACCCTGCCCCCATCATAAAATACTGGAAGAAGGTTCATGTGAACGATGACAAGCCTGGATCAACAACAGATCACTGAATCTGCTCGCTGAAAGTTAGACCTGATTTCAGCACTGACACTAGTTAGGATGGGTGTATGGCTTTATTTTCACTAAACACTCATTGGAATAATAACGCTTGGGCTGTCTCACAGAGTTCTGGAAAAATTCATAGGCAACTTCTAAGCCAGAGGTGTGGCAGCCTGGGGAAAGGTATGACCTTAGCCATGAAGTGAGTGTCCATGCGTTTATTTTTCCTTTTCTACTTCTGGAGACTAGAGTCAAACAGGAAGAGTTTACAGTAAAAATGCTAGCTATGTTGGAATTTGTTCCATATATTTACATTAAAGGTGTAAAAAAAAAAAAAACAACCCTGTGCCACTATGATTCTAATTTGAGTTGTGATTATTTCTCTCACATTTTTATGAGCAGTTTAGGCGATAACCACACTTTACTGCAGAACTGGTGACTAAGTAGGAAGAGGTGACAGTCAAATGTTTAATCGCCAGTATGTAATGTTCACGGAGGTTCCTAATAGACACTAGCTATAATCACTGGCACACATGACTGAGCATGTTATATCCACTTTCAACCTCAGCACTTGGGAGGCAGAGGCAGGTGGGTCTTTGTGAGTATAGGGGCAGCCTGGTCTACATAACACATTCTCAACTAGCCAAGGCGATAGAGTGAGATTTAGTTTCCAAAATAAATAAATAAACAGACAAACAAACAAAGTCATATGAACCAAATGCTGAGTTGCAACCAAGAATCAGCTCTGGTAAAACACACATCCCCCTCCTAGTCACTGGTTGTTGTGAGCATTTTTTCCTGAAGAAATTCTTCCATACAGGATCTCACACGCAACCCCCTTCTTAGTCACCGATCGGTTGCTGGCCTTGTGAGTATCATTGCTTTAAGTAATTCTGCTCAGGTTCTCTGCTTTATTAAGTTGTGTTTTGATACCCACAAACAGGTTCTACTCTGACTCTTGAGCATCTCTTATCTACAGCCCTGCCTGTTAACAATCTGCCATCCTGCTCCTAAAATTATGGGGTTGTGGTTACATCTGGAGCTGCTAAACAGAGGGAATTATGACGTATCATCTCCCCTTCCCCTAGTCTACTATCCCTACTTAATTTTCCATGCAACTCTCAAGACCTGCCCAATCTACTGGCTTGTTCTTTATTTGGCAGCACACAGTATGTTCTAGAAAACAGGAGGAAAAAAAAGACCCATGCAACTCAGCAAATAAAACACATGGCGTGAAGTATTTGATAAATGAAAGCTAGAATGGTAAGAAAATATTTATCAGGACAGAACTACGTACTTAGCTTGTTCTTTATAGTGCCACTAAAATGGGTGTTTAAAGTTGAAACAATGGTGAGCACAATTGCACAGATCTTTGTAAAGAAACTGCTTCTTTTTAATCCACGGAAGGGTAGCTTATACCATTTGACTCATAAAGGTCCATATTACCTAGGCTCAACTCAGCAGCATTTATAATATGTCAATATATATACATATATACATATATATCTATATATATATATATATAGATATAGATATATATATACATATATATATGACAAGAATTCAGCGGTAAATGGAGAAAGGAATCTTTCTTTCCTGACTCTGAAGTAGCTGCAGCAACAGCACACTTACCTCCACCAGCCTGCCAGTGTGCTCATGAAATATGGCAGCGTAGTCTTTGATTTCCTTTACTCGGCCATTCTTAGCGGCTTCAATGAGGACCAGGAGTGGAACTGTTGTGTCCAGGAAAGAATCTGATATGTGATCTATAATAGCCTTGCGGAGCTGAGAAGGAAAATAAAAATCCTTTTATTTCCAAGAAAAAAAATTCAGGTTCTTTTCTAGTCTTATGATCTCACTGCTTCAAAAAAAAAATCACATTTCACACATCTCTTAAGCAGTTCGTAACAATTGTAATACATGGTACAGAATATGAGCATCCTTTATAAACAAACTAAACAAAATATTCAGGATAAAGAAAATCAGGCAGCAACGATTCCCTGGCTCCCAAAAGTCACTAATTTTTATATTATGTTTAGAACATAATTAAAATTGTGAGTGGTAATTCAATATTTTCCTTAAAGAAATTACATGATTAGAATGTCAGGGTGTGTACAAATAAAATGCACATATTGTATTTTAATAATTATAAATTATAAAATGCTTTTCTACTTATTGAAAGAATTGATCATGCATTTTGTTTAGCTAAATTGTAGACTTCATGGTAATTAAATAAAGTGAGATCATCAATTACACCAGATGATAACAGATTAATAGAGCAAGAAGGAGAATAAATGAATTTGATGTCCAATTCCCTTCATTTGCTTTAATTGTTCTTGCCCTCACAACTTAAATTATTAAACAACTATAACATTCTGCCACAATTAGTTCTTTTAAATTAAATTATATGGAAGTTTACAAATGACATCATATAATTGCTGTACTCAGCAGAAATTTTCTGAAATTTTAAAATGGCATTGAAAATTAATTTACTGTATATCTAGCTCTGAGATTACAGGGATTACAATATTCTGATGTCTTTTAATAAACAAACAGATTAATGGTTATGCATGAGTCCAAGAGTTTTGGATTAACCTGATCATTCAGTTTAATAACCTCTTTCAATTAAAAAAAGTAGATAAGGATCAGATAGAAAAATTGTAATTTGCCTTCTGTGAGGACTATATTTTTAAAACCAGTTGACAGCTTGGTTTTAAATAGTTTGAGAGTTGCTAGAATATAGCTCAGTGGCAGAACATTTGCCTTCCATGTGTGAGACCATAGATTCCATTCTCAGCACTTTAAAAAATAGAAAAAAAAATGTGTTGTCTTCCTATAATAATTATAGGATGATAAATCCATCGAGGCTATTAGCTTCTTGTAGGAAAATTCATCCGCTCTCATTGGTAGAGCTAACTGAGAAGTGTTATGAGATTTTTTTTCCTGCCTCCTGACAACATCTTAGACTTCAGGAAGATCCTCACTGAAGTTTTCTGCTCACTAGGAAGTAAGGTAAAAATCACTATTGGCAGCAAATTAATATTTACTGAGCACTCAAAAGGGTTTAGGTGAGAGGTCACAAGGCAAGAATAGCCATCAATAAAAAAGTAGCGTGTTTGCAGTTCATGAGGAGTGGATCAGGAAGTCAAGGGCACAGGAAAGGGCTGCAGTTGAGAAGTACATGGTGTGTACATTTCAGAAATATAGGGGAGATATGTCAAGGGTCCCAGAGAAGGGCAGACATTTTAGTGATGGCCCCTTGCCCCACTGTTTTGTAAAATGTGGAACTTGGATATGACCGATAACTCTGCACTACAGTTCATCTCTGAAGGTCAGAATATGGGAGTTAGCTCATGCAGGGGATATAAAGAGAACCCTGATGGGGCTGGAAAGATGGCTCAGTCAGTTAAGGGCACAGAATCCTCTTCCAGAGGTCCTGAGTTGAATTCCCAGCAAGCACATGGTGGCTCATAACCATCTGTAATGGGATCCGATGCCCACTTCTGGTGTGTGTCTGAAGAGAGCAATAGTGGTTCCTCGTATGTGTAAAATAAATAAATCTTTAGCCAGGCGGTGGTGGGAGGCAGAGGCAGGCAGATTTCTGAGTTCGAGGCCAGCCTGGTCTACAGAGTGAGTTTCAGGACAGCCGGGGCTACACAGAGAAACTATGTTTCAAAAAACCAAGAGAAAGAGAGAGAGAGAGAGAGAGAGAGAGAGAGAGAGAGAGAGAGAGAGAGAGAGAGAGAACACCTTGATGATAGAAGCAGCACAGGGAGGAGACATTGGGACATTGGAAGTACCAGGTGCATTGGAGTGCATTGGAAGTACCAGGGTAGTAGACAGGCCTACTACCTGTCTACTACCTGTCTACTACTAAAGAGGAGGACTTTGAGAGGCTGAGAGAGTAGCTAAAAGTAAAGAGTACAAAAGCTAGAAGACCAAACAGGTGACAGCAAGGTCACCGTGGACTTGTAGAATCTTTTTCTGTAGACACCTGACTCCAACCAATGAAACAAGTGATTCTGAATAGCATTTCAAGAGGTAGGTGAGCTGAGACCAGTGAAGTTGGAAATGGATGAACCCATAAACTCTAGTAGAGGAGCGAGAGGAAGTAAACATTATAACTACAAAGACTCAGGTGACTTAAATATATGTATATATGCATGTGTATATATATGTATGTACAATACATATGTATAGTACAAAAATTCACATACACACACGCATATATATATACATACACACACATATACATATATATACATACACACACATATACATATACATATACATATATAAACTTTAAAAAGAACTGAACTTAGACAACAGAGACAGTATAGAGTCTGATCTCTAAGGAGGTAGCTGGTGAACATGATAGGCACAGGATTCATATAGAGTTAGATATGGATGTTCTACCACTATTTCTTCAAAAGTGACTGGGAAGCAAGAGCGTAGAGACACTGAGTATGAATTGTGATGTCTTGCTAATTTGACTGTGAGATGAAAAAGTGAGATTTAGTGTTAGCTACCTTGAAATGTGTGTTTAAAAATAGGCTGTTCTTTTTTATCTCATGAGAGAGGAATTTGTCAAAAACCTGTGACTTGTGGAATAAAGCATTTAAGGGAAGGTTCTATTTTCCTCCAGAAAGCATTTAACCCAGGCAAATAACAAACTGCAGAGTTAAGCATCCCACATTTTTCTCAGAAGTCTCCGCCTTACTTGCTGATTGCAAACCCTTTATCCTGATGCTCAGGACCATGGTGAAAGGTGACATAGGCCTTCAGCATTCCACTACATATCCTCTGGATAACTCTCCAATTTGACTTCCTGCTGTGGGTCTCAGTTTTCGATCCTCTGAAAACATCCTATGATTCCTCTTGTTAATCTGCCTCAGGACCTGCTCTAAGTCTCTGTGAGGTTCTCACAAAAGTACAACCGCAGCTTGTAAGTTCTAGAGAACTCACATTCCCAGGAACAACCATAAGTAACAGCAAGAGCTATTAGATCTGGCTTTCATTGTTAGACGGACCACCTGAGGAGAAATTCTGATTCATAGAAGTCTTCAAGCCCCCTATTTCCTGTAGCTGCAGCCTCAATAGCATACCACATATTTTCTTCCTTGCTTGGCATTTAAAAAAAAAAAAAGTTTATATTTGGAACCACCTCCCAAATCAAGTTCCTGCACTAAAGGACTCTATTAAGGCTCTGTTCTCATCAATGAGATCCAGTCTAAAACCAGCACCTTTCTCTGCTGTTAAATGCCCAGTCGTTCCCCACTGACAGGTTCCATGTCTTCAAACACTCATCTTTGGAGATCTTTCTCTCTCTCTTGTCGTTTCTGCTTTGCACATCACTGGATGTAACTCTTCCATGCCCTACATTTTGCTGACCATGAAAAAGAAATTTGTATGGGATAAAACTAGCCAGGTGGACAGGGACAAATGCAGAAAGACTGGGATTGATCTGTTAGGCAGTTTTCTTCATTTGTCTTCACACATTCCTATGGGGCATTCTCTTTACAGCTTGCCTATATATGTATTAATTAAGTAGCATTTAGCATATTTGTTGTCATTCTGTTTTTCTGTACAGGGGCTTACTATCTTACTTTTTACTTGGAATATATATATATATATATATATATATATATATATATATATATATATATACACACACACACACACACACACACATATCTCCTAAAGAAGAGGCTAACATGCCAATTTTGGTATAGAAGTCATAGTGCTAAAATTTGAAGTTAATGGGAAGCCAATAGGAGTTGTGGGGTATGAATTTTCAATGAATACTTGCCTGTGGTCAAATGTGAATAATGTTGGAGCAAAGCCAAACTGAGGGGCTTTCTATCTTTTCTCATTGTAGCTTAGTAAAAGGTTTTTGAGGCATCAATTTTTCTATGTCCCGCTGATATAAGTGGTTTGGTGTCTCAGATAAAATAATATACTTCTCTACAATTGAAATACAAAAGTGAAAGCCCCATGTGGAAGCTTTAAGAAAGCCTGCCATAGTTGTAAGGGGAAGATACATGAGAAGCAAATAAGTATTGCAGAAAACATTCCTCCTTCCAGAATCAGAGACTCTACTTGTGCATACAGGTGCCATTTTTAATTTTAAGTAAGTAAGCCAACTATGCTTTGCAAACCTTGACTAATCAATAAGAACTCAATCAAGTAACAATTCAGCGTCTGGTCATTGTGCTAAATTTGTGGGATGTGGACTTATGAGAACTTAATATGTTAATGATGACTGGTAAAGGACTGATAATGGCTTTTGAAGGGTTGTACTTGTGTTCCCAATGTGGGAAACAGAGATGTCACAAGCCAGGCATGCAAACAATTCAATAATCGATCAAGTGGTTGTGCTTCGTTTGTTTGCTGTTGTCAGAATTCTATTTTCATTCATAAAATGCATCAGAACTTTTGCATCTATGAACTATAATGCCTTGTCTTATTAACAAGTGAGACTTTTAACCTGTCTTCAGCAAAATCAAATGTGTCTCATTCTTCAGGAGACAGTAGAAGTAGGATGTATTTGGATGTCGTAATTTTTAATGAAGTAAAAATTTGAAATATTTTAAAACATTTTTCATTTATCGGGGGTTCCAACAGATAAGTAATTCTCAAGTAAATAGTAGGAGGCCAGGCAAAAGGATAAAGAAAAGTGACATTTTGAAAAAAAAAATGTGTAAAATAAGTAATGGAGACAAAAGGTATGACAGTAAAGTTGGTGCCTTTGATTCTGGGGTTTTTAAAAATGACACAGTCCATTTTATTTGTCCCCTGATTTAAAGCTCACACACTTGGGCTTTTGTTATGCTGCAGTTGGGATGGAACCATGAAACCACCAAGTGAAGTCCAGCAAATTGATTCGCTTGCGAATTCATGTAACACTATCACATTATTCCTTATTTCAAGGATGAAAATCAGGTGCAAACAATACACCTGTTGAAGAGTTCCGGAAATATTCTGTAAGGGAGAGAGCTGGTGACAATTATCATTGTAAATGTTTACAATCCATTGGGAAGAAAATCCTCTACAAAGGAAAAAATGGCAGAGAAAGAAAGACTATGGTAAAAATAAGTATACATGTACTTAAGTGCTCTCAGAAAGTAATAAGAATTCCTGCTGGAGAAAGCAGCCAAGGTTTGCTGGGAGAAGTAGCACCAGTTATTGAACTCAACTCGAGTGACTTAAGATTAGAAGAATAATAGGGCGTACAGAAGGGGGTAGAGCTCAAGGTGCTACGAGCATCCCATCCGTACACTGAACATGGTGAGCCTGTGATTGTGTGTGGAAGGAGGAGGTGCCCATTTGCTGAGAATAACATATGGATCTATCCTTTTATCAGAGGTGGGTGAGTATATTTCATGTATGAGGAAGAACTGATGAGATAAAGGACATTAAGACTAAAGATGTGTGAACCAGTCACAGAGAACCTAGAACCCCATGACAAGAACTTTAACTCTGCTCCTAATAAAATGGGTGAGAAAGCCACAGAGCAAGAAAAGGAGAAACTAACAAAAAAACTGTCTCTGTCATGTGCTAGAACATTTCATCTTCACGCTCCACAATGAATAGTGGCCACTATACATTTAGACATTCCTTGGAAATGTATGGCACATCTTACAGGCTCAGTCATTCGCTGACCTAAAGCTAAGGCATTTCTATTACTGAGGAAAAGGTAATGATTATGAATTGGATAAGGATGGATGAGGAAAAAAAAAAGAAGCTCTTGGGACATTTTACTAAAAATAAAGCCAGTTCTAGAAGAAGAGATGATCATTAAATATTACAAAGGCAGTCTAAGAGCAGGGCTTTGCTTTTGTGGGAAAAGGAACATATGTAAGGCACTTAGAATAAACTCTTAAATGTTGAAAGCATAAAAAAGATGAAGAGATTACTCATTTTATAGTTTTAATTTTTTTTTTCTTTCTGAGACATGGTGTCATGTACTCCGGACTAGTTTTAAACTCATTTGTAGTACAGGGTAACATTGTATTTTTGATCATTCTGCCTCTGTAACCTGAGTGCTGATTTGACAGGTATGTACCACCAAGCCCAGTTTATGAGTTAGGGATCGATACCAGAGCTATAAGCATGCCAAGAAAGCATTCAACAAACAAAGCTACATTCCAAAACCTCAACTACATACTCAAACTATATACCCAAAGAAGAGACTCGACAATGGCAAATGAGGCCATTTTGGTTATGCAGAAAGAGTATTCGGATAATGACAATCACAGCAACTAAGAATAATAGACTTGAAGATCATGTGTCTCTAAAGATAGTTCTCATTCCACACCTTCACACACCTGTGTGCTGCTTCTCTGAATGGTCCTACTTGGCCCTTCATTTAGAATGAATTTTGTGGCTGTCTTTAACTTGTGTAATACAGAAGAAATCACATCTTTTGACTTTGGATCTCAACTCTTGGGCCGTGGCACGATTGGTGGTTTTCTGTCACCATCGCAAGTGAAGGCCATACAGAAGGAGTCCAGATGATATACAAAACCACAGTGGCTCATATTTATGGTGATTCATGAAAGAGGAAACTGAAACAAATGTGTTGTTGACCTGTGAAATCCCCAAAGCTCAGCTGTTCTCTACAAACTGAAAATGACTCTGGGAAAGCATTATCTAACCTGATGTGATGTATCTTACCAAGGATGGTCAGACGACAATCCAAGCCTGATTATAAAACACAGAGTACCTTGGAATATTTGAATTTGAAGCAAATACAGTTCTTTAAAAAAAAATGAAAGTATGCCTCATTCCATGTTTGTAACATAATTATACAGAGAGACCTATTTGCTACTAAACTAAAAGTCAAACTTAACTGGGCATGTTGGGCTTTGATTTGCTAAATCTTCTCATTTAAGATGTAAAAAAAAAAATGCTTTTTCTTAAGTTTTTGAGGAAAATAATAACTAGAAATGCTGGGGAGGTTTGAATGTAGATTAGCATTTTATGTGTAGCACTGCTGGTGGCAAAATAGATGGAAGTATAAATGTAACTTTTATTCTCCCATAGTAATTGTTATCTCAGGGGCTAATTGCCTCCATCTGCTAACCTAGGCCTAGTTTTGGAAGCTTCTAGCATCCATACATTCTTACCTAGGCCTAGAATGTTTTTAGCCTCTGAGACTTGCTGATGAATACACTCACCATTTGGAGATTTTTCTGAACTCTGGCTGGCTAGTCAACTCAAGCGTTCTAGCTTAAAACTTTTCTCCACGATGACTGATTCAAACTGGCTTCTTTCAGCTTCTGACTGAATTGCTCTGCTTGGCCTCATACCACCTTTAGTGATATGTTCTAATCTTCTGGCTCATTCTGTCTTGTGTCTAGCTTGTTCTCTCTCTCTCTCTCTCTCTCTCTCTCTCTCTCTCTCTCTCTCTCTCTCTCTCTCCTATCTCTGTACAGCTGTCCTAGCCTTCTCTCCTTTTCTCTCTCTGTCCTGCTCTCTCCTAAGTAGCCTCTCTTTTCTCACTTAGAACAAAGTGAGACTTGGGCCTATCCCTTCTGTCAAATCTTTCTCTGATCCGTCACTTTGTCTGCCACACAATTAGACATCACTTTCAAACATGGGGATTTCCTTTTACAGACTAACTTTACCTTTGTCATTTGGGTTTAAAGGTTTATACTAAGGGCATTTCTGTATTCCAGCCAGTGTAGTTATGTTGCTGTATTAAAATCCCTCTATATGGAAGAGATAGAGACAAGAAATACTGTGATTGATATAGAAATAGCTCTTCCAAACTGTAGGAAGTGCAAAAGAGGCAGGAATTTTGAAGGAGGGCTAGGCAGAGTAGCTGAGCTGGTAATGTGCTTGCTAAGCAAGCAGAAAGCTCTGGCTTCATACCTCATACCTCAGAACAAGATAACCTAGTGTGGTGGTTTATACCTGTAACCTTTGAGCACTTGGGAGCTCAGAAGTATGAGGCCAGCTTGGGCTATAGGAGACTGTGTACCAAAAAGTGGGAAAGAAATCCCAGAGGAATTCTGAGGGTCCATGCTTCTGGGTAAATGTCTTAAGTCCCAACTCTATACCCTTAGTTTATTAGTGCCTAACCACACAGTATTACATTCTCATCTGGGCCCCAAAGAGGCTGTGCCGGTACACTCCTGTAACTCTTGCATCCCATAATTCTAAGTGCTGACAGCGAAGAGAATTCACATCAAGGCTCTCAAGCTAAGAAAGCCTGAATTGCACAGAATTTAAATTTCACAGCCACCTTATCCAGAAATCCTTTCTGTTCTGTATCCGAATCTACTTCTGAATTAAAATACAGCTCAGCCATTTCTCTAATTCTTCCCATTTAACTACAATAATATATAGCATTAAAGGCTTCTGTTTAAAAGCTTTTTCCCCTGGTTTTATGAGTTAATGGTGACCATATTATAGCTGTTCATGAGGGAAAAAATCTGGTTATTAACACTAGAAAGGATAAGAATACAAAGGCCTAGCCTGGGGGCTGGGGGTGGAAGTTAAGTGTCCTATAACACAGGGCTTCTCAACTCCTTAGTAATATCCTTTCTGATCTAATACTAGTAACTACCAAAAAAAATTGTCTCAACAGAAACTAATTTTTGAAGCTGTCATAAACCATGAAGAGGAAAAATTGGAAACAAGATGCTCTCTGGAATAGGATGAGAAACTCAGTCTGTACTTGTCTTAGTTAATTATGATGTTTTGAAACACAATAAACAAAGCAACTTGGGGAGGAAAGGGTGTATTGGGTTTACATTCCTCACCACATTCCATTACAGAAGGAAGTCAGAACAGGAACTGAAACAGCACAGGAAACTGGAGGCAGGACCTGATGCAGAGGCCATGTAGGAGTGTTGCTTCCTGGCTTGCTTATCATGGCTTTCTCAGCCTGCTTTCTTATAGAACCCAGGACCACCAGCCCAGGGGACCCCTTTCCCACTGATCATTAATCAAGAAAATGCCCTACACTTTTGTCTATTTACAGCCCACATTTCCATCCTCTTAGATGCCTCTGACTCTGTGAAGCTGACATAAAAACCAGTCAGTACAGTGCTGCCATAAAGTCACCTTACCAACATCACTAAACATTCAGTGTGGTAGACAATCATGTATATAGGTTTTATTTTGTGTAGAAATGGATGTGTAAATGTGTGTATGTGTCCATTTGTACACAGGTGTATATGTATGTGCTATATATGCACATGAGGACAGAGGACAACTTCAGTTGTCATTAATGATGATCCATACCCCTTCCACCTGTGACAGGACCTGTGAGGATCTCACCAAGCAGTCTAGGCTGGCTGGGAAGAGAGGAGTAGAAATCCACTTGTCTCTGTCTCCTTAATACTTGGATTACAAGCACACACACACACACACACACACACACACACACACACACGCACGCACGCATTCACGCGCACACGTACATACTCATGCACGTGTGCATACACACACATCCTCATTGTTTTCCAGAATCAATGTTTCCCATTGTTTCTATGGCTTGATATTGGATCCTCTTTCTTGCAAGGCAAGCACTTGACCAACCAAGCCACCTCTCCAGTCCAGTACTGTGTGTGCATTTACTTAACATCCAAAACCCTATTTCACTTTATGCATCGCATTTCATAAAAGATTCAGAGATAAGATCCACGCCTCAGAACTCACATCTTATGAGGACAGAGCCAAGATTTCATTGCAATTCTGCATGACGTTAAGATACATGCTTCTTTCTCTGTCTTCTGTTTGCCACAAAAACATTTGAGGCATACCAATGTGGAAGGTAGAGACATGCCGTTCCTGGTTTTCTGTTCGTTCATTTTAAACAACCAGAAACAACTAATGATATGAAATAACTGAGCGCTCCTTTTGCCTCTTATTCCTGTCCAGCCCCTCCCTTTTCTCTCACCTGTCTGCGGAGGTCTCTTGTCTTCTTGCTCATGTTGACGATGGCAGTATTCAGGGTATTACTCCTTTCTGTTTTTCCAGTCTGCAAGAAAGCAAAATACTGACATAAGCAATGCTACCAAATTACTCTTTATCACTTAGCAATTTGCTTTCAAAATTTCCTGAAAATAACAGCTTGAAAATTCAAGAATAGTTTTCAAAACTGCTATGACAGTGCATATGATTCATGAGCCCTTCACTGAAATACCAAGTAGGACGGTGATTAGAGCACACATTATTTTCTTCTTTAAGCATCTGTAATATTTCTGATACAGGGTTTGGCCATATTCAATATGGCAGTAGGCAGCGCATTGTCTCCAAAAATCTCTCATCTTCATTCTTAACAAGTCAACTCCTTCAACCGCTAAGCATGCAATTAGCTTAAAAGCATTAGATGCCCAATTTGTCAACTTCTGTGGGAGTTTTCTGAAGTCATTTTCTTGGTGTATTGTGTAAGTTATGCAGAGCCATATTGGAGTTTTGCTAAACACTAAATAAAATATGCAGTGCAAATTCATACAACTTGCAAAAGCTGACCACAATTTTAGCTGACAATATTCCAAGAACAAATTGTTTTAAGTGAGAACTCAAGGCTGCTTTTGGCTCTTTAAGATAATTTGTGTGCTACCTTTTCATTCTGTAAGCAGAACTGCTCGCTCCCTTACACTCTTTAACCTAGGGCTTGGGCTTCTCAACACACAGAGAGTCACCTTGGTTGACATTTTCTATATAATGTTGTTGTGGGAGACAACTGGGTTGAATCTAATCACGCTTTCCCTGTGATACCTCCTAGAAAAGAGATTGGAAAACAAAATCATTGTATTTCACCTCTAGGAAAATTGCTGCTGCTTTTAAATTAATAAACTGCAAAGGGCTCTGAGAGGAGACCTTGAAAAATCAGCAGCTGGCCACTGAGCTGCCAGAGTGGACTCCATGAAAAGTGATGCCACAGCACAACACAATCGGGTAGAACATCAAACACCCTCTACCTAGATCGAACTCCCAGAAAAATCCTATACCTTCAAATAGGACAGTGTCTTAACAACAACAGAAATCACGATCATCTATTGCACTCTATCCTGGTTTTCCTGGTCTCCTGCCACCATTTCAAACACTACCTCTCCATAGCACCACATTCCCACATCTTTCTGTCTCCCTCACCTAGTGCTTACACAGTCACACCTGTTGAAATCCTTGCTATCCTGCAATGGATTCACGGAAGAAATCACTCAGTGCATGCCACACACTCCATGAAACAATTCCCCCCTGATCACAAGTGAGCATTTGCCTCTTCTTGTTCCCCTGGCATTTCCCCCACATGCTCATGTCATCCCCAGGCTTTCTCAGAACCCTAACAGCAATTACTTGCAAGGGAGTTATTGAACAGATGACTCCATAAATTAGCAACTTCGTTCAAGGTGCAACTGGTTTTAATTAGGGCTCTGTAACAAGCCAGAGAAGTTAACGATGAACATAGAGTTTACCATTCAACCCAAACACACAACTGAATAACTCTCTTTGGCAGTCGCTGGTACCCACTAAACTGCAGTTATGGGTAGATATTTGTCAGCATCAGATGGGGAAAACTGGTCATCACTTGAGAGTATGCATTGCTCTGCAGATGCTTGCTTGCTATTCATGGACATATGTCTACATCCTCAAAGATGCAGACAACAGTAGAGATTGTCTGCTGACCTTTGAACGGCTACACGTTTACACACATACACATATGCCCCCATAAATACACACAGGTGCACACACATGAAAATCAGATTTTAATCTTAAAAGAGTATATAATGTGCTTATGATAGGAACTGTTCATAGTAAAAGAACTGAGAAGGAAAGGAAAGCATAGTAGGAGATATTGGTATTAGGTCATTTAACTGAGAGGAGAAAAAAAGAAAGCTCTTGATATGAAAGCAATGGTTGAGAATGTACTCAAATGAAACTTGTGATTCCTGATTACTTCAACAGCTGTAGACAAGCAGTCTTTTTACGAGCAGGAGAGAATTGTAAAGCATTAATTGAGGGCTACATAAAGTAATGGCACAAACAGATCTACGGCGGGCCTAAATACAGTTTCTAATTTTACCTAGAGAGCCTGGCCTTCATGCTCTAGCTTTGTGCATTATTAGCTCTTGGTTCTGTCTTTTCCCAGTTCACGAAGGCAGACATCTCCCCAAATGGGCAGGAGTTAGGACAAAGAGATCCCCATGCCCTCTCGGCCCCCGCCCTGGCATCAGGAATGATATGAGAGGCTCCTGTTGTGTTGGCTGTGAAAAAAAACTCACAACCCTCTGTGCTGTGATTCATCAGAACAAGGAAAAGATGTCAGCCTTCCTAGACCTAGCAGCAGACAAGCACAGAGCTTTAATGAAGAATGACGGGAGGCGACAGCAGGACACGATTCAATAAGGACTTTAAAGATGATTTCCTAATTTCCACCCAGATCTTAACCCTAGTTTAAAATATTTCACTGGGTCAAAGGCACTTTGTTCCCTAGGTGATAATAAATAGGCCCTAATACTATAGGAATTATTAAATTTTCTCTTTTATCCCTTCCTTTTATCTCCCATCCTCAATACCTTTCTTCTTTCTCACCCCCAGGTTTTTATTGGGTTCTTGCTCTATTTATCCAGATTTATTCGGCTTCACTTGAGCCACTTTATACCTCTTTATTCCATTCGCATGGCATAAAAATAAATAAAGCAAGGAGAAATGGCCCTGTCCTGTTTAAAAGCACCTCATTCCTTCTGTTTTCAAAGCCTTAACAAATCACCAAGCAATGAGCTAGGACTAAAGACAAGTTCTGTGTTCTGCAATGAGGGATGGTTAGGGCAGGATATTAAAACATAGCCATAGATAACAGTCAGGACCTGCCTATCACCAAGTGCTCAGAAGGGGAGATGCCCCTTTAAAGAATCCTTGACAGGATCCATCATGAAGTCAGTACAGCCTTGCTAACGGCAAACGGGTGACTTTCAGAGATCATCAGGGAGAGAGACGCTGAGAAAACATGGCGTGAATTGAGCGCTATACAAAGAAAGCCACAGTTTATTTCTCATCAGAAATAAACTTCCCATAAGAAAAGACATTGAGGTAAACAGTCCTAAGCATGATTTGATCCAATGAAATACCATTAGAATTGTTTTGTGCATACCAATGTGATCCTGGATATAATCTTGACTCTGAACCTTTCCATCAATGTTCTATGTCACTAACCATTGTTAGAATTTCCTTGGAGCTGTCTACACCTTTGGAAACAAGCATATGAGTTGACTCTCTGATTTACCCTAACCTGAGTACCTGTTTCCTACAGGGACTCGGCCTCGGAGAACTTTTTAATGTTACATTGTTCAAATTAGTAGCCACTTATCATACATAGCCATTTAATTTAAGTATAAACTAAAATTACATAACATTAAATTTTGATTTCCTCGGTGTCTCAGTTTAAAAGTAGTAGTTAGTAGTAGTGTAGTGTATGTGTCTGGTGTGTCTGTATGAATGTGTGTGTTTGTGTATGTATATGAGTGTGAGTGTGTGTGTGTGTGTGTCTGTCTGTCTGTGTGTACTTTGTGGCTGAACACTATGGATGAGAAACATTGTTATCACTACAGAAGGATTTGCAGAATAGTGTTGTGTTAAATACTTACTTCTTACTTGCATGCAAATAATCTCTAAATGGCAATCCCAGATTGTGGAGAGCAACCACACAGTAAACTAAGCTGTCAATCCTCGAGCTACTTACCCTGTGGTAGAGAAATCTGGGATTTAATTACATCTGCTCTTTGCTTTCAAACTCTTCCCTCTTCCCCGTCGCTCATGAAATTCACAGCGAATTCTTGATCTTGGTGTCTAAGGCCTTACAAGACTTAATCTTGGGTTTGCTTATTAACAAATGGTGGGACATCTTGATGGGTCCTTTCTTCTAGACAGTGCATCTCAACTCAGGAGCTCTGCTTGGGAGAAGCCTCTTTGATTATTACCTCCTGCTTTTCTCGGTATGGACATCTTTCAAGTTATATATCTCAATTACTGTGCCTTAAGGAGAAGATTTGTGGGTGTCCTCAGCTGTTGTTAGTCATTGTCTTCCATATTTTCTTACTCTTCTTGGGACTTTTTGATAGCATGTGATTTAATAAACAGATCTAGCTAATCAATAAGTTTTTGTGATCTACTGTCTGACAGATACCACATAGGAGCAGACAACACCTTCAATACAATGTCTGCCTCAGCAGAAGACATAAACAGAGACCCGGAATTTGATAGAAACATCTGAGACTATTGGGAGATTGATGGGATAGCACTCTCATTAAGCTGAGGGGAAGGATGGATTCCCAAGGAAGCAATACAGCAGTGTTGAATGAAGAATATCTGAGACTCAGGCAAGTAAAGGAAGAACAAAGGACATGGGCGGGGAAAGACAGCTTGAGCAAAGGCCAGGATCTTAAGGAATATTTGACAACTAGCATAAAATGTGTGAAGCTTGACCTGTTGGCCTTTGCCACACTAAGAAATGAAATTGGTCCTACAGACAACTGAGAGTCATACAATTTAATCAAGTGAGTGAAACGGTCAGGCCATTATATCAAAGGGGCTGGAGTCTTCACAGTGGATTTGAAGGCATCAGAACACAGGCAGAATTAAAATTAGATAGCCACGGCCAAAGCCTGTAAGAGGGATGAGACGTGTTGAAGTGAATTCAGTGATGCTAGGGATAAAGGAAAGTAATGGACTCGGGTCTCTGTTTGAGTAAACGAGGTAGGATAGAGACTGGCAGATGCTGGCAGGTGAAAGAAAGACAGCAATTCACAATGCTGAACAGTGATGAGTGACTGGGTGATGGGGCTATGAACCGAAAATACTCATTTCAAGAGGGGATCCTGGTGAGCACAAGGATCTCCATTTCAATAAGGAGACCCAAGTAGCAGCTTGCTTATATCACTCGACGCCATTTTTAGTCTCCAATGTTTAGAACTCTTTCGCACAGATTTTGACACGTAAAGCATCCAACACTGCCTTGCACATGTGAGTGTTCAAAAATATTTGCAGAATAGCATGGAAAGAAAACAATTAGTTGTGAACAAATCCCATAAGGCTGTTGTCCCTCAATTTTCTAAACATAAAGGTTGGCTACCAAATGTCCGTGTTCTCATTTATGACTTTCAAATTCTATGACAGAACCACGTTCCACCCCCCCCAAAAAAAAAACAATATGGAATAATCTGCTTTTTATCAGGCAACTTCTTGTATAAGCAAATCGCTGAAAAAAAAAATGTGCTGAAACATGTGTAATATAAACTCGAAACAGCACACATAAAAAGAGACATTTGAAACATCATGGTCACAAAAACAGTGTTCTTGAAAACAATGAAGCCCCAAATTCGAAAAGTGAGGCATTAAACATCAGCTTCTCAAATCGATAATCAACAGAACACATTAGTGCGGAGGCTCCCTGAATAGAATTTAAAGATCAGGAAAATGCTTTTTGGTTGTTTTGTTATTTTTCTTTTTTTTTTTTCTTTTTTACTTTTTTATGTATGCCATTTTTTTTCTCAAGCTTTGAAATGAAACATTTCCCTTTTAGTGTGAAATCTTTATTTCATGGCGAAGATGAAATATGACGCTCTTAAACTTAGTTCTTCTCTGTAGAAATAGCTTTAGAAATATTTGATGTTTAACAAATAGCAGAGGGAACAGATTTTAGGCCACCTTTTTCAGGCATGAAAGATATACAAATAGACAAGCGTGCAAACTGAAACCTCCTCTCCAGAATCCCACTGTACCACAGCCTGTCAAGAAAACGCCTTCACTGGGCATGCTGAATAATCTTCCTGAAGCAAGCACTGTGATGTAGAAATAAAAGCAAAACAAACCAGACATCAACTCTGACATTTGGAATAGCTTCACTTTGTTAAGTCACAGTCTAGGAACAGAATAAGACTAAGACACTGGTAAAACAAAATAGGAAAAAAAAAAACACATGCTTTGAAAGAGTAAAGTGATTAAGACTCTTTTGATAAGAGCTTCAAAGTAGAGAAAACAAAAACCAAAAAAATTACTCCAAACTATATTTTAAGCAATGAGCTAATACCAGAAAATATAAATAACGACAACAACTCAACAAAAATACCCTCAAAAAAAAAAAACAATTATAAAGTGGACATAGGCCTGGGTAGATGACAAGTTTATATGCCTGTAAACGAGTCCTAGCAAGTGCAGAGATAGGCAGATCATGGAAGATTGTTGGCTGGCCCACCTGTGAGACAGAATGAAGACTCAAAATCAACTCCCAGGACTGAAGTTGATAGCTAATAATTATCTGTGACTGCCAACTCCAAGAAATCTAATACCCTCTTCCAAACTCCATGGTCATCTGAATGTAAACAAATTCAATATACACAATTATAAATTAAAAATCAAGTGCAGACCAAGCAATGGAGGATGCCCATTGTTAACTTCAAACCTTCTCATATATATACTGTTCACATAGATAAAATACATCTCAAGAATAAATTACGAAAGTTGCCAACATGCCTAAGTAATGTCTCAAAAGAAGGCAAAGCCTGGTGAGTAAGCAAAGGAGAACTGTAAATAGGATTTAGCAACGTTAATGATGGGGAAATGGTAACAAAACCTCAAATCCATAGAACCTCGCTTCAGTTGGAATAGTTATTGCAGAAAGACAAAAGACAATAATGATCCTGCTGATGTGTTTGGGCACAGAATCTGCAATAAAACTGATGAAAAAATGTCTTATTATATATAAGCCATAAGCCACTAGGAAGAAAAGTAAAAGGATACTGCAAAAAAATTAAGATTAAAATTAGACTGACCATATGATACAGAAATGTATCTAACTAAAACTAACCACAATTAAAACTATAACAAAGAAGGGAAGTCAGTATCTTGAGTCTCATGGAATGGTGGTTTCTGATGGGTGAATGAGAGAAAGGACACATAGGAAAGGTTATAATAAGCTATAGGGATTAAGGAACTTTGATGTACTATTATGCAGCAGAGAAAAATCTAGAAACTAAGAATAGGGTCACCCTTCCAACAACTAGAAGAAAGAATTTTGCACAGTTTTACCATAAAGAAAAGATTTATTGCTTGTGATAATAGATATGTCTAATCCAACTGAAACATTATAAAACTTATATATCAAAGTATCTAATGATATGGCAAAGCTGAAGGTTTTTCAAAGGTTCAGGGCAATATTCAAAGATAATATATACATATAGACATATAGACATATAGACATATAGACATATAGACATATAGACATATAGACACGTATACACACACACACACACACACACACACACATATATATATATATATATATATATTAGTAGTTCACAAATATTGTCCCAAGACTGGTACAAATATGGTACAAACATTCCAATATGGTACAAATAGAAAGATGGAGATAATCAACTTATTTAGCCAAAATAACATCTGTTTTCCAAAAGATGTGGCATATTGTGTTAAAGTCTCTGACATCTTTTTTGTATTTTGTAGTAACCGTTCATGTTCTCATTTGGCATTGCAAAATAATAGAAACACTTCCCATCTCAAGTGATTCAAGTATGTCTAGTTTACTGTTGTTTCTAACTTGTTAGAACAAGCATATACTATGCAGTACCAATGGAATGAAACATGGTAATTTACCATGTCAATTTACAATAGAAACAAATTTGCCAAAAAGTGGTAGTGCATGCCATCGATCCCAGCACTCAGAAGGCAGACGCCAGCCTGGTCTACAGAATGAGTTCTAGGACAGCCAAGGCTAGGCTGAGAAGCCCAGACTCAAAAAATTAAAAAAAATAAATCTGCCTTACTTATTTTTCATATCGTGTTCAAGACATTTTCTACCAACTTAAATGTACTACATTTAAAATAACATTTATGAGTTGGTTTGATCCCTCGAAACTGCCAAAGACAATTATAAGACTGGTCATGAGCAAAGTAGTCATATACCAGCTTGGTAAACTGAACTTTAGGCTATTCATCTATGGCGTGATTATGATATCTACACTCTGGGAGAGTTATGTGAAGTAATGTATAAAATGAATGTAAATCATGACTGTCTCATGAGTTAGTTTTGTTACTAGCAGTCACCTAAGGTAGAGTTTGTAAGCTATGTTAATTCCAACTAGACCTCCATCAAAGTGTGGTCATAATTAGTACTCAATTTGTTAATTTAAGTAAAGCACGTTGGGAGGCTTTAGTTTCGTTATTCAAGACATTGTCTTGGTATATAACTCACACCAGACTCCAACTTAAAATCCTACTGTATCAGCCTCCTGAGTAAAAGAGTTCCAGGCAAGGGCTCTGCCTTGCTCTACCATGCTCTGCCTTGAATGACTACATTATAAGTGTTTAGACAGCCCGATGAACAAATGGATACATACAAGACTATCCAGAACTACTGGAAGAAAGCTTGCTTGACATCACTGAAAAGGTTATAGAGATCTTGGCACACAAGATGCCAAGCCCCTGAACATTATGAAGTCATCAATGGCAAATAAATACAAATGGCTAGGACAAAGTTCACCCGCCTTGTAAATCAATTAAAGGTTAAACTGTATATTCTGTCTACACTGGCATTTCAGTTCTCCAGCTTCTGTATTGAGTCATCATCACAAGATCTTGACACACATCTCAGAAAGAGGTCAAGCTCATTCTAGAAATTCTGGATTGGGGTACTGCATGAGAGCGGATGGAGTGCCTCTCCATACAGGATTAGCTATGATGATCAAGAAGGAAGTGGACTACACCAGAGCTTTTTTGTCAATTATGCCGAGCAACTCCTGGCACATTTTCTACAATATGCAGAACCATTATGAGAATCTGATACACAATGGTATGCAAAGACATGCAAAGGGCAAGTATGTAATTTCGCATCTGTTTGCACAGAAAGGTTATTTCTAGCCATCTTTCTGCATGCACTGCGCTCTGGTGGGTAGACAAACAACATCATTGATGATCATCGATGTCTTGAATTGTTATAAAATTTCTCTTCTGGCCTCCCTCCTGATTTCTAGCTCCTTTTCCTCATTTTTTCCCACTTTCTAGACCTTTTGAAAATAATATTCAATATGTGGGACCTTAGGCAACAGAGGGCTTTGTGGAGTCTAAATTATGAACTGTCTAATAAAGTACTTCCATGTCCCATGTACATGAAATATAAGGCAGATCCACATTCACGGTTTTGACGCCTTATCATAAACTTAAGTCTGTTTACGGACAGGGTTATGCTTTGATACTCAGTTACTAACATAATAGATTCATATTTACTGACTAACATAAATGTTTTTCCATCTCTGGTGTGCTCATTGAGCCTTTTAAAGGTTCATAACTTGAAGGATTTCAGACACTATAGAAGAGTGAAGTACAAGATAGCCTCCACTTAAGAGAAATGTGACGTATGAAAATGTTTCCCTTTAGATAAATCAATAAGTAATGATTTCCACTGCAATAAGGCAATGACTATAATTTAAAGCAAGTTCTCTTAACTGATGAAAATATCATTTTATATAAAAGTTGCTATGTTTATATATGTTTAACAGAAAAAAAAAAGATCTTGTGAACAGTACATAGCTTGTGTGGAGTCTGAATATGAACTCAAAGGGTGAAAGTTCAGAGCTGTCAATGGTTCGTGCTCCAAAATCATTTCCAGTATTTTGGCTTCCAAACTCTACATACTATTTGAAAGTTGTCATTTAAAAAAAACTGTAGCTCTAACTAAAAAACAAAGATACACATACAAAGGGCTGGTAAGAAAGTTCAGTGGGCAAAAGCATTTGCCATATAAACCTGGGAATCTGTGTTCCATGCCCAGAACTCACACAAAGGTAGAAGGAAGAATTGATGCCCAAGAAAGAAGCTCTGACCTCTACACATAGCATGCATATACACACAGATTCACACACACACTTCCTCACACACTCTCTCACACACATGCTGACACTCACATACTCACGAATAATGTTGAAATAATTAGAACTAAGATAAATGCAGAGAATTCCATCCCAATGTACTTAACCATAATAATAGCTTTCAAAGGATAAAACAAAAGTCTAAGTACACCTTGAACAAGATGTCACATTTATGATCATAAAGCCACAAGTTCCAAAATGTATGAAGACTATTCAATAATTGTTGGAAAATTAAATGGATTTAAAAATGAATTCCTAGATTCCCATTGTTTTCTCACATTTATTCTTTTAAATTCCAGGACCCTTTATTTCTACAGAGTTTGGGATAGCTAGAGCTCCCTGCAACTGCTGGCTTTGGGTCTCACTGTGTCATTTATTGCTTTCCCGAGGCTTGTCTACACCTATGTCAGCAGTCTGACCTCTATGACATTCATTGAATTGCCAATGTCATGTCCCATGTCATCCTTTACCAGTAGAGCAAGTTCAAGAGAAGAGTCAGCTTTCAACACCTACAGACCTAGCAACAACTTCCTGATTCCTTTACTTCTTCTTCTCCTTGAAAACTCTAGAAAAGGTGAGAAAAATAAAGGGCCAATTAAATACCCTCCCAATCACTGATACCCTACCTGTCTTAGGCCTGACCTGTGAAGATTCAGAGCTGATTTAAAGCAGATTAGATGTTTTGGCAATTACATTTTAATTCCTGACACTATCTTGGGGTAACTATCACTGTGATGAAACACTGTGACCAAAAGCAACCTGAGGAGGAAGAGGATGATTTCACTCACCACTCGATATAAGTGTTCATTGTTTAAATCGATGAGGGCAGGAACTCAAACAGGGCAGGGACCTGGAGGCAGGAGCTGATTCAGAGGCTGTAAAGGATCCTACTTACTGGCTTGCTCCCCATAGCTTGCTCAGCCTGCTTTCTTATAGAACCCACGGGAGGTTCCACTTTCAATGAGCTGGGCCTTCCCCTATCAATCACTAATTAAGAAAATTCCCTACAGATGGATCGTTGCAAGCATGTTTTTCAATTGAGATTCCCTCCTTTTTTACAACTAGCATGTGTCAAGTTTACATAAGCTAGCCAGCAAAGATAAATTGGGAATATCACACGCACACACACACACACACACACACACACACACACACACAAATAATAATAATAATAATAATAATAATAATAATAATAATAATAATTAAAATTGAAAATTCTAAGCTAACTAGAATAATACTGGCATTGATTGCTTCTCAAGGAAAGTTAGAAGATTTTACTCTACTACATAAGATTATGGGTATGATAGTTCACACCTGTATTGTTCTTCTATTTGTCTTTTATGTTTCATTTTAGTGTTATGTTCCAAAGGCTACACTAGTAGAATCGTACACAGTAACTTTGTGTTATTAGGAAAGTACAGTAGAAAAGG
Source organism: Rhabdomys pumilio (assembly GCA_030674055.1). NCBI lineage: Eukaryota > Metazoa > Chordata > Mammalia > Rodentia > Muridae > Rhabdomys > Rhabdomys pumilio. The sequence continues at coordinate 38,867,274 of JANHMN010000019.1, forward strand.
GGGTTCTTATAAAATATGTAGAGTACAGGTGTGAGAATAGGGCTCACATCAGTCAGTCAATCAAAAGGAAGGCCTGAGGGCATTCAAGTCTATTTAGCCTGTTGTTCCAAACTCACACAGAGCCCAGATAACAGTGTTCTAAAACATTTAAACCCACACTAAAGGCTGGAGACCTGGCTCGGAGGTTAAGAGCCCTGGTTGTTCTTGCAGAGGACCCGCATGGCAGCTAGCAAATCACCTGCAACTCCAGTTCTAGGCAACCTGATGTCACCTTCTCATCTCTGTGCCACACCTGGCACACCCACATACATGCTGGCAACTTACTCCTACATGTAAAAATAAAAGTGAATACATATTTTAGAATATTAAAATTAAGATGAAAATCACACTGGAACTTCAAGGAGAATGGTTCTCAGACAAGCACAGACCTCTGCTTGTTCCTCCTAAGGGACTGCAAACAGGAAAGTAGAAAACCTTTGGTGTGTTGGAGATACACACCAGTGGATAAAGGTACAGGCATCCAAGTCTGATGCTCTGAATTTGTCCCCTAGAAACTGCAAGATAGACATAGAAAGACAACTCTGACAAGTTGTCCTCTGGCTTCAAGACATGATCTGTGGTATACCTACACACTCAAATACACCACCACCACCATCACACACACACACACACACACACACACACACACACACCCCTAATGTCAAAATGTTTGGTGAGAAAACTAAAGGTGTGTGACAGAGCCCATGAACCTTGTACTGCATAGACATTTGGTTTACCATCACAGAAACAGGAGGGAAACCATTCCCTTCTTTTATACTATGCCCCTAGTTTACCTGCTTAATCCACCTGAAAACTAGGAGAGACTTTGCAGTCTGGGAAAAGGGAAGAAAGGTGCTAAAAGTCTTGCCACCATCTTGGACACTTACAGTCCCAGCATTAATGGTGACTCTCACAGTCCTGACTGACACTAAGTCCACCTCAGTGTGCTTAGAAGCTATCAAAGTGTGTGTTCAGGGAAAGGGAGAGTGTTCTATCCTCTCAGCCATGGCCAATGTACCTACTGCCCTACATCATCTTGAAACAGGAACTGCTACTATGGTGTGTCCTTGTTTGCAGGTGAGTGGTCACAGCACCCCCATGTCCTCAAGGCTTTGCTGCACCTAAACCACATCAGCCTGGTGAACGAACCCCAACAAAAACATCCTCAAACTGAGCTGCTGTTATTCCCTACCCTGCAAGGCAAAGCTCAAGGAAGGTTCCACCCACACCTTGCTGCTGCTGTTCCCTGCATGTGTGAGCTTAAACTGAAGCTGTCCTTTGACAAAAGGAAGTAGTGCTTTATCTTCCCACTGCAGACAGAACACAGCCCAGTGCCTGGACTCAAGTGGTCCGCTGTTTCCCACATATTCAGTGGAAAGTCTGGTCAGAATGGCCACTCCCACTGGGGGCATCTCATGTTTTGGGAAACAGCATTAGCTGAGCTGACTTGTTCTATTTCAAGGCCAAATGATCCTAGTCCACTGCTTCCCTGGAGCCAGATGAACTCACTATATTCTGAATCCTCCCCCTCCTCAAGAACTATGGTGTTCTCTGTCCTCAGACCCCCAGCAATAGCCATGCTTGACCATTCCAAGGTCTTGGCTATGGCACATTGCCTCTAGGAGCTTGATCGTTCCCATCACTCTAAAATTGATCTACTATTATACCCTTGATAGAGGGGTGAGTGACAAGCCATGACTGGAGCACACAGTTAAGGTGGCACTGGTGACTAAAGATAGTCCTGTTCCCCTGTCCAATCAGCAAGACTGGAAATGAGACAGCCTTGGTCTATGGCATGGGTAGCAGACATGGGCGATAATAAATGAAGATTTATTGAGTGATTCCCCTACAGAAAATCAATGTGCAGAGATTTCTAAAGTCCTTCAGTAAGCTTTAATTAATGCTAAGGAACAGAGACCAGAGAACACTCTACACTCTCATATCTGAGAAGCAAAACTAAACAGTGTCTAATCCAGAGACAGCAGACAACCGAGACTTCCTAGTTGTAAGGGAGTGTCAGTCAATTAAGTTTGAATGTAGGTTATTCAACTGCCCTTGTTTCATGTCTGTTGAAACAAGGGAACAAACTGTGTGATTCATAATTCCATGTTACAGTTCACCGTTGGTGGGCAGTCGATGTGACAAGAACTTGAAGCGGTTGGTCACATTACATCCATACCCAAAAGCAGGGGAAAAAACTAATCCATGTGTGATTATAACTCACCTAGACTTCTTCATTATTATATAGTTCAGGGTCAAAAACCAGGGAACTGTGTTATGACCTCTTAGGCCGGGTCTTCCACGTTACTTAAAGACAGTCAAGGCAATCCCTCAGAGACCTGTCCACAGGCCACTTTCACCTGGACAGCCCTGGAAGACTCTTTCAGTGTGATTTCTAGGTTGTGCTGAATTGACAACTTAAACTAACCGTGGCAACAATCAATTTTAAAACATGATGTTTGGGAATGCTGGGTAATTGCAGACATGTACTGCTGAATATGGGTTAATATGGGTAGAAGAAACATTTGTAGAAACATTTGAAATATGCTTACTATGCTTATAGTGCCAAAGAAGAGACTGACACTACTTTTATGTATATTGAAGAGGTTTATGGTTTCATAAAAGAAAAAAAAAAAACCTATGTTTTCTTATTACTTAGCACTGAACAAGATCCAGAGAATTGAACTTATAGTGACAGTATCTGTTTGAATCCAGAAATGTTGCAAACATATATGTTATACACATATTCATTTACTACATACCCCTATTTTTCCCAAGGGTCAGCTGTCTCTGTCACTAGGATGGTGGAAACCGGCCTACATAGCCAAGGTGATGGAGTCTGGGCCTGGTGATTTGACTGTGGTGCTTTATATCAACACCAGATGTAAGAGAAGACTGATATTAAGTGGTGGGACGCTCACAATGAGGCACAGCCCAGTTGCAGGAGATTACTAGGATCATCATTGCCAGAACAAGCCATAAACTGTGGCTTTAGAATTAGGAATGGCCTGTAGACATCAAACAATGGGCGTCTGAATTAAAAATCAAACTAGTGGATGCCTGTAGTCCTTCCTGCAGTGAGTTCTAGAGAATCAGCAACATTAGGCGAAGAGATGGTCCCTTTCAATGCCTGCTGTCAGAAAGCTGAGCGTGCTCATTTCTTTTCATGTCAACCTCAGGGAAATGAAAACAAACCAGCGTCCAACCCACTTTCAAAATTTTCGACCCAAAATTGTTCCTCTCTAAAAGAAACTCGGAAACAAAATGAAGCAGAGACTGGATAAATGGCTGACCAGTGACAGGAACAATTTAGAATCTGTCCCATAGAAGGGCACCAAACCCTGACACTATTACTGATGCTATGATTTGCTTGCAGACAAGACCCTAGCATGCTTGTCCTCTGAGAAGCTCTACTGGCAGCTGACTGTGACTGATACAGATACCCACAGGCAAACTTAGGATGGAGGTCAGGGCCCCCTATGGAAGAGTTAGGTGAAGGAATGAAGGAACTGAAGAGGAGGGCAACCCCATAGGAAGACCAACAGTGTCAGCTAGCCTGGACCCTTGGGAGCTATCAGAGACTAAGCCACCAACCAAAGAGTGTCTACATAGGCTGGTCTGAGGCCCCTTCCCCCAACCCCCCACATGTAGGACTATGAAAGGACAGCATGGTTTGTGGTCAAACATCTGCTAGAAATCACTGGAGACCAAGGTGATCCTAAGGAATGGCATGCATTTTGCCATGCTCTCAGAACTCTAGGCCCCTGACACGAGGCCCCACAGGCCTCCATAAACCTATGCCTTCCAGTCATGTAGGACAATGCCCACTAGGTAGAGGGCATGACTACAGGCCTCAGACCCTCAAGACAGATCTCCATATTAATGAGATACCTAAAGGCCAGAGGGGCATAGCCAATTAAACATTCCTTCCCAGACCCTCCTTTTTGCAAACGGTATTTAACCTCAGGCCTGGCCCTGAAAATACCAGGGTATAGTTTCATCTATTTTCCGCCATGACAATAAATATCTTAAGACCATGGACTGTTTCTCTTCTTTGGAACTCAGTGGAGCAGGCCTCAATACACAGAGCCACTGCCTAATCTCCCGCTGGTGACCTCTCTATGTTCTCAGCCACAAGACCACCAGCCACCCAAGTCAAGCAAGCTGAGCCAGACATGACCCAGCCAAGCGAGTCACCTTGCCTAAGAACTCTCATCCCCACTAGACACAGCCAATCTAGCCTGTATGCCCCCACTTCCATCTCCACCCTTCCTCGGTTCCCCAGCAGTAGGTACCTGAGAGCCCAAGGGCCTGAGAACCAACTGGTTCCCGGCCACCTTTTGGTCCAGGGACCCCCAAGCCAAAAGCTCTGGCTCCTACAGGACCTCAGACTGTGCTCCCCACCCCAAGCAAAGCCCCATGGCTTCACTCAGCCCAATGTCTGGCGGCACCAGCACACAGTCAAATTTCCATGCCTGTCTGTCCCCACGAGAGGCCATAGCCACATGGTGAGACAGAGGTGGGACCCACACATCAACCTAACAACAGGTCCCACGTGCACTACAACCCAACCCACACACACATATGTAGCAAAGGACTGCCTTTCTGGCCTCAAGAAGAGAGGACATGCCTAGGCCCCAGGGAGGGGGAATGCCCCCAAGAAGGTACCCTCTAAGAGGTGAAGGGGAGGGGGATAGGAGGAAGAATTCTACAAGGGGGAACTGGGAGGGGAGGGCAATATTTGAGATGTAAAAAATGAAATAATTAATTAATAATAATAAAAGAATAGAGCAGAAAGTGCATATTTAACATCACATCACATCACAAGGAATCCAGAGGTCAAGAATAGCAGAAAAACCAAATACTGCAATTGAAAATCCGTATCAGTAAGGCAAACTTCTAGATGTCAGAGTAGAGGTATAGACAAGACCCTCCATGCCAACGTAAGTTAGGTGTGATTGTTTGGCTTTCCTAGGTCTCTTGCATCTAATTAGAAAGGAGTGTCAGCCAAAGTCATGCCACACGCAAGCATGCAAACACTTTAAAAGCATAGCATTTGGAGCTGTTAGATAATTGCAGATAGGCACAATTGAAGCTCGTCTCTCATCGGAAGGAACGTCTCGGACACTTTATTAAACAGTAAAAATCAAACGTGGTAATTGCATGTTTAATTTAGGCGAAGATTCCTCACAAGTAAGTGTGTTACTTATTACAAAAGTGTTTAAACTGGATGCATTTTTCTACAAATTTTATAAATTGAACATCTCTTTTACTCAGTCTTTATGCTTAGAGAATCTTTGTTCTCTTCTTTTTAAAGAATCATTAATTTTCAATTTGTCTTTATGAGTGTTTTCAGTATGTGTAACCACCGTGCACTGTGTGCATGTGTGCCTGGAGCCTGTGGTAGCCAGAAGAGGGAGTAGGTTCCACTGGAACTACAGTTACAGACAGTTGTAAGCTACCATTTTGAGTTTTGGAAATAAAATGCTGGTCTTCTGGAACTAGACCCTGGTTATCTATAAGAACACTAAGTGTTCTTAACCACTGGGAAATCTCTTTAGCCCCTGAACACTGTTTTTTAGAAATGAGACTAGGAAATAAATAGTATACAAATATACCTCACCAAATTAATGAAAGTTTACCATTACTCCTTCTAAACCAATATAATAAATACTCCACCCCAAACCACCATGAACTAAGACCTGGCTTGGGTTATAGTATGTAGGACAGAAGACACTTAGACTCTGCTTGTTGGTACTGTGCTTAAGTACAGTCTTTCCAACCTATGTGAACTGTAAACCCAGTGCAACTCAACATGTATATGTGTGTGTGTGTGTGCAGGGGGTAGCAATAGTAAAGGTAAAACTATTTGGCAAGGGGCCTGAAGAAGCGACCCATGAAACGCGAGTTACAACCATGTGGTTTCCAGAACTGAACACAGGTACTCTAGAGACCCCAGCCTGGCTTTTTTATTACCACCCAATTGCTAATCAAGGCCTTCATTTATACCACCACACCCTTTTCACTTATGGTTGTCATTACTACTCCCTTACTGTCTCACGAGTCTGTATGTTTGCTGTGGAAAGAAGAGCGTACACTCATTTACCCCAGCAAAGCATCAAGCTAGAGCAGAGAAATACTTCCAGCCAAGATTAACATGGTGAACCAATTAATTTTCCTGTAGCTTTTCACGGTAGCGTGAGAAAAGGCTTTCTTACAAGAGCATGGTGAGTCACTCAAAAGTATGAGTCAGGTATCATGAAAGCTGTATGCTTGGAGCTCTCTGATCGGCTTGCGGGCAGCTCCATAGAAGAGTCTTCTCTCCTGAGAATGGGTAGCTGCTCTTTTAACTTTAGAAAAAGGCTCTTGAACTCTATAACTGCTGTGCCAGGAAGTGTTCATAAAACCCAAAAGACTACCAAGGAACCATTTATGATGTAACAGCATTAGGGTCTCCTTATTACAGACTCCTCCAACTCAACCCTGACACAGCAGGATGGGAAGGCAGAGCAGCCTCTAACCCTCAGGACAGGGTTTCATAGGAAATGAAAGTAAGGGGGGGGTGTCTATTCTGGCAAGTAGCTAATTAAATGTCTATTGTAAGCCAACAGGTGGGTGCTCTGAGGTAAGATAATCACAAACAGTCTGAAAGTGCATCTGAAACAGACTAATCTTTGATTAACTGTTGCTAGGAAGTAGCGAGGGGATAACCCTGGCGAAGGACAAGCCATGGGGGTCCTTCCTGATATATGGGTGAAGCCTGGGTTCTGCTGCAGGTCAAGTTCTTGGGCTTTTCTTTCCTTTTATTCTTTTCTTTAAGATAGAGGCCAGACCAAGGTTGGAATAGGTTTGGCCTCTCATAACTTTCTGTAATGGCTGATTTTGGTTATCAACTTGATTGGATCTAGACTCTCCTAGGAGATAAGCCTGTGGGCATATCAGTAAGAAATCATCTAGATTAGGTTAGCTCCTGGGTGTGCCTGGGGGGATGATCTAGATTGGGTCACCTGAGGTGGAAAAGCTCTATTCCACAAACTGGGATTCCAGGTCACAAGGCTACGAGAAAGGCAGCATGAGTATGCATTGCTCCCTGGTTCTGAAAGGGTTAAAAATTTTCAAAATCTCCTAGCAGACTGGGCAGAAGCAAGAGTGCAGGTCAGCTTGGTCATGAGCTCTGTGTTTCAGGAACTTGACTGACCACAAGATAGATGGTTGATTATGAATAGGCTCTTAGAGAATAGCCTATACAAAATGTTCCCCATGACTGTTCCTTAGACCCTGTCACAAACTGAATAATGGGCTGGGACTTTCCACAGGTACTCTCCAATGACCCTCCTTCACTCCCCCTGGGTTGTGGTTTCCCCCCTGAGTTGTGGTTTTTGGCTTTAAATTCTCTCTGTCTCCAAAGCCCCGGGGTCAGACCCCATTGCCCCTGTGTAGGCTACAGGTCTTGACCTCAACATGTTGATTGAAATATACCTCTTGCTGATTGCATCAAGTTCAGTGTCTTGTGAGTGAATGGGTGGCCTCGAATTCCTGAGACTTGCGTGAGGTCCTCCCTTCGTGGGGGCCTTACAGTTCCTCATGGTGGGAGAAATGTGATCAGTTGCCTTCAGATCCTGCCAACATGTCAACCCTGCTGTGACAGAGTTTGTTCTTGAACTGAACCACAATAAACACCTCCTTATGCAGGTTTCAGATGTCTTGTTGGATCAGCAAGACAATTAGTATACTTTCTGAGCATTCTGAGACTCTTGTGAATGGAACAAATCTTGGACTTTTCTGGACGTCTGTGACTCCTTTCAGGAAAGCGTGCTCAAATGAGAAGAAATAGCCATGTAGCCCCAGGATTTCTGTCATGATTCCCTATCTTGTCTATTTGTAACCTATCCTCTCTTACAGTTCCTCTCAAAGCATTCTCCACTACACATTCAACATAACCTTAGAACAAACACATGAAGAATAAATTTGCATCTGTGGCATGGACCTCTCATTAAGAACATCAGCGAGTAACCTTTGAAAAATTTTAGACACCCACCCAAGTCATGTTACCACTCCTGCCTGGTTGGATGTCTGTTCTATTTCAGGTCAGTTCTTCATGCCTCAACCACCATGGTTTTGAACGTACTTAACTATGTTATTCCTTCCCTCTCCACAGATCTCTGTCCACAATCATCCCTCAACCCAAAATTCCCCTTTCCATTCCTCATTTCCTAGAATCTTGTCCTGGATTTTTCTTCCTTATCCTTCCAATCTCACCTCCAATGCTCCTTCCGCCAGGACATCTTATCAGGACCTAGCAACCCTTACAAATGTTTATTGCAGTTTATAATGATGAATTCATCACTATGATGAATTGGTTAATGTAGCTCACCCACAATAGTAACAAGAGAAGAGGATTGATTTTCCCCTTCTCTGTCCTCAGTACCTAGCAGACGCCTGACACATATAAATTTCATAATTATCTATTGAGTATGGATTGAATTAATTACTTGTTTTATAAGGGCACTGGGAAGTTTTATGAGACTACTGGTACTTAATATACCTTGTGAAGACTTTGTTGTCAAAGCAAGCAGTAGTCTCAGAAATTTTCTATATTACCAAGGTGCATAATGCGTGTGTGTGTGTGTGTGTGTGTGTGTGTGTGTGTGTGATACTTAAATACTATAACCTGAAACATGGTTATCAATGTATGCCTGAAAAACATAAAATTTAACTTAGAAGCTAGGACATAACTTGTAAGATTAAAAATACTTCTACAGGACTAGCTGGAAATATAATTTAAATTTTGTTTGGGAACAATGTCTTAATTGCCATGTAACCTATGGCCTCAAAATCACACTTTTTTTTTTGCACAACTCTTTGAGAAATGATATAATTTTAAAAGACTATACATATTGCACTCACCGATTAGAAGACATAATGATACATTTAACTCTGGAATTGTTTATCCAGTAACATGTGTAACTGTGATCTTCTGTATGCTGATTTAATTATCTTCTTTTCTGAAAATGTTTATAATATCCTTCAAATGTTAGCCATAATACATGCTTTAATTTTATTATATGTGGATATAGATATAGATGACATTGATATAGATGTCGAGATAGATATAGACATAGATATAGATGACAGAGATATAGATGACCGATAGATATAGATATAGATAGAAACATAGATATAAATGGCAGAGATAGAGCTAGAGACATCCTATTTTTGAAAATAGGCATTCTGTGTTTGACTGGATTTTAAAATTACAAAGACTACTTTGGATCAGAAATTATAAGAACAGCTATCATCTTAATATCAACTCTCCCTGTTTTATGGATTTCAGTGTGGATTCAGTAAGAATAATTTCGATAAAGCATTGTTTTGATTTTCAAGGATTGTAAACACTAGTTCTCAAGCTTTGTTTTGCTTAAGGGCCTCCAGAGAAAAGCACATTCTGATGCTTGAAGTCAAGATGGAGTCCGGTGTTCTCTGTTCCTTGCAAATCCAGGTGATGCTGACAAGCAGGTCCTGGAACAGCAGTGGTTCAAAACAAACGGATTGCTCCTAGCCAATCCTACATTGGTCAGGTGCCCAGCATTGCACTGACTTGTTTTAGATTATCGCTTTTTGTCAACGGGAAGATTATTTGGAGAGAAAGGAAATCTTGATAAATATGCACAGAAATTATTCCATGTTACAAATTTAGAAATGAGGATAGGAAGTCAACAAAATCAAAAGCTAGCTATTGATATAACTAACATTAGAATAACATTTGTAATTGATCAGTAGTGGGTATCAAATTCATGATTATGGTATTTTTGTATGTGGAAATTCCTAGCATGAAGCTAGCTTTTGGAGAGTTTTAACTTCAACCTGTATAAATAATACTTGGCTAACTGCCCAGTATCTACCAGGAAACAAGCATATGCATAATCTCTCTGTGTATATTCTTTCAGGCTTGGCAGCCACTGTGAAAAAGAATATTGCTCCTTATATTATATAGAAGAGAAAGTTGAGTTATGAATGGTAGGAGTACACCTTCTTTATTTTCTATTTTATTTTGTTTTATTTCTGTGTATTGGAATGTGCGTGTGCAAGAACACTTGCTTGAGCAGGCACATGCTGTGGTCAGAATAGACATTGCCATGTCTTCCTCTACCGCTCTCTCTTATTTACTGAGGCATGGCCTCTCCCTGAACCTAGATCTCTGTGTTTTGACTAGACAACTGCTATAAGTGAAAGAGGCAGATTCTCAGAACTCATGGATAACACCAATCAGATTTTATATAGAGCCTGGGGATACAAATTCAGGTCATTATACATTCACAACAAGCTCTTACCCCTGAGCCGCCAAGTTGGACTCACCTCCCCTACCTTACACTGTCCTATGCACATTGCAAATGTTTATGAGTATTTTCCAGGTATTTTTTTTTTACTGTAACATCTTTATTTGAAGTGATTGTGACATTGATTTTGATTATAGGACACATCTGCTAATGTGTTAGTATACCAATATTTCTGGAGCAACATCAAAAGGCATGTCTGTTTGTTCTCTGTATTGGGATCACATCCTTGACCTTGTTCCCTACTGTAGCTATATTGAGCATAAGTCCTTCCCGAGTTATTAGTCACATGTACAGTAATACACACGCAAATTTGGAATTTGAGTCACTGGAGACCAAAGTGTCCCACTCACCTTCTGGTCAAATTTCCATTTAATCACACTAGTACATTTTAATACTCAGCAGCTGTAACGAAATTGTGTAGACAGAAATGGATTCTGGGAAACCTAGGCAAAGTAGAACGGGTCCTGGTTTTCAAAGATACATAAGAAGCATGCTGAATTAACACAAAAACATGGAGAAGGCTCAAAAAACCCACAAATGAAATGCTCAAATTTTTAGGCTTTTAACAATACCCACCCTTTACTTGAACAAGCTAGTGAAATGTCACACAGAGTAAAGACCAAGTAATATGGATGAATGATTGGATGGATGGATGGATGGATGGATGGATGGATGGATGGATGGATGGATGGATGGGTGGGTGGGTGGGTGGATGGATGGATGGATGGATGGATAGATGGATGGATAGGTGGATGGATAGATGGATGGATGAATGGGTAGGTGGATGGATGGGTGGGTGGGTGGACAGACAGAACTCCAGGTATGATACAGTTTCTGAAGTCACAAGTGTATATCATGAAACAAATACAGTTCAGCAGGATGACTTGGTCATCACTCAACCACAAGGCCAGCACGTTCACTTAGTCCCCACACAATCTGTATAGCTTTAGATTACTACCATTTTATCTTCCTCTGTAATTATTTTTTCCTTTTCTATTTGCAGTCTTGCAACGAGTGAAGAATAAACTGACTGTTCAGTTTTACAGTCTGCTGATACTATTTCAAGACGAGAACAAGTGGCATTAGAAAAGGGCCTGTGAATGTTCTGTTTCCTCCTGAGGAACTGAGGGCAAGAAGTCAATTTGTTAACCAGCAATGTGCCTGGAGTGATTATGTTTTCTTTCTCTACTCTCTGTGTTTATTCCCAACTTCTCAGACGTAACCAAATTTCTACTACAGAGGGACCATATTTCTTGAAGTTGGAAAAAAAATTTATGTATACTCCAACTCTTGCCTTGTAGCAAAATACCTCTGGCTAATCTATGTGGTAACTAAATTATAGTTCCCAGGATGGCCATCCCTGTGTTTTTACCACAGTGGAAGCCCCACAAAGATACAGTTCACCGCCTCAATGGATTCAGCAATAAAAAGGAACACATTTAAATACTAAAGCCATTGTGCGTGAATAAATGCCAAAATAAAAGAAACCCTCCAAGTGCTTTTCAGCATTTAACCCAGAACCATTCAATTTCCCTTTATTCGTTCCTCTTTAATAACTTTGTTCCCTGGGCAAAGCTGGCAGAGCACAATGCCACTGTGACCTTGAATTTGGTGTAAAGCCAATAACACATGTTGACGCTGTCAAGAGCTATGTGTATGATTGTTCTGTGTCTAAAGGAGAATTTTTCTTAGAAGGCAAAACTAGCCAGAGTTGAGCTTTTCTCTCTCTGGAATGTTTAGGATGGCTGTTGTCCTTGGCCCCAAGTTGTTTATCCCACTGTAATTGCAAAAGGTGAAGATAGGGCTTTTCCTGAGTTGATACTTGCTTAAATGTAAAAACTGAGTTAAGCTTAAAATTAGCATGAGTATATATATATGATATATATATGTATCAGCACATGAATGAACATGTCTTTAATCTCAGCCCTTTGGAGGCAGAGACAGTAGGCTCTCTGAGTTCCAGGCTAGACTGGTCTACAAAGCAAGTTCTAGGACAGCCAGGGATACACAGAGAAACTTTGTCTCAAAAAACAAACCAAAACCAAAACCAAAGAAGGCAAAGAAAAAGAAAAATTAGCATAATTATTTGTGCCTGTAAACATTTCATAATGAATTCATATTTACCTCATTTAGTATTCTTCAATCTCATGTCTCATGTCAATGAACCCGATACCAGGTCTCTTTGTAAGTTATTATAAATTTCTTCATGTATGTAATTTTATGGACAAATTGTTTATCTAAAGAAGACTCTTGTCACTGCATATCTGCTTACCTTCTTACTGATGGTTGGTAATTCTTCTACATCTAAAGACCAACTACCTATTTTTTATAGAGCAACTTTCAAAACTTGTTTACGTCTCCATGAATGATACAAAAATATCAATAAAAAATTATGGTTTATAAAGAACCAGAGTTCATTCAGCTGGGGTGTATTACTCTGTTTTTACTTAGCTTTCACTAAGATATCCATGAAATCCTAAAAAAAAAAATTGAAAAGTACTAGTATCTACAACTATCATTACAAATAGATTTTGAGGTCGCCCCATGTTTAATATTATTGGCTGCCATGAATCTGGGATAAGGCCAGCTAATTTAAAAATATTTATCAATATCTGATGGACAAATTTAACACTGGAAGTTTCAGCATCTGAAAGGTAGGTACCATCATACAGAATTAAAAGTTAAATAAACATGTAAAAAAATTAGTTTAATAGGGTTAGAGACAGTCAGAAAACATCCGAACTGAAGCAGGAGAGCTAGTGGGGGAGGGGAGATGATAAGAGAAATGGGAGATGCCATGAGTAGCTCTAACATCTAAGACCAAAACCCCAAAATTAAATTGTCCAGAAACAAAATTAAGGTTATTTGGAGAAAACGGAATTTTTGAAATTTAAGAAAAGTTAAAATATAGCGATTTCAATCTTCGGATATATTTATTTCTAAGAAAATGATTAATAAATAAAAATACTCCAAATCAATACTAAATATAGAAGGTCGAAACTCTTGTGAATCACTTTAAGTTCTCAGGTGTTTTGCCTGTATTCCCTCCTTGTTCCATGCACAATATTGGTAAACAGTAAGAAAGACATACTATGAATGTTTGTCTAGTTCAACAAATGAATGTAGAAAAACTAAGGAGTTAAAAGATGTACACTCAGCAATGTTTTCCTTCCTTTTCAGGTGATATATAATTTAATAGTATTACCTAATTAAAGATTTGTTAGAATATGCTACTTTAAAACTTTAAAAACTGCACAAGTGAGAAACAGGTCTTTCTCACATCAGAAGAGGACTCTTTAGGCAAAAAGGGAAATATTTTAAGCATTTAAATGTGAAAAACTAGACATGAAGAAAACAAGATGAACTTTCAAGAAGATATGGCTGGAGAGCTAACTCTAGCATTAAATAAAGACCAGGGCTTACAACCAAAATGGAGGTAGCACAATGAAAACATGGCAATGTTAAACTGCTTCCTAAAATATAAAAGTGTTGAATATAAGGAAAGTCAATATAATCTGTGTTATGCACAGTGTGGACAACCATCCAGTATAACAGTATACATTTAAATGGCTGGAGATATTTTAAATTATCTTTATAAAACCTTTGGCGCTCTGACTTAATTTTCTACAGATACACACACAAGTTTCTACATGCTGCATATATTATATAATCATCAGACTCCATATTTATTTTAGAATATACAAAAGGATAGGAAATATTTCAAGTATTAGATTTGAAGTAACACCACATATACAGTTTGAAATTTTCCAGAACTGGTTGAGCTATGATAACCAATTTGCCAATTGATTGAAGAAGTCTGTTTAGGAAAAACATTGGTGGCATGACCCAAAGGTTTTCAAATCATTTCAAATATATTTTCTGTTCAGTGAGGTTAGAGTGTTTTCAAGAAAAGGGGAAATCTTCTGAGTTGGGGTAAGAGAGAAATAGAGAGACTGCACTATATATGTGTATGGAATTGTGAAAGAACTAACCATTAATACTTTAAATAATACTTTTCATAAAAAAAAAAAAAACCTATAGATAAAGACTAAGTGGTTGAGACCAAGATGTGACCACACCAAATGTCACTGGTGATTGGTGATGGGAACAAGGTGGGACTTTCATACTTCAGTATGAATGATGAACAGTTTTGTAAAAAGAAAAAAAATCTAGCCATGTAACAGAAGGTTAAATTTATATCTATAACCAGATAATTTCACCTAATGCATATAAAAACAAATGAATATATACATATATATATATACACACATATATATATATATACATATATATATATACATGAATGTGTGTCAAAATATTTTTAGTTACCCATAGTTGTTTTAATATTAATGTCCCAAAATTAAAAATAATTCAAAGATGTATCACTATAACTGTGATTTAACTCGTAGCATCTTTGTTCAAAAGTACACTATTAAATAATTCAGAGGCTTGAATTATTGATATATGTACTAACATAAGAATCTCAAAACTAGTTTGGTGAATGGAAGAAAAGACTTTTATATTTATATGAACCTTCAAATGTGGCAAATCCCATCTACAATTAAAAAAAAAATCTAAACAGTGGTTGTCTGCAAGGGGTGGGGAGCTGGTCGGCAGGATTGATTGAAAACATCCAATAAAATTGTTCAAACACTTTCTGAATACTTCATTGTAAGTAACATGACTGCATGTGTGACAGGCTATATTAAACTATAAGATTTAGAATCTTTCCATTGAATGTAAATACATCATATTTTTAATTGTAGGTGTGTTATGTTCATTTGTCTATTGCTTCAATATATAATTCATGTTGTTTCCAGGCAGGATGACTAGTAACTCGTTTTAATTTTGTTCTGGTTTTGAGTCTTTTTTTTTTTTTTGCCTTCCCTCTAACTCTCTTATTTTATACTCTATCAACATACGAACATCATCTACTTGTAAATTTGCAATGGCATCTTCCCATGAATTGTCAGGTTGGAATGTCCTTTCTACCCTTCTCCAAGTACAAAACTCTCACTTGGAAATTCTGAAGCTGAAATGAGTTCTATTCCTCTCCAAGAACCCACCCTTCCTTTGAAGGCAGAAGTCACGTTTCCCAACTCTGTTCAAGCCTATACCTGTGTCTATGTCAGTATTTTCCCTTCATGTTATACACCAACAGAATTCATTTGAACAACCTTCTACACACACACACACACACACACACACACACACACACACACTGTATGGGTGCAGACTACCACTCTATCACACCAGCGTGAAAAACCACCTACAGAACATAGGGAGTAGATGCTCTCTGCACCTTATATAAACATTTCACTGTCAGCATAACCCCTGTTATACGGATGATCCACTCGCGTATACAGAGCTGGGTTACCTATCACTCACAAAATTCGTATAGAGAACAGAGTTGATGTTTCAGGCCCAGCTGTCAGATTTCAAAAATCTACTCTTTTAATTGCTATGTGGGATTAACAGTCTTCCCGATTTCCTGTGAGGGAAAAATGTACGTTAGTAGGTGAACTAGTCACCACATAGCCATAGGGACCTGTGTTTGATCCTAAGGATGCACATAAAAAGATGAGCATGTTGGCATGCATTTGTAATCTGAGTGTCAGGGAGATAAAGACACGAAGATCCCAGAGGCTCACTCTTCAGCCAGTCCAGCCTAATCAGTAGGCTATAGAAC